>CM070500.1:83799166-84399166 GCA_036346375.1 Guadua angustifolia
GCTACAACGGTGGTAGGGCAGCGAGGCGGCGGTGGCTCCGCAGGCAATGGGCTTAAGGGAGGGCAGTGGGCGGCGAGAATTGACAAAGGCGGGGAGATGGTCAATGGCAAGGGCTTCAGTGATGGTGGCGCCACCAGAGCCGAGGAGGAGGAGGCGGACAACTTCGATGCCCAGGGTGCCATCGGCCACATTGGGGATTGGTAGCGGCGGCGGTGATGCGTGGGAGGAGCTTGTGGCTCGCCATCAATAGAAACAAATCCGACTAATGTATAGTTATTCTTAAAGAAAAATACGAAAGGGCGACGTCAGATGTTCCAGGAACCTAGATTTTTTACTAAGGAAATTAACAGTAGTGCCAGAGAAATTTAGTCGCTGACAGAACAACGGTGAGCAGGGTGCTTCACCCTACTGACTGATCTGCTGACACACTGTGCCCTGGTTACTCACTGAATTGTGCTTCACCTACTGGCCAAGTTTATTGCTTCCGCGTTTCAAAAAAATGTTACTATCATTTTTTTTATATGAATGCAACTAGTACCAATTTTGATTTAGCTCGAGATTTACAAAACTACAAGGTGTTGGTGCTGCCAAGAAAACTAAGCTCGCACAAGGAAACAACTTTCCTATCCTGTAGAGAATTTTTACTGTACACTACCATGGTAGTATATAGCGGTAGTAGAAATTAAATCTGACCGTTGATTTGTCGAGGGCATTCTGGTATTTTGGTTTGGGGTCGGGGCGGTGCTGAATGCCATTTTGCTCAATTACCATTATACCCCTCCACGAGACACATGGTTGGGTGCTGACTCAGAAAATTATTTACCATTATACCCTTCCACGGGTTATACTACCCATACTACATATGGTAGTATAGTCAAATCTAATTTAATCTCAACCTTTAGATCTAAAGAAATGGACAGTCCATATTCATTCTTGTGTATTGTAAAAGAGCTCTATCTATAAGCCTGTAACAATGCCATACTACTCATTCCCTGTTCCTAGCTCGCGATCAATGCACGACGTAGGTGACGACGAGCGCGGCAACCATGAGCACTGCGCCGCCTGCGCCTTGCCGGACACGAGCGCCGCCGCAAGAAGCTTCACGTAAGCGCTCACCGACCTCATCGATCTTTCTCTCCGGAGAAGTCGATCGACAAGGTAGAAGAATCTGGATATTAAAACCGCCGTCGCCGCCGCTGCCACATGTTTTGATTGGTGCAGGTATTGGGCGTATTTATAGGGGATTTGGAAGCTTGAATTCCCAGTCAAATGCGCGCTGTTTTGAAGGCAGATACTGAGCTTTTTACTTAAGGTATGTACAATAGTTTATCTTTGACAATCACTTAGAGATAGCTCTATTCACAAAATCTTCAGTAATTCGTCTCTAACGTTACTGCTCTAACTATGTCATATTATTTTTATCACATTGTTCCTCTACACTATCACCTTTTGCATTAATTTGTATAATCAGCTTGTCTCTTATATAAGAGAAAGTACATTCTCTTTACTCTCCTCGTTTCCCCTTACTAACATGCTATAGTTAACTGTTAGCTGAAATGACACTATTGAAGATGTTTTTAGACACCACCACCTTTTTTAGAGACAGGAGACGGTTACGTGGATTTCCAAATGAAACCACATTCAAACTAAACTTTTATTTTTAAGAAATTTTACATTGCTACCGTGTAATATAAATCAGATCTAATTATTAATTTATTAAGATTAGTTCTACTATACTTTACTATCAAAGAAAATATAAATAAACAAATCTGATATGATGAAATAAAAAAGAATGTGTTCCATATTAAATTTAGTGTATCTAGAAGTGGGGGCGGAGCCAGCCTGTAATCAGGCCTCGGACCGGTCCAGCTAGTCCAACGGTCCACGGCCTGCAACAAAGAGAAGAGAGATTGGTAATTCACGGGCCACGGCTCTTAGCTCGGATGGCCCGAGATCTAGATCCGTCGCTGCCTATGATTTTAGAAAAGCCGAGCGTGCGACCATATCAAGGCTTTAGGCTGAAGGCCTCTGCAATGATGCAATATCAACCAATGTTTCTAAAAGGCTTAACCCATAAGCGGAAGCGTAAGTGGGTTAGAGCATCTCCAGCAGAGTCCCTAAATCAGCCTCTAAACTTTAAAATAGGGACTTTAGTACAAAATACAGATCCAGCAGGACCCCTAATCTAGCCCCTAAAATTAGGAGGCCCCTAAATTTGCCTCAGCCCCAATTCCCAGAGGGCCCCTAAACCAGCCCCTAAATCTTAAAATATGGAGTTAAGTGAAGGATGGTTTGCATTAGTTATTCTTGTTGGCGTGTCTTTCTTTGGATGAGTTGCAACTATTGCATCTGCATCTGCTGCTGAAAATTTTAAAAATTTTAAATTTAAATTTTAAATATCATGTTTTTAAATTGTAAATGTTAATATGCTTATGTTTTATGTATTACAAATATTTTTGATTGAATTTTAGTGGTGTCAAATGAAGATTATACAAAGCGGATATGTCAAAATAGGAGAAAAAGTAAAATAGAGACTAAGATTTAGGGGATGTTCTTTGGACTTATACTCTGAAAATAAGACCCTAAAAAATAGGAGGAGTCCCTAAATCCAAAATAAAAACTCTGTTTTAGAGACCCTTGCTGAAGATGCTCTTAGTGCGGGTAGCCCTCCTCGTCTGGTCGCTCATCCCCTACTCGTTCTCAACTGACTCCACCTCCTCTCCCGCCCGAGCCGAGCTCTCTCGAAGCTTCCAGCTCCCTCGCCGCCACGATGCAGCCGCGGTGGCAGTCCATGCTCTCCTTCCTCGAGAAGCAGCCGCCGCCGCGCCAGAACCCGACAGAGGAGGGCACGGCACCCGAGAAGCCCCCGCGGCTCCTCGCCCGTTGGCATCATGGAGAGGTTCAAATGCCTAGATTTTTTACTAAGGAACCTAGATTTTTTACTAAGGAAATTAATAGTAGTGCCGGAGAAATTCAGTCGCTGACAGAACAACGGTGAGCAGGGTGCTTCACCCTACTGACTAATCTGTTGACACACGGTGCCCTGGTTACACACTAAATTGTGCTTCATCTACTGGCCAAGTTTATCGCTTCCGCGTTTCACAAAAATTGTGACTATCATTTTTGGCAATGTATCCTGTGCACACAAATATTTGGTGAAAACCTGGTGCACACCAACAGAAAAGTTTCAAAAATTCTGAAAAAAATCATGGATGTACATATTTTATTACCCCATCTACATATAAAATTTCATGATCAAATTCATCCTATACTAGAAGTTACAAAAAAGCAAAATTGATCATGAGCATGAACTATTTTTTCATGATCAAGTTTGTCTTTTTTACTCTTAGCACAGTGTGCATTTGATCATTTCACCAAATATTTAATGCATGTGATACGCTACATCATTTTTTATATATGGATGCAGCTAGTACCAATTTTGATTTAGCTCGAGATTTACAAAACTACAAGGTGTTGGTGCTGCCAAGAAAACTAAGCTCGCACAAGGAAACAACTTTCCTATCTGTAAGCCTGTAACAATGCCATACTACTCATTCCCTGTTCCTAGCTCGCGATCAATGCTGACACGCATGAGTATTATAAACTTCAAGCTATATTGCAACGACACCATGTTCTTCCATAAGTTTGTGGATGAGACGGGCAAAAGTCAAGATTCATCATACTTGCACAAGGTACTTGCTCTTATTGCCCCTATTCTGATATCTATTTGAATTACGCGTGAAGTAATGGAGATTTTCATTTTGTTTGTTGATGCAGGAAATTATCTCAGTGGTCAACGAGGTTGGTGTGCAAAATATTATACAGCTTGCTGTGGAAAATGGTACGAACTACAAGAAGGCATACAGACTAATCGCATGTGAGCACCGCAATATCGTGTGGCAGCTTTGTGTGGCCCACACGATTAATTTGATGCTGAAACAAATTGGAGAGTTCTCTGTCCACGCCACTGTCATTGAGAGTACTAGAAAAATCCAATCCGGTAATAGATGGAGAAAGAGAGATCCAATGCTGACCCAATACTTGATGAGGAGGACATAGAGACAGAGAGTGATACCCCCTCCCATTACACATCATGATAGACCTGGTAGACACTCTTGCGTTGCGACAGGATACTGGAACTGCAAGCATCATTGAATGGGCAAACACGACAATAGGGGACACTTATATGGGAAAAAGGAAGCACCAAACAGTACCAACGAGGGAGCAAGAAAAAAGGAGAGCTCCCTCAAAAGGAAAGAGGAAGCTTCCCAAACAATAGGCACAGTATGTAGAGACTGATGGCTCAACTGATAGTACTCCCACAGCTCGTTAGAGCCCACCGTACGAATAATCCAATGACAGTAGCTCCAAGACAAACAATGATGACGATCATACCCCTGCTCCTGATGCCGTCATATCTCCCACTTCCCACTCAGCAGCTCCTGTTGCCATACAATTTACAGAGGAGTTCCAGTAAACTCATGCCACACAGGACAGAGATCATGGGGTTCCACAATTACCCAGGACGACTACTGTAGCCAAGGGGAGGGCCTATCGACACGGCTATGATGCACTGTGGCATAGTTGTAGCTCGTATAGTGTCGCCGAGACACTAGAGAGTTATGACTCATATGGCCAATATGACTACTCTATCCCGAATTCATCCACACAACCTACTACTTAATGGGTATATAAGTGATAAGACCCACAATTTTATACCATGCTTTACTAACAGTGAGAAACAACTAGCCTGTAGATGGGGCAAAGCTGGCATGAATATAAGACGGAGTTGCTAGCTATACGAGGTTTGCTGATAATGTCTACAGAAGAATACAACATGGCCAATCAAGTGTACAACCAACAATACTATCTGTAGCTTCTAAGGTAATATTTTATTTGTATGTTTTATTTCACTCCAACTCAATTTTTTATTAACATTGAGCAATACATGTAGGTACACCATGGCATATCTGTATATGTATCATAATGGAAGACCGACGAAGTTATGTCGAGTGAGAACATTTATTTAGGTGAGAAAGACTCAATTCAAATATCATTTGCTTTACTATTGAAATGAATGTAACTAAAATGTGAACTTGATCAATTGATTCACAAATGTATTGAAATAAAGTATTATTTGTTGACAACTTGATATATTACTGCTACATGCCTATTTTACAACTTCACATTGTTCAAAATATAGCAAATATCATGCCAATTTTTCCCAAAATTATTCACATTTTTTTCATAGTTGCGCTATTGTTGCAAAACATGTACTTTACAATTTGACATGGTCTCCACATACAAGAATGGTCATGCCGGAATTTTGTCATATTTCTCCATAATACTTTGTGCATTTCCAACATTGTTCTGATTTTTTAGCCTTTCTCCTTTTTCACATTTTTCACATTTTTTTGAAAATTTTCCTGCTTTTCTCCTTTTTTTCCATCCATTTTTCCAGTCTGTCACGATTTTCAAAAATATCAGCCGATAATTGGCCTGAACTGGGCGGTTTTCGGTCATTTTCAACTGATTTTCGTCACGACCGACACGGCTCAACTCCGGTTTTGGTTTTGAATTTGAATTCGCAAACAACATGATTTTCAGCATATTTTCAGCAAAAATCGGTATCGGCCACTGCTCGGTTTTCCATGGCTATTTGGTTTTGCAAACCCTGGCTGAAAGTGCACGTAGTAAGTTTGAATGGCCGAATCCCTTCAATATCAGGGATGCAAACGGAAGACAACCAAAGGACCCACTTTATGTCAATAGAACTCTTTATATTCCGCCTAATGCATTGAGAAAGATGTCAACACCTCAAAAGCAATACGGGAATATTAAGTGCAAATATATGGATGTTGTCCTCTTTTTCAAAGTGGTAAGTTTCCTCATTACTGACTTGGTATACTGTAAGATTATCACGTAAAAAGATTACTGTTACGGCTAATCAGTATGTCTCATACCTTGGTGTCATACCGAGCAATTGCCTAACACTATACATAGGAAGTGGACGAATGTTAGTTTCTGAATGGTCCCTGGTGAGAAATGCCCTCAACACTATTGATGGCCTCAAAAGCAGAATAAAAAACAAACATCCTAATTCTAAAATCCGATTATCACAATTCAGTCCACCCATATACATTAGAATCCATAATCTACTTCATATATGTTTTTGGATTCCAGCTATTGGAGAATCGGTCTCTCTATAACCACAATCCAGAATCAACTTTTAGAGAATCTAAAGCAAAAACAAATAGGTCCTTAAACACACGGCCAAGCATGCATTCAATCAAAGCTTAGCTCGAACCAGCGGTCAACGCCCCCACACCCGCCACCCAACTAAGGGTGTTGCTAGCAATCGGACATCTGATCCCAGCTATTTTTCTCAGACATGTCAGTGCAACATCTTTTTCATTCGTGCAATATTTTTTCCATTGTACAACATTTTTTTGCATACACATTCTTACTGTTATCGAGCGTTTTTGGAATTTTTTAAATAATACATTTTTATTCAGAATTTCAAAAATATACCACGGAAAAAAATTACGAAATATACCCTGCTTGGATTGGGCGATGGGGCGAAAATAGAAAAAATAAGCAGGCGACAAGAGGCCACGTCACTGACCTCTCATGCGCTGATGAAATGGCGACATGGCTAATTCAACCCCTAAGTAGCCACGATTTTCGGTTTAAGTGGCGCGTGTGCCCTGTCGCCATTTCATCCAGGCGGCAGACGTCAATTTAGCCCTGTCGCCATTTCATTGGCGGCAGGCTAATTGATTCTGTCGCCTAATGAAAGGCGGCGAGAATCAAATTAGCTGTCGCCATTTCATTGGCGACAGGAGGCTAGAGGGTGATGTGGCCTCGTCATGCCGCTTATTTTTTGCTATTTACTCGCCGCCCATCCAATCCAAGCGGCAGGGTATATTTCGTAATTTTTTTTCGTGGTATATTTTTGAAATTTGAATAAAAATGTATTATTTTAAAAAATCGTGTTTTTGTTGCACACGGTGATTACAAATATTTCACGCATGAGAAGAAAATATTGTAACGATCCAAATCGACATTTCTACTATTATGTAAAAAATGTTATACGTATAAAAAAAATATTATAGGCATCAAAAAAATCGAATGCGCGATCACAAGTCATGAGGCCCAACTAAGGCCCTGTTTGGTGGAAATTGTAATTTGAAATTGTAAAATTTGATTTTAGCTTGTTGTGGTCAAAAACAATTGTGAGTCAAGCAATTGTAGCTTTTCTTAAGATTTGTTTGGTAAAGTGGTCAGTAAGTTAGCTCTACTTGCATTTGTGTTGGTGTTTAAATGACTGAAATGACCTTGAGAGTTCTGAAAGCTTGTTTGTATGCTGATTTAACTTAAATATTGATCTTTTGGATTATATTTGTAAAAATATTAAGTGATGAATAACTAAACATTAGTTATATTTTATTTTTTCACATTATTACATATATTTTGCTTATTTTTCTTCATAAAAACTTTTCTAAGGTCAGGGACAGGGAGCCATTGTTTTTTTTTCAAGTCAGATTTTTTTTGTTATGCATACACATGATAGGTTGAAGCTCTGTTTACATATATTAATACATATGTTTTAGCTAACGAACAAATTCGAGTCGGTTTACGCTGTTCTTCTACGCAGTGAACGTTCCAAATGCCATACCATGCTGGTAGACCATATCTGCAGAACAGGATAAACATAACAAAACCTGCTGTTCTGATAGCTCTAATTGTTTGTCCAACTACATTCCCTGCTTCATTATACTTGGCTTGACCCTGTGTTGATAGCTTCGATATAATCCATGACATAGTTGCTCCAGCAATTACTATAAGAGGAATACTTGATAGCATGACAGATGATAAAAGCCATCCTTTAGTGAAAGCAACTACAAAACCCCCATAAATGTAGCAGTAAGTTGTATAAACTTCCCAACCTGAGAGAAAACAAACAATCAATTTGGCTGCCCACAACAGACATCAGAATGATACAATCAAATAAGGAAAAACCAATTGTCAGACCAAGAATAGAACTAATTTCAAACATTGCTCAACTTTTTACATCTACTAGATACAAGTATGCTACATGTGGTGTTGTATGTTCATACAATACAACATGAAACAGCATCACAGCAACATATTTTAAGTATCCCTTAGGCCTTAGATCTTTCTTTTCACCAATTGCATCCTGGATGAATATTGTATCTCCAGACATTCTCTCAACCACCTGTCCAGTCGTCATCTGAGTATTGTATCTCCAGACATCCTCTCAACCACTTGTCCAGTCGTCATCTCTTTGTCGAAATATGCAATATCTTGCCTCAATACAGTTTCAAGATACATGCCTCGAATCTGGAATTTCAAGACTTTCACACAATTAACAACAGATGATCATTCTTGAGCTATGGTAAAATAAATTCCTCCCACCCTCCCTCACTCAAAGATTAAGAACGCTCAGCAGGTGTGAGAACTTCAAACAGTTACTGGGATAAGGCTTGGTAAAACTGAGCATAGCACATCAATGAAGAAAGAGTACTCCTTACAAAACAAAAATAACATGAAGAAATAATACTCACGGAGGAAGCAAGCAAACCATGATCCAATAGCCAAATAGAAGAACTTCAGGCACACCTGAAACAACAGGGCGACAAAAGTTTAGCTAAGGATGAATTACATAAATTTTCTTCACAGAAAGATACGACAGGGGTTCGAAGAAATGATCCATGAGTTGTATAACACGCAGCAATCTTCTTCCATGCACCTAGTGGGCAGTATTATAGATCACAGTTTGCATGTAATGTCACAAACTGCCTTGCACTATTAATCAGAAAAACTCAACTACTGATGTTAATTTACTAGCCAAAACCCACTTCAGCGAAGCAGTTGGGAATGGAACACGACATGGTAACTCAATCCAATCAATAGATTATAGATGCTCTCCCCACTTTGTTTCTATCGTTTTACCCATAAGATCCGGTAACCGCATGGCCGGGTTCATCACACAAGCCGAAGACGAGCGTCATGACAGGCTGCACCACGTCGTTGGCGGCGGCTCCAGCCGCCATGAGCGGCGCGTCCGCCCCGTCCGCGAACCGGAACAGCCTGCGCGGCCCCATCTTCCCATCCCCCTCTCCGCCCCGGCTGCCTCGCGCTGCCATTCCTCTCCTCCTCCTCCTCCTCTTGCCGTCCCATTGAGGGGCGCAGCAGCTCGCGTTTTATAGGCGCGCACGCTGGAGGACGAGACGCCGTGCCGCCGGGGGACGAAGGGGAGGTGCCGAGCCGTCGGGGGAGGAGGAGGAGATGCCGCGCCGTGGGGAGAGGAGGAGGAGGAGGCGCTGCGCCACGCCGCCGGGAGGGGGTGGGGACGCGCTGCGGGGTGGGGGAGGAGGACGCGCCGCGGGACGGAAGGGTTAGCTGGGAATTGGAACGATCGAAGCGGCTGCAGCGCAGCCGAAGCACCTCGCACAGTGCTTCGGCTGTGGAGGCTGCTTTGGCTGTGAAAGGACTGTGCAGCGGCTGTGCAAAAAGTCTGTTTGGAGGAGCTTTGGACCAAAAGCTAAAGCACAGCTAAAGCACAGCCCTCCCAAACAGGGCCTAAAGCAGCCATCACCCATTTAACCCAGCGCAAACCGATTCAAGCAAGCAGCCGGCCGTGCCGTTTAAATAGCGCGTGCGCCTCCTGCCTCCCCTGCACAAGCAAGTACGTACTCGGTCGTACTTGTACCTCGAGTAGTGGAATGTATGCACGTACGCATACGAAGCTAGCTGGAGGCTGTGCTAGCTTAAGTTCCCTTGTGGGCATGGGCAATCGAACAATGGTTCTCTTGTTGCTGTTCCTTTTGTGGGCGGCGAGCGCCGCCGCCTAGTACCGGCCCGTGGCCTGGAGCCCGGGCAGTGTTAGTGCAGAGGATTGCGATAAGAAATGTGGCAAAGGTGGCGGCGTTGGTGCCGGTGGAGGTGGTGTGGATGGCGGAAGAGGCATGGGCAGCGTTGGTGGTGGGTTTGGAGGAGGTCGTGGTGTAGGCGCAAGCGCCGGTATGGGTGAGTTTGGAGGCGGAGGAGGTGTAGGTGGTGGACTCGGAGGTGGAGGCGGAGCAGGAACAGGTGGTGGAGGTGAGTTCAGAGCTGGTGGTGGCGTTGGTGCTAGTGGTGGAGGTGGAATGGGTGGGGGCAGTGGTTTTGGAGGAGGAGCCAAAGCTAGGGGTGCAAACGGATCGGATACGGACGGATTTCACTCATTTCGTATCCTATTTCAAATTTTTTTCTCAGATATAGAATTGGATACAGACAGTGCCGGATTCGAATATGAATACGGATTACTTCAGTCGCGAATACAGATCGTTCCGGATACGGTTAGTCTTGGTCACGAATAATTAGTCGGATAATGCGTGAAAGCAGAAACCATATATGTCGTGTATATTAGGATCGATCAACCATATACAAAACTTTACTAGAACCTTCAAGACATATAAGTGTTTCAAATTCAATAATAGGTGTCTTCCCTACATAAGAATAATATGCAACCAAGTATAATTTCAATCAACATATAAACTTATATGATGTATAATGTTTATGTTTATCGGATCTGTTATCGGATATCTATTTCACTAATTTACATTGATATTTTTCGGATATCTCGGATATGTGGGTACAGATCGAATACGAATCAGATACTTCTTTTCCCATATCTTAACCCATATTTTTTTCAGATAGACGGATTCGAATCCGGATATAACCGGATATCATTTTTTCGGATTCGAATCGGGTTTTAAACGAATTTGGGCTCGGATCGGTCGGAAATTATCCGTTCCGTTTACACCCCTAGCCAGAGCGGAAGGTGGTGATGGGATTGGCGGTGGCGGCGGGCTTGGAAGAGGAGCCGGTGCAGGAGGTGGGGGAGGAATTGGCGGTGGTGCTAGGTTTGGAGTTGTAGGTGGTGCAGACGGTGGATTAGGTGCAGGTGGTGGCACTGGAGGAGGAGCGGGTGGTGGCGCAGGTCTTGGTGGCAGTGTGGGAGGTGGTGCCGGAGGAGGCATTGGCGGTGGATTCGATGTCTGAGGGGGTGTGGGAGGTGGCACAGGTGTTAGTGAAGGCATCGGCGGTGGCGTTGGAGGCGGCACTACCACAAAACAACACATAAGTGACGCCCTATTTGTGGTGGTTCTTTTGGAACCGTCACAAATACACTTATCAATGGCAGTTTTAAAGTTCAAAATAGTAAAAAGATTATTTGTGACGGTTTTTACTTGGAACCGTCACAAATAATTAGTTATCAGTGGCGGTTTTTTTGGAACCGCCACAAATACATATGTAGCGGTTTTAGCCAAAAACCATCACTAATAATGTGAGTATCAGTGACGGTTTTAGCCAAAAACCGTCACTGATAATATTATCTATGGCGGTTTTAATTTGAAACCGCCACAAATAATAGAAAATAAAAAATTTTAAATATTGCTAATTACCTCTCCTGCTTTCTAATTTGAAAGAATTGAAATTAAATAATATTACATTTGAAATAATTGGAGCTAATATTCTATTTGCAATAATTGAAAAGAACGACCGAAATAGATTCAAAACTTTGGAGGCCATTTTGAGGTCCTAACAGACGTTTTTTGGAATTCTGTCGCTGCGCACGCACTCGCACAAATTACCAGGATCCGACCATCTAATTTTCTCGCACTTATGAAATTTGGGTGCTACTTTTCGTTATCTTTCAAACGACCCAAAGAACGCTCCGATCGGAGTTACGAGTCAAAAGTTATGGTCATTTTAATAAAAGTGCTCGGATTTCGTACTTGCAAACTAAAATCGGTGCCCAAAAGAATATAATCGGAGAGCTCATCGTGTGACGATTCCAGAAAGCACAAGAACACCAAAATCGAAGGTACGAGTAAAAAATTATAGTGTTTTTACAAGTTTCGTTAATAGTAATGGCACATATATTGCAAGCATCATGAATAATCAAAAGTATGGAAAATAAATTTGGAAGTTTTAAATTTTGCTAATTACCTCTATAGTTTGCTAATTTGAAATAATTGGAAATCGGTGTTCGGGTGCTTCACAGAGTTAAAGGGAGGAGGGACGCATTATATATCAGATGTTATCATATAACTACTAAAGTACTAGATCTTATAAGAACTCTAAAGTTAAGCGTGCTTGGATGAGAGTGGTAATAGGATGGGTGAAAAGCATCGCTCATAATATTATCAGTAGCGGTTTTTGGATAGAACTGCCACTGATAATCCCTGATTATCAGTAGCACTATATCAGTGACGGTTCAAAAATCGTCACTGATGTGTATTTTTCTGGTAGTACGGCATCCACGGTGGAGGCTTTGGAGGTGGTACGGGTGGAGGCATAGGTGTCAGCGGAGGTGCTGGTGGTGGCGGGGGAGCCGGTGGTGGATTCAGTATCGGAGCAGGAGCTGGTGCCGGAATGGGCAGCAGGTTCGGCGACGGTGGCGGCGTGGCAGACGGGTTCTAATGTGGTGGTGGTGCAGGAGCTGGTTTCAGGGCCAGCGGTGGCACAGGAGGCCGGAGGCTGGTTTGGCCCCGGTGGTGGCTCAAGGAGAGGCATTGGTGGTGGTGCTATGTGCGGGTTCGGAGCTGGCGGCGGCATTGGTGGAGGTGACGGAGGAGGCGGTGGCATCGGCAGGCGGAAGAGTGAAGGGAGCACCACGGCGGAAGCAACGTTGGCAGTAGAAACAAGGGCGTTTGATTTCTCAACTGATGCGCGCGCGAAGTACCTGATACCGTTGCGCTGATGCTCTCTCTTCTGGATTTCAACTACTAGCCAGCTAATTGATTGGTTAATAAGGAGGCGTAATCTGGTGATTAGCCGCAGCAGGTTCCTCTCCTGTAGCCGTTTGATCTGTGGACCTCATTCGTATCCATGCATGAACTATCTATTTTTTATCAATTTATCTCTGCCCATCCATTGTTGTTCCATTCAAGCTCCGTGCCATCGATCGAGTTCGTTTTTGATCCTTCATTCATGCGGTGCACACATGCTGTGAATTTATTTTATTTAATATTTATTTTAAATCATTTTTTCAAAACTAATAGGCGCCGCAAAAAAATTCGGGAAATACCCTCCCGTCGCCTTAGTACGGGACGATCGCCCATGACTGGGGCGATGGGTGCGTTGGCAAACGGCGGGATTTCAAATCTAATGGTAGGCGGGGAAAAGTAACCGATCGCCCAGGCTGGGGCGATCGGTCACTGTAGCAAAATTTTTTTACATTTTATTGTGGTATTCGTAGGCCCGCGGGACAGGCCGGATGCGGTCCAAAAAATACGAGAAAAATCAAGAGCGACCTACGCAACGCGAGCTACTACTTACGTATGGGCGAGATAGCCAGACGTTGCCCCGGCCGGAAGTTGCGAAAATCGGAAAAGGCACTCGCGGCCACGAAACCACAGAAATCGTGGCCACTTAAGGGTTTTCGTAGGCCAGCGGGACAGGCCGGATGCGGGCCAAAAAATACGAGAAAAATCAAGAGCAGCCTACGCAACGCGGGCTACCACTTACGTATGGGCGAGATAGCCAGACGTTGCCCCGGCAGGAAGTTGCGAAAATCGGAAAAGGCACTAGCGGCCACGAAACCACAGAAATCGTGGCCACTTAAGGGTTTTCGTAGGCCCGCGGGACAGGCCGGATGCGGCCCCAAAAATATGAGAAAAATCAACAGCGACCTACGCAACGCGAGCTACCACTACGTATGGGCGAGATAGCCGACGTTGCCCGACGAGTGAAGTTGCGAAAATCAGAAAAAGCACTCGCGGCCACGAAACCACAGAAATCGTGGCCACTTAAGGGTTTTCGTAGGCCAGCGGGACAGGCCAGATGCGGCCCAAAAAATACGAGAAAAATCAAGAGCGACCTACGCAACGCGGGCTACCACTTACGTATGGGCGAGATAGCCAGACGTTGCCCCGGCAGGAAGTTGCGAAAATCAGAAAAGTCACTCGCGAACACCGTACGTGATAATGTTTTTCGATAAAGGAAGCTTTTATTAATCTTAGTAAATTACATCAAGTTGATACAATTATACAAAGAAGACTCCCGGCCTCTACACAGCTAGGGTGTACACAGCCAAACACACACACAAGAAAAGACAAAGGAACCGTCGCGGCAAACTACATCACGCAATATTGTCTTCAAGGCTATCCACCATCATAGCAACACTTGGACCACGATAAAAGCTCTCCAATGACAACGCCTCCAAGACGGACCCGTACGTGATAATGTTGATGGGGTGCGAGGGGAGTTTGCAGAAATGGGGAATTTGAGCTCAGAATTTTTTGCGGATAATAAGGTAGGTGAATCGCTTTATTACGACTTCAAACGGAAGGAGCAGCACGAACAACAAAAGTAGTAAGAGCCTACATAGTGCATGAAGAACAATAAAACTGGAGGAGCATTACGAACAACGAACAACGAGACGTCTACTGAGTGCATCGAGGCCACTTCCCCTTGTCCCATGCCTCCGGTGGGGCTTCTCTGGCACGACGTGCTCTCTCTCATTTCCTTTCTCTTTCGGCCTCCTTCTCCTCCGCTTCCTTCCGACGTGCCTCCTCGCGTGCTGCGTCACGATCCTCTTGGAGCCGCCTCCTGAACTCCTGGTTCCGGAACTCTTCATCAAGGAACCTTTGGTCCTCCGGGTCGATCTCCTCGTCGTACCATCAAGATAAATTCACGCTTGAGAGCGGAGGCGATCGCATGAAATGAAATTAGGAAAGTTCCATGTAAAAATATTATGAAACACGTATGATAATTACCATTTGGCGAAGCTCCTGCCTTCTCCGCTGGTCGACCAGTAGTTGCGGCACTTCCAATACCGCCTCTTCCAAGTTGGAAGCTCGTATGAGCGGACAAGCCTGCAACGATCTCCGCACAAACACATCGGTGCGACAACTCCATTCGGTAGGAAGAGATCCTGGTACGCTGTGCGCGGCAAGGTCGAAGAGCCTCCCTCTTCTTTTGCTTTGCCCTTTCCCTTTGAACTTGCATGCCTCGGCATCTTGCCTTGATCCTGACCTAAAATGAACAGATATATCTTAGAGACTTCCTCACCTTGGTTGTTCCTCTTCTCCTGTGCTTCTTAGAACACATCATCCCTTCTTATATAGGCCTTAGGGGCACTCGGAGAGCAAACACGAAGCACGTAAGCCTCCGTCCCAGCACGGTGTCCCACGGTTTCTCAGGCCGATTTGACAACGCACTGCAGCCTCAGAGCCTTTTCACGCGAACTTGACAACACACTGCAGCGTGGATGTCTTTTCAGGCCGAGTAGACAATACATTGCTGTGAAAATGTTAGGAGGCACACTGCTCGAAGGTAAATATCGCCCTAAAATGGGGCGATCGCCCCATTTCAAGGCGATATTTACCTTCGGGCAGTGTGCCTCCTGACATTTTCACAGCAGGTTATTTTGTTATCGTTTATTATACGAAAAACAATTCAAAACAAATGTAATCAGTCAAGGCGTGAATGAAGTGGTCAAGGATGGAGCGGTAAAAGTAAAACGCAGTAAAATGGTAGAAGCGAGGAGCAATAAATATTCTTCCCTTGCTTGTGCAGTATAGAGTTAATAGCCATTAGAGATGCAGCTCCCTTTATCCATTAGCCAAAACCAAGAGTGCCCACGAAAGCTACGCAACGCGGGCTACCACTTATCTATTGTCGAGTCAGCCGAGCGTTGCTCCGGCACGAACTTGCGAAAATCAGAAAAATAAGCTGTACGGCATGGCTAAGAAAAGATAACATACGCAAATGCAATCACTGAGTTCAGATAGTTAGACAACATGGTGGTGAAGATAGTCCACCGCGATTGTAGTTAGAATCTAGCCCTTGTATTTCCCTGTGAGGAATGTGCCGTCCATGTAAATGACCGGGCGATAGTGTCGGAAGGCATTTATGCATGCGCCGAGGGCGAAGAAGGCCCGCCAGAAGACCCACTTGCCCGCAAGATGCACCATCCGCGGAAACTCCGAAGGTCGATGACCGCATCGGATTCCTACTTGATATTGCCCCGAGCAAGTGTGGAATATTCTCGAAGAAGCCTCGTATGTCCCGAACCGTATTTGCAAAGTCGTTTTTTTACTCTCCATGCCTTTTGTAGCTAATCTTGTATGAAACCTCTCCTCGACGGCTCGATAATGGATCGAGGCTGCAGGTGCGGATTGTCCACGATCTGACCATAAAACACATTTGCCACCCAAATGGACGACGGATTGCGGTGTTCTTGCTCCGCTTCCTCCAGTTGGCAATTATGCTCCGTCACTATGGAACATTTCCAGTAGTCCCTCCACTTCCCCTTATATGCATGCACCCGCCATGGGCACGAGTCAACTACGCACTTCACGTCGTAGTCTTTTTCTTGGACTTCACTACTCGAATTGCCGCCAAGAGACATTGACCATGCTTCACCGCATCCATCACAGCCTCCTTGTCTTTATATATGGCCCCCTGCGCGACCTCGTTCTCATGATACTCCCATGCATCTCTGTTCGCTTCATTCATTGTTAGGTCTTCGAAATTATAATTAGTCCACGACTTTGGGACAGCACCTCAGGAGTATTGTCCTCCTCGTCCGAGCGTTCGCCATCAGGGACTTCCTCATCCGCACGGTCCTCCTCCTCCATCAAGTCAACTATGTGCTCCACCTCCTCCCCCTCGTCGGCCACCCCCCGCGCCTCCACGGCTGCCTCCTCGCCCTCCCCGATCCCGTCGCCACCACCAACCTCGTGTCGCCCGTCTCCGGGGTCCTCGCCACCTTCATCATCGCATTGTTGCATATCTGTCCTCCCCTCCTCCGTAATATCTACCCCGACATCACGAACCTCCGACACCGGCGGAGGTACCGATACCAATCTACAAAGAACATGAGCGGCCGCCTCGCTCTACAACAGACTCCAACATAGCTTCTCCATACCGATGTCGCGTTAATGGGAACCACTCTCCATAAAAAGTCTGCAAGACGGCTTACTACTCTGCTCTAATCCGCAAATTAACACTCTGGTATCCAAACCGAACATCCAAACATCCACTCCAACAAACCCTCAGATGTCCTATCTCTCGGCCTAGATATACCCCGTATGATCATTGAAAATCTTGACAAATTGACTCTATCTGGTCCTGTGCTATCTCCTCATCTCCATAGAATATTTGAAAATACAATTTCTCCGACATACTGCCTACAACGTCGAACCGAAATAATCATCATTTCTCCATCTAACCGCTATATAAATGTTACATTATATTGTCAAATTTTACTCTCATTGATTTGTTGATTGCCTCACATTTTCAACTTTTCTTACTCTACTAATTTCTAGCGTAGTACGGTGATTGACTATAAATAAGTAATTCGACTACCCATTTTTCCATAACGGAATTACTACTATATATTATTCGTTTGTCCTAATTTTAAAAACTGTATATATATACATGACATATCGTACTTCCTTTAATTTCTACGTCGTAATTTCGAAACATTGCCCGCGTAACATATGCCTAACCTACCATGTTAAATTAGTAATATTAAATTTTTACCAATTTACATTTCTAAATATTGACTAATATTTCTATTGCATGAAATCTCAATATTTCTAAATACTACACAATCCTAATATTTCTAAACACTACATACTACATTAAATTCTAAATATTACCTACAAAAATCACCACACAAAATATAAACTAAATACTACAATTTCTAAATACTAAACAATACTAAATACTATATTAAATTTCTAAATATTACATTAAAAGCTTTCGAACTTACATAAAACCGAAGAATCAACTTTTTTTCCTCTTTTTTCTTTTCTCTTTTTCCTCTCCTTTCTTTTCTTTCTTCCTTTCTCCTCTCTTCTCTTTTCTTCCTTCTCCCGTCATTTGCGCTTTCGCTACCGCTCTCTTGGTTCGAATGAGCACAGTCGCAGCTGTTCGGTTTTAAGTCACGATCGCCCTAGCCATGGGCGATGACCGACTGACGGCCGACGCGTGGCGTTCGGATCGCTTCGCTAACTATGGCCCTTGATTACATTTTGAATTTCGCTATTCGCCCATTATCGCCCGAAGGGTGATCGCCCATCTTGAGGCGACGGGGTAGTTTTGCAATTTTTTGACCCGGACGATTAGTTTTGAAAAAATGATTTAAAATAAATATTAAATAAAAAAAATTCCACATGCTGTTGCCTGTTTGTCTGTGTAACGGCCGAGCAATTTGCTTGCGCTAGCTACGAACAGATTTATGGGCCTAAGCCCAAAAGTAGCCCACACAAACTAATTAGGCCCATGTCAGAACTTGTCTTAAAATAGCCCATCACTAGACCAGGGCTTCAATGTGCATGATTCTTTTCTCTTTTTTCCCCTGCATTTTCCTCTCTCTCTCTTTTTTTAAGAACCTGTGCTTTGGTAAGCACCGTCCACTTCTCCTGGAGAGTTGGAAAGAGACGATGGCGATCATACGAGAAGCCGAATGGAATGCGTGTACACTGTGACCATGCCGTCAGATTGATGAAGCCACGAGTGCATAGTGCAAGAAGCTGTGGATCTAGAGCTAAACGACACCGCAACGTACCATGTATATTTTGGGCTAGAGGGTTCATAGGCTTGGGTCGTGGGGTAGACGCCTACGCATAAAAGAGCATGTACAATGCAGGTGTTTAGAGAGGTGCTTATCAATAAAAAATTGAATTTTTTTGCCGCTTAGGATAGGTAAGTACTAATTTTGAAGCATTGGTGCTTAATTAAGCGCTGATACTTAGTATGTGCTTATGTGTATAGATATAGGTGGTTAATAGATAATATAACATCTAAGCACAAGAGATGCTTGTATCGGAGGAAATAACTTTTACAATGGGTGCTTGATGACGTAGCTATATTATCGCTCTTCAAACACTAACATATAAGGGATTTTTTAAAAATAATACATGAAAAATTAAAAATTACAAAAAAGCCAAAAAAAAAAAAACAGAAGTAGGCTACTTTCTCAATTCAGAATGGCGACATGGATGGTGATTTAATGATGTGTATGTCATGCAGGAGTTCTCTCGCTATTTTGATTAGTGACAGAGTTCTGTCGCTAATTGAAATGACAACAGAATATTGTTGCCACTTAAAATAGCAACAGAACACTGTCGTCTTTTTAAACAGCAACATTGAGAGAAGCCGGATTTTTTATTTTTTAAAAAATAATACACAAAAAAAAAATTACAAAAATAATAAGCCAAAAAGGAAAATTATAGAAGTAGGCCACTGTCGCTTTTCTGACTGGCTGTGTGTTTTCATACCGGCCTGATAAAGTAGTAGGCAGTGTGTTGTCATTTCGCTCTAAAAAAGCGATGGTAGTGTGTTGCCATTGCATATTTAAATGTTCATGCATATGTAATGTTCGAATAGAACGGAATGAATGAAAAATACCATTTTATAATAATAGGGGGATTGTATGGCATATACAGTTTTATTCATACGGTTTGGTTTGGTGCCCATGTTCGAGTTGGTACTTTGGACGATACCAACGGTGGCACAGAGCAATCACGAACATGGACAAAAATATGATACAAGTGCGCCTTTTGGAATTATAAAAGGGTTGGGATGGACCACGCTTTATGGGCAGAGAATATTAAGCTTCGAATGGGTAACCGTACGACACCCAAAGGGAGTGCTGATCACCAAGTTGGTGTGGACAGAGTTGCTGGTCACGGTAGTAACAAGCACAGCTGTAGTTGGCATTGTCGTAGCTCATATATACAAAAATAATCTAAACATACATAATATTAATCTCCAAATATTTACAGGTAAATATTACTATTCATAACTACAAAAATAATCCAAACATACGTAAATAAATAGTTCTAATCTAAGCATACCTAAATAAAATTTTCTAATCTACCCATATTTACAAAAAAAAAAATCTACTCTACCAATATCTACACGCTTATTACTACTCTACAAATCTAATTAATTGATTTTCTAACTTAGGTTTCGAAAAGCATAAAAAAAGATTAACAAACAACCTTCAAATGTGTGCAGACCTTCTTATTCTTCCTTGTCCTCTCCTCTCCCCTCTCCTTCTCTTCTCTTCTTCTCTCCGGTGCTTGGTGAAATGACGGCCACATGGCTTTATAATGCGGTTTCTATCGTCAATTGAAATGGCAATTGAGAATATGAACCATCAGTCACCATTTCGATTGTTGATAGAAACTACATATCGTCAGTCCAACTAGCAATTAATGACATAGCTCTAAGCTAGCGCAATTATGGCAAGTAGAAATGGCAACTTACTTCCTCTCACCGTTCCAATTGGTGACATAAATTGAATCGCCATTTGGACCAGCGGCTATACTCTGTCGTCAGTCAGAAAGGCGACAGTGGACTACTTCTATAGTTTTTCTTTTCGGCTTATTGTTTTGTATTTTTAAATTTTGTGTATTATTTTGTTAAAAAATTCATATATAAGCATCTTATACTGTACATGCCCTGACGGCTATAATAAGCTAAAATGAAATGGAACTCCCTGCCAACCTGGACCAAAGTGGATCAAGAACAGGACGGATGAAACGAAAGTAGACAATATATGGAGCTGTTGCGAACTTAAGATTAATCTGGAGCTAGGTCGATCGTCTCGACGATGATCTCCCTTCAGTTTTCTTCCCTCTCTTTTCTTCATCCGTATAGATCATGGTAGGGTCTCTGATCTGCTGGAGAAGAACGATGATCAGGATGGAATGATTAGAGCGACCAGTCTCTGCCTGATCCCACGAACTAATTAAAGGAAACACAGCCTTTGAAAGCTAATTCAGGGGGCATGCATGCCGCCATTTTGACCAGCCACGCATGCAGATTTGGGCACTAACCTTTCGGAAAATCCCCAGGTAAATGATCACTTCTATCGCAACCTACTTGTACTAACTTATATAGAAAAATAAATTGGAGTGATAGGTTATCTTGTACAGTTGTACTGGTACTAGGGATTAAAGCCTGTTCAGCTGTTAACCTTTGCCTTTTGTCATGTAAGAAAAAGGTCGATAGTATTAAACTTCCAATGGGTGGGGTTAAGCTAAATGTTTCTGCAATGGGAGCTAGCTCAAAGTTAATTTATATAGAGGACAAGCTAAACTAAATAGTTTGAGGTCTACTATAAAATCTACAAAAGCAAATTTTAATTAGCTATGCGGGAAAGGAGCAGCAGCAGCTACGTATGTGATGTTCAGGCCCCAAACCTAACAATTATCCGGATCCTAATCTGGCCCGTGCTATGAGTGTGGCCCTGCGTCACATGGTTTAGTACTCCAGTAGAAACAAATCAATTAGGGTTTTGGCTGTATTGTGCTCGGTGACGTACGAAGAAGAAAACTAGAAGGGGTGTTTAGTGTTGCTACGTTTCCTTATTTTTATGGTGGGCGACCAGTGCTATATCTTAAAGACCATTGAAAAAAGATCAATGGACTAAAGAGGTATTGGAGACACAACGGTCAAAACTAGTGCTCTAACCCTTTCGCTTTCCCTCCTTATGTCCGCCACTTATTGTCTTTACCCTTTCAACAGTACGTAAACGATGGACCATTCCCATGCATATATGGTCTCCAAGATTCAAACAAAAGGCAGAGTAGGGTTAGGTATTTTTTTTCCCTGATGGAATGAACCAAGTTAACTCTTGCGTCAAAATGGAAATAGTAATGTGGGGGTGGAAATTAGGATTCTAAATAATATAAAAGTGTAAAAATAATTTACAAAAGAGGACGGACAGGGGAGCAGCTACCTGTCTTAGATTTGAAGAAGGAAAATAGTGCTTCGAACAAGACAACCTCAGCAGTCAGCATTATTGCCACACGAATATTTTTCTTCCAGAATTCTAATGGCAAACCTATGCGTATATTTCAAATAGTCTTTGTAAAGCTAGCATTGCCCAAAGAATATACTCTTGCAAAATCTTCCAAATGGACAGCAAAAGTTCATACCTAACGAAACATAGAATATATACGCATGTAGAGAACCAAAACAATGTTAGTTAAATGAATACACACGACTTCCTAATGCAATCGAATCAAAGTATAGTAAAAAAATGAACACACACACGTAACTCTATAGTCTATATATCCATATATACACGCCCCACAAGAACAATCAAATTTTCTAATCGAGCGGTGCTGGGAACCAGTGCAAAGTAGAAACAAAGCGAGAGAGCATCAGAGAACACAACAATCGGAAGGGCTGACATCATGTCGCCACCCACAGACATGTGGCCACTGTTTACTCGGAACCTTGTGCAGTGTGCAGGTGCAGCCCAGTGACGTATGGAGGCAACGCTGCTAGCTAGTTTGTTTCGACAAAATGAAAAGAGTAACATACAAAATATATATTTGAAAAAAAAATCGTGTTGCTAATTAAGATTCTGTTTGTCAGAGCTGTAGATCCTAACTCTAACTCAAATCTGAAACTTGTAGGTTAAAATAAAGTAAATTAAATTTATATTTTTAATTTAAAATATAAACAAGATGATCTACCTAAACACTTTTAGGTCCTGTTTGGGAGAGCTCCAGATTCCAGCTCCAGCTCAGAGCTGAAGCTTATAGGCTAAAATAAAATGAATTAAGTTTATATTTTTAGTCTAAAATATAAACAAGATGATCTATCTAAACACTCTTAATGTTCCCACAGTTCTAGCTCCATAAATTTCTGAAGCTAGAGATACCCTGCTCCACCAACTTCACAAATTTTAGTGGAGCTAGAGTTGTCCCAAACACCCTCTTAGGCTCTGTTTGAGAGAGCTCCAGCTCCTAACTCCAGCTCAGAGCTGAAACTTATAGGCTAAAATAAAGTGAATTAAGTTTATATTTTTAGTCTAAAATGTAAACAAGATGATCTACCTAAACACTCTTAATGTACTCTGATGACTCCAGCTCCACAAATTTCGGAGCTAGAAATACCTCTGCCCACCAACTCCACAGATTTTGGTGGGCTGAAATATCCCAAACACCCCTTAATATACTCACAGCTCCAGCTCCATAAATTTTTGAAGTTAGGAATATCATATTCTACTAACTCTACGGATTTTGATAGAGCTAAAACTATGCAAAAAAAAAAAAAAAAACCCTCTAACCTACTGTGTCTCTACCTCTGTGCTCTTGGTGCCGTCATGCACGCGTTGCAATATCTCAATGCAACTGCTCCCATGAGGTAGAATAATAGCTGCAATAAACCTTTGCAGATATGGTCCACAGTCTGGGGAATTTTTAGTTTCTCGTGAAGTGCACCCTTCTGCTGTTACCGCAGATCGATTTGCCCGGATCAAAAGGGCGATCATAAACCTTCAGATGAAAGGGTCTACCACGCGAAAATAAATTTCACAGAAACAATTCAATTCCTACGACATATTCTCTCGTTTCAAATGTAACATGTAGTATAAACGTAGAAAATTCCTAGAAGGATCACCCGCAAACCATGCTCCGAAAGTACGACTGTCAATGAGGCCCACCAGTCGGAGACTAGTATATAGTTCCCTCCGCAGAGCGATCAGGACGCATGGATCGATGTAGAAAGAGAAAACTCTGCTAATTAAATCTGCAACAGTCGTGGTAAACAGGACGCTATAGTAGCCATGATTAATCGTAATACGGTCGATTAATTAAAATTTAACAGACGATTATTAATATATATATATAGAAAATATTTTATTTACCCAGAGTTGTTGTAAACTATCACTCTATGAAACATATTTCACATTAATAATTTCTATAGTAGTTCTACGGACAATCCTTTGCGGGATTGGATTAGTTTGCCTACTCCATTGTTTATATTTCATCCAAAAGGTATATACTATGAACACTATGACACAATATTATAAATTAATTTATCATACTTAGTGAATAAAAATAAGTTATTTTCGTCATTAAACGGGAAAAATGGAAGATTAATAGGAACACAACCGATTAATCAGATCATACGATCAATTAACCGTTCGACTATATTAATTGTACTCTGATAACACTATTAGTAACGGTTTAGCCACCATCACCGATTAGTTACCCTAGTAATCGGTCGAGTTCGACCGTTTTTCACAACAGTGGTATGCGCACCTGTTACAATGCTCAAACCTGGTTGGAGTTAGCTCATGCCCTTCTGGTCCCATAATACTAGTTCTACATTCCGGTTACCTGTCCCTGCATGGACGTATGTACAACATCCGTTTAAACCTGTAAGCATCATTGCGCATGCTTGCTAGTTGCTAGCTTCTCGGTTTAGTACTTTAGTTCTTAGTTCACCGATCGATGCATACGTAGGCCGTGTGACGAGTAGATAGATGTACAAAATCGCCACACAGCACGTGAAAGATCTTTAGCTTTATCCAGACAATGGGTGCAGGAAATCTGAATCACCTGATGGGAAAAAGCATGTACATAACATGCATCTATTCCTCGCCGTTGTTTATTTAGTTTGTGTTTGGTTATTCGTACCAAGTGGTATATCTATATGGGGGCATATCCAGTGTAATCAGTATTTTGGTGCAATCGCTGTGCAATCCAACTAAGAAAAGTTTCAAAAAATTCTGAAAAAAATCATGGATGTACATCTCATCTTACTCCATCTACATATAAAATTTCATGATCAAATTCGTCCTATGCTCGAAGTTACAAAAAAAAACAAATTTAGGGTGCATTTGAACTATTCAAGTTTGTCAGAAATTTGTCTTTTTTTTCTTTAGAAGGCACAAGTAAAGCTCAATATCTCTAGGTCGTCGATTCATTCGAGGGACGACCGAGAACTTCTCTTCCATTCTACAGTCTTCATCTCATTTGCTGCAAGGGCGATCGAGTAATGTAAGAAGGAAAAAGAATTAAGACTTGTTTTAAACATCAAACGGGGTAGGATTTGCTAGTACTCACTGTATTTTGTTTTGCTTTTTTACTCCGTGGCGGTAAATTATAAAAAGGGGGAGGAGTACGAGTACTAGGTAGCTCTCCTTGTCACGTGTCGGCAAGCACGTGCGGCGGGGGTGCTCCCCCTCCGCTCTCGGGCCGTACGATCGCAGCCGGATCTTCCTGCTAGGCCGTCAGATGTGCCTCGCGATGCGTGCGCGCGTGGAGTGAGAGGGGTCCGTCGGGAAGAGGACAAAAAGGACCTCCACTGCTGCTCCGAGGACAGCGAGTTTTTGGCTTATTTGGTCTCTACCTTTTTTTCCCACACATTTGGTCAGTATATCAACGAATTTACAAATTTAAACTTCTTCCTGATCATAAAAATAATGACAGATGATATGTATGGCATTCTATCAATCGGGTAGGCGCATCGACCAGCATGGTAGGTGCGGACCCTACCACCTACTATGATGAGGACCGCGGTACGTTCCTGCAACCCGTCGACCGGTCAAGTGCATCGACGAGTGTGGTAGGTACGGACCCTACCACTTGCCGTGCTGTGGACCGGACCTAGGGAGCATGACAGGTTTCTTGCTACGGTGAATTTGCCCTATCTGCCAGTCTGCCACGATGCACCGTGCTATCGTAGCGTCGATGAGGTGATATGATAAAGGAGTGTGTAGGTGATACATGTTTATTGTCACTGCTTTTGCAATAAGTACAATTTTGTTCCAATGAGGCCAAGAATACAAATAAAAAAGAGTGTGCAACAGGGCCTATCAAGTCAAAGCTTCATGAGCACGTCTCTCGCCTTTGTTTCTCTAAGCAAATGATCATAGGAAAACAACCACCTAATAAATTTATCTCGGTGTATATATTCAGAGACAGCTTAGAAAGCGTGCAGCCAAATCAGTTGGATTGTGACAGATAACATTGTGTGAATATTTAGGGCCTCTTTTGAACATGAGAATCTAAAATCATAGGAATACGAGGAACACAATATTAGATGTTGAACTGTTCATATATTTGGCCCCATTGATTTCTTGTATTGCAAAAAATGCCTTCATGCCGTGGTATTTGCGGAAATAGCCCCTATATGCTCTCTGCCGTGGCACAGAAGTGCAGGATCACGATTTGTTGTGGTATATATGTGCGGGAAGTAACGAACGCGGGACTTTGGCGCGAGCGTGGGAGGTAGCAACTTGCCGTGACAGGGAACTACGGGATGACACTACTACAGAACGGCACATTACTATCGCTTTATCTGTGTCGGTTCTTAAGTTTTCAGGAAACAACGATTGTGATAGATAACCGGACGGGGTGTTAGTAATAATCACTATCGGTTACGAGATTATAGTGATTGTGATATGGACTCGACATATCTCAATCGGTTCTCAACTAACAAGCGATAGTGATATGGACGATCATCTCTATCGGTTCCAAGAAAATAAGCGATAGTAATGATCACGTATACATCACTATCGGTTCTTTTTATAGAAGTGATAGTGATGTGGGTATACATCACTATCGGTTCCAAGAAAAGAAACGATAGTGATGTTCACGTGATCATCACTATCGCTTTATGGAAAGAACCGATAGTGATAAACGGAAATCACTATCATTTGTTTAGTTGAGAACCGATTGTGATGTGCCTCGCTAGGTTATATATACCACTCGGGAACAAGATCTCTGTTGTTGTTCAGAGGAGATTTCTCCGCCGCCATCAAGAAAACAGCTCATATACGTGGCTTGGAAGCAATACTTGGATGATAAAATTTGAAGTCCTCAAGGATAGGTGTTAAGAGGGCAAATTTGAAGCCTTATCTTGAGGAGATTCCTTCTTTTTACCCTCGCTTCTCGTTTTCTTCAAAATGTGAGCAATCCGCCTTTAAATTTAACCCTTTAATTTTGCACTAGGTAATTTTGATACATCGTGAATAAAGTTTAAGTTGCCAATCGAATTGAGTATATGCTATCGATTTCACACTCTCTATTAATTTGTCAAGCACACATCTATTTAATTATTGTAGTGCTCTTGTTAATATGGAATTATTGTTAATTTCTATCATGTGATAAATGCTAGAGTTTAGGCTTGGAACCTCGTCTCTGTTCGAGGATGCTTGTTTATAAATATGCCGAACAAAATGGCATATTTATAAGTGAGCGATCTCGAATTATCCACGCTTTTTAATTGATAGTTTGAGGATATGTGGTTTGGGCAAGTTCTCGGTTGTGTTGTACAACTCAGAGTAGATTTGATGCACGTCTTCGGTGTTCTCCATATACACACCCTCTTGACTGTTGTCGAGACGTGTATATGGAGAACAATGAGATGTCGCCAAATTTTCTCTCGAGTTGTACAATGCCTTAGGAACTTTCCTAACCACATATCCTCGAATGGGATTAGGACCTAACCTATTTAGAGATTAGGAGTCATCGTTGGTACCCTTGTTTTGTTTTGTTGTAGTCAAAAGATTTGCAAGTACTACAAGAGCTATATAATTAGATTATTTGATATCATTGTTGATGTTAAAATGTAGGTCTCCTATGTAAGGAATTCAAAGCACTAAACCGAGAAGAATCTAGATATCGATCGGGAGTACATATTTTATATATCTTGGAACCTATCCTCTATTTACATAAAGGTAATATTAACCAAATGATGTCTCAATATTTCAAATAGCTAGCTAGGTGTCTCAATATTTATTGTGCGAAGTTTAATTACAGATGGACCGTAAGGAATGGATGTATCAGAAAAGTCGTTTGAGTGCTGAATTTCAGAGGGGTGTTAAGGAGTTCAAAAAAATTGCCAAGAGGACATTGTGAGGAGGGTGTAAACTTCATATATTGTCCTTGCATTGATTGCACCAATCGAGAAGATTTAACAACTCGGCTCAAATCGAGGACCACCTGATTCGACGTGGCTTTGTGAGGAATTACACGTGTTGGATCCATCACGGCGAGACAGGTGGTACCCTTCCGGTGTGCAACGAAGATACGGTGGAACCGGATGACGAGTTGCGAGATGATATGTTTGAGGATGAGAATTTGGAGCAAATGTTGCGGGATGTGGAGGGTAATTACGGAAGAGAATTGAAAAGTTTAAAAGCTTGATGGAAGGCGATGCCAAACCGCTGTTCACAAAGTTGCAAAGCGGAATACACCAAGTTGGGTTCGGTCCTTGCATTGTTGAACGAAGGCAAAACACCGTTGGCGGATACAAGTTTCAATGCACTTCTAGTTCTTCTATCGGATGTGCTTCGTAGGAAACGAGTTGCCAACAAGCATTTATGAAGCGAAGAAGCTCACGTGTCCCATGGGAATGGAAATAGAAAGGATACATGCATGTCCTAATGATTGCATCTTGTACCGTGAACGCATATCGAGTCGCACGTTTGTCCGAGCATGCAAGGTGCCCCGGTACAAACAAAAGGAGAAGCGTAACGACAAGAAGCGTAAGAGCCGAGGCAACGATGGTGAAGAGGTCACTAAAGGTGCACCGCCAAGGTATTGTGGTACTTGCCCATCATTCCCGTCTTGGCGGTTGTTTGCAAATCCAGAGAGGCAAAATTGTTGTGTTGGCATTATGAGTCTCGAAAGGAAGATGGCAAGTCGAGACACCTGGCGATTCGGCTCAATGGAGAAACATCGATTGGAAACATGAGGAGTTTGGTGCGAAATGAGGAACATAAGGTTTGGGTTGAGTACCGATGGAATGAATCCGTTTGGTAACATGAGCCGCCGACACAGCACGTGGCCATTCTGTTGTGTATCTACAACCTCCCTCCTTGGTTGTGCATGAAGCGGAAGTATATCATGATGTCCTTGCTAATCTCTGGACCCAAACAGCTGGGAAATGATATTGATGTGTACCTTGCACCATTGATCGAGGATTTGGTACAATTGTGGAATGAGGGGTCGTGGTGTGGGATGCATAAAAGAGAGTATTTCACCCTCGAGCTATGGTATTTTGTACCATAAATGATTTCCCGGCGCTTGGTAATTTGGCGGGGTACAGTACGAAAGGAGCCAAAGCGTGTCCTATCTGTGAAGAGGAGACTGAGAGCCTATGGCTACCGAATTCCAAGAAAACCGTGTATATGGGTCACCGAGGTTTCTACCTCGAAGTCATCGATCTAGTAAAATGGATGACAAATTTGATGGGAAGAGGAAGTCCGTTCGCCCATTGACCTATGAGTGGAAGGCAAGTATATTCACGTGTGGAGGATATTGAACTTCAAGACGGAAAGAGTCGTAAATCTGTTCGTATTTAGGACAATTTGGAAGAAGAGGTCCATATTTTGGGACTTGCCGTCTTGGAAGGAGTTAGATGTCCGACATTGTATTGATGTCATGCACGTTGAGAAGAATGTCTGCGACAATTTGGTTGGTATCTGCTGAACATACCAGGAAGACCAAGGATGGTGTGAATGCTCGTCGCGACATGGCCTACATGGGAATCGTGCCCGGGCTTGCGGTGATAGAGGAGGATGGGAAAGGTCCGTACATCCCCATTGCATGCTACACCTCGTCCAAGAAGGAGAAAGAAGATCTCTGCAAATGTCTCCAAGGTATTAAAGTTCCATCGGCTACTCCGCAAACATTAAGAAGCCGTGTCCATGGATGATTTGAAGTTGTTGGGCATGAAGTCCCACGATCGCCATGTCTTGATGACCCAAATGCTCCCGGTTGCTATCGAAATATTACGCCGAGGATGTCGGGTTTGCAATCACGGCTCATTATTTCTTCAATGCGATCTCTGCAAAGTTATTGACCACGATATGCTAGACAACTTACAGTGAGGTGGTGCAGACTCTATGTCGACTTGAGATGCATTTCCCACCATCGTTCTTCGACGTCATGGTCCATCTTGTTGTTCACCTTGTCGAGAGATTAAGATATGTGGCCCCGCATTCTTCGTTACATGTATCCGTTCGAGAGGTACATGGGTATATTAAAGTCCTACGTGAGGAATCGGTCGAAACACGAGGGTAGTATTGTGGAAGGTTATGGGGTGAAGAGGTTATTGAGTTCTGCGTGGACTATCTCGGAGAAGACAAGCAATCGGTGTTCCTCTATCTCGCCATGAGGCGCGACTATCGGCAAAGGAACTGTTAGCGAAACTAACGAGGCCACAGATTTGATATGTATTACAAAGCGATCTCGATCTCTTTGCAAAGACAAAGACTGAAGTTGCGTGGTATATCGAAAGCGGCACAAGTCGATTTTACGAGAAGAGAATCCACATATGGATGAGCTTTCCATCATGCGAGAACACAACGATAGATTTCTAACATGGTTCAAACAGGAGGCAGAGGTCTCTGTTAGTGATACTATCAAATGGTTGGCTGACGGACCTAGATTTAATGTACAGACATGGCAGGGGTACGATATTAATGGGTACACCTTTTACCTTTGAAAGTCGGGATCTAAAAGTCTTGTTCAAAACAAATGTGTCGGCATAGATGCTTTGTCCGATGAACATCACTGGAAAGGAGGATCCTCAATGGCAATGAACTCTTATTACGGGGTGATCGAAGAAATTTGGGAGCTCGATTACGGAATATACCAGATTCCATTGTTCCGATGTAAGTGGGTGGGACTTCCACATGGAGTGAAGGTCGACAAGAGAGGTTTTACTCTTGTGGATCTCAACAGACTCGCCTATAAAGATGACCCATTCGTGCTTGAAGCAAGCAAATCAAGTCTTCTATGTGCGTGATCCGGCCAATCCGAGGTTGCACGTCGTCCTTTATGGTAAGCGGCGGATCGTTGGTGTCGAAAATGTCATAGATGAAGAAGAATACGACCAATTCGATGAAATACCTCCGTTTGCGGATGGGGCTGTTTTAGCGGTGACAACGACACACATGGAAGAAATTATATGCGTGTAGATCATCAAGAAGGGTTATATTGTAAATAAAGGAGTACATCATTGTATCGGTTGATATGTGTTTGCAAAGGTTATGTGTACGTATGAAACTTTCTCAAATTTTGTCAATGCATTGTGGTATGTAGCTACTTAATGGAATAAAAGAAGGCACTCTACATCAAATCATTTCGAATTTTCAGAATACTTGGACTTTATTTGAGAAAGATTTGACTTTTCTACTCTTTGACCAAAAAGTATGCCTACAAAGTGAATTTGGGCTTCGTTTTCAATGCTTACTCATTTTGCCAAAATCCTTTTTAGAAAAGATCGTAGTATCACAAAGTATGTTTTCGCAAACTTTCAAATAATTCCAACTATGTGTGCAAAAGATATGGCCTTTTCACTCTTTGATCGATATCTCTCTGTAAATTCAGATCGTATGGTTTGTCGGGAAAACAAGCAAAGCCTATATTTATGTCGGTTCTTATTCGAAGCGACACATATACATAATCATTTGTATCGGTTTTGTAATAAAACCGATAGTAATATTATCCTTCGCTTGTATCGGTTTTACTTTAGAACAGATAGAAATATCACTCCTAGGGTTTTCCTTAGTACAAGTATTTCTATCGGTTTTCTTTTACAAACCCGATAGAGATACTATAATTGTATCGGTTTTAGTTGAAAACCGATAGGAATATGCTCGATATTTCTATCGGTGTTTTTGGAAAACCGATAGTAATGAGGAGAGTGAACAATTTACTGCGCTCCTCCATTTTTTGCCCTAGCTCCCGCCCACTCCTCAATTGGTGCTCGCACCACGATTTCTTCGCCTCCACCGCCAACGCCGCCTCCTCCCCATTGCCGAATCGCGTGCACTCCTTCCTCCTCTCCTCCTCACGCCTGCACTCCTTCCCCGCCACGACTCCCCCACGCCGACGACCTCCCCGCCGACTCTTCCCCACGCCAGACTCTTCCCCCCCGCCGAGTCGCCCCACGCCGCCGACTCCTCCCGCCGTGACTCTTCTTCCCCACGCCGTCGACTCTCTCCCCCGCCGACTCCTCCCCCATGTGACTCTTATTCCCCACGCCGCTCCTCCCCGCCGCCGAGTCTTTGTTTTGTTGTAAGTTTTTCGATCTCGATTTGTTTCTTCTTGGCCGGAGGGAGAGGTATTGCTCTGTGATGATAATAGGGTAACTAATGATAGAGACAATTTGTCCCGTGAATGAGGCCTTAAACCGTAGACTTACATGCTTTAGAAGTTTTGATTCAATCACTTTGCATGAAAGTCCAAGTACTGCTTAGTTCAATTTGTTCATCTGTGATTAAGTTAATATGTTCGAAAGAGACTCAATTTGGCTCGGCTAGCTTTGTGATCTACCGCAGTGACTTCTTTAGTTCAATTAACTCCTTATCGTAATTGTGTCGATGAAGTAATCATTTATCGTTGATTTTTCTATCGTTAATTCAATTGTTAACATAGTGGGTGATCACGATTAGCTTTGTTGTTCGGTTGGTATATTTGATATATCTTGATCGATTATATATATATTGTTCGAACTCAACTCGTTAGTTAAGACTTCAATAGCGATGACTTTTATTGTCAATTCTTGTTGTGCATGATAAGGTAGTAAGGGTTTGAGGCCTTATTTACTAAATTGATTGTTTTGCCGATTGTGATTGTAGTTGAAGGTTTATAACCTTCAAATATACCCAAAATCTGAGAGCAATCATTCATAAATACTCCAAATTGCCATAGTAGACATGATTCTTCTCATGAATGCTATAGTCTGCATAATTTATTTCGTCTTCTCAATTATGTCAGTATGGTCATTTTTGAATCATGTATATGAACTCATACTGTTATATGGAATAATAATTAAAAACTTGCTCTTATACTCGCTTCTCTTCTTTCAATCCAGTCAATACCCAATATCAATAGATTAATAGACTATCCTATCACTTTATATGATTCTGAATTCGATTTTCTCTATGCTTGGTGTATCTCTTGGATAGTCCCGTATTTTACAAAGTTAGCTTTGCAAAAGTATTCATACATTTCTATATAGCATAATCTTTCCATATGCATTGATTGCTTGTTCATATATGCGATGATGGCTTGTAGCAACTTTTGAGTATGCCGATTGGTATAGTTATTTCAATCTTAATTGCATATTACTTTTTTATCTCAAAGATATGTTAGAGTTTAGGTTATGTAACCTCGTCTCCTGCTCGAGAGTGTTAATTATAAATATCTTTGGAATAGCATATTTATAAACAAGCGATCTCGAATTGTCCACGTTTTTGATAGAGGATATGTGGTTCGGGCAAGTTCTCGTTGTTGTACAACTCACGAGTAGATTTGTAGCGTCTCCCAATTGTTCTCCGGATACACACCCTCTTGACTTGTTGTCGAGGCGTGTATCCGGAGAACAATGGGAGATGTCAGCCAAATTTTCTCCGGAGTAGTACAACGGCTTAGAACTTGCTTCGAACCACATATCCTCGAATGGGATTAGGACCAAACCTATTTAGAGGTTAGGAGTCATCGTTGAAGATCATTCGTTTCTCTCGTTTGTTGTCAATGAGCCGTTGCTTTACATGATTTATTGTCAACTTCACATAATTGCTACTGAATTGCTTTATCTCATGTCAAATATATGACCATGTCGATAAGAAAACCTGAAAATGTCGCAACTAGAGAGCATCGACTCATCGCTGCATGTAACCGAATTAGCTGCTCTCGAGGGGCCGAGCGAACTTCAAGTGTCGAGCCGAGCCAACTTCCAAGTGTCGAGGGGCCGAGCGAACTTCAAGTGTCGAGCCGAGCCAACTTCCAAGTGTCGAGGGGCCGAGTAAGGTGAGGAAGGCCCGAGGACCGAGTAAAGGGGCCACAGGAGAACACCGCAGTTCTCCAGCTCAATGCCACGGGGGTTTGCACGGGTCCTCCTAAGTACAAGGGCGATACCGCTCATTCCTCGGCCAATTGGTGAGGAGAGGGTTGCCATAAGATAAGGACCTGGAGAAAGGAGGTCGGCCCGAGCGTAAGAACCTACTGTGGGACGAGGTGAAGGGCAAATGGATTATAGAAGAGGAGGGCGAAAACAATGCCAAAGCGATGCGCCATGAAGAGGATGGGTGTGGCTTTGAGGCGCCGGGGGCTACATGCATAGTGAGTACGTCTTTGAAAGGCCTTACACCATTCGAGAAGTATCCGTTCATGACTCCGATGTTTGGGAGGAGTTCACGAGATCAAGGGTACGCCCGAGGCGAGGAGCCGAGACAGAAGAACATTGGTATCCGAGGCGAAGAACGCACTCCGCACCACCTCGGTTCGGCTCTGAAGGAAGAAAGAGAATGGGCGCGAGTAACCGAGGAGGCGCGAACTCGGGACAGCGTTGCCTTACTCCCACATATGTGAGGAGCGGGCACGGTTGGGTATTAGCGAGGACAAAGAAATCATGGACGGCAGCAGGTGGTAGTACCAAACCCGCTCTGCGCAAGTCGTCTCCACCATCGTAAGTCGACAAACTTACTACATTGCGATCAACCATTCTGTTGTATTTGAGATCTAATTCAGTACTCCCCTCTTGCGGAGGAGGTCGGCCCAGAAGGAAAAGCGGGGACCTTTGTTAGCCAAGGGTCAAATGACATCTTGTCCTCCTTGATCGGGAAGTCCGACCATAAGGGCCGGTACTTGCCGAGGGGCGGGCATCTGAAGAAGACGATTCAAGACGAGGTTAGGAGTGCGAGGCAAGATCATGGGAGGCACGCACGAGCGCATGAAGGACACGCTCAGGAGGAGATCAAGGAGGAGATGAGGGGAGATGGCGGCACGTGAGCAGGAGATGAGGGTAGAGATGGACCGCTTGAGGGCGAGATGATGGCGATGTTCTCCCCAGTCGAGCGGATGACCCGCCTACGTCTGTAAACTGTCTTGCGACTCCAAAGAACAAGGGTCTAAAAACGATAAGGCGGGTCCATGACTAAAGGTAATAGTTAATTTTGCATGGCTTCGAGGTGCGAGGTAACTCCCCAATATTTTCTCTTAAGTTGCGCACCTCTTGCGGCGCCATTCTGAAGTGCCGACTCACGCCGACGGAAGACGGATTTCTGTTGAGGCTGCAGCGGGTTGCATTTCCATGCAACGAGACCGACATGATGCATGGTCGGCCTTTGGGGAAGGGCTACATGAGGTCGGTGGACTCGTCCTGACGCCTTCTTATCACATGTGCTCGAGTTCCCCAACGAAGAGATCACCACTCTCGGGCAAGCGCACATGTCGTTCATCAAATGGCCCTGGCAGCGTCGTCTTGGTCAAGGTAAAAACCTCGCTTCTTACTGTACCATTCGGTAGTATTGCAACAAGTTGTTCATCTGGCGTGCTTTGTAGGTTAAAGCACTACTGCGCCTCCTCCCACGATCTGGACGAGTCACCATGCAGTCTTGGTGGTGCATAAAAGGGCTACCACGACACCCACAGTAACCACTTTGAGGCCTCCGCTAAAAGCCAAGGCTCACACAGACCACAGTGCCCTCTCAGCACGAGGAAAAGCCTCAAACCCCGCCTCGAGACTCCTTCGGCCCGAAGGAGAGCCAAGCACAGCCCTGAGAACCACTTGGAGGCCTCCGCTAAAAGCCAAGGCTCACACAGACCACAGTGCCCTCTCGGTCTGTGAAAAGCCTCCAACCCCGCCTCGGAGACTCCTTCGCCCGAGAAGGAGAGCCAGCACAGACACAGAGAAGCCCTATAATTTTAAGGCGTATGAACATGGAAAGCCCTTCGCCTCTCTGCGAAATTGAATACTTTAGGCTTGTGGACTCGGCGGCTCCATGGATGGTACATTGACAAAGTGAAAGGGAGCAGCGTCGGGTCGACTTCAATGTTAGGTACAAAAGGACATTTCCACCGTGAGGACGACGGGACATTTCGGTCGCTTTTGAGGATCTGTTCCGTCTCTACCAAATGATCTCCATCGGCGTTTCCTTTATGCGATCCTCGACATCGTGAGTATCGCACCACGTAGCATGACCTTAGAACTTCCATAGGATTTTGCATTATGCTTCGTAACATTCAATGAGTTGCGAGGCAATGAGGCAATGTAGTCGTGTGAATCGACAACTAATTGGGTTCGCCGACCACGAAATTGTGTCATAGCGATGGCTAGGCTTCAACCGCAATGGCTTGCCGGCTACATCAAGGGTGCGTTGAAAGTGAGGCCAAGAAGGACTTCATTCTATTCCCGTACACGAGGAGTAAGTACTACTACACCCTTCAATTACTTATGCGACTTCAACCGTATGTGAACTTATTTCCTTATTTGCATACCATTTAATAAGCAACCATTGGGTCCTACTCGTGATCATTAGAGTAACAACGTGGTCTACACTTTTAATTCCATTGAGAAGAGACCGATGGCCTACGCGATCAAGCCTCCTTTGGAGCGATAAGTGCACTACTCTTATGTAACACTTTCAGTATTTAACTCACGTACATTCATTATTTTGTATATGACATCTCTCCAATGTATATAGGGGTTTCTCCGACCACGTCGCAGGATGAGGAGAAACACGATCTAAAAAGGGCTCCAAATTTGGAGTATATGCGCTTCAAGGTACAAGTGGCGTTCCCTATATAAGATTTAGATTTCTGACATATTTTCTTCGTCTCTTAATTTCTTTTCTTTCTTCACAGTGCCATCAACAATGTGGCGGCGACCACCATGCGGTTTGTACGTCATGCATCACATCTTTGATCTTGATTAGCCTCTCGAGACCGTTTCCCCGGTATATATGTACATGCATAATAATACAAGTAGCCTTTCACATAGAAATTTCAAAACTTAAATTAAAACACTCGTTTCTATTTTGCACTCTCAATATCCCCAGAAGAGTATAGACCGCTTTTCGCTCAACAAGATAAGGGACCACTTATGCGTTGGTCTTGGATGGAATGTATGGTGGAGGGCCTGACGGTTTAGAGATCCCAAAGCTCGTACTAGGCTATATGTGAACAATATTACAAATCTGAATGGGATTACATGTGTACATGATGGTTAAGCATGTGTCGGTTGTAACAAAGTATTCATTTTCTAATGTGATATGTATTTGTTGTAACAATTAAAGTATTCATTTTACGTGAATGAGTTGTATTCATTTTCTATGAATGTGAATGTGATATACATTTGTATGTTTGTGATATGTGCATATATATATTTGTGTGAAATATGTGCTGATTGGAGGGTCAATTGGAAAGTAGCACACCCTTCATCTCTATCGGTTCTCATTAAGAAAATGATAGAGATGACATTATCATCTCTATCGGTTTTTGTAAGAAATGATAGAGATAATGTTTACATCTCTATCGGTTCCTACAAGAAAATGATAGAGATGAACTAATCATCTCTATCGGTTCTTGAAAAATGATAGAGATGAACTCATCATCTCTATCGGTTCTTGAAGAAGCGATAGAGATTATAATATAATCTCTATCGCTTCTTCGAAGAACCGATAGAGATGATGAGTTCATCTCTATCGGGCAAGAACCGATCTGTAATAATAGCGCCTCATCTCTGTCTAACAGCTTAGTGTAGCCACGTAACCGATTGCGATGATAAAAAGAACCGATTGTGATGTGTAGCGTGTAGTAGTGTGAGTCCACCTTACGGCGAGGGAACCATGGGAGGTGAGAAGAATGCCGCGGCAGGTATAGCGACATCCTATCGAGTCGTGGCACCATGGCGCGAGTTATTTTTTTGGAAATCAATTTTTCACGAAAATTTTAAGAAAAACTTACGCGTAATAAACAAGGAAAATATATGGTTCAATACAAGAACTGTTAGTGTATTTGGTCTCATGCATTTTTTTAGAAACAGCCCTCGTGCTTCCGTATTTGCAAAAATGGCCCATGTTGCGGCAAGGAATACGCGGAAGAAAGTTTTGTGCATTGCAATGTGTGATCGATTTGATAGTTTTGGTACTTTTTAAACATCAATTAGATAGTACGACCTATTCGTTAAACAAATGGAGGCTAACATAAACATCAATTGGATACATCATTCTTAAACCACCTGAAATAGCATACATAACCAACTTAGTCTCCTTTGCAAGAAACAAACTATTACACAAATATAGCATAAAGTACAACAACGATACCCAAACACAAAATCTTCACAAACCACTTAGATCTGATCTAAAATATGGTCCATGTTAAGCATCAACATGTTCAGCCCTCGCTCCTTGACCTGAGTTCATCCTTTGCTCCAACCCATCTTTTGCATCTCTCGTCTCTTTGTGCTACCTGGACACTCCATCACTCTATACATGGTGTTTGCCTACGTGACCATGTCAACAAGGCATTGAGGCAACCAAAAGAAAAAAGCTCTCAAGAAATAGACAACTCGAGCAGAAAATAATCATCAAAACCGAAGAAATCAAACTCAATTTTCACTTAGAGGGAAAAAGGACATTTGTAAAACACTTTCGTAGTTATTTCCTTAGTATTGGTATAGAACACATTAGCTTGCACATGACGGTTAGGGCAATTGACCCACCTTGCAGTTGGCAGCGTAAGGACCCTCAATTCTCTCGAGCTCGGCGTCGAGACATGGCCTTCACCCAATTGGAGGAGAGAAGAGATGGCATGAGGAAGAGGATACGAGAAAGATGATGGCACGAGAGGCTTACTTATGCAACGCAAAGCAAAGATTCGGTGGAAAAGGCTACTCCTCGAGTACAAAGGTCAGTGTGATGAGAGTTACGCCAGAGAGATTTTTTTCAAAATAATTAAAAATTTTACAAAACTAGTAGGCCTAGTTTACGCATTGAACAAGCTCACGAGTAATGAATGATTGTCGATAACGATGACAATGGATGTGACAACACAGTCCCACCTGGTTTATCACATAGAACATGCTCTGGCAAGGCAAATTGACCACAAGAAGTCATCATCTGTGTTGGGTCGATTAGACAATACGAAGCCTGTAGATTTGTTAGGACAATTGGACAACCCGCAACCATTAGCTCTTTAGGTCAATTATACAACACGCTGCCTATTGCATTATCAAGTCAATTTGACAACACTCTGTTCACTGCTTTCTCAGACCAAAATAACAATATGTTGTAGCCAGCTTTCTCAGATCAAAGTAAGGACAAACTATCCCCACCCTATCAGCCCTGCATCGACTACACGCTGCCTATAAAACCACCAGCCACTCAGACAATACTTCTTCACTAGTCTAACTTCCACTCCATTACAATGATAGACAGAGGAGGCATCTCAAATCGTGGGAGGAGTAGGCGGGGAAAGAGCGGGGTTGAACATCACCTCAAGGTGCCGAGCACTTCATGGTTTCGAGGTTGCGACCCTTCACTCGAGGCCCATCAAATCTACGATCCCCATGACCCCGATCCCCCATCCCAGGTTTTCCCATTTCAATAAGGGACAACTACACCCCAAAAATCTGTAACATTCCAAAATTTTGAATTCTTTGTGTTCGAATTTCAAAATCTGAACCCGTGAAAATTTTCTCGAATTTAATTTAGCTTAAATTTAATTTTTAAAGTCAACAAGATTTTAATTCGATTAATCGATACTTCAAATTAATTATTTCTTATTTTATTTGGGTTCCTTGTGCTTAATTTAATTTTTCTGTATTTTTTTGGAATTTTTTTTTTCGGAATTTAATTGCTAGTTATTTTGATTTATTGGAGTTTATTCGGTTTTTCTGGAATTTCCTAAATTCAGAAAGGAGTTTAAATTCTTTTTCTTCCGTTGGGCCGAAATCCCTATTTACTGCTTGGCCAGAGCCATCTGTTCATCACCGGCCCATTACTCCCACGCAGCCCACCATGGTGAAAACCCTAATTTTCCTCCGTTACTAGCCGTTGGATCTACGCTGGATCAATGGCTCTCGTCACGCCACGTCGTCCACTCAAGCCGCCCGCACAAAGTCACAGCGCCGACCAACCTCACTTTCGCGCCCATTCCGCAACCCTAGGCTATTTAAGCCCGCTCCGACTTCCGTCAGAAGTGCTCCACGCTTGCCGCAACTTTTCCTCAAGTCTCGCCGGCTGAGACGCCTTCTCGTGGTTGTGCGACCTCACCGGAGTTCAAGCAGCGGCTCCGAGCCTTCCGCCGCCTCTATCTCCCTCTCCGGTGAGTCTTCGGTGACAAGTCTTGTACCGTTGAGTTCATCTCACCCTTCTCCTCTGGATCCGCTAACTCTTCCACTTGATCCGATGTTCTTTCGTCGTCTTGCGTGCCGTCTTCTCCGACTCCGGTGGGATAGCACTGCTCCGCGCCGTCGAACTCCCTCCTTCAACGCCGTCCGTCCGATCGGCCTTCAACGGTCCGGATCTGCGTCAACATTTCCCTGATAAGCCTTTGAGCGGATCGCTGAATCATTTCCACGTTGATGCCTTGTCATCGCCACGTATTGCCACATGTGCGTCATGGCATCGCCACGCCATGCCACATCCCCGCCACGTTGCCCTAGATCTGCGTGGCATCCTAGACGGCATCGTCTCGTCGCTATGTCGCGCCATGTCACCGCCACGTCACCGACACGTCGACCCTAAGCCGCCACTTGGCGTAGCGTGTTCGCCGCGTGTGTACCACCTCACCGCTTGGCGTGTGCCCTAGCTCACGCGGGTTCGCCACGACCATAAGTCCTTTCGGTGAACCACATTCCATCAGAACCGAGTCTATGACTCGTGGTCCCCCTGTCGACCTCTAGAGTTTTCTATTTTCTTGGTCACTCGAAAATCAGAAATCTCAACCAATAGCAACCACGACACTTGTCACCCTTAATCATTTTCCTGATTTTCTCCCCATTTAAACTTCGGAAGCCCCGTTCTCCTCCGTTCGAACTCCGATTTGAACGATTCAAATTCCTAAATTCATCTAAAATCAAGATCTATCTGTTGGTATGATTTTTATGAATTTTGTTTATTTCTGGTTTTATTTATTGTTGCCTCGATTTGCGTGTTTCGCGTGTAGGCGACTTGATCGGTTGGCGAGTGGAGCATCCAGTGGGGTAGCGACCCAGTAGAGGTTGAAGGCAAGTCTCCTTGACCATGTTGAACCCAAATTTATGAAATGCTATTTTGTTTTTAAATTATTGCATGCTATTTAATTTACGTATCGTACTTTAATGTCACTTTAAATGCTTAGATAAATGCCACATTGTTATAACCACATTGATATTCAAGATGACAACCATTGACACCCTAGGAAAATTAAGTATTGTTAATAATAATCATTTTTGGTATTATGGGAGCGGTAGAAAATGCTTAGCCATGCTTAATCACGTCGGTACCTTACCATTATGGAAATGATTTCATTCTTGATTCAAAATGAATTGTGGAAATTATGGCAATTGGTGTTGCGGTATTAATTTGAAATTAAAAGTGAAAAATGATTTAGACAAGGCGGAATTGGTTGAATGGCGGGTGCGGGATGCACAAAATTTTGGAATGTGATTGTCGCCCTAGTCAATTAAGGACCGATCGTGTGTCACCATAGGCCATGCTATACTGAGACAACCACATGTCTATATGGGTACGACTGGCTAAGTAATTTGCATGTATCGTTATTTGACTTCGCTTTGTGAAATTTGTCGAGTTTGTCGGGATGACACTTGCAAAGGCGCAAGGGGCGTGAGAGCGAAACCTTAGCGGGTGAAGTCAGCGGTATGTGCATTGGAAAGACCTTGTCATGATCGCCTCGCCGACACACCAAAGGAAGTGTGTTAATTGCATGGCGCAAAGGGTTGATCATGTCGTGTGGGTAAAGTGTACGGCTCTGCAGAGTCTTAAAACTACTTGAGTAGCCGTGTTCTACGGATAAGAACAAGCGTGGGCAGCTTTCACATAATAGATTTTTACGGTTTTTGGTTTTAAAATGGAAAATGATAGATTTGGTTTAAAAATGAAAATGTGGTTGGGAATCCGCGGGCGGCTAGAGCTCCCGGGTTTTAGTTTGGCGGCTAGAGCCAACCAGGTAGTTGGAACCTGGAAAATTGTTATACTTCAAGTTTGATTATTTATGCTATTTACATTTTGTTAAATGCTGCTTTATGAAAGTATTACTTGTATTTAAATTTCAATTTCGCTTATTGCAAATGAACCCTATATGCTTCCTTTGTTCAAGCCATGCATTTAGTTACTTGCATTAAGTTTAGAGACTTGCTTAGTATGTTGCATACTCACCCTCGCTTTTTATTTGCGAAGCTGCTTATTCCATAAAGCGGATGATGGGCCGTTCGACATCGTGGAGAGGTCTATGAAGAGGAGGACGACTCGATCTTCTGAGGCGCGCCCCAATCGGTTGCTGTGGGCTAAGCCGATTGGCTCTTTTGTTCTACATTTCATTGCTACTTTTACACTTAAGCCGTAAGGCTTCATACTTATAATAAGGTGATGATGAATGTTTATGTTGTTTCACTCTTTTGCTTATTATCGTTATTTACTTTTGATATGTCGTGTTATCATCATCTGATGTCTATTTGTGTCTGCTTATTGTTCTGGACTAAGCGGTTGAAACACAGGAGGGTTGGATCGGGTGATCCGGTCCCCTGAGAGGTGGTATCGAGCCATATCGACTATAAGTCATAACCCTAGTTAGAATGGCAAGTTAGAATTTCAATGAGAGGAGCCGCCCAGACTGTCCTCGGGTTATCGAATGTCCCGTCGTCCACATCGGAATTGGAGGTTAGCAACGGATCGCCGGTGGCGCCGCAGCTAACACCCAAGCCCAATAGAGACAACGTCAGCCCCATTCGATGAACTTGACAACCGTCCCGGTATTCCCCCGGTATGCGACCCGAACTCGCCCAGGATCGCCCCGCATACCGGTTTCCAATGCGATATCAATTCAATTTGCATAAAGGGGGCAACGAACTCGAAACCAAGCAACCAAACACGCACGCGGAAACACCCGGCACAAAGACAAACCCGACAACCACCAAACCACACTTAGCAACAACTCCAAGACTCTAAAATCTGGAAAATTTCGGCATGACCCTCCTAGAACCTATGGACATCCACTCAGCAGACAAGAAAACATAGTTGCAGTATATATATATCCAAAAGTAATGCAACAACCACAACAGCAGTACGATCACAATTAGAAGCCATCCACGAGACATCGACAGAGACTTAAACAACGATTTAAACACAATCAAAAGGCTATCTATACAACAAAAGGAATCAAATCGCAACACATTAGCAAATAAAACTTCTCCGAAGTGTTACGCCTGAACACTTAGGGCGTAGCGATGTCTAAGCGCTAAGCCTCTACTCGGTGTCCCGCCCGACCACCGAGAAGCAATATGGACAGAACTCACAACCGTCGGGGTCCTCACCTGAAAAATCACAACGCAGCAACATGAGTACAGAAGGTACTCGCAAGACTTACCCGTGGTCCATATATGACCGACTCCAAAGGAGATGCATTCGGCGGTAGCAAGGTAAACAGGCTTAGGTTAAAAGTGCGGAAATGCTTAACTTTGTTTCAATTTTAGTCATCTACTCAAGTTTTTCTCAATATAGTTAGCGGTAATAAAGCACCTACCTCTAGCATGATATTATAATTAATGAATGTAAAGCAAGCCATCTCATATCAAAATTTAGCTCAAGCCCAACGGCGAACCACAAGTTCAAGTTGTTTACTACGCAGAAGAAGTTTGGACCAAGCGTGCTCATATCCGAGAGCGGCAATTGAATCGCTTAATTAACCTGCGAGGAAGCATTGATCGCACGACACTTACCACAAGGGCCTAGTGTCAACCCTCCCAATCATACCCAATCGCTGAGCGTCCTCCCGTGGTCCGAAAACCTAGCACCCCGAAGCAGCCCCTAAGCCCGGCTTGGCGCCGAGAGTCGGCTAAGCCTCGCCTCAACCACGCCCAACCACAGGAAGTTACGGTCCATCGATTCCATATGAGAGAAAAAGCGGCTTACCGTACCATAATCGGGCATGCGACCAACCGGGTGTGCTCAATCTTATTCCACTTACGGATCGGTCTTAATCGACACAGACGGGCTACACATTTGAGTCTCCGCACCCAAATGAACCAACTCCCCGCTTGGGTCCACAATTCATTTCTTTCCAAAACCTTTCCCAATTCCAAGTCGACATAATGTAGTATGTGTGTAATGATAACAACCGCAAGTGATGTAACCCTCCGTCACTTGGCCCAACCCCGACATCTAAGCATTCTAAGCACAGACTCATTAATACCCATAGTCTAGCTCAAAAGGAGACATGCGATTTAATACAAGGGTGTGCGTGCAGCAAATAGGATCTATTCCTATCCCACATGGCAATTCCTAATGCAATACTTAACATTTCAATTAATCACATTATTCAAAAAATAACGATACATAAGGATAAACATGCTTAGGTGCTTGCTCGCAGCTTCGCCGGATCCTCAACGGCAACTTGCCCACCGATGTCCCCTCGACCACGGCCACGTCACCCTCCATGGTTTCGTTCTCTACACGAAGTGCATATGGATGAGATGCATGCAATGCATATGAGATGGAATGAGAATTAAAGACGATCATGCAAGCACTCATCAAGACAAAACGAAATACAAATGCTAATTTCCACACTAGCAACCAAGCGACATTATGAATTTGCTCAACACTATTTGAGCGAAACCTCCATAGCTAGTGACTTAACTGTTTATCACCCAAGCTAGCTCCAAAAGCGCAAACATTCAACTCAATTTAAAACTGAAAACATAATTGCTAAACTCCACTTCTATTCTATAGCAAAATCTGAAAATAACAAGCACATTCATCTAAACAAGCATAACTTTTATTTGGCTAATCCAAAATTGACTTCATGGACTCGAAAAAGACCACAAGAGGGTGATCTAACTCTACCATGCATCAAAACATTCAGATTACAAAAGTAAAGCTTGCAATTAAACTCTGAACTTTAGCCCCAAAGTCTGAAATTTTCAGCACAAACTGATTTCAGAGCAGCGTTGATACAAATGGCCATAACTTTTGAACCGTTTGATCAAATTGAGCAAACTTATACTCGAAACGACCACAAGACATAGACCTACAACCTGGATTTGGCCAATCACTCAGATTCTGCCCAGGGAATTCCCAGTTCGGCCAGGAACAGAGAACAGTTTCAGAGTTTCAGAAATTTCAGTGTTTCAGAACAGCATGCACAAATTTCATCATATAAATGGCTATACTTAAGGGAATTGAGTAAAGGATGACATTTTTACAATCTACATGAAATTTCCTAAAACTTCACAGGCAAAATTTATTTCTAATTCGGCCTCTAACTAATTCTTATTCACACCACAAGTTTCAGCTACACAATATCAGCACTTTCAGAGCAGCATGCACTAAATTAGACATAACTTTCAGCTGGGTTAACGGAATGAGGTGATTCCAGTTGGAAATGAAAGGTAATTTGATTACCCACAACTTTCTCTACAGCCAACCTAGCAGGAGATGCTCAGAATTTTCTCAAATCAGCCCGAAACAGTAGCTAAAAATTCTGCTCGAAAATTCAGAACTTGCTCCAAACCCTAGATTGATTATTCCCCATTCAAACTTTGATTCTCCACTCATCTAAGCCCCCAATACATCATGGCAGCACCCAAGACCAGGAAATAACCCATCAAAACCTAAACCCTAGGGAGCCTTACCTCATGGAGTGGAGGAGGAAGAGGAGGGGCTGCACTTGGGGAAGGAGGCCGGCTGGGAGGAGGAGCTGCTGCTGCCTTGGAGGGATGGAGGCGCCACCAATGGAGCTCCAGGGAGGGAGACGCCCAGGGACAGCAGCAAGGGGAGGTGCAGCTTGGGGAGAGGCTGGAGAGAGCTAGAAGGAGGCGTGGAGGCTGCTTTGGGGGAGGAAAATCAGAAATGAGAGATGTGCTGATTTGTTTTGTTGCTCACTTGACCTTACTACTAGGCATGAGTTAAAAGGGCCAAGTCCCCAAAAGCTCAGCACTTAGATTCAATTTTGAGCCACATTGTGAATTAGTATTTGGCGTTGGATTTTGGTTCAAACCCCTAACGTTGAGGAGAAAGTTTCTAGTTTCCATTTTTCTAACATGCACACTGAAACTTCTAGCTCTTAACTTTCATTAAGTTGGAAATTCTAAAGTGTCGAATTTAGAACATTTACTAAGGCGGAAGTCGATCTCAAATGCGGTCAAAATTTGGTTGGCGCTAATGTTAGCCAAGAAGAAATAAATTTTGAAATTTGGGGCCATGACAAATCCTCCCCTTAGGGAATCTCACCGAGATTGAAACGAGCGTCTGATTAGGAAGACAACTACAGAGGAAAAGTCAAGGATCGTGAGTAATACTCACATGTCTTGGAAGAATTCGGGATACTCGTTCTTCAGACGATCCTCTGCTCCCAAGTTGCTTCGTCCTCCGTGGTGATTACTCCACTGTACTTTATAGAACTTGAGAGTTCTTCGTCAGGTTTCAAGGCTCGATTCTTCCGTAACCGGATAGGATGCTCCGCATAAGACAGATCCGGTTCAAGTGCGACTCGAGGTCTTCCACCTCAAGAGACTCGAACGTAGTACGGAGACACTTCTTCACCGGGAGACGTGGAACACGCCGTGAACCATTCGAGCGAAGGAGGAAGCTCTAGCCGATATGCTACTTGGCGCGCTTTCCAAGGATCTTGAACGGCCCTACGAGCGAGGGCCGCTTTCCTTTAACTCCGAATCGACGGTGCCACGGAGAGGAGAAACCTTCAGATAGACGAAGTCGCCAATGTCGAAGGAGAGGGTCTCCTACGGCGATTAGCGAACTCTTCCGTCGTGACGCGCTTATCCTCGATTTTCTGGATAGTCTCGACCTTTTCTTCCGCCTCCACAACTAACTCAGGCCCAATCAAGGAGCGTTCTCCACTTTCGACCAATTCAGCATAGCGCCGACAAGCTGCGACCATAAAGTGCCTCGAACGGAGACATCTCGGATCTTGGTTTGGTAGTCGTTGTTGTACGCGAACTCGGCGACGGAGACACTCTTCCCACTTCTTCCCAGGACAAGATACAAGCCCTCAACATGTCCTCGAGGATCGATTGACCCTCTCGCCCGACCGTCACCGAGGGTGGTATGTTGAATGTGGAGCAACTTCGTGCCCAAAGCTTCATGTAGGCTTCTCCGAACCGAGAGACAAACCGAGAGCCTCGATCCGACACTATCCTTTGGTACTCCGTGGAGACACACGATCCGAGATATATATAGCTCTGCATATCTCTTGGTCGAATAAGTGGTCCGGACGGCCGAAGTCGCGGACTTCGTCGATCGGTCGACGATCACCCAAATTGAGTCATGGCTCGAGGAAGTGGTCGGCAGGCCGGTAATGAAGTCCATGGTGACATCCTCCCACTTCCAAACTGGAACAGGAAGAGGCTGAAGAGTACCGGCTGGCTTGAGGTGTTCGGCCTTCACCCGCTTGCAAACGTCGCACTCCGACACATAGCGAGCGACCTCGCGTTTCATGCGAGCCCACCAAAACTGCCGTCTCAGGTCTTGATACATCTTGTTACTGCCCGGGTGAATGGTAAGCAAGGAGTTATGCGCCTCATCAAGAATCCTTCGCTTCAACTCCTGGTCATCAGGGACAACTATGCGGTCGTTGAACCACAAGGTTCCTTGATCATCCAGGCGAAACTCAGCAGCTTGCCCCAATTTCAATTTATCCCGGATTTGGGCAACTTCTTCATCCTTCGTCTGTGCCTCTCGAATCTAATCGAGCAATGTGGATCTCAACTCGATATTAGCTATGAATCCCTGCTCGCCCATCTCCAAACCGAGTCTCCGGAAGTCGGCACAGAGGGAAGCACTCCGGTCTGAAGCAAGACAACTGCATTGAGCCTTGCGACTCAACGCGTCGGCCACCACATTCGCCTTCCCCGGGTGGTAGTGTACCTCCAGACTGTAGTCTTTGATCAGCTCAAGCCATCTTCGCTGCCTCATATTCAGATCTGCCTGAGTGAAGATGTACTTGAGACTTTTATGATCGATGTAAATATTACACTTGTTCCTCAGAGATAGTGGCGCCAGATCTTCAAGGCATGCACCACCGCCGCAAGCTCCAAATCGTGGGTGGGGTAGTGCTCCTCATGATGCTTCAAGCTCGCCGAGATGCGAGGCAACGACTCGCCTTCTTGCATAAGCACACACCGAGCCCAATGCCCGACGATCGCAATACACATCAAAAGGATGTGGATATCCGGTGAGTGAGGACAGAGCCGAGTCGACGTTGCTTCGATGTCGAAGGCGCTCTCAAATCCGTGACCATCCGAATTCAACTCCTTCTTGAGCGGCTCACCATCGGCCGCAATCTTTGAGAAGTCTGGATGAAACGGCGATAATACCCAACCGATCCAAGAAAACTTCGGATGTCCGTGATCTTTGGGCTGCTCCCATTTGAGTACATCCTGTACCTTGCTCGGTCAATCGCCACGCCGCCGTAAAGGACGTGTCCCAAGAATGACACTTCCCTCGGCGAACTCGCACTTGCTGAACTTCGCATCTGAGCGATGCTCCCCGAGTCGCCCGAGAACAATGTGAAGGTGTCTCGGCGTGTTCTTCTTCATTTGGCCGAATATATCAAAATGTCGCCGATGAAGATGACGACAAAAGAATCCAGCTCTTCCATGAATATGGAGTTCATCAGTACATAAGTACGCGGCGCATTCGTGAGGCCGAACGACATCACGGTATACTCAGAGAGCCCGTGTCCGTGGAGAAAGCTTCTTGGGATGTCCTCGGTTCGGATCTTTATCGATGGTAGCCGAGCCTCGAGATCAATCTTGGAAAATACTCGCGCACCAGTCACCGATCAAACAGAGGTCAATCCGGCAACGGTACTTGTTCTTGACGGTGGATCGCATTAGGGGACGGTAATCAACGCAGAGGCGCAAAGAACCATCCTTCTTGGCCAAACAGAGCGAAAGCAACCCCAAGGTGAGGAGCTCGGACGAATGAACCCTTTGTCCATCAGCCCTTTCAACCGAAGTCTTCACTCGGCTAGTTCATTGGGTGGCATTGATGCCGCTTGAAACCGGAGCGACCCTCGGGTCAAGCTCGACGACAAACTCGATGTCCCGACCAGTGGCATCCTGGTAGTTCAGCTGGGAACACATCGGAAACTCAGACACCACAGAATCGAGTCCGGCTCTTCAACTTCGTCCCATTTAGTGAACACAAGATGGCCTTGTTCTCGCCAAGAAGTAGAGTGAGTCGCCGCCTTCGGGTTCTTGAGTGATATGGTACGACTACAAAGAATCTAAAACGACTGCCTGCAGTGTCAACCAACTCATCCCCGGGATGACATATATTCCCCGAAGATCTAGAAGCAACAAGCTGACAGTGAACGGAACCCCCTGAATCTGTACTACCGCCTTCTGAACTATCCGCCTGACCGTAATCTTCGACCCCGGTGCCTCGATCACAAAGGAGGTGACACTGCTACCGACCCTCATCGATCTCGCTCGCAAACCCCGTGCGAATAAAAGAATGGGAGGCCCCGAATCAAATAATACTCTAGCCTCACACCCTCAACAAGGAACGCACCCAGCTAGCACGGCGGAGCCCTCTCAGAACCGCCTCGGCGTCGACGAAGGTGACGCCGCTCGGCTTGACGAGGTAAACAGCGGTGGTGCCGCCGCTACCGAGGCCGTGGAGCGCCGGTCTTGGTGTGCGCCGTGGAACGGACAGTCCGGATGAAATGACCCGCTACCTACAGCTTGTAGCACGGCTAGGTCCGAAACTCGCCGCCGCTCTCTTGCCGGTGGCGGTGGCGGTGGTAGTGACCGAGGAGCTGCGACTGGTGGTCGGGCCATCCCGACCGGTGGAGAAGGCGCCGGAGCAGAGGGCCTCGGTGGTCGATAAGGCACCACCCGAGCCCGCTGCGAGCTGCCACCCGCTGGATACGGCACCGCCCGCTTCCTCTTCTTCTCATCCTGGTGGGCCCTCATCTTATGCTCCACGGTGATCGCCTCGGCTCACCATAGCATTGAAATCACAAGTCGCATACGTAAAGCTTGTCTTGCATCTTGGCCGACATCCCATTCATGAAACAGGTCCGCTTTTTTTGTCGGTATTCACCTCCTCGGTGCATACTGGCCAAGTAGTTGAACTCACCGGCATAGTCCGTCACGGTCTTGTTCAACTGCTCGAGAGAGAAACTCACCTTCTTGATGTCCATGAGCCCCTCCGGATGTGATATGCCGGAAGGCCTCACGGAACTCCGCCCATGATACCCGGTGACCGTGCAGTCGCATAACTGTGAAATTGGCCCACCAAGCACCGTGGGACCTGCAGTTGTTGAGCGACAAGAAAGAGCCTTCTCATGGTCTCGCGGCGAATGAGAGCAAACTTACGCTCTATAGTGCGCAGCCAATCATCGACCTCTAGAGGATCGCCGCACGGTGAAGGTGGGTGGTGTGTATGCAAGAAGTCCGTGTACCCATCGGGCCGGCCTCGCCCATCGCCACGGACACCATGAGCAACCCGGTCTGAACAAGCATCTCTGGGATCCGGTTGGTGATCTCGATTCCGCCCGACCTCAAAGAACACATCCAAGAGGTTGGGAGGAGGAGGCGGATCACCATCGTGGGGCTGCGATCGCCTGCCACCTCATCACTTCCCGCACCTCCGCGGGTCCTCATTCTGTTGTCAACCAAGGTCAGACGACAAGAGTTATACTCCACATGGAAGGGATGGGCTCTTAGACTTAGCTAAAAATCCGAATTTAAACATGATCTAGACAACAATACAAGACAAGGAATTCTACAAGTCTAACATACATAAAAGCATAGATCATGATGCAAAAAGGACAGAGCAAGATATATGCATGCATGATATGACATGGACCTCATATGCATGGTATGAAATGCACGGTTCCAACGTAATCGTTTCTCCCACGCTCACCATTCAACCTGCACAACTTAATTATATACATAGGGCGGGTAATATAGCGCTAATTGCTACCTAGAAGGTTAAATAAATCCTAATTAATCACCTAAGTGGTTGTCAAGTTTACGGTTCGTCTTTATGCACCTTGCTCTGATACCAGCCTTGAGAGGAGCCGCCCAGACTGTCCTCGGGTTATCGAATGTCCCGTCGTCCACATCGGAATTGGAGGTTAGCAACGGATCGCCGGTGGCGCCATGATGCTAACACCCAAGCCCAATAGAGACAACGTCGGCCCCATTCGATGAACTTGACAACCGCCCCAGATTCCCCGATATGACCGAACTCGCCAGATCGCTTCAAGCATACCGGTTTCAATGCGATATCAATTCAATTTGCATAAAGGGGCAACGAACTCGAAACCAAGCAACCAAACACGACGCGAAACACCGGCACAAAGACAAACCCGACAACCACCAAACCACACTTAGCAACAACTCCAAGACTCTAAAATCTGGAAAATTTCGGCATGACCCTCCTAGAACCTATGGACATCCACTCAGCAGACAAGAAAACATAGTTGCAGTATATATATATCCAAAAGTAATGCAACAACCACAACAGCAGTACGATCACAATTAGAAGCCATCCACGAGACATCGACAGAGACTTAAACAACGACGAAACACAGTTCAAAAGGCTATCTATACAACAAAAGGAATCAAATCGCAACACATTAGCAAAATAAAACTTCTCCGAAGTGTTACGCCTCAACACTTCCAGGCGTCAAGCGATGTCGCTAAGCCTCTACTCGTGTCCCGCCCACCACCGAGAAGCAATATGGACAGAACTCACAACCGTCGGGTCCTCACTTTGAAAAATCACAACGCAAAGAACATGAGTACGAAGGTACTGCAAGACTTACCCGTGGTCCATATATGACCGACTCCAAAGGAGATGCATTCGGCGGTAGCAAGGTAAAGAGCTTAGGTTAAATGTGCGGAAATGCTTAACTTTGTTTCAATTTTAGTCATCTACTCAAGTTTTTCTCAATATAGTTAGCGCTTGTAATAAAGACCTACCTCTAGCATGATATTATAATTAATGTAATGTAAAGCAAGCCATCTCATATCAAAATTTAGCTCAAGCCCAACGGCGAACCACAAGTTCAAGTTGTTTACTACGCAGAAGAAGTTCGGACCAAGCGTGCTCATATCCGAGAGCGCGGCAATTCGAATCGCTTAATTAACCCTGCAGGGAAGCATTGATCGCACGACACTTACCACAAGGGCCTAGTGTCAACCCCCTCCCAATCATACCCAATCGCCAAGCGTCCTCCCGTGGTCCGAAAACCTAGCACCCCTCGAAAGCAGCCCTAAGCCCGGCTTGGCGCCGAGAGTCGGCTAAGCCTCGCCTCAACCACGCCCAACCACGTGAAGTTACGGTCCATCGATTCCATATGAGAGAAAGAGCGGCTTACGTACCATAATCGGGCATGCGACCAACGGGTGTGCTCAATCTTATTCCACTTACGGATCGGTTCTTAATCGACACTGAGACGGGCTACACATTTGAGTCTCCGCACCCAAATGAACCAACTCCCCTTGGGTCCACAATTCATTTCTTTCCAAAACCTTTCCCAATTCCAAGTCCGACATAATGTAGTATGTGTGTAATGATAACAACCGCAAGTGATGTAACCCTCCGTCACTTGGCCCAACCCCGACATCTAAGCATTCTAAGCACGACTCATTAATACCCATAGTCTAGCTCAAAAGGAGACATGCGATTTAATACAAGGGGTACGTGCAGCAAATAGGATCTATTCCTATCCCACATGGCAATTCCTAATGCAATACTTAACATTTCAATTAATCACATTATTCAAAAAATAACGATACATAAGGATAAACATGCTTAGGTGCTTGCTGCAGACTTCTTGGGACCTCAACGGCAACTTGCCCACCGATGTCCCCTCGACCACGGCCACGCCACCCTCATGGTTTCGTTTCTACACGAGCAGTGCATATGGATGAGATGCATGCAATGCATATGAGATGGAATGAGAATTAAAGACGATCATGCAAGCACTCATCAAGACAAAACGAAATACAAATGCGAATTTCCACACTAGCAAACAAGCGACATTATGAATTTGCTCAACACTATTTGAGCCGAAACCTCCATAGCTAGTGACTTAACTGTTTATCACCCAAGCTAGCTCCAAAAGCGCAAACATTCAACTCAATTTAAAACTGAAAACATAATTGCTAAACTCCACTTCTATTCTATAGCAAAATCTGAAAATAACAAGCACATTCATCTAAACAAGCATAACTTTTATTTGGCTAATCCAAAAATTGACTTCATGGACTCGAAAAGACCACAAGAGGGTGATCTAACTCTACCATGCATCAAAACATTCAGATTACAAAAGTAAAGCTTGCAATTAAACTCTGAACTTTAGCCCCAAAGTCTGAAATTTTCAGCACAAACTGATTTCAGAGCAGCGTTGATACAAATGGCCATAACTTTTGAACCGTTTGATCAAATTGAGCAAACTTATACTCGAAACGACCACAAGACATAGACCTACAACCTGGATTTGGCCAATCACTCAGATTCTGCCCAGGAATTCCCAGTTCGGCCAGGAACAGAGAACAGTTTCAGAGTTTCAGAAATTTCAGTGTTTCAGAACAGCATGCACAAATTTCATCATATAAATGGCTATACTTAAGGGAATTGAGTAAAGGATGACATTTTACAATCTACATGAAATTTCCTAAAACTTCACAGGCAAAATTTATTTCTAATTCGGCCTCTAACTAATTCTTATTCACACCACAAGTTTCAGCTACACAATATCAGCACTTTCAGAGCAGCATGCACTAAATTAGACATAACTTTCAGCTGGGTTAACGGAATGAGGTGATTCCAGTTGGAAATGAAAGGTAATTTGATTACCCACAACTTTCTCTACAGCCAACCTAGCAGGAGATGCTCAGAATTTTCTCAAATCAGCCCGAAACAGTAGCTAAAAATTCTGCTCGAAAATTCAGAACTTGCTCCAAACCCTAGATTGATTATTCCCCATTCAAACTTTGATTCTCCACTCATCTAAGCCCCCAATACATCATGGCAGCACCCAAGACCAGGAAATAACCCATCAAAACCTAAACCCTAGGGAGCCTTACCTCATGGAGTGGAGGAGGAAGAGGAGGGGCTGCACTTGGGGAAGGAGGCCGGCTGGGAGGAGGAGCTGCTGCTGCCTTGGAGGGATGGAGGCACCACCAATGGAGCTCCAGGAGGAGACGCCCAGGACAGCAGCAAGGGAGGTGCAGCTTGGGGAGAGGCTGGAGAGAGCTAGAAGGAGGCGTGGAGGCTGCTTTGGGGAGGAAAATCAGAAATGAGAGATGTGCTGATTTGTTTTGCTGCTCACTTGACCTTACTACTAGGCATGAGTTAAAGGGCCAAGTCCCCAAAAGCTCAAAGACTTAGATTCAATTTTGAGCCACATTGTGAATTAGTATTTGGCGTTGATTTTGGTTCAAACCCCACAACGTTGAGGAGAAAGTTTCTAGTTTCCATTTTTCTAACATGCACACTGAAACTTCTAGCTCTTAACTTTCATTAAGTTGGAAATTCTAAAGTGTCGAATTTAGAACATTTACTAAGGCGGAAGTCGATCTCAAATGCGGTCAAAATTTGGTTGGCGCTAATGTTAGCCGCAAGAAATAAATTTTGAAATTTGGGGCCATGACGTACGCGAACTCGGCGACGGAGACACTCTTCCCACTTCTTCCCGTAGGACAAGATACAAGCCTCAACATGTCCTCGAGGATCCGATTGACCTCTCGTCCGACCGCCGCCCGAGGGTGGTATCTTTGAATCAGGAGCAACTTCGTGCCCAAAGCTTCATGTAGGCTTCTCCGAACCAAGAGACAAACCGAGAGCCTCGATCCGACACTATCCGCTGGTACTCTGTGGAGACACACGATCCGAGAGATATATAGCTCGCATATCTCTTGGTCGAATAAGTGGTCCGGACGAGCCAGAAGTGCGCGGACTTCGTCGGTCGACGATCACCCAAATTGAGTCATGGCTCGAGGAAGTGGTCGGCGAGGCCCGTAATGAAGTCCATGGTGACATCCTCCCACTTCCAAACCGAACAGAAGAGGTCAAGAGTACCGGCTGGCTTGAGGTGTTCGGCCTTCACCCGCTTGGGTGACGCCGACTCGACACATAGCGAAGCGACCTCGCGTTTCATGCGAGCCCACCAAAATTGCCGCCTCGTGTCTTGATACATCTTGTTATCGCCGGGTGAATGGTAAGCAAGGAGTTATGCGCCTCATCAAGAATCCTTCGCTTCAACTCCCCGATCATCGAGGGACAACTATGCGGTCGCCGAACCACAAGGTTCCTTGATCATCCAAAGTAAACTCAAAGCAGCCTTGCCCCAATTTCAATTTATCCCGATTTGGGCAACTTCTTCATCCTTCGTCTGTGCCTCTCGAATCGATCGAGCAATGTGGATCTCAACTCGATATTAGCTATGAATCCTCGCTCGCCCATCTCCAAAGCGAGTCTCCTAAATCGCACAAAGGGAAGCACTCCGGTCAGAAGAAGACAAGCTTGCATTGAGCCTTATGACTCAACGCGTCCGCCACCACATTCGCCTTCCCCGGGTGGTAGTGTACCTCAGCACTATAGTCTTTGATCAGCTCAAGCCATCTCCGTGCCTCATATTCAGATCGCTACCGAGTGAAGATGTACTTGAGACTTTTATGATCAAGTAAATATTACACTTGGTTCCCCAGAGATAGTGGCGCCAGATCTTCAAGGCATGCACCCGCTGCCGCAAGCTCCAAATCGTGGGTGGGTAGTGCTCCTCATGATGCTTCAAGCTAGCCGAGATCGAGGCAACGACTCGACCTTCTTGCATAGCTTTGCACATACCGAGCCCAATGCCAGCGCGCATCGCAATACACATCAAAAGGATCTGGATATCAGTGGTGAGCGAGGACAGTAGTCGAGTCGACGTTGCTTCAGATTATCGAAGGCGCTCTCACAAATTCCTTGACCATCCGAATTCCACTCTTCTTGAAGTAGCTCGGTCATCGGCTTCGCAATCTTTGAGAAGTCCGGATGAAACGGCGATAATACCAACCATCCAAGAAAAGCTGCGGATGTCCGTGATGTCTTGGTTTGCTCCCATTTGAGTACATCCTCGCACTTGCTCGGGTCAATCGCCACGCTTCGCTCGGAAAGGACGTGCCCCAAGAATGACACTTCCCTACACCAACTCACACTTGCTGAACTTCGTGATACAAGCGATGCTCACTCGAGTCGCTCGAGAACAATGCGAAGGTGTCCGGCGTTTTTCTTCTTCGGCTTTGAATATATCAAAATGTCGCCGATGAAGATGACGCATAAAAGAATCCAGCTCTTTCATGAATATGGAGTTCATTAGGTACATAAAGTACGCCACAAGATTCGTGAGGCCGAACGACATCACGGTATACTCAGAGAGCCCGTGATCACAGTGGAGAAAGCGATCTTGGGATGTCCTCGGTTCGGATCTTTATCCTGATGGTAGCCGAGCCTCAGATCAATCTTGGAAAATACTCAAGACGCGCCACCGATCAAACAGAGGTCGATCCGGCAACTGGGTACTTGTTCTTGACGGTGATCAGATTCGAGGGACGGTAATCAACGCAGAGGCGCAGAGAACCATCCTTCTTGCAGCCAAAAAGAGCCGAGCAACCCCAAGGTGAGGAGCCGGACGAATGAACCCTTTGTCCATCACCCTTTCAACCGAAGTCTTCACTCGGCTAGTTCATTGGGTGGCATTGATACGCCGCTTGAAATCGGAGCAGCCCTGGCTCAAGCTTCGACGACAAACTCGATGTCCCGATCGGTGGCATCCTCGGTAATTCACTGAACACATCGGAAACTTCAGACACCACAGGAATCGAGTCCGGCTCTTCAACTTCTATCCCATTTAGTGAACACAAGATGGCCTTGTTCTTGTCAAGAAGTAGAGTGAGTCGGCCGCTTCCGGGTTCTTGAGTGATATGAAATACGACTTCTGACAATCTAAAACGTGGCCTCTGCTGTAGGTCAACCAACTCATCCCTGGGATGACATCTATTCCCACAAGATCTAGAAGCAACAAGTCGGACAAAGGAGCGGAACCCCCGAATACAGTACTATCGCGCCCGAACTATCCGCCGACTGTAATCTTTCGACCGGTGCCTCGATCACAAAGGAGGTGACACCGCGCATCGGCCCTCATCACGATGTCGCTCGCAAACCGCGATGCGAATAAAAGAATGGGAGGCCCCCGAATCAAATAATACTCTAGCCTCATACCCCTCAACAAGGAACGTACCGGCCAACGCGGCGGAGCCCTCGAAACCGCTTCGGCCGACGAAGGTGACGCCTCGGCTGGCTTGACGTAGGCAACGGCGGTGGTGCCGTCTGCTACCGAGGCCGTGGAGCGATCAAGGCCGGTGTCTGGGCCGGGAACAGACGGTCCGGATGAAATGACCATGCGCCCACCGGTTGTACGCACGGCCAGTCCGAACTCGCATTCTGCTCGCCGCCCGTGGCGGTGGCGTGGTAGTGACCGAGGAGCTGCGATCGTAGTGGTCGCACGTCCATTGAGTGGAGAAGCTGTTGCCCGAGCAGAAGGCCTCGTGTGGTCGATAAGGCACCACAGGAGCCAGCTGGCGAAGCTGCCACCACCGGATACGCACACCGCCCGCTTCCTCTTCTTCTCATCTGGTGGGCCCTCATCTTATGCTCCACGGTGATCTTGCCTGCCCACCATAGCATTGAAATCAGCAAGTCGCATACGTAAAGCTTGTCTTGCATCTTGGTGACATCCCATTCATGAAACGGGTCCGCTTCTTTTGTTTCCAGATTCACCTCCTCCGGTGCATACAAGGCTAAGTAGTTGAACTCACCGCATAGTCCGTCACGGTCTTGTTCAACCGTATCAGAGAGAGAAATTCTCGCTTCTTGATGTCCATAGGCCCCTCCGGGATGTGATATGCGGAAGGCCTCACGGAACTCCGCCTATGATACCCGGTGACCGCAGTTGCATAACGAGAAATTGGCCCACCAAGCACCGGCGGGACCTGCGCAGGTTGTTGAGCAACAAGCAGAGCCTTCTCATGGTCTCTCGCAGCGAATGAGAGCAAACTTACGCTCTATAGTTCGCAACCAATCATCGAACCTCTAGAGGATCATGCACGGGTGAAGGTGGGTGGGCATGTATGCAAGAAGTCAGTACCCATCGGGTCGGCCCACTGCCGCCACGGCCACCATGAGCAACCCGGTCTGAACGAAGCATCTCGAGATCCGGTTGGTGTTCTCCGATTCTCGCCCGACCAGCAACAACACATCCAAGAGGTTGGGAGGAGGAGGCGGATCACCATCGTGGGGCTGCGATACGCCTGCAGCCTCATCACTTCCCGACTCCTCGCGGGTCCTCATTACAGCTATATCCAACCAAAAGTCGACGACAAGAGTTGAGACTCCACATGGAAGGATGGGCTCTTAGACTTAGTTAAAAATCCGAATTTAAACATGATCTGAGACAACAATACAAGACAAGGAATTCTACAAGTCTAACATACATAAAAGCATAAATCATGATGCAAGATGGACATGGCAAGACATATGCATGCATGGTATGAAAACTCCCCGGGCGCCCGGGAAAAACCCCCAAAAGAACAACCCAATTTCAATAAAAAGAAAACCCCAAAAAGCAAACCCACGCCTAAACCCAACAAAAAAAAAAAAAACAAAAAAACCAAACCCCAAAAGGGGCCCCCAAAACAAAACCCCCCCCCAAACCCAAAGACAAAAACCAAACCCAAAGAAAACCAAGGCAAATATTTCCCAAAAATAAAAAACCACCAAAAAGAAAATTTAGAAACACCAAAAAAGAAAAAAACTTTTTTTAAAATTTAAACCAATTTAAAAAACAATTTAAAAAAAAAATAAAACCCAAATCCCAAAATTAAAAAAACCCTTCCTTGTTTCCCCCCAAAAATTCCCAAGGGCCCCCGGGGGCCTTTAAAAATTTCCCGCGAAAGGAAGATATGGACTTCCCCAAAAGCCCCTCCCAAAAAACAAAAGGGGCCCGGGAAAACCCCGGGGCCCCGCCCAAAATTTTTAATTGCCAAACTCCCCAAAGGAATTTAATTTAGAGAAAAACACTAATTAAAAAGCCGGGTTCCAATTTTTCAATTTTAGCATTTCCCGGGCCAATTTTTCTCAAATAAAACCCCCGGGTCAAAAACCCATTTTCAATTTTAATTAATAAAAAGGTTTTTAAAAACCCCAACCCCCTTTTTAACGCCTAAGTTTCCCAACGGAACCAAAACCCATTCATAAAAAAAAAAAAGGGGGCCCCAAAGGAACTTACCCACCATGTTCTTTTCCCAAACCCCCCTTTTTGGGCCTTCCCCCCCCCCCTTTTTAAACCCCCCTTAACCCCGGGTTTTTTGGGAAGTCCCTGCCCTTAAAAAAGTTTAAAACCGTTTTAAAAAAGGAAAAAAAATTTCACTAACCCAAGGGGCAAAAATTCTCCATCAAACCCAATTTAAACAACTTCAAAACAAACAACCAAAAAATTTAATAAATAAAACCCTCCCCCCATTCCTCCAAAAACCCTTCCCAACCCCTAAAGGAAATTTTTGTTCAACCCAAGGGGATTCCAAAAAAATAAATTAAAAGAATCAAAAACCCTATTTAGCCCAAAAAATAAAACCTAATTTCAATTAACGGCCAAATTTGAATTTTCAAAAAAAAAAACCCAAATGAAAATTTTAACCCTTTCCCAAAAAACCCATTCCCAAAAAAAAATTTTTAAAAATAAAAGCACCCCATTTTAAAAATCAAAAAAGAAAATTTTCCAACTCTAAACCCAAACCCCAAAATTTTCCCGGCTAAAAAACCAAAAGGGTACAATCCCATAAAAAATAAAATTAAAAAATTTTTCCAAAAAAGGGAAATTTAAAAAAGGATTTAAATTTAACAATTTTTAAAACCAAAAGAGCCAAATTTTCAAAAGAAAAGGTTTAATTTCCCAATTTTCCCCAAACCCAAATTAATTCCCATTAAACAAAAATTTCTAAACCCCATTTTAAACAACAAACAAAATAAAAAAGGGCCTTTTAATTAAAAGAAAATTCCAGGAGGAGCGCCCAGGGACAGCAGACAGGGAGGTGCAGCTTGGGGGAGAGCTGGAGAGAGCTAGAAGGAGGCGTGGAGGCTGCTTTGGGGAGGAAAATCAGAAATGAGAGATGTGCTGATTTGTTTTGCTGCTCACTTGACCTTACTACTAGGCATGAGTTAAAGGGCTAAGTCCCAAAAGCTCAGACTTAGATTCAATTTTTGAGCCACATTGTGAATTAGTATTTGGCGTTGGATTTTGGTTCAAACCCCACAGCGTTGAGGAGAAAGTTTCTAGTTTCCATTTTTCTAACATGCACACTGAAACTTCTAGCTCTTAACTTTCATTAAGTTGGAAATTCTAAAGTGTTAATTTAGAACATTTACGGAAGGAAGTCGATCTCAAATGCGGTCAAAATTTGGTTGGCGCTAATGTTAGCCGCAAGAAATAAATTTTGAAATTTGGGGCCATGACATCTTATCTCCGGAAATATCCTAAGTTTACTGGTCTTCTACAAGAATTCCAAATGAAGAAGATGGCGTTAAAGATTTTACTTCGTGAAGAGACAACATCACCAGCAGAAAAAGCGGAAGATTAGAATATATTAGGACCTACCATAAGATAAGCACCCTTACGTGTAGCATATTATTCGCTCTAGTTATATAGAGCAATTTACGTTAATCGTTATGTTTAAGCTACTTGAAATTGGTCTTTATTCAGAATGTCGGGGTGATTTATGTGTAAACTTAACCTCTTGGTTAAAGTTTACTTAATAAGTTGTCCTTATGTGTGAATATGGAAAATTTAACCCATAGGATAACTAATAAGTTATAAAATAGTTTATCTCTTATCTCTATAGAACTTCTACAAAGTAATCTCCTCTTCATAAAACTTCTTACCAATGCAACCATTATGGACATCAACCTTTCTTAAAATAAAACCTCAATGAGATTAGTAGTACAGTCTCCATTACTACTCTTAGCTTTGCTTGAGATCACACCATTCATATCTAAACCAAGTTAAGATCTTACCACATTAGCAACACCAAACTAGCTTATGTTGCTTTAGGCTAGTTAAAACTTAATGATCCAATAATAATTTATAATCATGTTTTAAAACTCACCTTGCTTATCTAGATTATATACCATAAAAATGAGCTAGAACCAGAAAAGTTCTATACTACGAATGGAAAGCTTGAATGGTTGTTTAAATGGCGGAAGAATTTAAAGTCCTATTTTTCTAAAAGAAATATAAAGAAGTAGCATCGATTATACATATACTCTTTTCTAATCTATAGAATTTAGTCTCCTTATTTATGTACTCGTTTCCTTGTGTAGAACTTTCTTTCTCCACTCTTAAGTTATTCCTTTTAGAAGTATTTCTTTCCTTATTACATTTACGAAATGAAAACCACGAACAAATCTTTTGAAAAAATTACGGTAACAAATCGGCAACATCATGGCGTCTATATCGGCAACTTCAAGAAGATAGGGATAGCGAAGCATCACAACCTCTTCGACTTCATAGAAGCCTTGGAAGACTAACACAACAAGTGGTGCAAAAAAAAAAATAATTAAAAGAAACTCGTTGCCGAATAGCCTACAATAAAAGCTAGCAATATGCGAGCTACATATTATGCTAGCGATATAGTAAACCTCTTATGCAGAAATATATATGATTCGGCAAGTAGAAGAAAAACCATAGATACCCTTCCTACATACTAAGCAAAATGTATACATATTGTTTATGTGTTATTGAAATTTTGTGGTAAACCTTTTGTATTGTTTTCGGGTTACTCTCGTGAATGTTAAACCACTAGGTTGAAATTTACGATGTGTTAACCCTACCTAATAAGAAAATTTTAATTAAGGAAAATTTTAAAGAACGAATTGTTGCCGTGTAATCCAACAGAATTCCATCTAAGTAGCTTTACTCTAATAAATATTGTTGCAGGATGTCTGCGATACAATTCATTAATACATCTACTAAAGTAATGAGTAATAATAATAATAATTATTATTATTATTAGCCTTTATAATTGACCTTCAGTCCTCCCCAAATAACTCTGGTTGAGATGCAACCTTTCATTCATCTCAAATATTTTAACATACTCTGTATTCCTCTTTAAATTAGCTTAGTCTTACTAATGATTCTAGGTGTAAACTACTAACACTCCTCATCTAATTCGTGAAACCCCGCAAGACACTCTACTGCCAAGAAATGATAATCCTACCATAGTTCAATCAAATCCGTTGTATTTAGCTAGATCACTTCCTTTTCAACATAGCAATCGTCATAACTCTCCACTTTCTCAATGTTCACAAAAAAAATGATAGAATCTGTAACCATGGTGTAAATGCTCACCGTAATTGAACAAATCACCAAATGCACATCTTTCTGTTCTAAAAACTCGCACAAGATATTACTAATATTGGTGTAGCTTCTATCAGAAAAGGAAATGGTTTAAACTAGAAACCTACTTCTATATCTTATTTGATACCTACACATTGTTCTTTGAAGTATTGTCAACCCAGTCAGTCCGAAGTTCGTGCTTGCACTCGCTATGGAGAAATAGGTCATGTCGTTGATGAGAGTGCAATCAATTGCTCATTTGTGAAGAAAATCATTCTCTAGAAAATATCTTGTAAGCAATATAAGCATTACCCTTGTGAATGTCAAGATTATTGTCTAGTTCAATGCCTTGATCGATAGTCGCCAATACAATTTTGCTCAAGATTTGGTGATCAAAAAGGAAGAAAACCAGCCACACAAAAAATATCACTTAAGGAATTATAGAAATAACACTTGATCCTAACTACCTTCACTAAGAAAGTAGTAAATGGTAATCTCAATGGCATGTTCCTTGTCGATAAAAGAAAGTCATTAGGCTAAGAATGTTACGAGAAACAACAAATTGAAATTCACAAGATAATATTAAGTATACAAATAGCGAACATGACATCATGAGAAAAGCGTGAATGCTTCAAGCATCACGAAAAGAACCAAATTCCTAAGCGATGTCCCAAGTGAACAAATATCTCCTATAGTCATAGACATACCAAAATTTCAGCGATCAAGTTTATAACTCCAAGAATAGAAGAAATAAAATCTGAAGCAGTTCACGAAGAAGCGAGATAAGAAAAGGGCGATTGAGCGAAGATGCTTGTCCTAGAAGAATTACGCTCAACTTTATCCTCAATTTCAATTGTCATCTATTCATCTTTCTAATAACACCAATGAATAATTATGCGGTAAATATATATATATATATATATATATATATATATATATATATATATATATATATATATATATATATATATATATATCGAAAAGTCAATATTATTTGCCTTTGCTATGAAAAACATAAGTATTATGCCAAGCTGTTGCCTTAAGCAAGAAGCAAACTCCACCTCATTCTCAACCCGACAAGCTACATAACATTCTCCAAGGCAACCTCAAGAATTTTAAGACAAACACTTCCTTAGACATATATCAATCCAACTCAAAATATTAGTCCAATCATTCATGGCATTCACCACTGACATGAATTCGCGAAAAAAGTTTATGACACCGCGGGTATAGTGCTAGGTATGATACTTATGTATTTGAACCTTACCAGGTATAAGTTTAATTTTAAGATCAACTCTTTGATCCTAGTCACTTCTGATCATCTATTTTATATCATTAGCAAACAACCTTTCTGTTGTTACAAATAAAATGGGTAATGACACTTGTATCAAGAGAAGAACTTGAATACTTCGCCAACACCTACCCAAGAAGAATTTTACTTCACCTCGACAAGGAAAACATCAATAATTTCTAAGCTATCTCAAAGACCTAGAAAACATTAAGTGTCTAGAACAACCCCTGCCTCGATATCAGGCTCTGAACGTAAACATCTTTCTTATGTGATTGTACCCGGCATTTGTTGTGGTATTGAGTACGTCCCTTGTGTATTCAATTCCTGCAATCAATCTTTTGAGTCTATACCTTTTATTCCTTCATAGTTTTCAAAACCAAAGAAAATGAAAACCCTTTGTTTACCAAAGTGAGCAAACAAGTTAAATCACCATGAATCATCTTATAATCCTCTCACCTCAACCCAATACTTGAATTATCTATATATGTTTTCCAATTTAAAGTCAACTCGAAATGACATTTATTCTCAGCTCATTTCATCAGCTAATGTTGAATTATACAGATCAACCTTTGTATTCAAATACCTTTCTTGATATTAAACATTCAGTTTTTCCCAAATGAGAGTAATGACAATGCACCTTTTCTTTCACCTCAAATATTCTAATCATACCACATACCACTATATAAATTAGATTATTAACAATACTAGTTATTTAAACAAAAGAGACATGTAGAAAGTATTAGTATCTCTCATCTGCTTACCTAAAATTAAAATAGAAGTCTTCTCTATTTCTCGCACATCAACTAGGAATCACAAGACGAAAGTCCAGTGGAGCAATCATCCGGAAGAGGAAGCCACCTAGGAGCGAGGAGGATCTTGACGGACTACTCCCACCTTTTTCCTGGTTAGTCTCAAATCTAGGTCGAGATTTCTTGTTAGGGGAGGTTTGTAACATTCCAAAATTTTGAATTCTTTGTGTTCAATTTCAAAATCCGAACCGTGAAAATTTTCTCGAATTTAATCTAGCTTAAATTTAATTTTTAAAGTCAACAAGATTTTAATTGATTAATCGATACTTCAAATTAATTATTTCTTATTTTATTTGGGTTCCTTGTGCTTAATTTGATTTTTTACGTATTTTTTGGAAATTTTTTTGAATTTAATTGCTAGTTATTTTGATTTATTGGAGTTTATTAGGTTTTTCCGAATTTCCTAAATTGAAAGGAGTTTAAATTCTTTTTCTTCGTTGGGCAGAAATCCTATTTCTCCCATGACCCTTCTTCATTCACCGGCCCATTACTCCCACGCAGCCCACCATGGTGAAAACCCTAATTTTCCTCCGTTACTAGCCGTTGGATCTACGCCGGATCAATGGCTCTCGTCACGCCACGTCGTCCACTCAAGCCGCCGCCCGCACAGTGCAGCCGCCCGACCAACCTCACTTTCCGCGCCCATTCCCGCAACCCTAGGCTATTTAAGCCCACTCCGACTTCCGTGCCGTGCTCTCCACCTTGCGCCGCAACTTTTCCCTCAAGTCTCGCCGGCGGAGACGCCTTCTCGTGTTGTCTGCGACCTCGCCGGAGTTCAAGTAGCGCTCCGGAGCCTTCGCGCCTCTATCTCCCTCTCCGGTGAGTCTCCGGTGACAAGTCTTGTACCGTTGAGTTCATCTCATCCTTCTCCTCCGGATCCGCTAACTCTTCCGCTTGATCCGATGTTCTTTCGTCGTCTTGCGTGCCGTTCTCCGACTCCGGTGGGATAGCACTGCTCCGCGCCGTCGAACTCCCTCCTTCAACGCCGTCCGTCCGATCGGCCTTCAACGGTCCGGATCTGCGTCAACATTTCCCACAGTAAGCCTTTGAGCCCAGATTGCTGAATCATTTCCACGTTGATGCCTTGTCATTGCCACGTATTGCCACATGTGCGTCATGGCATCGCCACGCCATGCCCATCCCCGCCACGTTGCCTAGATCTGCGTGGCATCCTAAACGACATCGTCTCCATATCGTATATCGCGCCATGTCACCGCCACGTCACCAACCGCGTCGACCCTAAGCCGCCACTTGGCGCCGCGTGTTCGCCACGTGTGTACCACTCACCGCGCGTGTGCCCTAGCTCACGCGGGTTCGCACAACGGCCGTAAGTCCTTCGGTGAACCACATTCACCGTGAAACCGAAGTCTATGACTCGTGGTCCCCTGTGTCGGCCTCTAGAGTTTTCTATTTTCTTGGTCACTCCAAAATCGAAATCTCAACCAATAACAACCGACACTTGTCACCCTAAATCATTTTCTGATTTTCTCCCCATTTAAACTTGAAGCCAGTTCTCCTCCGTTCGAACTCCGATTTGAGCGATTCAAATTCCTAAATTCATCTAAAATCAAGATCTATCTGTTGGTATGATTTTTATGAATTTTGTTTATTCTGGTTTTATTTATTGTTGCCTCGATTTGCGTGTTCACAGGCGTGTAGGCAACCTATCGGTTGGCGAGTGGAGCATCCGGTGGGGGTAGCAACGCGGTAGAGGTTGAAGGCAAGTCTCCTTGACCATGTTGAACCCAAATTTATGAAATGCTATTTTGTTTCTAAATTATTGCATGCTATTTAATTTCGTATCGTACTTTAATGTCACTTTAAATGCTTAGATAAATGCCACATTGTTATAACCACATTGATATTCAAGATGAAAACCATTGACACCCTAGGAAAATTAAGTATTGTTAATAATAATCATTTTTGGTATTATGGGAGCGGTGAAAATGCTTAGCCATGCTTAATCACGTCGGTACCTTACCATTATGGAAATGATTTCATTCTTGATTCAAAATGAATTGTGGAAATTATGGCAATTGGTGTTGCGGTATTAATTTGAAATTAAAAGTGAAAAATGATTTAGACCGGGCGGAATTGGTTGAATGGCGGTTGGGATGCACAAATTTTGGAATGTGATTGTCGCCCTAGTCAATTAAGGACCGATCGTGTGTCACCATGGGCCATGCTATACTGATACAACCACATGTCTATATGGAGTACGACACGGCTAAGTAATTTGCATGTATCGTTATTTGACTTTCGCCATGGGCATGCGAGTTTGTCGAGATAACACTTGCAAGGCGCAAGGAGTCGTGAGAGCGAAACCTTAGCGGGTGAAGTCGGTAGCGGTATGTGCATTGGAAAGGCCTTGTCATGATCTCCCTGCCGACACACCAAAGGAAGTGTGTTAATTGCATGGCGCAAAGGGTTGATCATGTCGTGTGGGTAAAGTGTACCACTCTGCGAGTCTTAAAACTACTTGAGTAGCCGTGTTCTACAGATAAGGGCAAGCGTGGAGCAGCTTTCACATAGTAGATTTTTCTGGTTTTTGGTTTTAAAATGGAAAATGATGGATTTGGTTTAAAAATAAAAATGTGGTTGGGAATCCGAGGGCGGCTAGAGCTCCCGGGTTTTAGTTTGGCGGCTAGAGCCAACCGTAGTTGGAACATGGAAAATTGTTATACTTCAAGTTTGATTATTTATGCTATTTACATTTTGTTAAATCTTTGCTTTATGAAAGTATTACTTGTATTTAAATTTCAATTTAGCTTATTGCAAATGAACCCTATATGCTTCCTTTGTTCAAGCAATGCATTTAGTTACTTGCATTAAGTTTAGAGACTTGCAGTATGTTGCATACTCACCCTCGCTTTTTTATGCGGAAATGCTTATTCCATAAAGCGAGATGATGGGCGTTCGACATCGTGGAGGTCTATGAAGAGGAGGACGACTCGATCTTCTAGGGAGCGCGCGATCGGTTGCTGTGGGCTAAGCCGATTGGCTCTTTTTGTTCTACATTTCATTGCTACTTTTACACTTAAGCCGTAAGGCTTCATACTTATAATAAGGTGATGATGAATGTTTATGTTGTTTCACTCTTTTGCTTATTCTTGTTATTTACTTTTGATATATACGTGTTATCATCATGCATGTAATTGTGTCGCTAATTTGTTCACGGACTAAGCGGTTGAAACACAGGAGGGTTCGGATCGGGTGATCCGGGTCCCCACAAAATCCAATCCACGACGGCCTCCCACTCCACCCCCTAAAGTGGCCGACATGCAAGCATGACCTCGACACCATTGTGTAGGTTTGCGATGAGTCCAATTTTAGCCCCCAACATCGTTTATATCGATGCCCCCTATTCATGTAACCGTTACAACTCTTAGATACCATTCGGCGATGTCTCGCTATATGACACGTATTTTGCTTGCAGACCGTGAATTGCAAATTCACTGAATGGGTGGACCTGCTGTATCCCATAGATGCCTAATGTTACATCCACACATTGCTGTATTGCCTCGACGAAATATGAGAGCACCTCACCGAGGTCAAGGACAGAATTCTGAGTTCTGACAAAGAACTTGGAGCTCTAGACCCGGAATAATGACATACATCGTCAAAGGATCACAAGAGGAATAATGAAGAGGTCATCCACCTTGGTAGCGACTACCACACTTATCGCTCTTTGCGTCAACGCTAGTAGCAATTGTGCTTGCTACTACCATGACCAACAGCCTCATCCACGTTGTCCTGACAATCAACACTACCTATGGGTGTCGTACGATTACCCATTCAAGGCTTAATGTCCTCCACCCATAAAGCGTAGTCCATCCCGCCCTTTTACAACTCTAAAATGCGCACTTGTATCGTACTTGTGTCCATGTTTGTGATTGTTCTGTGCCGCCATTTGTACCATTCAAAGTATCAAAGTGAACATGAGTACTGAACCAAACTGTATACGCCATGTAATCCCTCTATTTATTATGAAATGGTATTTTGCATTCATTCCATTATTTTTGAACATTAAACATGAAATGTGACTATGTAGATAGGCCTTTGTCACCATCTCTAGAGTATGCAACTGTATCTATTGTGAGAAGTTGTTGACTTGGACCTCTCCAGACTCCGTCATATGCTTCGAAGTCTTCTCATCCAACACTCTCCATATTTTCTCGAACTTCCACCTCTAGTTTTGTAGGCAAAGCTTTTTGAATATCTTCATGACTTTCTTGTTGCAGAACCTCCTATGCAAGTTCGTGGCAAAATACCTTATGCACCAGCCATTGACAATGTCATTCCATTAGTACGAAGGTTGTATTTCTCCTTGTATGGTACTAATAGCGGACATTAACCAAGCATGTCACATGCGTGATGAGGCATACGTTTGGGCGGTCTTGAACAACTACTTGCTTGACATTTACTAAGAACCACAATCACTTTGAAAGGCGGTGATGTCGCCTAGAGGTGAATAGGCGAATTAAACTTTTAAACTTAATTTTACAATTTAACATGCAGTGAAATAAAACACCCAAAGTTTTCAGTCCGGGTGTCGAAGTTTTATCCGGATACTCGGTATAAATCCGGACTATCCGGGTTTTAGGTTCGACACTCCGGATTGGAGACTTTGAATGGCGAGGTTTAGCAGGACTCTCCGGACCTTTACTCCGGATACTCGATTATAAATGTCCAGGACTATCCGAGTAATTGTGCGGATACTCGGGTTGGGCACCTCGGGATGAAATTTGAAATTTCTCCAACTTTTAAACAATCTACTCGAACACAAAGATGATAAATACTAGCGAGGAACCTAGATCAAGTAGATGTCTAGCGAGAAACTCAATAATCAAATAGATCGGGCAATTTCAATATTCAAAATCAAATATTAAAACAAGAGTAGAAGCAAACTTGGAGCGAAGATTTTTCACCCAGAAGTTCGGATCCTTGAGGATCCTCGTCTCCGTTGAGGCGGCTCCGTCACACTTGAGTCGGGTCTCTTTCAACCCTCTTACTCCGGTGTTGCACAAATGCACTCATGGTTTCAACTCCTTTGGCGCTTGAGCAGGGTCTCTTTCAACCCTCTTCCTCCGGTGTTGCACAAATGCACTTGCGGTTTCACTTCTTGACTCCTTCCCTTGCGGAGGAGAATCAACCTTCACAAACTTCCTCGGACCAACCACACGAAGAGCAGGTGGCTCGTGGCGACCTCCTAGCCGTCTAGGAGTCCTCAACCTCAAGAGTAACAAATGCTCACGAAGAACAAGCTTGGAGATGCAATCAAGTGCTCAACAACTCAAATCACACTCAACTTGAGCACTACCCTCTCTCACACCCAACCCTTCACTCAAAGGGGATCACTAAGATCTAGGGTTAGAGGGGCTTTGGGAGCTTAAGATCACTAAGAATACACCCCAAGGCACTAAGGAACCAGCCCAACAACTCCCTCCAAGCGGCTACCCAAGAGGGGCTTTAAATAGAGGCCCCCAAAAAAACTAGCCGTTTGAGCTGCGCCACCGATCCGGATACTCAGGACCATTTTACCCAGGTGTCCGGACATTTTATTCGGATACTCCGAATTAAGTTCGGATACTCGGACTTGACTCAGCCATTTGACGAAAACAAGCATAACTTTTGATTCCGGACTCCGATTTAAGTGATTTTGGACTCTATTGAAAGCTAAGAACAGGGCTACACAACCAACAAGGTCTCACTACCCAAATCTCAAAGGATAAATTCAGATTTCACCAAGAATCCAAGAGAGACCTACAACTTTCACTTTAAGGCACCACCAACACCACTCTCTCTAAATTTCACACGGATGGATCACTTGAGCACTTGACACATCTAAAAGTCATTCAATGGAGCATCCTCTTAATAATCACGGTAATCCTTAGACTCAAATTCAAGCGAAATCTAAGTCTTACATTCAATGCGCATGTCGTCTTCTTTCTTAATGCCGGTGCATGAAGACCTTTACCTTATAGTTGATGACATCTTTGCCTTGTCCAACTTGACTCGATTCACCTCATGAGACTCTCGTCCTATCAACCTTGACTTGATCATCCTCTCGCGATCTCACGCCAAGTCGATCTTGACTTAGTCCTCAACTCTTGGTGACACCGCCTTCTTGTTGGCCTCGGCTTGCGATCATCCTCCAAGATACCTTGGTCATCATACACATCGGGACCTAATTCTTTCCAAACCACTCATGAAAGACATTAGTCCCAAAAGCTCAATAGATATGAATAAATTGATATTTGTGAGCGGTTGATTACTACAAGTGTTTCATATAAAGAAGCACAACATAAATGGAAACACTTGACATAAGAAATGTTCTCTACTAAGTGCATCATGATGAATATGTAATTGATCTATATGCACTAGAGATAATTGCCGATATGATGAATCAGTTAAATCATGGCAAGGATCACGGTCTTTACTTAAATGAAGCACATGATAGAATATACACGAATTGTACATGTGCAACTAATATTTGGAATAAGAGTAAATATGTGATCCAACTTTAGATTAAACTTCACTAAGAGAAGTGCATGAGAAGATACACAACTAAAACATGCATGCACCAAGTCAATCTATAACAATGTGAAGTTTAACTCTAGTTAATACATGCACACTAAAAGCAAAGCACATAATGAACTCAAATGAACATATATGCACAAATAAATATGACATGAACCAATGTGCATATATACAATCAACATACTACTTGGAGTTCACTATGCATTTGCACAAAAGAATGCAATAACAAATATGGAAGGGATACCGAGATTGCATACCTTATCTTTGTAATCATCCACTTGATTTTCCTCTAAATAGATGAGACTAATACTCGACTTGGCAATGAACATGTTAGTCTCATAGCAATATAATCATATTAGAGGTTTGTCATTTGCTAAGCACTAAGTTAAGCATTTACACAATTACATAGATTGTCATTATATGCGTTTGTCATTAATCACCAAAATAACATAAGTGCCTAGATGCACTTTCAATCACCTTTTTGTGTTCTCGCTTTCCACGGTTACATAAACCACTGGGAGTAGCTAGTCATTGGCATCCGCGGTGATCATTATCAGTATGGTGCTCTTGTACTTATTGGATAGGGAAGTACCATCCAAGGTCAACGCCAGCCGGAAAGATTTAAAGTCTGTGCGGTTGGTGCGAATACCCAGAACACACGGTCTAGGAAAAAATAGTTCCGACCCTTCTGGGGTGCAGTCTATCCATCTTATTGATGTAAGTTCTAGGATTAGCTTCGGCAATGTGGTGAAGCATCCATCAAACAAGGTTGTACGCCTCTTCAAATGTGACGTACATCATCTCTATCAATTTCTTCTTCGCACACCAGAAGGAGTTGAGGTTTCTCCTCTGTCCAAGAAGCGCACGTACACCATTGGCACACGGTGTATCACTGCCCGAGGGTTTATCACAGTTTGCATATATTGTCCCACATTGTGCTTCCTACAACCTTGCACAACTCTCAGAAAATACTTGGTTGGACCTCCCACAGCTTTGACATGTACAACCTCGATTACAAGCTCTTTCGAGCCGTCTATCGATCAAATGCACTCCTCACGCACCTACGAAGCCCGGCTAGACTCATCTCCGGTAGACCCAGAGTCTGGATCACCTTTCGTTCGCAATTGAAAAGGTCCACCCCATATGACCCCTCTTGAACAATGCCATCACTATAAAACACGAACAAATCTTGAATATTTGCCATTTAGTACTTATCATAGCAAATGATGCACATGCATTAAATAATAACATACAGGTCCTCACATCCGTAATCAATAGCAACAAATGAAATGGACAAACACCATTTTCATATGCTACTTTGATAAAAATGTTATAAAAATATTAAACTATTCATACTAAAATTTTATTAATCGTCCACCAGTATTTATGCCTTATACCATAATTTTATGTAGTACTAATGTTACTAGTACCAACATGTTTTGTACTACTAAATTGTACTATTTTTACTAATAACAGATATTATTATACTAATTGTTCGGTACTACACTAATTTTTCACACCTCACTAATATTTCATTAATATCATAGTAATATTATCTTGAATATACTATCTTTGTATTAACACCATACTAGTTATACTAATACTACAGTAACATTATACTAATAGAGCACTAACATTACACTAAAAGTACAATAATATTGCACTAATATTTACGTCTTTACAGTAATATTACACTAAAAATTTACTATTTTTGCAAAAATTATATTCACAATACATGCTAATTGTACGCCATTATTTATGCCACATACCATTCATGCATGTACTACTTACACTAAATTCGGACTATTTTGTATAACTAAATATTCTAATTATATAAACAGTACAGATATTACACTTACATAAATAACTACATAAAATGCAATGACATAGTATCTTTTAAGAGATTAGCTTGAAAATACAGCTCCTAAAACAATTGCTCCAAATTACGAGCCTGAGTAAATTCATCCAAACTGTGAACACTAAATAAAATCCTCCAACAGTAGGTTGCATAACATTACAAGCAACAACATAACATTACAATACTAATTGTAGTAATACTATCATTATGCGTACTATTAATTACGTCATATTATCTTTGGTACTACACTAATATTAAAATATTTATACTAATATTTCACTAACCTTATGTCATTATTTATGTCACATATCTTTATTTCATGTACTATTAACTGTACTAGAACTGTCATTACATGTACTACTAATTGCACTAACATCACACTAAGTGTACACTATTATTTACGCCTTCTATCCTCGTTTCATGTACTACTCATTATACCAATATATTCATTTTATGTACTAATAATTGCACTAGCATTAGACTAAATATACACCATTTCATAGGCCTTGTATCATCATTTTACGTACTAAACATTACACTACTACTGTCATTTTATGGATTACTCATTACACAATTATCGTCATTTCATATACTGCTCATTGTACTAATACCGTAGTTTTATGTACTACTGGTTATACTAACATTGTACTAATTACATTAATATTATAACAATATCATACTGATCTTCATGACAATTACAAACTATCCTTTCTGAAGCTATCCTGAAGATTACAAAAGCCCGAGGAACGTTCAAACTAACCTTCCTGAATAGTATCAACAAAATACGGATCCCGAACCAAATACTCCAAAACATTAACTCCAAATAAATTCCTCCAAAATATGAACACTAGATAAATTCCTCCGGAAATACGATTCCATTTTTTTTGTTTCCACCTCTTTTTTCCCTCCCTAATTTTCTCCTGTCTCCTCTCTTCTGCCTCTCTGTTTTCTCATCTCGTTGAGAAGCTGTTGAACTCCCTCGCTCTTCTCTAGATTGTTTCCCTCGTCAAATGGTTGCCACAAACCATTGGATGAGTCATAATTTATAGCGCCCTTCTGATATGCACGGGAGAAGCGGCCATCGGTCGGTGCTTTTGGTGCACGGATGGGAGGAGCGACGCTACGTAAAGGCAAAGCATACCACCATGGACAGCGCTTCAGCCCGGTTGGTGGCCCCGCACAATTAACAATGTCTGTTTCCAGAAATGAAGAATCCCGCGTTGCCCGTGCATAGGAATTCTCATTTTCAGCACTGCCCGTGAGCGAAAATTTCCCGGCCACGTCACCCTGTGTTGCGTAAGATTTCCCGCGGTCCGACCGGCATCCCGCGCAGGCGCAACGCGGACATTGGCCAAATCCTGTGCTTAGCATTCCGTCCGCGGTCGCCGTCATTTTCTGTGGTGCTGTTCCGCTGATTGTGACACGTGTCACCCCGACGTCATTCTGCGCTCATCCAGGGGGGTCATTTCTACAATTTGCGCCGAACGGAGGCCATTTTTGTAAAAAATAATTGCCATACAGCTAGTACAGTATAAAAAATCCTAGATGTTTGGATGTCTCACAGAAAAAAAAACATAATTTGTTAGATTAGATATTACTTAATTAGAGAAAGAAGGGTGAGAGAAAGAGAGGAAGTGCATTGGAAGTTCGGAACTCTCAAGGAAATTTTAACACGAGGATAGAGCTCATATTTTGTTTCCTCCAAAATCCTAGGGAAAAAAATCATATTAGATGAAATTCCTTTGATGCAATGATCCAAACACTATGTATATGAAATGTTCCTTTCAAATATAATCCTTCATTTTTTCTCTCTCTCCAAAATTCCTTTGTTCCAAAGAGAACCTTACATGAAACATGTGGTTTGCATATCGTACTTAGATAATTATTATTTTATAAATTCCTAGGTTCCGAACACGCACTTAGGCCCGCCGTCTTTGGTACTATGATTGCATTTGATGGTTACAGTTGCCCTTTGAAAGCGGTGCTAATACAAAAAAACTATTACCAACAAATCTTGAACAGATCGAACGTACCGAGTGTCTCATGCACGGGTAGATTTTCCTGGGCGCGCTCAAATCTCGGTGCAGGAAAAAAACAGAGGTAATTTTATTTTGCTTTTTTACCGTAGCTAGTTTAATATCCAGGGATAAGAAGGCTGACAAGTTGACAGAGAGGAGGAAATAAAACGGAATCCCAGGGGAGTGGGCCCAACCGCAGGGTCAGTCAGCTTTGTCAATACCGGGCCATCGCTGTCCCCGTAAAAGTGGAATAATTAGGGTACTTACAGCATGCATAATAAGATCACTCCAGTTTATTTTTAATATGTTTATAGTAGTTTTATTCTTCTGGCATGCATAATAAGATCACTTCAGTTTATTTTTATATGTTTATATTAGTTTTATTCTACATGGAAGAGTAAGAAAAAAAGAGAGAAGAGAGCTGTGTTTTATTTGTAGTAAGCATTACATAGGAGTATAGGTAGATTAGCTATGTATAAGAAAGAAAAGATAATTAATGCATAACATCTAGAGTTAATCTTGAGAGATGGCCATTGTATAAATTAGATTTAGTGCTTATTTTAGATGATATGGATGGGAGATAGAGTAAGCAACTGACTTTGTTACTGTACTTGCCCTTAGAGTGGAATAGATGGCGGATGTATATAATAACCGTATATCTTTACGTCATATCGGGATACGTAGGTGTGAACCATTCTCCTACGTGTGTAAACTCTGTAGAAAACATACATATATGTTTCTAAAAACTCTCAAAAAATTACCGTACGAGAGGTTAGGTTCTATAATCCTATAAAATTTAAAAACCAAATTCAATCGGATTGGAAATATATGAAAAAGACAAATTCAATATGAATAGTGATTTTCACTGCTCATCACTATTTGCTCGCTACTTGTCAATTTCATATCTTTTAAAATGCAATTGAGTTTAGACTATAAATTTTATAGGGTTGTAGAAGCTAACTTTCCCTATATATGGCTATTTTTTAGAGTTCTTTAAAATTAGTCTATATGGTTTTCATAGGGTTTACACTATAAGGATAGTTTGCACTGTTATATACCTTATATGTAGACAAAACTAAATATAACTTATATAATAGATTGTTTATATAGTTATTTGTAATAGTTGTCTATGTAGTTATTTGTAATAGCAACACATAAATAATAGATTATCTATACAATATAAAGTCCTTTATAAAACCGTCTATTAAATTATAGATAATATCTTTTTCTTTTCTCCACGTCTCCTAAAATCCTATATAACATAGGATTATAAATAGCTGATTTGTACTATTGTATTCGCCGCTAAAACCGTATAGAACACAAGATTTTCATTAGAAATTTACACAAAATAGTTTAATTTATGTAAAAATTAAGAAAAATCCTCCCATTCTAAACATAACTCGAAGGTTACTAATCTGTGCCCCTTCACTCCCTGTTTGGTGGGCCCCTATCCCACATGGGAATTGATGGGATAGATTGTGCTAGCTACAGTGTATGCGTGCGTGCTGGGCACATGATTATGTGTACCTAGCAGTACTCTCGTGGTCCCAGCGCCGCATCGTATCGTCGCTCGCCACACCGCAATTATACATGCCGTCTTTCTTATTCTAGTCTTTGTCAAATCAGATGTTCTAGTGGCAGCGGAGCCACTAAATCCTAAGAGTTGAATGAATTTAACTACTTGATGGTTCAGGACGATGATTTGTCAAGAAAAACTCCGTTTTCATATTATTTGCGGTATTGCACCTTCATAACTTGTCATTGGGAAACTGGGCAATAACCTGTCCCATCCGTAACGTGGATCCACCGGTGGTTCTAAATGTAGTCATTTACTGCTCTAATATATTAATGTCTTTTGGAAATACTATAGGATGCACCGATTTTGTCCGAATGCCAAAACCTTCCTTTTAAACGACTGTCGCCACGGTCAGTCATCGTTCTTCGAACGAACATGGCATGCTCCAAATGGTTGACGCAACAGAGCATTGGAGATGCTGTAGTTCCGCAGAGCACGCGGCCGTCCCAGGCATTCATCCTCAGCCTCAGGCATGCAGAGCAAGAGCGAGGGCTACAATACTTATACTTACTTTGTTAAAGCTTGCAAGTTTCTTATGAAGAAGTTAGGCCATGAGTCCTCTCACGTTCAAAGGCTCTAAAAAAAGATATAATTATGTTTAGGTCCTTTCAACTATTTTTTACGAAAAAAACCTTTCAGTTCGGCGAAATCGTGGATCCTTCGTAAAAAGACCTCAAATAAATCTTGAAAAAACAAGTAATTATGTTTAGATCCTTTCGACCTTTTTTATGAAAATGTACCTTGCGTTCGATAAAATCGCGGATCCTTCATTGAAAGCGACCATAGATAAATGCAAAAAAGCATAATTGCATTCAAATCCTTTCATCCGTTTAGCGTGTTTTCTCGATTTGCTCGCGTGGGAGAAAGCGACAATCGTAGCATGGTACGCTCTGATCACTCATATAGCTTGTCTTATTTTTTGTCACTTTTGTAATTGTGGTGTATCTATGTTAATTAGTAATAAATAATGTACAACCAATAGTCTAAGTAAATTCAGCACTTGGTATAGGATAGCCAAACATCCTCTAAATACGACACTAGATTGCATTGCTGAATAGGTGCATGCCACTGGCTCAATGTTACGATTGCCAACCATCTAGCAGCGTGACACCTTGTTTCTCTACCTTATGACCAGAGTTTGACTCCTTCAACCCATGGATTGAGTGGGTTATTTGTATAAAATTTTCACTCTAATTGCTCGAGATTTGATTGCATGACTTACGTGTCTTCCGAGTCTTAAGATGACTACATTAGTCAATTGTCTCCCACCATCTGAATAAAGATGCCATGTCACGATTTTTCTTTTGTTTCCTCTTGAATATTCATCATCTAAAGTCTATAGTTTTGTAAAATAAAATTTGATGTATCATTTTCGAGTGATATCAAAATAAAATTTCGCATCTTATTTCGCCGAAACAAACATACAGTAGATTTGAGCTACAAAACATTTATTTTTATTTTTATTCTATATTCTTTATGATTGAGAAACTAATCCAGTGATCATAGCTGAAAGCCTGAAAATTCTCAAAAAGAAAAGGAGAAACACCTACACACGGATGCAGATTATGCGAGCACACGTGGACAGTTCTGTGCTTGCAGAAGATCCGGCTTGTTAAGCTTGAGCAGTTCCAAACCGAATGAGATCTTCTGTGCTTGTATGTGATTGCAACCCCAGTTTCATTTTGTACCAGTACGTACTGCAAGTCTGCAATGTGATGGGGTATTTTGCGCTGTTGATTAAAAACGAAGGATTTTAACATAATAACTACTTTATAACTACAGTTCCATGGTCGCTAAAAAGAAGCTAAACTTCCATGTTTTCTTTTCTCTTTTGCATGTTGATGTTGCTCTGACTCTGAGTGGTGCATGCAAAGCAGAGAGCAGGAGGATGTAGAGGATCCAACACATTAACGGAGTTAACCGTCCAAACATCGCTTCCAGGGCATGCTCTCGATCAGAGTTTTGTCATGGGATTTTATGGAGCATGAAAAAATTTACGTGATGCGTCGGGTTCTGCGTCCACTGTCACCTGCTAATTCCTGTTGAAACCAAAACCAAACAAAAAGATTTGCAACAGCAGTAGCGATCCAGAACGCTTAATCTCAGTAAAATCCATCTTGCTCGACAACTCAGAGAATGTCCAAAAGTGATTCTATCAACGTTTTATCTAGCTACGTACCTAGGTGTTCTTAAATCTAGCTTTCTCGCGATGTATTTGTAAATTTGATCCACTTCCTCACACAAAAAGCATGGAAGACAATACCTGTCTCCTGCCGCATATAGAAGCACAGAAGGTGGCCAAGAAGTGGCAGGGATGGCGAGCACGTGAGGAGCTCGTTGTGGCGCCCAAGTAGTGTAGAAGCCATCCTACCGTGGTGGGCCACACTGCTCCTGTAGTCGGTCAAGATCTCGGAGCGCTAGTCACCTTCTGCGTTCACAGACACGGTATGGGACAGGTGTCGTTGCCATGCCTTTTGCGGTGAGAGTGGAGGCTAAATTTGTAAATACATGTACGAGGAGGCTAGATTTATAAAAAAAAATTATATGACATTAGATAAGCAATGATTTCGATTTTGTAGAAGGAGTTTATATCCTAATTTACATTGAGAGACATAAGACAACTTTGTCCAGTGTAAGTTTTATGGAATTTGCACAAGTAGTTAGGGCTTACACAACGAGGTGAGGTACTACTACTGGATCTGGATAGACGCTAGTCAGTAACAGGAGTAACAGTGAAAACAAAGCAGCACTGTACTGTTAGAAAGCCATTCCTCTTCTTTAAAAGCCAAAGCCAAAGCCAATCTGCTTTAAGAAGGCGAGTTCACAAGAGGAACAGTACACACAGAGAGATGACGAAGAAAGAGAAAAAGTTGAATTACCCCGAGAGTGTATAAACTCACGAAATCACTTTATACCTTTGCAACAGTAATTCAGGACAGCTTCGAAATTAGAGAAAAGCTCGCACACTGGATGTTTTTCTTTTTCTCTTTTGCCGCATTGCAGCATCAACTGAAAAGAAGATGAAAGAAAAAGCACTAAAAGTTCAATGATTGTGCACACCTAATGTGACCCAATAAGAAATTGGGACGACAAGATGTAAGGGTATATGTCAATAGGTGGATAGTAGGATTAGGTAGGATGATTGATTCTTGATGCAGATTTAATTTTTTTTGTCCCTGCTTTTGCTACCCGAAACATGTTCTGAATTGATGGAACCGCTCATGTGCAAGGGAGTAACTGTGCCAATTAATAAGTTTGAATGAGTTGCAATATAAGTAAGCAGTGGTAGCAGCATCACCTGACAAATATAAGTTGACAACAATGATGTGGTACAAGTTGCATGCACGATAATACGTGTTTTGCTGGAATCTTGAAAGGTTGTGCTTGCTAGCAGTACCTCTCTGGTTGAAAACCGCCCAGATTCATCGAATGGTTGAGCGAAATGATGTTCACTTTTTTGTGTAACAAATCCAAGTGAATGTAGTGACAATGTGCTCAAATATCACAAGCTGAAAATGACCTAAGGTTCAGTGAATCCAACTTCTTTTCCCCACTTCAAAACAAAACGCACAATTTTGACAAATTTTCCACCGTTTCTATATTCTCAGATTGATCTGAACGTTCATCCCGTGCAAAAGTTATAATACAAAATTTTGGAATAGCGTTGTGTACAACATATACTGTTATAACACCAGACTGAAATGACAGACCTAACAGTCTTGAGGTAAGGAACTCAACGCTTTTTTAGCCTAGTATATTTTTTTGTGGCTAAATCTAGCCTAAATAGGAAGCCAATATCAAAAATAATCTTTTCCCTGTCACGGAAGTGTTAACAGATGACACGTATGACAGCGATGGGCCTATTGAGCGCTTGGGGCTCAGCAGCACATCCCTAGCTACCGTCATTTCTTAGCTTATTTAATCACCTAGTTAAGTGAGTGGTTACCACCGTTGCTATAGCTCAGCAGGATCTGCTGTGGTGTACGAGCATGATATACGACGGTTGCTTCTGTGGTTGAAAAGAGATTATATTGTAATTGCTTAAATGCAGAGGCTATATTTGTGGAAAAAAGTGCGAGGCTAGAGAGGCGTTCAACTCAGAGCCCAGCTACGGAACTGTACATTACAGTATGGTCCAGGCAGAGGTCATCCTTGAAGGCGTATATGCCGTATACGCGTACAGTGCAGGCAGCGCAGTTAAAATGTTACATCTGCGGCTGCCGCCCTTTCACTGCGCACGCATGAATGGGAGCAGGAGGTGGGTGGTGGTGTATCGCAGAAGCCACCACTCCTTCCTCTCTCTGCACTCGTCTCTGATTTTGATGCATGCGAAAGGACGCACACAGGAGAGAAAGGAGAGGGTGTCAGTGGTACGAGTAGGAGTAGTACAGTGTGATTTTACTGCAACTGTGTTCCCTCTCCGCATTTGCTTTTGCTTCCTTCCCTCTCGTCTCTATCTCACAGAGCCGTTGTAGAGTGCGTGAGAGAGAGAGGGGAAGGAGGAGGAGGAGGAGGATACTGCTGGTAAAAGCGAAAAGGAAGCTGATAAACGTGAGGTGGTGGGGTTGCCTGCTTCCCCCTTCCCTTATTTCTTGGTCACGACGTACGAGTTGGATGAGGAGTTGCATTTCTGAGATGCGATGAGAGATGCCTTGTTGGGAAGGTTCTAGTAGTTGTTGACGAACTGTGATCTTGGGCACTGGGCGCCGAGATGCAAGAACGCGTCGTGCATTCGTCAAATGGGGTAAATTTGTGATCTTTTGTGTTCTTGATCCGGTTTCAGGATATTGGCGGCTCCTCGGCAATGCTGAGGCGTATGGTGTCCGACCAGGGCTCGGATTTCACCGGCGGAGAGTGCCAGGCCCCGCGGCGGGCGCTTTTCGCCGTGCCGCGGCTGTTCGTTGGGTTCGCCGTGAAGCGCTCGCCGGACGGCGAGTCGTCATGGAGCCCGACGTCGCCGCTCGATCCCAAGGCGCTCCTGCTCCGATCGCCGCGGTCGTCGAGGACCTGGGACTCGGAGCCGGTCGGGCTTGGCCTCGTGGACGCCCTCGCCGTTGACGCCAAGAACTGCCTGTTCAGCCCGCGCGTGCGGGTCAAATCGTACAACTCCCTGCCCAAAGACTGCGGCGGCGGCGGCGGCGGCGGCCATTCGCACCCGGAGCTCGGCAAGACGATGTCTTGCCCGGCCCCGGACACGGTGGCCACCGCCGTCATGTCGGTGCCGTGCAGGTGCAGCAGGTTCTTCCACGGGGATCTGAAGTCTGGTCCGGAGGCCACACGGTTGGATGGCGCTCACTCCAATGCCAAGCGGCATTCCTTCGATCTCGGCAAGTTCCCGGGGCCGGGGTCGCTGCCGGCGTCGATCTCCGGCGGCGCCCGGCGGTTCATCGGGTCGGTCTCGGCGAGCGAGATTGAGCAGTCGGAGGACTACACTTGCATCATTGCCCGTGGCCCGAACCCCAAGACGACTCACATCTTCGGGGACTGCATTTTGGAGCCCCATATGGTTGGGAAGAGTGATGAGGTCACCACGGAAGTGAAGGAGCGAGCTGCTGGGTCCTACTGGGTGGTCAAGTGCGCCGCCGAGGCCTCCGCCGGGGAGGACTTCTTGAGCTCTTGCTTTACCTGCAAGAAGAAGCTGGAAGGCAATGACATTTACATTTACCGGTACGTCGATGCGATCATCTTGTCCTATGATACTGAAGAACTGATGGCTTTTCCGAATTGCATCAATTGCATCATTTGGAGAAATGTATATTTCAGGCAGAAGATATTTTGTGCAGAGTGAACTCTAATCCGAAAGAACGAAGTTTCATCGAACGAATTGCTGCACTGTCCATCTTGGAGCATTCCTAATTCTTTTGGGACAAGAAACTTTGTTAAAAATTGAATCTTTTGGCGATTCAAAATGGAATAGTACATTGAACTGAACAACATACTGAATTATTACTAGATTCCATTATTTTTGGTTGGAGATGGTTACCAACTGGAATGACAAATTGACAATAAACTGAACAAGTTGCTTCGGTGTTCATTCACCTGATGCATTATTTGGTAAAACAACTGTTGTTTCTATGCATCTTCAGAAGGAAAGGCACACTGAACAATTTGCTGTGTGTGCTCTTGCAGTGGTGAGAAAGCATTCTGCAGTGCCAGCTGCCGGGACCAAGAGATCCTGATCGAAGAGGAAGCCGAGAACAACAACACCAGCGGCTCCCCTCGCTCGTCCTGCTCGTCCTACCACGAGGACACCTTCATGGCCGGCATGTTCGTCGCGGCATGACCCCCTCGATGGCCGGCCGATGCACCGTTTCGCCGCGACAAGCACGCAAAATTTCCCCTAACTACCAGGGAATAAATGATCGATCACCAGTGCACATTGCCATCACCAGTTTGTTGTTTTCGATTCAGCAACTGAAGAAAGAAGAAATTGTGTTCTTGGTGGGTCATCGTCACTTGGGATGAGCTGCTTCCTTTTTTACCAGTACTGGAAACTTGCAGAGATCTGGGCTTTTTAGAAAAAGGGAGGTCGCCTGCCTGCCTTTAGTTCTGTAGTTTTGATCCTAAGGCTGCTGGCCAGTACCCACCATCCTTTTCTTCCTCCTCTCCTTTTGCTTTCTTTCTTTCTCCTCTTGGCTGCAGGGACGATGTCTGCATATTGCTGATGCTACACTTGTATGTGAGATAATGACATTTCGCTACTTTGGGTCATTTCCATCCTTCTTTTACCTTGAGCAGTACTGAACTACAGATCGAAGGACATGGTGATGATGGTTTAGCTGACTTGATTTGCTTGTTCCCATAGGATTGAAGGCCTCTTTTGCCTTGGCCTATCAAAACCTAGCTAGGCCAAAACAATGGGTTAAATCAATTAGGCTGTAGTCACTGAAGTCTTTTTAGATGCACATCCTTGAGGTGGGTACTTTGGTCAGCCTTTTTTTTTTGGGGGCGGTGCGCCGCATATAGCGCGGGCATGGACCGGCACGACACTATAACATAGGGCCGTGTCGAGGCCGATAACTCAGGGTATGAGGAAGAAGTCTAATATGAAAGTCACCGATCTACAAAACACGAACGCTATGGACGTATCTAGCAGTATAGACGTCACCTCGCCGTCAACACCTGAAAGAGACGAGTAAGAGAGGAGACAGAGCTGAGAGAATGAGAGACGATGCAGGAAATTACTCTCTCTTGCCTGTCTCTCTCAGCTCTCTCTTTCGCCCGTCTCTCTATTGAGAGACAATACGAGAAGCTGCTCTCTCTCGCCCGTCTCTCTTAGCTCTCTCTCTTGCATGCCCTCTCAATCTCTCCCTCTCTCACCCGTCTCGCTCAATCTCTCTTGCCTGTCTTCCTCACTCTCTTTCTCGCCCGTCTCCCTCACTCTCTTTCTCGCTTATTGCCCTCTCTCTCGGTGTTCAAAGACAGACCTCTTACTCTCAGAATCGTTCAAAATAAATAAATTTTAGTTTTTTTTCCATAATATTTGTGTCTACTACCTTAACTTCATGCGTCCTGGCTTTTTTACTCGCGTCGCAATAATGTAAATGCCTGGGTCTGAGCCGACACGGTACGAAACAGGCACAAAATCGCAAATGGGTCGTGCTTAGGGCTAGCCGAAGGCAAACCAAACCGGCATGATATAGTAGACACGACGGACCGTCGCGGTCTGGCACGATTCAGATGCGAAACACGATAAACCCATGCTGTGACACAACACTGACGCCCACCTCATCAAGCCGGTACACGAGAATTGCCCGACCAATATTTCGAGCAATACCTGTGAAAGATACTCCCGATCTCTTCAAGACATCTCGTTGATTCGTGTACAAATGGCGCAGCTCTGATTTTGATGTGTGTGCTTCCTGCTGAATGCTGGCGTTGATCTTGGAGCCTATTGAGGACCCCCAAAAAAATTCCATGGCTCACAAGAGGACAACGATGCAGGAGCGTTGCTGAAATCTATGGTCAGATCAGATCATTGCAGCGTCCAGGAGGGTGGATCGAATTTCACCTCTTTCTACAAAATGGGCTCTGTTGATCCGGAAAATAGCCTGACAGAACAGAACAGAACAGTCGTTACATTTGGAAGGACTCCTCGTATTGAATTCAGGGCCGGCCATACCTTTGCCCTGCACTCGGAGCAACGTTTGCATCTCTTTATTCGGATGGCAGAAGCCGTTGGATCCGTCTGTGCTTCTGTAAACCACAGCTGCATCAGTATTTGGCATTTTCCACCGTATCAGTTTAAAAATCGAATCTTTTGCCACGCATTTTCACTAATAAAGTGTCAAATACTCCTCGGCACTAGACATACTCTTGATACATCATTTGAGCGTACCAAGCAACACGCGCGCACCTCAGCGAAAGGCTTTCTGTAGAAGGTGAGAATACTCGGCTAGTGCAATCATTTCTCATACTACAGCTTATGGGTTTTAATCTTGGAAATTATAGTTGAAAATCCGCATAAATAACCCAACCAACTCGTAGTTGATAGGAATAGACTTGTCATCATCCGAAGAAACAAGCTACCACACTGTTAGGCCATGCTAGAGGTTGACCACGCCAATGTAAGACCTAACTGGTCAGGTAACACATTTTTTTAGGATAATTTATACTATACCACTTTATTCGTTGTCACTTTAAAAAATATCGCTCATTCTCATTTTCTGAATTTCTGAAGTGCCCATCTTTAGAGCGCATATGAGCAATTTTTTTTTAAAGTGGAAATTGGAAAAGCTAAAAGCCTAACGCAAGGCCGCTAAAAGCCCATATTCTCTAACCCTACTGAGCCGGGCCCACATTACACGCGGCCTAATCCCGGACTCACATTCCGGATCAGCTCACTCCTCGGACCGGTCACCCCCGGCAACATGAAATCCCCAAAACACCATTCCAAACAGCCGCTTCAAAACTCGTGCAAGGCAAACTCCTTTAGGGTAAACTCGTCATTTCGCTGAGTGGGCCCCCACCCGTGCGAACTCCCCAAATCACCCTCGTGGAGAAGCCCTCTGACTGACTGAGGCACTGTTTGTTTCAATTTGAGGATTGTGGAAAAGCTAGTTTTAAAACTAGATTGTAAAAATTTGGATTATTAAAAAGTTGGAGATTGAAAAGCTCATGGTTGTTTGGTAACTCAGATTATAGTTGGGGGCAATGGTGGGTAATTTTGGTTGAAGTTGGAGAAAGCTAGGGAAAGCTGGGGGCAATGGTGGGTAATTTTGGTTGAAGTTGGATGGGTATCGTGGTCTTTTGTAAAAAAAGTTTGGAAAAGCGAGGAAGAGTGGATTATGGGATTGCTAACTGATCTCCAGATTGTTATAATCTAGATTAAAAACTTTGCTTTGTTGTCCTTCCAACTTTTAAAAGTTCGCTTTCCACAATCCCTACCAAACAAACAGGGCCGACTGCGGCGCGGTGCGCGGCAGCGCGTGCGGCGCAGCGTGCAGGTCACCACGTAGCGCGTGGGGGCAGAATGGTAATTTGGTAACCCAAAAGGGCCCTTTTCTCTCGCCAGCTGAGACCCACCGTCATGTGTTCCTCCTGCAGGCTGCGGCTTCGGCTAATCCCCTATTCGATCTCCAACGCCATTTCGTTACTACCGCTGCTTCTCACAGTTCAAACCCGGGTGCTGCTGCTACCGCGCTGCGAGGCGGGAGGCGGGGAGCTAGGGTTTCGTGGGCGGGATGGGGTACCTCCTCCTAACGCCGTCGCCGCCGCTCGCGCTCCGGTACCCCTCCTCCTCAGCGGGCTGTCGCCACCGCGCGCGGAGAGGCGCGCTCGCCGTCACGTCGTCCGACTCGCGCGATGGAGGCCTGTCTCCGTCTCAGGCGGCGGCGTACGTGCTGGCGCGGCGGGCCGTGCTCCTCGGCGTCTCGGCGCTCCCGCTCCTCCGCCTCCGCGACACCGTCGCTGCGGCGGCCGCGCCCAGCAGCGGGGATCTCGTGACGGGTTAGTGTCACTCTCCTTGCGAGGATTCTTATTACTTCCGGCTCTGTGTTGTGTTTATCTTAGCTTTGATTCTTCGACCCTAATCTGTCCAACGCTGCGGAGTAATATGTGAAAATTTGTATTCAATTGTAAGGAATTTATACGCGATTCTAAGGATTGAGGTTTGGGTTATAAAACTTTGTGTAATAACTAATATCTAAGAGTCTCGGATGATACGTGAGTTCTGTAAGGGACATTACTACTATTGTGTATAGCGTAGCATTGTATTGATACATGAGCGGTTTGGTGTTGGCTCTGGTGTGCACTTGTATCTAAATTATTGCATAGGCCTACAGATTTAGGGAGCACATTACTAATTAAAAAGGCAAAGGGTTCGGAAATGTCAATGTTTTACATACTAACATAGTGACATACATTTTTGTTTTTTGTTTTTAAAAAGATGTTCATGACCATAGATAACTTCTCATGTGCCCCCTGCACCCGCCAATCAAAGGCTTATGTGTAGGTTTTGTTCAAAAAAGTTCATAGATGTAGCGTTGGTCGGTTTGGAGATGGCATAAATCCTGTATTTGAGTGCAGTGTATGGTTTATAGTCGTTGCTTCATGATTTGGACCTTCTTAGTATTCAGATGTCATGCTGTGAATATGTGCACCTCCACATTATAGATATCCTATAAATTTGGGGTAATGAATATTTTGAGAAATTTATAAGCTGCAAGAGACATGTGGTCTGTGCATGACATTGCCTTTTTGAAAAATCCAACATTCTGATGGAACAACATTGATAGTGGAGTGATGCAATTCAAAACATTCTGGTGGAACAACATTGATAGCGGAGTGATGCACTCATTATTCACAACTTATCCCAGTGAATTTTGAGTTTGATTATGGCATATGATCAGATGTCAATTTTCTCATTTTCCGCAGTTTATGGCATGTCGTTACCCCAAGGGTTTATTAGAAGAAAGGGATCGATGCCCGAGGATAGATCATCAAGCTCAGAATTGCTACAAAACTTTCAAGATTGGACATAAAACTGTCATCTGTAGACCTAATGAGGCTATGTTTGATGGTCAGAATTTCCCTCTCCTATAAGTAGGTCATATTAAAGATGGGATCTATGAATATTTTACCAGACCTTTTTTTCTCAAAACGAGGAGAACCGCATTTCATTAATTAAAAGAAGAGAGATACAAAGGCCTAGAGGCCAGCAGGAGGGGGCTAGCAAAAAAGCAGCCACCCACCAACAACCCACGCAACCAAAAACCACCAAGGTTTGCAGGAAAAAACAGCACTGCCAGACCCACCACTAGACCAAGAACAAAATTAGATCAAACCTAAGACCAAAATTTTTAGGTTCGTAGCTCCAGCCTCACACCAGATGGCTCCTTCCTCCCCTATCATTTGTAAAACAGAGCTTATTGCCGAGGAAGCATTGTTAAACACACAATCATTACGATGCTTCCAGATTTCCCAAGCCACAAGGATGATCAAGGTGTTAAGACCTTTCCTATATTGTTTCGCCACTCTTTGGTTTATCTGAAGCCACCAAATAGAGAAAGAGGTTGATGACTGACGAGGAGCCAAAGCATACAGCCCTAGGCTGCTGAAAACTGTGAACCACACTTGCCTTGTAAATACACAAGAAATGAGAATATGCTGAATACATTCCTCAGATTGATCACATAAAGGGCAGGCACTCGGATGTGGCAGCCCATGCCTTGCTAACCGCTCCATGATTCAAAGCATCTATTCAGCATAGCAAGCCAAATGAAAAACTTGCAGCGCAAGGGTGCCCAAGATTTCCAAAGAAGTTTCCAAGGAGCAAAACCGATAGACCCTTCAAAGAACGCATTATACGCAGATTTACTAGAGAAAACTCCAGACTTTGGAAAGCTTCCAAAATGCTTGATCAGAGCATCGATTGGAGTTAAGATTGCTCAAGGAATCCCAGAGGAATAGGAAATCAGCAAGGACATGAACAGAAAGAGAACCTTGAGTATCTTTAATCCATTGCCCATTTTCTAGAGCTTGACACACTGTCCTTTGATTGACAATTCGCCGAGAAACTAAAGAAAAAATGCTAGGGCTAACTCAGCTATTGTTTTCCCCTGCAGCCAACGGTCTTTCCAGAATTTAGTAGAAACGCCATTACCCACCTCAGTCACCACAGCCATATCAAAAAGAGCTTTTGCACTTGGCTGCACATGAAGATGAAGACCTGCCCAAGGCCTACTAGGGTCTGTTTTTTGCAACCACAATCATCTAACGCGAAGAGCCCATCCTTGCAAATAAAGGTTATGAATTCCAAGGCCACCAAACTGCAGCGGCCTGCACACCAAATAGGGGTTGAAGATAGCACCGCACGGACCATGATTAGCCTACCAGCCCGATTCATAAGGGAAGCCTTCCAACCCGGGAGACAGTTAGCAACTTTATCCACTAAGGTCCGGAAAACAGATTTGGGCAACTTTTTAACAGAGAGAGGAAGGCCCAGATATTGACTTGTACTATTATGTGTTCTTTTTGTTTTCTGCACAAATATTTTCGGGTGTGCCTGTAAAGTTGCCCTGAGTCCTTTACTATCTGAATCTTTTTTTTTTAAAAAAAAAAAAAAACTGGACTGGGTCCTGGGCATCACAAATGGCCTTTTACTTCAAGATGACATTGTTTTGAATTCCTTATGTTGGTGCTGCCTCATTGCCATCATGGCAGAGTTACTATGTTAGTGTTTGCATACTAGTACTACTAGCTTGGAAATATTTCATATACGTACTCAATATAGTTACTTTGTTTACACCTCTGTGGTGGCTGGACAAACTTGGATAAATAGTTGATGTTGCTTTTCTCTGTAGAGACAAAGGATGTCTCAAAGCCTGATGAACCTCAGCTGGGAGAAACTCTGGCTGAACCTCCTATACCTGAAGCTCCACAACCTGAATCATCCTTGCCAGTGGTGCAAGAACAATCTCCAGGGAATCCACTTGCTGGCCTTTTGAATTCAATTGCAGTTGTTTCCTCGGGTGTTTTTGCTGGATTGTACGGTACTTCTCGACAGGAAAAGAAAGCCCTGCAATCGGTCATCTCATCTGTAAATCATCTGCAAACCTGTAATTAGTACCTGTTACTGCTGTTTATTTGTTAGGATATATTGATTTGTAATTTCGTATAGCCTAAATGATAATCATGGTTTACCTCAATCCTCACTACATGCCAAATTCTGCAAGGTGCAAACCCCTCCACTCATGATCTTGTCTCGATATTGGTGCTAATTTATGCATTTACCATCCATTTTATTTTGAAACTATTTTATGTTATAAATGGCTAACATTTTTAAGGAACGTCATAAGCCATTAGCATTATTTGTATGGGCATGATTATCTTTGTTATATCTGGAAACAGTTGATGTACTTAAATATTTCTCTTTTTTAGAACAGCCACCATCCTATTCAGCTCTTTCAAAGTGCCCTGTAGTTTCTTTATATAGTCTTGATTAAGAGAGAAATAGGCAGTAATATCCTATATACACTGCCTTTCAGCGTAAAATTACAAAAACACTTCAGTTGAGGTGCTAAATTAGAATAAACAATGTTCTTACGAAGTTCAAGAAGGTTGTTCATGCATTTTCTGAATGCCTTCATTCATGATCTTGCCTTCACATTAATGTTCGCTTATCAGCCAGTTATGTTGCAAATGGCAAGCCTATTTGGCCTTGATTAGTGTTTGGTATATTTTTAACTATTTGTTGAACTCAGTGTGTCTCATTTAAGCATGATCTCCACTCATTTGACACTCTTGCAAAGTGCTCTGCGGCATCCTTGTTTAGTCTTGTTCAAGAGAGAAGAAAAGGAGAAATTTACACCAAATAGGAAAATAGTCATGTGCGGAAGCGTACACAGTACACATATTGTGTGCATGTGTTTGTGCCCTTTTTTATAAAAGGATAATATCAAATTAGGGTGTTTAACGACTTACATAGCCTGAACTAACTAAAATTAATTTCCATTAAGTTATAAAGTATAGGCCTCACCAAAACCATTTTTTACAGGAGCCTCACTGATAACCTTATGAGGGAAATTCTCTTTTTTACCCACCATGATGTTCTCAGGAAAACAAACATATCTTAAGTTAGCTCACTTAATAATATAACTTGGATACAAATACAAGAGGCTACCGAAGTATTTTAAGTACCTTTAATATATTGAAGTTTATATTTGTTAAAATAGATCTGTGAAGATAACATATTAGATGACATATCTAATGTGCTACTTTGTTCAGATGGAGTGCAAATTGGCTGAAAATGAGGCAGCGATCTCTTTGATGAGGGAAAACTACGAGAAAAGGTTACTGGAGCAACAAGCAGCACAAAAGAAACAATCTTTGAAGTTTCAAGAGCAGGAAGCTTCTCTTTTAGATCAGTTGGCTTCAACAAAAAATACTATAACATCGCTAAGCAAAGAATTCAGAAGAGAGAAGACACTGGCTGAGGATCTTAAGGATGAAATACGGCGACTAGAGAGTAGTATTGCACAAGCTGGGGATGACAAAGATGTGCTTGAAGCCAAATTGAAAGAAAAGTTGGATGAGATCAATGATTTGCAAGAAAAATCAAGTCTGTTCAGCCAAGAAATCAATAATAAGGAGAAACGCATCAGGGAACTCAGCTCATCACTTTCTTCAAAGGAGGTAGACTACCAGAACCTATGCTCTTTCTCAGATCAAACTAAAGAGAGCCTAGAACTTGCAAATGCTAAAATACAACAGCTGGAGGAAGAAGTTCATATAACTAGAAATGATCTTGCTTCTAAGATATCTTCAATTGATTCACTGAAGGAGAAACTTCAAACATTGAACTCTTCAAAGAATGAAGCAGTGGAAAAATAAATGAGTTAATAAAAGAGTACACAGACTTGAAGGCTTCTTCTGAGACAAGAGCGAAGTTACGATTCCAAGTTACTATCAGAGAAAGATGATCTGATCAAACAACTTGAAGAAAAACTTTCTGTTGCATTAAGTGACTCTAGCAAAGACCATGAAATCATTGCCGAGTTGAACAAGGAATTGGATGCTACAAAAGCAATGCTAGAGAATGAAATTGTGGCAGTGAAAAGTTTAAGAGATGCACTTCAATCCACTGAAGAGGCACTAAGGGATTCCAGAAGTGAGGTTTCCCAACTTTCCGAGGAACTTGATGAAGCAAATAGAATGAATCAGGACCTGGTATTGCAGATTTCAAAACTCCAACATGAGTTCAATGAAATGCACGAAGGTCTGACTAATAAACTAGGAGAGGTAGAATCAACATCTAAAGCTCTTTCAGATGAACTTGTCTCAGTTAAGGAGATGTTTCAAAAGGGACAGGAAGAACTTGAAGCTACCTCTAATGAGCTTGCATCTGTTGTTGAAGCTCGTGACAACCTGAAGAAAGAATTGCTGGATGTGTACAAGAAGATAGAATCCACCACACAGGAACTTGTCGAGGAAAGGAAAATTGTGACTACTTTGAATAGGGAGCTTGAAGCTTTAGCGAATCAATTGCAGGTAGATTCTGAAGCACGAAAATCTCTCGAAGCGGACCTGGATGAGGCAACAAAATCACTAGACGAGATGAATAGGAGTGCATTGTCACTGTCTAAGGAGCTAGAGAGCATTCATGCTAAGAATGACACTCTTGAAGCAGAGAAAGAAATGCTATCCAAAGCGATTGCTGAACAAAAGAAAATCACAATTGAAGCTCAAGAAAACACCGAGGATGCTCAGAATCTTATAACGAGGCTTCAGACAGAGAGGGAGAGTTCTGAAATGAGGTGTAGACATCTTGAAGAGGAACTGGCGTTAGCAAAGGGTGAGATATTGCGCATGAGGAGGCAGATTAGTGCAGGCAGATCTCAGAAAACAAGAACTCCCAGAACAAGTGTACCCAGAGAGTCCAGTCAGGCTTTGAACGAGCAGCCTGTGAATGATCATAATCAGAAGACCAGTGAAATTGCTTCTGGGACTCCACATACTGCAAAAAGAACTGTTAGGAGAAGGAAAGGTGGTGCATCGACGTGAAAGTGCTTGGGAAACTGAAAAAAAGGATTAATCTTCCTTTCATTTCTCCATATTTAGTTATCAATTATAACTTCATTTTTGATACTACCATCCTTTGCAAGATAGCATTGCTAAGTGTTTCAGTATTGTTTCATTTGCTTTGTATCGTTCCAGAGTCCAGACTTCCTGTTCCTTTGCTGTAATTCCTATGTGACGAATTTTGGAAAATTTAGGGTCTACATGTGTACATATGAATTTTTGAATGGTCAATGTGATGATAATTTCCTATCTGTAATTATATTGAATTCTTCATACGCATTATTTGCTTGTTTAACCTACTTAATTAAATAAATGTTTCGTCATTATTTGTTTATCTAGCATTATTGCTTATTTTCAAATGCAGTAGCATTACCTACTTTGTGCCTCACATGCTTTTAGGTTAACCTACATTTTTCTGATTAATTGCACTTGGTGTACACATTTTGATATGCTGGAGGCAGATCTGTGTGTTTCCTGGGAGATCAACTTCTGGAATCTGCGTAGTCAAGTGGTAATTCCCTGTCTCACCCCCCCACTTGCTGCCTAGGCTTCACTGCGTGATATCTTGTTTCCTCTTGCCAGATGCTTATGCATGTTCCATGTTTGTTTGGATCTTTGTGTTGGATCGATTGTTACAATGCAAGCTTGATGAATATTTGGACAGGCTATCCATGTGCTACTACAATTTTGATTCAGCACATTCTTGGAACAATATACAAAAATTTATGAGATTCTTATTCTTCCAAAATAGAACCGGAGGCTTTACACCTATCTTTTCCACTTGCTTTTCGTTTTCTAAAAACAAGAGATCTAGGAAATGAAAGGAGTTCTCAAGGTAGAGTTCCACTGCTCACTGTTGACATGAATGTTGTTGCCAGCAACTTTACAAAGCCATCATGGATGCCTGTACCATCTAAAGTTATGCGACTTGAGCCAGATAACTCGAGGTTCAGTTCGTCCTACAACTACGTTCTTCCAGGGAGCGGTCTTCCCGGCTTCTACCTTTTTTTTATTTTGAACGAGCCTTGGTCAACTCTGTCCCCTCTTTAAGGCAAGGCAGATCTTTGAACAAAGACAAAGAATTTTGATTGCTTATTGCTGCACCTTTTCTTCATTTGCTTTCTTACCTATTTAATTACTCATATTGACCACCTTGTTTAATTATTGTTCTACGTGCAGCACCACAGTTGCCAACAAAAAGGTTAGAGATGCTTCACTTCATAGCGGTACTATATTCTGGCTATGCTCATGTTTTTTTTTTTTTGCTATGTGTTTTCATTTACAAGTGTGTGAAGTTGTGTTTCTGTTCCTTTCAGCCTTTTCCAACTTGAAAGAATTAGACAAATGATTCCAAAAGCTAAACGGGTAACATAACGACATTCATCCATTGCTATGCGGAATACCTGTGATATGTATACTATGGTACACACTATTAAGACAAATATATCAAACGAATGAAGGGGCCAAATCATTTTATATGCTGTTTGGGGTTGTAATTGGCTAAATGACTCCTGGACAGGCGGTACAACAAACCAGGATATACCAAAGTACAGTGGAGTTGATGGTGACCGGACTTAAGAGGCAAACAACCAAAATACATTGCAGTGCTCCTGGCCTGGCTTCAAAAATAGCTGGCACAATGGGGTACCTTACCAGGTTAGGTTGGATTCCTTCCCAAAATCCCTTCCCCTTGAACTCCTGTCTTGGCCTGCTTTTCTTTGCTTCTAATTATTGAGCTTTTGGCTCCATCTCCATGTATCATGCACATTCCATGCATGCACTCTCAGCTAATGCTTTGTACTACTGGTAGAAAATGAACGATGGGATATTTTTTCTGTCGTGGGTAATGATGTGAAGAATTCGCCTTTCTGGGTAAACAGCCTACACATTTGAGGCTTTCTATTTTGGTCAGTGAAACAGAATTATTTTTCAACCTGGGAAATCTGCATAAAACTGCACAATGGCATTGTCCCGCAGAAGCGGTTTAATACTCTATGATACCTAAGTGACGAACTGATGACGGGGAATCCGAGTAGACTGTAGAAATTATTTTGACATGATCATGGTGGGGCCTTGAGTATTGCCGATTTATAGTTCATTGCCTTTGATTCTTCAGATGGTTGTAGCCACATACACTAGTCTTCAGAGCACATTGAAAGAATCTGCCATTTGCACGACTGCATGAACTTGAACTGTTATCCAAGTAAACTGTTTCAATTAGTTCTCAGTTGTTCCTCCTGTTTTTGAGTTCAGAAAAGTTGTTGCTCATGGTTGTCTTCAGATACGAAGAGTGCAATGAGGAGGAATCAAAATCAGTGGATCTGATTATCTGATGTTTCCTACCTCAAGGATAAAAAAAATGGTTCTCAGGTAACAAGAACTTTCGCTAACAACCTTATAAATCTCTCAATTTTGCTTCTCGAACCATTGTTCCTCCATTTCTTCACCCTTTCCGTGGAACAGAAATATATGAACCATTCTCAACTCTTTTTTCCTTTTCCCCAGACACCGTTTTATCCTATATAGCGACGGGACGAATGGACGATGTCCCGCTCAGCTAATGAGCTCGCGCTATCCCATTATAAAGCGAGTTCTCACGTCGTCGCGCTCGCGCACACGTGCTCACCCTCAAGAAAGCTACTTCTTGTAGCCCCATGCATAGACCCTCCTCCAGCCAAGCTGCTTCTATGCCGCGTTCTCTCAGCACCAGCCGACGTCAATTAGCAGATTCTCTTCTCCTTTTATTTTGGCGAGGGTCAATTAGCAGATTCTGACAGACCAGATGCGAGTTAATAAATAAGCACCTGCCACCCTCAATTACTCCGGGTCTTACGGTGTGGACGCGTGCCTGCTTTAAAATCAAATCTTCGTGGTACTGACGCCAGCCCGCCACAGCCTACCTAGACCCTCTTCGTTTTTCTTCTACTAGCTTCTTAAAAAAAAAAAGAAGTTTGTCCGTCGAACAGAGGATTTTGGATAACTTCTCTTACGATCAGAAGCTGTCCTCTGTATAGAATCAGAATCCGACTGAAATCTGATTCTCGTTGATTCTTATTGGTTCTCGTTGGTCTAGTTTGAAACTTAGAAGTCGTAATTGATCTGATTCAATTCTCTTACAATCAGAAGTAGTTTCTCTTGTAATTCAGCATCTATAATCCAAATACTCAAATGAAGGGAGCCTACTGCTACTACTATTAAATGCTTCGCTACTATGCTGCCCTGGTTACTTACTACTCGGCTGCTCCCTACCAAGGTTACGGCAGTCACGGGCTGCCTGTCTGGCCTGCCGAATCGCCCGTGGCTCTCCTCTCCTCACGAAGCCGCGGTCTATTTGGCACTTGTATATTTTATTTTATTTTTGTCTCATCTCAAATAAAACTATAATTATAGTTTCATCTTGATCGCGAAAGCATCAATAGAGGATATGTGTTCCTAGTGGCATACATAGGAGAAAAATACGGTGAGCGCTCATAGGAGAAAGTTATCATGGCAAAACCGTACTAAACATACATTTGGATGTCCAATGCAGTACAGATTCATACATAGAAAATTTGTTTCTTCGTCTTTTAATAAAAAATTTTATACATTCTATGAGAAGTTGAGACTAACTAGAGAACATAATTGATATTTTTTCTTCTATACGTCACAGCATTTTACAAATCAACAAGAGTGCAAGACAGCAGAGAGTTTATAACTGAGTCAGCCGCCGGGACGAGAAGACAACAGAGACATCTTCTCACCTACCGCCTTCTGCAACATTGTTGCTCCCCCGTGCGCTATATGGACTAGATAGAGTCGTCACGCCATGTCGCACCGATAGAATTCGGGTCTAAGACTAGACGTAATTTTTCAGAATTATGGAGGGTATTTTTGCACCGATAGAATTCGGGTCTGAGACGTACTAGACGTAATTTTTCAGAATTATGGAGGGTGTTTTTGCAAAAGGGTGTGATCTGGGTCTGAATGTAATTTTTCGAACAACGATGATTTTTTGTAAAAGGACTTGGTCCGGAGTTAGACCGAATTTGCAGAACTACGAGATTTTTTTAAAGCTTGTAGGAGGTAAAGCACACGGCCGAGAGCCGTGAGTCTGGAGAAAGCATTGAAATTGGAATTGGGAAAGGAAAATTGGGATTTGAGGAGGGATGGAGATTGAGTTGGCTAGTTGGGTGCAAGTAATACTCCCCATAGTGAGTTGGTTAGTGCAACCAAGTGCTAAAATGGACCATATGATACATTGTGGTCCAAACGGCCTAATTCTGTCCAAGACCCTTCTTTAACCTCAGTGTCAGACCTCTTCTCACCCTTCCCTCTTCCCTGCTTCTTGCGCCGGCCAGTGCTGCACCATGAAGGCCACCAAGAAAGGGTGATGGCGGTGGGGGCCTATTGCTTCTGACATACGTGTTACCTACCACGCTTCCTTAATGTAGCAAGTTGTTGACACCATAGCTCTTTTTCCTGCACTAACTGTGTTGCGGTAGGGGAGCATAGTTGGTAATATGTGCCATCCATCGGTCCTTCCGTGATCGAGAAGAGAGCTCAATTTACAATTATATTCAGAAAAAAGGTTAAAAATAAAAAAAAAATGTACAAAGAGCCCAATAGACCAAAGCTTATCTCCTCGCTTGGAATTTGCGAGTTTTATCCTCTTGAGTTGAGCCGGCCCCGTGTAATGTCCCCGTTCTGCTTGACAATGCCTGGCTCGGGTTGTGCAGATGACAGCATCCCGTGATCCTTAGCGATATGGCGTGTGAGCGGACAAAGCCAAACCGGGCCCTTGTCTACCGGGACGCCGGCGCACGTACATAGTATATGCATATATACTTCTCCTGACCATCACGGCATCATCACACACATTTGGACTACGATTACTGGCTCTTCAGTATGGTGCCGGGCTTTTCGTCCGTCCTTCCTTTCCAGTCTACTGGGACGCGGATCCTCTACAGTGCTTTGTCTTGTTTTTAGGTCGCTGCTGCCGTAAGGTCGTCCATGCTTCTGTGAGGTTAGAGGGACATGCTTGAGATGTGTACGGTATGGGTTGTCAGCTTTGTTATCGTATAACACAGCACGTCTTACAGGTATGGATCGTACGTGCAAACGGGGGTTGTATCACATACAAGGATCACAAAGTCGTCGTTAAAAAAACTGCTCGACAATCAAAATTCAAAAATCAGAAATATCAAATAAAAAATCGCTCATAAATTATCGGAAATTGAAGGTTTAAGAAATAAAAAAATTAGAAATTAATTTTTTAAAAAATTAAAAAACCGACCGACCAATTGAATGTTCCTTAGAGCTGATTTTTGAGCGATTTTCATCATTTTACGTCGCATAAGTTTTTCCAAATTTTTTGATTTTTTAAAAATTAGATCGGTTTTGAATCTCAAACCGTTCGAAGAAGGTTGAAAACTGCGGTATTCGACGGTTTTGTGAACCCTAATCACATACCAATAATGTGTGACGGATCGCCCTTTTCAGGGGGTGCGTATAAATACCTTCTGACTACCAGAATTTAGGCATGGGTAACCAAGTATACATTACTTGATAAAAGAGCAAATGCAAACATTTTATAGATGAAATAAGGGCCTAACGACCAAGGTTTACAAAAGGTGCTGTTGTACTTGAATACATTCTGAAACACCCACAGGAAACGCTTGAGTAGATAGATCAAGGCCTCCAAAACCAAATAACTTCGTCATCTACGATCTTCTGGAACTCGCCAGCTTCAATTGAAATCTAAAGAGGGGATTGGGAGCAAGGGTGAGTACACAACCGTACTCAACAAGCCACACGGAAAATTCTGAATATTATATGCAGGGATAAACAAAGGTAGGCACGGGTTTTAAGTATTGTGGATGCAAGTTGGAAACATCACCTTTTATTTTACATTTGAAACACAAATCATAATTAGCAATATATAAATCAGGGGGGGTTATCATGCAAAGTTCACCTTCACGACAAGTTTTATTTATAAAAGCCACAGGCGCGATTCACAGAATCACCCTAAATTAACTCCGGCTTCATTAACCTAAGCACGGCAGATTCGAATACCATTGATATCACTCTGCAGAGGTGCTCACTTTACCCACAAGACACCTCGGTCATTAATGCCACCGGAATCAACATGCAACTTTTATGCATGCGGCCTGACAAGAGATAATCAAAGCATTTCGTTGAACTTCCTTCCTTAGCTCCTACCAAGAGGTTGTTGTGCCCACAATACCCCAGTGGTCCCACGGGCCGAGCGAGAGTTGCTGGTCACATGGACACCTTGTCAATGTGAACTGGATGGGCACACCACTCCCATTCCACCCTGGCCGCTCAGCGGCCCTTCCGCTCCCCAAAACCGGGAGCCTTTCCTATAGGTATTCAAAAGGGAAGCCCAATGTACTAGGCTATGTTGGACCAAGTCAACGAGATTGGCCGGCCCAACTTGTGGTTGAGCGGGATCTGAAGTTATTTTCTTCGCCCAAGACGTCGGTCCTTAAATACCAAAGACTTAGCCAAATGACAAACCACAAACCATTGGTACCAACTGTACCACCGCCATACCTCAACCATTGGCCTCGTCATCGGTTGGGATTGAGCGACATCCACGTTCCGTGGTCCGCCTAATGTCTTGTCCCCATACCGTAGCAATTTCATAAAAACCAACATCATCCAAGCCATCTCTCGGAAATTTTGAGCATTTGTCTAAAAGTAGTAAATGTATAAATTGCTATATCTACGAGGGGTTCATTATTTTATATCTTAGGGTTAAAAAGGAATTAAGGCATAACAACAGGGTTAACATTGGGATTTATTCTAATTTATGTCATTCGAAATTACCACATTTTCTAATTTTCTAAAATAGCAAAATAATGCAATACAAGAAATATACTTAAATACTGTAGTGGAACTGGGTTCAACATGTTCAAGGAGTGTGGCTTGCCTTGCGTGATCGAGGGTTCGCCTAAAAAGAAGGGGTCGATGTCGGTTAAAGCTTCAATGACGCTTGCTCGTACGTTGCTCCAAGAAGCGCCGGCTCCAAATCGCCCTGTTCGAGATTCGTGCCGATGGCTGCTTCGACGTCGAATCTAGCGCGAGAAAATGCCAACAATAAATAAACGAACAAATAAGAATAAAGAAAGAAAATCGGAAAAAGAAGCGGAAGGGAAAATGGCTCAAGGGCATTTTGTGAATTTTCTGAACGTGATATGGTGAAACAGAGATCATTTTTGGCTCGAAACGGTCAAGAATATGTATTTTTGGCATTTCTGGACTTTTGGAGATTTTTGGGAATTTTTCTGGAGTTAATAATTGATTTTCGGATTTTCCCATTTAAAATCCCAAATTGGAATTGAAAAAGCGCACTGTGCACTCGGGCTGCACAGTAATCACTAATTCGGCCCACGGGCGAGATAAATGGGCCGGCCCATTGGTGCGCCAGAGCGGTGACAAGCGGAGCGGCACACGCACGAGAGGGAGGGTGACAAGCGGGGCCGTACCGGCAAGGAGCGTGAGGGGAGCGCTGACGGGTGGGGCCCAGCTGGCGGCGAGAGCAGAGGAGGGCTGGCGAGTGGGGGCCACATGGCAGCGACGGGGGAGCAGAGTAGGCGATCGGCGAAGAAGATTTCGCCGGTGTTGGAAAACGATGAGGGCGATCTTGCTACGTGGCGGGGAGAAAGAAGAGCTCATGGCGAACTTCGTGGCAAGGAAAACGGCGGTGAGAGAAAGGGAGGCGGATACTGACGGGTACTGCATGATGGGGAAGATACACAGCGTGGAGGTGGAGGCGGGAGCCGGGAGAGGAGGTGGAGTGGCGAGAGGCTAGAGGGGACTTGAGCACCTAATGGCAAGGAAAAATGGGCGGAAGAGATAGCGGAGGCGGACGGGACGGCTGTGCCACCATGTAGGGCGAAAAAGCTTGTGGCAGGCGGAGGGGTTCGCCACAGAGGGGAAGAAGAGAGGAAAATGGGAGCGGAGCTTGATGTGATCTCAGGCGGCGAAAATGGAGGCTTGGGCAAGTTCTTATGGCGAAACTCACGAGGAGAGAGGGCGGTGTAGTGAGGAAAACGGCGGGCGAAGAAGAAGAAGTTGAACGGCGATTCGTTGCATGGCTCGGTGGAAGAATTGGTGGGAAATGGAGAGGAAGCACGGGAGCTCAGAGGCTTACCGGTGAGGGCTCGGACGTGAAGGAAACAGGCCGTCTTGAGCTCGGTTTTAAAGGGTGAGGCGAGGAGAGAGAGACGCACGGTGGCGGGTACTTGAGTGTCGAAATGACCGAAGCGGAGCGAGGAGTGGAGGCGGCGTGGTGTCGGCGTTGGGGCGAAGAGGCGCAGCTCACCGGTTGAGCATCGAAGCGGCGTGGCAGAAGCGGCGTCTGGCGGAGGTGATGGCGGCGGAAGCGCTGGCGGCGATGTGATGGCACGAGGTGTGAGCGAATCGGCATGATGGCGCTGGCGCATCGAGGGGCAGGGCTTCGGGTTGGCTAAAGCAATGGCGCAGGATTGGGCGGAGGTGCGGCGAGGAACAGCGCAAAAAGAAGACTAAGACGGCGAGACGATCTGCGCAGGATCGGCCAGCCAACCGGCAGCGTCTGAGAGAAGGCTCATACTGATTTTTGGGCCGAGACAGAGGAAGCGAAAAACGGGGAAGGCGCGAACCGTGAAAGGAAAGCGCCTGGACGAAAAGGGAAAGCGGATTTCGGGGTTGACTTTCCCGAAAAGGAAAGTTTTCAAATTTAACCGACAAATTCGAAATAAATTCGGCAAAAATTCAAATAAATTTTGAATAAATAATTAATTCAAATTTTTGAAATTTTGGGGTTATTTCAATCTACTCCCCTTAAAATAAATCTCGTCCCCGAGATTTACTCATCCTAGGGGAAACAGATTGGGAAATTCTGCTGCAATCCCGATTCCTTTTTCTCGGTGGGTTCTTTTAAGAATAAAATTCTTCCTCAATTCTTGGCATACTCTGCCATCCCTGTCTCTGCGTTGACTTCTAGTTGACTTGATGATCCGGATGTGCTTTCTGTAATGGGGTAACTTATTCTGCCAGTTGATTCTTCTTAACTGCTCTTGGTTTGTCGGTTGATGATGGTGTTTCCTGTATCGAGATGTTCGGATGTAAATTTCTCTTAATTCTAAGTTTCTGTGTACTGGCTTAAATGGTGACCCTTGCGAGTAGACAAGATCTTCAATCTGGGAGTTGATATTCCCGGCTTGTTGCCTACAAGATTCCTTTGTTGTTACAGGGTAACCTTTCGGGTCTTTCCCGTTGACTTTAATATAGGTTTATGTATCATGAACAGCTTGTGACCCATATGGCTGCCCTTTCTTTTCTGTCTAACTTATTGGAGCTCCGTTCTTTCTTCCACTAATAGCCTCGAAAGGGGTGACATTCTCAATTATTCTGACGGCTGTTATTTGTCGGAGAGTTCTGTAGCGGGTAGGTACGCAGCCTAAGAGGTTTGGTAGGTCAAAGTTTATGCCTTTAATATGCCTTCCAGTATCCGGTTGATTTCTTTTTTTTTTGTCTGTCTGTCAGTCTGCAGGTGGTCGGTTTTATTAAATGTAGATCCCGTCCCTTTCGCTTTGAGGAAACCTTTCCAACATTTTTGGTCGTGACATAGGTCTCCAGTTATGACACTACTTCTTTCGGAATTTCTCTCCAATCTTACGATAAATATCTTCCTGAACTTCATTCTTACAGTAGGTTTGTCTATTTGCAATGGGGTGAGTTACCTTGGTCAACCTGTCATCAGTCATTCATTTAGCATCAAATCTTTGATTGAATATTTAGGTATTCCTATGGTGGAGTTCATTCGGTCTTATCCCATTTTCTCCGTCGAAGCGGTTGCTTATTGGACCGATGGTCTTTGATGGTTAACCTTTCGCATATCTCCTTTGCATTTTAACATCCTCGGCTACTTTCTTTGTCAAAATCAATCCTCTTATATCCCTATTACATATATATAGTTACTGGAGTGTAGTATATTCCGTTCACCTTCCAAGAGGGTTGATAAGTCGTCATTTCTTTTTGTCCTTTGTTTGAATTTCTCTATTCTATCGATTTAACGGGCTTGACCGTCCCAAGATTTGGTTGGATTCCAATGGAGTTATGGATTCTTCCGATTTCATTTTATTTTTGTCGGGTTCCTCATGATAAGTTGGATCATTCTTCAAGCCAATTTTGTCCGGGTATTCTTGAATGATCGGTATTTTGGCTTTTTCTGAGGTGAGGTGTCATCGCCACGCTTTTCACTTACTCCTAGTCATGCTCACATTATTATTTCTTATCCTTGGTCACTCACAAGGGTGATTCTTTTGATAGTTCAATATTGCCTTATGGTGGCATAGTGAATCCCTTCTTAGGACAACATCCAATCCTTTCATTATTTTTAACATCAATAACTGGTTTTGATCTTAATTTCCTCGAAGGGTCGATTACAGATCATTACACTTGTACCGAGTTGCTAACAAAGCCTTCAGAGATTTCGAGACGCAAAAGAGGCGGGCAATAGCAGGGTATCTAACCATTCTTTCAGAATCCAACAAAACAAAAGCGAGGGGGCACCCGGGAAAAAAAAATTACACTGGCTGCATTTGAGCTTGGAGCTCCATGTTGACGTCGTCGTGGTCTCCGCAGACTTCAAGCGACAACGGTGATTTATCTCGTTGCTTGGAGTGTTGGGGTTTGGTTGGGTCTTGATGGGTACCTTCCTTTTGAGCAATCCTTGCTGCTGTCTCTGCGGCTGACGCGACGCTCTTTGTCGAGCTGTTGGATTAGAGTTGTAAACTTGAGCCTTGGCCACATGGGATGGTAAATGCTTCCTTTTGCAGCTAGACCGGAAATGTCCTGTTTGTCCGCAATGGAAACAGCGAATGGTCTTGTGAGGGCAATCATCATCATAATGATTTCCTCTGCAATTGAAGCACCTTCCTTTCCTGAGTTGAGGCATAGCAGATATTGGCCTCTGTTCTTCTACAGTCTGTCTTTCAGCATGGTAGTTGGAGGCAAGCTCTGGCATTTGTGTCTTTAGCGGCCTTGGGTTCTGTATACTTAGTTGTGGTGCCTTCCTCTTCCGAGTGTCTTTCACGTCGTTCCGGGTCTCCTCGGTGATCGTTAACTTGTCTACCATTGTTGTCAGATCTTCGAAGTCAAGTGCTGCAATATGAAATTGTAAATTTTCCTGTAAACCTTCGTAGAATCTTTCCATCTTCTTGGCTTCGGTATCCACCTCTTTAGGGGCATATCGTGCTAGCTGGTTAAATTGATAGAGGTACTCCAAGACTGATTTTTCTCCTTGGTGGAGGGTCAAAAATTCTCTCCTTTTAGCTGCTATTAAGCCTGCAGGGACGTGGGCTGCTCTAAATGCTTCCTTAAATTCTAACCACGTGGTCTCTTGTTCGGACTTTTGTGCCTGAAAGTTCATCCACCAAGCGGCGGCTTGTCCTTGTAGTTGATGTGAGGCGTATAATACTCTCTCTCTATGTGAGCACTGTGTTGTGTCAAGTTTTCGCTGAATGTCCCGAATCCAATCATCTGCTGCGAGTGGTTCTTCTGCACTTGAAAAGATGGGTGGTCTCGTTTTCTGGAAATCAGACCATTTTGATATTCTAACGTTCCCATCCGCGCATAGTGTTCATCGTGATGGTGCCCGGATGGTCCGGCAATGAAATGATCTAATATTCTTTCCAAAGAAATTGTTTGGCGCATCTCTGCCGATGTCTGCTTTCTTTCCATCACGGCCAAAGACTTGGGCCAAAGTTGGTCGGGTTTTCGTTGGTTCTTCTTCCTCCCCGAGATTTGGTGTGGTTCGCTCCCACCATATTTGCTTAGTCTGTTGCTTTTATTCTTTGTCAGAGGTGTTTTGGGCAAGGTAAGGTAAGTAAGGTTTAGAGTATGGGGTAAGAGTGAAATGAATAGGTAAGAGGCTCGCATTTAAAGGAAGGAACTTTTGAGTTTGGTGGGTTTATACAGATATTTAGGACAACACAAAATATTTAGAGATAGGGAACATTGCCTTTTTATTTATAGCATGGAATCGTACACCAGACCATTTTAAGGTCCGATACGACCCATATTACACTACCAGAAGGCTTATCATAATAGTGGCGCGATCTAAATCTAGCGGCCTACCACGGCGGAAATTCCTTGTCGTCATCGAGCTGCGTCAGGTCCATCATCTAAAAGCGACTACTGAGAATTTCTAGGGATGAGGAAAACCTATGCGTCATCTGCTAATACGGAAGTTTTGAAGTTAGTTGAGAATAGAAATCTCAATCAATTTTTGAAAACAGAGATTTAGGTAAGGCAGAAGGAGGTGAGAAGAAGAAGATAGCAAATATGCTTATATGTTTTTTTTGTAATCTGTTTTGTTTAAGTTTAAATAACCTTTTTGAAAAACAATTCTTAAACCACCTTAAGGTCTTGATCTACTAGTCAAGTCAGGCTCTGATACCACTTGTGACGGACCGCCCTTTTCAGGGGGTGCGTATAAATACCTTTGCAGCTACCCAGGAATTTAGCTACGGGTAACCAAGTGTACATTGCTTGATAAAAAAGCAAATACAAACATTTTATAGATGAAATAAGGGCCTAACGGCCAAGGTTTTACAAAAGGTGCGGCTGGCACTGAATACATTACAGAACACCCACAGGAAACGCTTGAGTAGATAGATCAAGGCCTCCAAAACCAAATAACTTCGTCATCTACGATCTTCTGGAACTCGCCAGCTTCAATTGAAATCTAAAGAGGGGATTGGGAGCAAGGGTGAGTACACAACCGTACTCAACAAGCCACACGAAAAATTCTGAGTATTATATGCAGGGATAAACAAAGGTAGGCACAGGTTTTAAGTATTGTGGATGCAAGTTGGAAACATCACTTTTTATTTTACATTTGAAACACAAATCATAATTAGCAATATATAAATCAGGGGGGGTTATCTTGCAAAGTTCACCTTCACGACAAGTTTTATTTATAAAAGCTACAGGTAGCGATTCACGTGAATCACCCTAAATTAACTCACTTCATTAACCTAAGCACTACGATTCGAATACCATTGATATCACTCTGCAGAGGTGCTCAGCTTTACCCACAAGACACCTACGGTCATTAATGCCACCGGAATCAACATGCAACTTTTATGCATGCGGCCCGACCGAGATAATCAAAGCATTTCGTTGAACTTCCCTTCCTTAGCTCCTACCCAGTAGGTTGTTCTGCCCACAATACCCCAGGGTCCCACGGGCCAGAGCGAGAGTCGCTGCCTGGTCACAGTGGACACCTACTGTTGTGTGAATCGGATGGGCGCACACACTCGTTTCCACCCGGCCGCTCAGCGGCCCTTCCGCTCCCCAAAACCGGGATCCTTTCCTATAGGTATTCAAAAGGGAAGCCCAATGTACTAGGCTATGTTGGACCAAGTCAATGAGATTGGCCGGCCCAACTTGTGGTTGAGCGGGATCTGAAGTTATTTTCTTCGCCAAGACGCTTGGTCCTTAAATGCCAAAGACTTAGCCAAATGACAAACCACAAACCATTGGTACCAAGCGTACCACCGCCATACCTCAACCATTGGCCTCGTCATCGGTTGGGGATTGGGCCAAGATCCACGTTCGTGGTCCGCCTAATCTTTGTCCCCGCACCGTAGCAATTTCATAAAACCAACATCATCCAAGCCATCTTTCGAAATTTTGAGCATTTGTCTAAAAGTAGTAAATGTATAAATTGCTATATCTACTGAGGGTTCATTATTTTATATCTTAGGGTTAAAAAGGAATTAAGGCATAACAACAGGTTAACATTGGGATTTATTCTAATTTATGTCATTCAAATTACCACATTTTCTAATTTTCTAAAATAGCAAAATAATGCAATACAAGAAATATACTTAAATCTTGTGAGTGGGCCGGGTTCAACATGTTCAAGGAGTGTGGCTTGCCTTGCGTGATCGAGGGTTCGCCTAAAAAGAAGGGGTCGATGTCGTGTCTGGCTTCGAATGACGCTTGCTCCTGACGCTGCTCCAAGAATCGCCGGCTCCAAATCGCATCCTTGCTTTCGAGATTCGTGCCGATGGCTGCTTCGACGTCGAATCTAGCGTGAGAAAATGCCAACAATAAATAAACGAACAAATAAGAATAAAGAAAGAAAATCTAAAAAGAAGCGGAAGGAAAATGGCTCAAGGGCATTTTGTGAATTTTCTGAACGTGATATGGTGAAACAGAGATCATTTTGGCTCAAAGCGGTCAAGAATATGTATTTTTGGCATTTCGGACTTTTGGAGATTTTTGGGAATTTTTTCGAGTTAATAATTGATTTTCGGATTTTCCCATTTAAAATCCCAAATTGGAATTGAAAAGCGCATTGTGCACTCTGGCCGCACAATAATCACTAATTCAAAACCCACACCAGGCGAGATAAATGGGCGGCCCATTAGTGCCAGAGCGGTGACAATGGACCCGGCACACCTGTAGAGGAGGGTGACAAGCGGGGCTACCGGCAAGTGAGCGCGATGGAGGCAGACTGACGGGGGGCCAATTTGAGAGCGAGAGGAGGGTCAAGAGTGGGGGCCACATGGCGGCATGACAGGGAGCAGAGTAGGCGATCGGAAGAAGATTTCGCACGGTGTTGGAAGAAGACTAGAGCGATCTTGCCATGGCAGACAGAGAAAGAGAAGTGGGGGAGAAAGAAGAGCTCATGGCGAACTTCGGCAAGCGTGAAACCATGAGAGAGAAAGGGGAGGCGCAGACATGCATGGTACCGATGGGGAAGATACAGCGTGGCGGTGGAGCGCTGGAGCCGGAGAGGAGGTGGAGTGGCGAGAGGCTAGAGGGACTTGAGCACCTAATGGCAAGGAAAAATGGGCGGAAGAGATAGCGGAGGCGGCGGACGGCGTCGTGCCACCCGGCGAAAGAAGCTTGTGGCATGCAAGTGAGGGGTTCGCCAGAGGGGAAGAAGAGTAGGAAAATGGGAGCGGAGCTTGATGTGATCTCGGGCATTTAAAATGGAGGCTTGGGCAAGTTCTTATGGCGAAACTCACGAGGAGAGGTGGGCGGTGTGGTGAGAAAACGGCGGAGTCAAGAAGAAGAAGTTGGCGGCGATTCGTTGCATGGCTCGGTGGAAGAATTGGTGGGAAATGGAGAGGGAAGCACGGGGAGCTCAGGAGGCTTACCAGTGAGGGCTCGACGTGAAGGAAACGGCCGTGCGAGCTCGGTTTTTAAAGGGGTGAGGCGGAGGAGAGAGAGACGCACGGTGGCGGGGTACTTGAGTGTCGAAATGACCGAACGGAGCGGAGGAGTGGAGGCGGCGTGGTGTCAGCGTTCGGCGCGGGGGCAGAAGAGGGGCGCAGCTCCACCGGTTGGGCATCGAGCGTGTAAGGAAGCGTCGTGCGGCGGAGGAGTGATGGCGGCGGCGGCGGCTTGGCGATGTGATGGCACGAGGGTGGCGGAGATTTCGGCATGATGGCGCTGGCGATCGAGGGCGAAGTGGCTGGTTGGGCGACAAAGCGGCGAAGCGGATTGGGCAGAGGGCGGCGAGGAAGCCAAGAATAAGAAGACTCGCAGTCGGGACGATCAAGTGAGGTAGGGCGGCCAATCAACAGGCGTGCACGAGGAGAAGGCTGTCATACGATTTTGGGCCGAGGCAGAGGAAGCGAAAAACGGGGAAGGCGCGAACCGTGAAAGGAAAGCGCCTAGACGAAAAGGGAAAGCGGATTTCGGGGTTGACTTTCCCGAAAAGGAAAGTTTTCAAATTTAACCGGCAAATTCGAAATAAATTCGGCAAAAATTCAAATAAATTTCGAATAAATAATTAATTCAAAATTTTGAAATTTTGGGGTTATTTCATAATGCTGCATGCTCTGGTCTGGACCCTCTGGTTCGGTTGCACAGACAGGTCTATTTAGAACACACGAATTTTCCACGAGAACACGAAACCGTTTTTTATCCTTCGGCGACTTGCTCTCTACCGAAGCGGCGGTATTCCTGCAGTTGCAAATCAGCACCGAGGTTTTGCCATGGACCGATGGGAACGAATCGATTTGACCTGCTCTGCCCAAGCAGCATCCATCCATGCACGTCAGTTTGGTTGCTCCCGCACGCTCGTGTCGTGTCACAGTCGGGCGTACGAGCCACCAAATTAAACCGTCGTCGCCTCGTCCGTTCCTGCGACGGCTCGCCGTGTTCGGCGGCCGGGACCACCCCCGGCGAGTCACCACCATGTGGGCCATGCATGCCCCTAACTACCGTCATCCACCTGTCTACGCTCAACGCATGCATGCATGCGATTGCATGTGCGTCCGCCCTCCGCCAGACGCGTGTCAGCGTCCGTTCGTCTAACCCCGGCCCCCTCGGTTCGGTTGCGCCGTCGCCGTCGCCGCCGTAGGCGCAGCGTGCCACCGCTTACAACGTACGCGTGCGGGTCTGCTGTGATGTGAGGTGGCCCAGACCCAGAGCGACAAGCCTTTCATGACATGATCAGTTTGGAGAGAGCCAAAGATTTTCCGTAGAAATTGGACTTTGAGAGCACAAATCTACGGTTCCATTTGAAATCGAGATTTTTTTCTCTATTATTACGAATCGAACTGTTTCATATGAAACTCTTACTACTTGTGGCGGAGTCGACCCCACAGAGCTTGAGTTCTATGCTATTTAGCGTCAAGACAGCGTAGTTACGTTGGTTTGCAGGCAACACAACAGCAGGTAGTAGTACCGTAGTACTTTCTAGTTTGCTTAAATGCAAGCCTGCATTTGTAGCTGGAGGAAGCCGTTGCGCTGTTTTATTCGCTTTTCCTCCTTTGCCATGCCAAGTTGGTACTACATACCACCACCACGATCGCAGATCTTCTGCCGTCACGCCCTCGCCGTTGGGCCACTGCCGTGGGCCCACGCACGCGGGGCCCCCACGCCGCTGACCCAACGATGAGGCCGTGGACGGTAGATGATCTGCTTTCCACCACCACCGCTACCTAGGAAGGATTCATATGTAGTTACAGAGGAACTGCGACTCTGATCCTTAATTAGCATTGTTCAATCGTGTCGATTAATAGACTGAATTGTCCAACAACGTATTGTTACGGTGTTTAATTTTGACTGTTTTTAATCGAACGATATACATGCAAATAAAGGCAAGGCGATCCCAGACTGCCTTGGGTCTAGCTAGGCCTGAGACCTACCATAATAAATCTATTTAAAAATATGCTAAAAAAATAATAAAACTATAGCTTATCCTAAGAAGATGTGGTCCGGTCTAAGGCATAGGCCTAGATCGGCTCCGCCTACGTGCAATCCTCGCCACATGAGGACTATATTGATCTCTTTCCTACTACTACTACTTCCACGTATAACGGCTCAAGCTATAGTCGCATAGGGACTGTATTTGATCACTTTCCTACTACTGCTGCTTCTTGATCATCCCTACACGCGCAGAGCAGCAGCAACCGCGTCGATCCATCTTCTCCAACGCGACAATGCACACGGCAAAGGTAGCTACGTGCATGCCTGGCGGGCTTGCAGGGAAATAAGCTTAGCTAGCTCAAGCAGCTGGAGCTAGCCATGATCAACGCTAGCTCGCTCGACATATCCAGGGCCGTTCCTGGCCAGGGCAGTAGGGGCGACGGCCTAGAGCCTCCAAGAACTAGGGGCCCCCTGGCCCAACTCCGCCCATGCCCAGGCGCTAAGGCCCAGTCGGTCATCAGATGCGTCCAGTAGCAACAACAAACTCGCGTCTCCTCGGTTCCTTGCCCCCAAATGTGAAAACTCATCCCCAATCCCGTTCCTCCCCCCAAATCTCAAATCTCCAGTCCCCAATCCCTCTCCCCGCTGCAATCACTACGTTCCCTTCCCTAGGCAGCTCGGCAGAACGGCAATCACAGAGCTTACCACTAATTTATGGAGACTTGGAGAAGTGGAGAGAATCCTGCTCGGTTGTTCTCGCCTCCGTCCGACGCCGACACACCGCCGCCCGCCCCACCACCACCACTGAACTCCGAAGCCGCCCGGCCGAGGCGTCGCCGTGGGCCGGGCCCCCACGCGACACCGGAGTCCGGACACGCCTGCCGCCCTTCGAGGCGCCGAGCTGACGCGCGATGCTCGGTCCCTCGCCTGCGTCGGCGTCTCGGCGACTCGGCGTTGACGCGCTGTTCGCCGCCCACGCCCATCGCCGCCGCCGCCTGGCCGGGCGCTGGTCGCTCTCGTCCTCCCATCGCTACTCATGAACTCGCAGCGCCTCAGGCTGCTGGCACTGGCCCAGCCACCCTGCGCCCAAGAGCAAGAAGGCAGATCACAGAGGCAGGATGCAGCCACTGTGAGCTCCTTTGTGAATTGTAACTTTGTCCTTTGAGGCTTTAAGCCTTTGATCGGGTCTAGAGTCCTGGACGTCTGCCGTCTGGTTGTGATTTTGTGAATTGTGAGTCCAGCCTCAGTCCTTTAAATTTAATCTCCCTTTAGAGTTTAGACTTTAGTCCTTTACTCTTTTACTTGGTGACATCTTCGACATGAACTGTGCTTTTGGACAGCGGGACTTTAGTCCTTTTATTTCATGAACAATTGAAGGACTACAGTTTAGCCAAACCAAGTGATTTTTTCATCAAATCTCAAGCGTGATCTTCTATATCTTCTATATAAGTAATATTTTTTTCTTTCATAGACCATAGTTTATGGTTTATGTTATTTTTAAATTATTGAACGTGTTATATATATATATATATATATATATAGGAAATATATCTTTTACTCCCTGGAGTAATTACTCCCACCTCAAATACCACCTAAACGAATTTAAAATACTCCTTTATCACTTTGGGTATACTCATACACTAATTATAAGATACTCCAATGTGAGCCGCATGAAAAAATTGCAAGGAGTCCATGATTTTAGCGATTTTGCAAATACCTTCATATCTGCCAGATAAAAAGGAGTATGTCCAAAAATACGATACCACGCCCTCAAAAATGTACATACCACCAAGATAATCTTATATACTCAGATACTACGTGTACATACCCTCCGTCAGACGAGATACCCCATACATTGTGAGATACGGTATAGGGAGTAATTACTCTCGGGAGTAGAAAAGAGGCTTCCTCTATATATATATATATATATATATACACACACACACACACACATACTGTATTCTATATTTTTTAAGACGATAGGGCTTCTATTTTTGACTTTGCCCTAGGGCCCTCAAAATGTTTGGAACGGCCCTGGACATATCCATATTGTTTGTGCTCACAGATATGGAATAGGTACCCCCTTTATAGCCGAAGGAATGCGCGAGCTCCCAGCCGGTCCACCTGGCGTCTTGCAACATTTGCGAAAAACCCCTTACATTTCTTCGAAATTACGGATAGGTCTTTCCGGATTACAAATAGGTCCTTCGCAATTTTTTGTGAGACAAAGATAATTTATTTTTCTTCGCGTTTAGGTCCCTGGCGCGGTATTTTACGGAAAAAGACTCCTCTTAAATTCAAATCGCGAACAAGCCCTTTTCTAATTTTTCAGGTAGCGAATGTGTCCAAAAATTACAAACAAGTCCCTCGGTTCTACGTTCGAGTCCTTTCTCCGCTTTTCCAAAAAAATGTTTTCGCCACAAAAAACACGCTTCCCGAAAAAAATATTTTCGCCACGTAAAAACACAGATTCGTCAAGATTAATAGCGACTTATCGATTTGTCGATCCGCTTTCTACGAAAAATGTTTTACACAAAAAAAACGCGTTCTTCCCGGGAAAAAAATTCGCCACAAAAACACGCTTCCCTTGGGAAAAAGTTTTCGCCACCAAAAAGCGCAGATTCGTCGAAGGCTCGCGTTTTTCCCGAAAAAAAAGTTTTCGCCACAAAAAAAACACAGATCCGTCGAAGGCTCGCGTTTTTTCCGAAAAAAAAGTTTTCGCCACAAAAAAAACGCAGATTCGTTGAAGATTTATAGCACCTTATCGATTTGCCGATCCGTTTTTACCGGAAAAAATGTTTTCGCCACAAAAAAACGCGTTTTTCTCGGAAAAAAGTTTTCGCCACAAAAAAACACGCTTTTCATGGATTCGCCGATGGGTCCTATCGACTCTACAAAATGGCGCAGCGTAGCACGCTATTATTGCTAGTGTATATCATCCTTCTTTTGTTGGGATGCAACGAGGCGAATACGCATTTAATTACGAGTGTACGTAACAGAATGGAATACGTTACACGTTCCTATCCATAGCCTCAACCTGTCGAACCTACAAAAATTGAAGTGTGTGTCTCCCTCTCTCTCTCTCTCTCTCTCTTCTAGTGAGATAATAATACTAGTCAGAATGACGCGCTACGCCGCGTCGCGTATGACGATGTAACGTGAAAAATATGAGAAATTTGGTTGTATTTTCAGTTTTCCTATTTTTTTAAAAAAAAAATGGGTCGGTAGAACCCGTCGGCGAATCCATGAGCTGTTATAAACTTTCGATTTAATCTGTATTTTTTTAGAAAACCATCGTTAGGACCCCGGCGAATCTATGGGCTACTATAAATCTTCGATTTAATTTGTGTTTTTTAGAAATTGGTGGCTGCTTTTTTTTGTGTAATTCGAGAAATTTGGTTGTATTTTCGGTTTTCGTATTTGTTTTAAAAAATAGGTGTCGTTAGGACCCGTCGGGGAATCTATGGGCTGCTATAAACCTTCGACGAATCTATATTTTTTTTGAGAAAACCGCGGTTACGACCCGTTGGCAAATCTATGGGTTGCTATAAACCTTCGACGAATCTGTGTTTTTTTTCGGGGTCCGTTCCGCTAAAAACCACCGGGAAGACCTAAATGTAAACCACGGAGGGACCTAAACATAACTTTGATATTTTTCGAGTCTATTTTATTAAAAAAAATCGTCAAAAGAACCTAAACGCAATTTCTAATTTTCCGTAGGACCTTTCTATGAGGAGAGGTGAGGTGGCACCTCTAAATAGCCTCCAACCCTCTCCACTTTAATATATAGTATATATTACAAATAAAAAATATCAAATATATAGAGGTGGGGTGGGTTGGGATCGATACATATGTACGTATATTTCCTTCTTGTTTGTTGATTACCAAATGAGTGAATCTAATGTGACGTGAGTGATGGTCAGATCAAATGGATATATGTGGACGTAACGTATACTCCATATCACAGCTAGCACGCTGTACGAACGTATGTACGAAAGTGAATACACAAATTGATGAAAGGGAGACGTAGGGTATACTTGGGAAGCTGTAGCTTTTTAAAAAATATTTTTTTAATTTTTTAGTTTGACAAGTAGTTGTAGTTTTTTATAAGATATTATTTGATAAATAGCTAATTTTTCTTAACAATAAGCTACGAAGCAGATTCAGTCAACTTTTAGCTTTTGATTTTTGCTAGTTATATATATAGTTTTTAATTTATACAAAAAGCTACTTAAAAGATGAGGTATTTGAAAAGTTTACTTTTCAGAAGCCGGAGCTGGCCTAAAGCGGGGCTTTAGATGGTGAAAAGGAGGTTGATGCGTAGAGCAGAGGAGAGGGCTCCAGCTGGCTAATGGCTCACTGGCACTAGTTGGACGCCTGCTGCCATTCTGCGTTGGAGCAAATTAGCAGCTAGTTTAGGGCCTGTTTGATACGGCTTCAGCTTCACCAGATCCGTGGATCTGGTGGAGTTAGATTTTCCTAGCTCCACAGATCCGTGAAGTGGAGCATGTAAGACATTAAGAATGCTTAGATGGATCATCTTGTTTATATTTTAGGCCAAAAATATAAACTTAATTTACTTTATTTTAGCCTACAAGTTTCAGATCTCAGGAGATAGTTTGATCCTGAGCTCTACCAACATGCCCTTATTGTGTGTTCTCAGACCACAAATTCGATGCTTTTTCACATTTATTTTTTGAAAAAGCTTCGAAGTAACTCCTACCGGCAATACAATTATATCAAGGCTCCAGAAGCCATAAAAATCCATGGATAAATAAACCCACCTCGACACACGAACTAACTATAGCCTTTAACCACACCAGGCGCCCCGGTTAAGTCGGACCAGATCGGCCACATTCGGCGGAAAATTTGATGCTGTTTCTTCCTTGGGTACATACGTACTTCCCTTGTCATGCATGATCACCGAAAGAATTAATGTCAGAACCGAGTGTGTGTGTGTGTATATATATATATATATATATATATATATATATATATATATATATATGCGCGCATGCACTAGAATACACTGGCGTCTATCTATGACGCGCGATCGACCACGGTCGACGACAGCACCAACAGAGCATGCGCTAGCGCTGCGAATTGCGTCGATCACCAAATTGGAGTACGACGTAAGTAGTGTGGCTCGATCGTGTCCTTTGAATGACCCTGCATGCGTTCCGTGTGGAACAATTCATGTTTGTCGAACAAAACAACGCACTAGTTACAGTACCAATCTGCTGATCTAGTCTAGACGTGTCAAATTAAGCCTTTTCCGTACTCTAAGTGTACATACTCCCATATCTAATATACCACTTAAACAAATATGTTATACCTCTTTATCACTTTCAGCATACTTCAATAATAATTATAAAATACTCCAATACGCGATATAGTTGAAATTAAAATTTCATTGAAATCCTTTATTTTTTGCTATATACACTTTTCTATATATAAAAGAGTGTATACACAAATTATGCTATAAAAATGGAGCATAATGAAATTTTTTGTGAAACTCACTTTAGAGTATCTTATAGCATGCTCAAAAGGATAAAGAGGTATAATAACATCATTATATATATATGAAGCCTCTTTTCTACTTTCGAGAGTAATTACTTCCTACATTGTATCTCACAACGTAGAGAGCATCTCGCGCAATGGAGGGTATTGTACGTGTAGTATATGAGCATATAAGACAAGCTAGGTAGTATTTACATTTTTCAGAGGTGATATGTATATTTTTTTGGATATACTCCTTTTTATGCCCATACATAAAGGTATTTGTAAAATACGCTAAAAACTATATACTCCATTATAATTTTTTCATGTGGTTCACATTTTCAAGTTCGTTTAGGTAGTATTTCAGAGGTGGGAGTAACTACACCCGAGAGTAAAAAATATTTTTCCTATACACACACGTGCCAATGAGCCACTCGAGCCCTCCATTCCTCAACAGATAACGCTTTATGATTTTGCACTTCAACCAAGGAATATGTAGAAATGATCAAATTATCCTCCTTCATTAGCTTACTTATTGCTCTTGGATGATTGTGTGTTGCTCTGTTCTACAATAATAAATAATATTGAGAATAATGAATAATAGGTGTATGCAAAGGAAAATACAGTTAAAAATTGTCTTAAAATTGTAAAATGACATGTATTTAGAAACAAAATGTAAAGCTAGAATGACATGTATTCAAGAACGGAGGGAGTAGCTAGCTAGCTAGGAGCCAGCTAGATATTGAAAATGACTTAATTACCCCTAATTATTATCGCTAAGCACTATATTTAATGCTAAAATAAAGTTGGATATTTATTACGAGTACAGAGGGAACATCATATTAACTTTGTATTAGAATATGAATATGCCCAATATTTATGGACAAAACACAATTCAAAAATGCGTCTTATATACTGGACGGAGGAAGCAATCCCTAGTCATACAAAATGGTGCGTGCATGCGTGGATATACGGTGTGTAATGTCGCTACACCATGACACAATTTCAACAACAGTTTATCTGTCGGCAAAAGCCATATATCATGACGTATTATCTGGTTTCGGCAAAAGTTTTCCCATGAAAAAACACCGGTTGAAGAAGTCCCGCGGCAAAAACATTTACCGACAGATATATTTTTACCGGCTGATGATCCGACGTTATTATAGTACATTTACCGGATGTGATATATCTTTTCCGACAGACATACTTTTGCCGATCGATCGCCCGAGGATATACTTTTGCCGACCGATCGTCCGAGGATATACTTTTGCCGACAGATCGTCCGAGGATATACTTTTGTCGACAGATCGTCTGAGGATACATTTTTCCTGACAGATCGTCTGAGGATATACTTTTGCCGACAGATCGTCTGAGGATAAGCCGAATTGGTGTGAATTCCATGCATTTCTTAGATAGAAAACAATGATAAAACATTATTGTGCAGAATATTATAAATCCAACTGATAATTAATTCATATTTTCACCACATCACAGTAAAAATAACTCAATTAATGCATCCATTCAACACAACAAATGCCATCAAAATACATTCATTCAATTCGTAATCAAATTCATTCAACTAGAATATACAAATTTGTCCAAAAGCCCAAAATTCTTACATTTAACAATCATTTTTTACAAAATTCAACCATGTTACATCTTGAAAGCCGAGTCAACTTGTCTTCCACCCACATGAGGTGTCAAAGTACATACAAAATGATAAGTTAGCATACATGTGACTAGTTTTAAACAAAAGTATCTCAGATATGATGGTAACACTAGCTTCCGACGCCCTTATGATTCTACTCGCAAAAAAACACTTCAAAATTAGTTCATATGATTTTGTTTTTGAACAACAACATTTAATACTTGAACAACAATCAACAATTCAAATGAGCACCGCCAAATCATTTGAAAAGAACATACTCGCCCATGCAAAGAAGAACGCCAAATCATTTGAAAAGAACTTACCTTCCTTTCCATGACACTTAACTGATAGAGATGTATACAAAGATTTCCAAAGCAGACTTTAGATGCCCTCAGTATTTTTTTTCATCGAGATGAAGGAGCTTTACTTAAAATCCTCGATCCGCATCCAAGTGCTAGGATTTCGATCTCAAGGATAAAGAGAAGTGCTTGGTACAGTAAGACCGGTTGAGGTAAATACAAAGAAAATGAGGTGAAACAATGCATGTAACCTTTTCAGTGAAGCTACAACCTCAAAGCTTGATGAATGCAAGACGCCCGAGGGAAATCAAGGGTCATTAAGCCTTCCAAACCTGAATGCGCTTGACATTATCTCTCTCAACAGGTTCAATCTATCCGGTTTTTGAGGATAAGTATGGTCGCAGGAAGAAAGATTTACCACCGTGCAACCCGTGAATAACAAAAGATTTACATCCATGAAGGAACTGGCAAACGCTTGAAACTAAAAGTTAAGAAGAAAGAAAATGGAGTCTTGAAGTTGTATCAAGCTTACCGAAGCAAATGAATTTGTATCAAGCAGAGGTAATGCTCATGATGGCCCTTATGAAAACTATTTGGATCGAGGACACAAAGACTCAACTTTTAGCAATGTGACATCACTACAACAACTAGATGAGCAAATAATAATCAAGCAAGAAAATGAGATAAAGCATAAAAGTGTGCATCTCTCACTACATTATCATACCACCTACCAAATTCCCAAAGAATTAGCCCCAAAATCTCAAAGAATAAAAAAAATCGCCTCAAGCTTAAACTAATCCCCTGCTTTGGAACGTAAGAGCCGCAAAATCACATTAATCTAGTGAATACCTACAGAGTACAACTATCCTAGCATACCGCATAAAGATTTCCTCTTGAAAGTACTATTATTATTCATTAACTAATAATTTTCATATTACTCTACCATATCTTTCTTCAGAAGAAACAATAAGCATTTTGCGCTTTGAAAGAAGGATAAAAGGCTATTGATCATATAAATACTACAAAAAGACAAAGAAACCTGTTTGAACTTATCGTAATTCTCTTGTTATATAGCCACATTTCTTGGTGCCATGATTTATTTAGAAATAAGGAAATGCATGAATACATCTATTAGGCTATTATCTGTGTTTCTCAAAAGATGAAGAAGGGAGCATTTGTTATCGATATCTTAATGACCATGCAATATTCACACATAAGCAAGCAAATAAATACAAAGCCAAGTGTGTGGCTATGTGCAAAAATCCAAAGACATATTATCTCGCTAAAAGAATCTTACATCTAGCAACTAAGTTTTTAATAGAACAAAATAAAGGACTAGTGAAGTGGTTTCATTTGAATGTTATCTGGACACTTACCTAAAAATGGCGCCGAGTAACTACGTAAACAGGAAAAAGACCCATGTGCTATCAATCCAGATGACACATTCTGTTCATTAGATTCATTCTAAGACCCATGTGCTATCAATCCATCCAATGTTATGATTCAATGTTGTTTATTAGACTTATCGCACAAACATCCTTTTGACAGATGTGTGGCACTTTGTTGGAATAGTTTTAAGCCATCTAACCATTTGTCTATTTTGCACTTGTGAACTATGAAAAAAAGTGCAAATAACCCTCCTATATTCATACTCAAAACTTTAATAATGTAAAGCTGAAGAAAAAGTGATGGATTTGCACAAGAAGAAATGTAAAGTTTTGAGTAAAGTACCTGTAGTCTGAGATGTCGCTTGCTTCTTGCTGTCCTTTATCTACCAAGTTATTAGTAGTTAGCAACTAAAGTTCAACCATTACACTCATCAAAATGGAAATATTGTGTAGTGTAGATGAGCATCACCTATATTTTCTATACCATCATATGGACGTGGTAGCAGAACATCTCTTTTGAATGGAACCGTCACGACAACCTCATAATATTCCCGTCCAAGACGTTGATCTCCCACTACGGTATTTGGGTCGGTTGAGGTAATTGTAGCCTTAGCAACAGGATATCTCTCACAAGAGCATACAATATTACATCCCTACCAACCTAAAGAATATATTGCGCTTTAAAAGAGTTAAAAAGAATAATAGACATTGAAGACATAAATTGAAAGTGTGTATGAAAAGGAGGACAACATTACAGTCATTGTCATCTTCATTGTGAGAGGCTTCACGATTCCTTCATGGTGGCTGCAATGTTCCTTGGAGCTACATTAGGAGACACAATTTTCCTATAGACCATATCCTCCTCCTGCTCCTCATCATCATGTTCTTGTTCAAACACTATATTCTATAGCAAAACATAGACAAGGAATATTTCAAGACGTAAATTATTACTATAGACCTGCAATAAAAATTTAAGCAGATAGCATACCATGTGTCGAGAATTAGAACCATGTGGAGAAGTGGCTTTACATTTTGCAAGCCTTGTGAAGCTAAGAACAAAATTTTCATTTCATCCATTTGTTGTTGCATGTGGTCCATGCTTGTGTTAGAGCTACAACTCGTTGTTCAAATTTTGTTGACGAGCTACCATTTCCATCTGAAACCTTGTTGGTACTTTTCGCTGTGTTCCAGGTGTGCCCACATCTTAAGGAGTTGGTCCCAAGCCTAAAACATGAACACGCCCTCTTGGCTCCTTCTCTCCACACACATGTGCATACAAATCTCCATCTTGAATACTTCTTTCCTTCAATTCAGTGGTGGTTTACAGACTTCTTGTAGTTGGTTCTCGCAAACAAAATGTATATGTATGTATTACTAGCTAATAATATTCCATATACATGTATTGATCATACAAAACGCATAATTATTGGTCTGGCTTCTTCTTGTAGAATCTCCATTTTACGAGTATGTACTTTAATAAAGACTTCATTCTCCGAGCGGGTACCCTTGTTCTTTACCCTACAAGCATTTTTTGAAGTAATTAAGATGGCCTAAACATTTAGTATGAAACAATTTTGGAAGAGATACTTTAGTTTACTAATTCATGGCCAACACGAGCATAACTCTTGTCGCCACCGTATGAAACAAAGTTAACTTCCCACGATTTTCTTTTGCCTCTAATCATACGAGCCTGTTATATCAACACGAAGGAAAATCTAACATACTCATAACAATAGTGATGTGCAATCGACAAAGGTCACAAGACCATAGCAAACATACACATTAGCATAGTAGGGACTTACTTGTGCTTCGAGACTTCCAATAATGTATAAGCCACTCCCAATCACCGGATTAACAGCTTTTTGGACATTTTGCTAAGAGTTCCTTATCACCAATGTTTCATCAAAATACTTCTTCTTTAGGTCCCATTTTATATTCCTTCCATTTTGTTGTCTGATGTTGCTACAACATATTGGAAAGCAAATGATCTAGGTTATAATATTTCGTGTGAACATGAAGAAAGAAGTGATTCACAAAAAGTAGTGAACAAAACAAAGAATATGAATAATATTCTATTGTTATACCTTTACATTAGTCCACACTAGAAGCTTCTTCTTAGGATCAACAAGTCTCCAATCGTCACATATAACTGGTATATGCTTTCTCACCATTGTTCCAACAAATGAAGCAAATTCTTTAGAATTGTCCCCAACAGTCGATCGTATTCATTGAGGGCAATTTTAATTGAGGCTCGCCAAACCCTTGCATATATATTTTGCTTTAAGGTGATACCCTTCCTTTCCTCTTCGTTTGTTGCCCAAGAGTAATACTCGCAGTATTTCCTCTTCTAAGGTTGATATTCATGATCTTCACCATTAGGTTCCTCTTCATTCTCGTGAGTGCTTCTTCTTGACTTGGACCTCAAATTAGGACCTCCATTAGCTACTTCACTTGTGCATTGAGTTGTCTACAAGAAGTTGCATAGTAAGTTAAGGGTTCCTCTTCATTTTCAAGAATGAATGCTTGGAACTCAAGATAGTCATGCAAATGTCCTTACAAACATGATGTAAATGTTCATCATTCAATAAACAACCAAATTTCAATGCACATAGTCATGCTTCCAGTTTTCCCATACATTCAAGATTTGTTCTCAGGTGGACCATGTCTAGTTCATGTTTGGAGGACCCTGACTAAAAAGGCTGGATGATTCGATTGGAAATGTTTATACAACTCAATTCAAGAAATTACAAACAGAGTGGAGTTAGATTATTTTAAGATCAGAGGCGCCTTTCTAGTCCTCATCAAGCTAACATAGTAATATATAATACATAAAACCACCTCTCGACGTCCAATTTTCCATTACAATAACAAAGAAAAATTTACATACCCTCCTCAAAATTACCCATCGCTAAATGCAAGTGCAAACTCTTCCATATCACAATCATATCGAATTTTCAACCAACCAAAGATCGTACAATGTATAGAAGGCTTCCTAACTTTATCACATAAATCAACACTGTAATAGAAGCAATTCCTAACTAACCAAATAAAACCAAACTCAATTCATATCGAATCGCAACATTACCAAGTGCCACACATACAACAAACTCACACCGAAAACCCCATTCATGCCCCGTCACATGACATTTCACCCTTCGTAAAAAAATTCCAGGCAAAAAGATGGATAGCAATTACTCATTATGCAAGCAAAGACTATCAAGCTTTTATCAGCAAATGTAAATCAAAGATAGAGCAAACCAACAATACCAACAATAATACAACTAACATGGTTCAAGATATGCACATGAATAGACATGTGCAGAAACCAATCAGCTAATGCTAAACATAAACACACAACTCGTAGGACACATCGAGAGAAGAACACCTAATCACCTTTGCTAATTTATTGGCTCGATATGATGAGCTAGTCTGCGGCTGAATCGTAGTGTTGATAAGATGGATATTAAGAGATTGTAGCATCTTTTTGTTTCTTGCAATGTTTGTATTCCTCTCTAGTTCATACTCATTGAGCTTTCCATCTTTATCCTTTCCTTGTGCGCTTTCCATTTTTTCTCCTGAAACATGACAGAAAGAGTTAGCAATCATTACTTAATTGACAGTAATGCAACAGATCTTGGGAGGCTTACTTTTTTTGTATCTTTTCATCAACAATAATTCTATCTATGTCTGTCCTAACACAATCAATACCTCCAGATTCAACATTCACAGTTAAATTGGTGTCTAGGTCAGGCAATGGAATACTTATTTCATAACTATCATCTGAATTTTCATCATCAGCTCGACTCATATCATAAAAGTCTCATGGTTTTGAATGAACAACAGCAAACCATTCAATATGAACGGGATCTTTAACGTAGTAAACTTGAGTTGCCTGGGAAGCTAAAATGAATGGCTCATCTGATATCTTCTCACCGTATTGAATAAATGCTTAAAATTGACAGAGGTGACCCCAAATTGATCTGGCTTTTACCCATTTGTCTTCGGCGCGATTGTCAACCCAATCACATTTGAAGAGAACCACATTTCCTTATGGTCATAGTCCAGCTCAATAATTTCCTTTATAATACCATAATACGCCTTCTTTCCTATTATGGGATTGTCATTGTTTCCTTTCAAAACATGAAGTTTGTGCATCTAGAGCTACTCCACTACATTGAACTGGCCTACCTCATCGTGAGGACGTGTATGGAAACTAAGTCCATTTATTGTGTAGCTACTATACTTGCGTGCAACCATGTTTGGCTCCTTTGCTAAAATCCTTATCTCTTCCGATGCTTCCTCATCCGCTCTCAGCAACTCCAGACGTATTGAGTATTATTATTAAATTGAAATGGAATTCCATTTGAAATTTCATATTGGCAGATCATGTGTCTACTTACATGCAACCTAAACCATTCATGAAAGGTCCGATAATGTGCACGGCTGATTTCTAGTTTATTCCGAAGACCAACTGAGGAAAGATAGTCACAATGCTTGCTGCAAAGGTTAAAATTACCCCTTAAACAATTAAGGATAGGAATCATATAGCATTAAAATAATTTGGATATCTTACTTCAAATAAGGTTCTATCTTGTCGTAGTTGAACAAGGCATATTTATGTGCTTGAAGCCAAGTCTTGTGGTAGTGCAACCAGACACATAGCCTAGACCATGTATATGAGTGGCATTCAAGGCATGCTATCGCACTGAGAGGTAGTGCAACTGCACACATAGCCTAGACCAGGTAATCAAGAATTATGCATAATATGGCAAAGACGCAATTGGAAGTACTCACCCTTCAATGCATCAAATGTTCTAACACCATTAACAAACATATCTCATGATCATCAACCAAAGGCTCAAGATAAACATCCATATCACTACCAGGAGCTTTTGGACCAGAATCAACAATGAGAGGATAAAATTTGGTTGCTTCATACACATCCAAGGTGGAAAGTTATAAGGAATTAAAATAATGTGCCAAATGTCAGAACCAACATTCATGGACCTAAATGGATTAAAACCATCAAGAGCTAGAGCAAGTCTAATATTGCGGGCCGCTCAAGCAAACTCGATGTCTATGGTCAAAATCCTTCCAAAGAGGAGAATCACGGATGCCTAAGCAAACCGCCTTTAGTGCGCGCTTCATCGTGCCATCTTGTGTGAGTTGCGCCTAGAGGACACAAACAACCTCTGAAGCCTTTTCTTTATTGGAAAATAGCGAAGAACTTTATTAGGAACCTTGTGTACGCGTTTCCCATCTAAACTTTGCTTTTCTGATTTCCAACGTGAGGTTCCACATGTAGGACAACAATTAGCATCAACATGGTCCTTCCAAAATAGAATGCAATCATTTTTACATGCATGAATACTAACATACCCAAGCCCTAGGCATTTCACCATTTTCTTAGATTCGTAGTAGTTTTTAGGTAGTGCCGATTCTTCGAAAAAACATCTTTGAGAAGATTTAGTAGTCGGTCAAAGCTTTTATCGACCATCCACCAAGCAATTTAGCATGTAGTAGTCTAACTAGGAAACGAACTTTGAGAAGTTCTTACACCCCGATATAGCTCTTGACCATAGTCATTTGCCAACTGTTGGAGAGGTTCTAAATCTTCATGGGGATGCTCTAAACCACCTTCATCCTCAAATCCCTCCATTATCTAAACCACATGCCAAGTCACGCAACAAATCGAAATATCATCATCTTCGTCGACTTCTCCCCAAACTCGGCTCGATCGTGGTCATGACTATTAACAAAAAGGAGTCGGCTTCTCCATGAAACATCTGTTGTTTGTACTCTTCCAAAAATCCCTCACATATCAAGTGCTCACGCACTTCGCTTTCTCCTCTCCAAATGGCGTTCACACAATTTATACAAAGGCACAATATTTTGTTTCCTATCACTGAATTTCTAAATGCAGAAGTTAGAAATCTATTTACCCCTTCAACATAGACCTTTGTGTGCCTACATGTAGTATATATGCAGAAAGTTAGTTTAAATGTTGACTACTACTAACACTTGATAACTATATAAAAGAATTGTGTTGTACCTAGGCTCATCGATCCACCTGTTATCCATGTAGGATTTTTCCAGCTATGTTCGCAAGCTATCTAATTTCACTGTATAGGTTATAGGTATAGACATGTACAACTGCATAGAATCAACCAAATAAAACCAAAATCGCATAACACTATTGAATTGTGTCACTCAAGACAACACATACATAATGTCCTTTCACACCCAAATCACATATATATACCAAATCGGTACATAAGATGGTAAAAATAATTAAGAAAGGACAAGAATGAAAAGAGTACCTTACAAATTTGGTTAGAGAACTCTTGGTACAAGGGTGTGCGATCGCTTAGCTTGGCCTCAATGACCTCCGATATTGAGAGTGTACCTTATCAAACAATACATTAACAAGAATATCATTCAATCATCCAAGTCATCATTCAAATGCTCGAAATTCTAATTGGAAATACAATAGTATCTACTCATGCACATGTAAGGTTCAAGTGAGCTAGTTTCTTGGAAGGTCACAAAACACCCATACAGAGAGCACAAGCTTGCCTTGTGTCCCAATAGGTATTATTATGAGTGAGGAGAAGCATATCATAAATGTATTTTTTAAAATCCCAGCTTGCTAGCATGATGACACAAACATTGGGGGTTAAAGATCATCCGGAGAATATCAAACTATTATCACTCCTCTACATTGGATAAAAATCGCAAAGATGCATGTCTCATGCAAACCCATGGAACCATCTGCAATGCCCCGGAACATGATCCAGAGCTAAGGAGCAAGGGTTCCCCGTAACCATGAAATTCCATATGATTATATCAACACAGACATCCATTTACATCTTTCCAGAGACACACTCAATGGACCACGTAATTTCAAACGATTATATGAACACAAGTCATCCATTTACAACTTTTTCCGTGACACTATCAATGGATGATCAAGGCGCAAGAGTGTCAACAAAGACAGTATGCACAGCAAAACATAAGGGCAAACAACCCTCGCCGCTATTTGGAAAAAACTATAGAAAAGAATGTTTTTGTGCACCGCTCCAACATTTCGAGAATACAAGTAATCACAAAGACGTAACATGCTATTGATTCAATATTTACTGTGGTGTCTATACAGAGTATTTGCTGGACTAGAGCACCAGATTTTGAGATTACTATGTGAGAGGTTGTTAATCCAAAATATAGAGTCCAAATTCGAGGATTAAATAGTCTCATCAAACTCCATTTTCGCAGAGAATTACAAGAAAGCAAGAGACAAATTAAGAGTTAATAGAAGGAAAATAGTCTAAAATGTAATAGTAAAATATACAACGATATCCATATCTAAAATTGCTAAAATTGCCCATGTATATTAAGGAACAAACTCAACAACCCAATATTTGACCAAAGGAGTTCTTGCTACCAACTCTATACAAGGGGCAATTACATCATAAAAAACCACTCAGCTTCAAAAAAGCCATTTTCGAGTTACTCCCATGAAGGCCTAGCCCCTAATCACTATACGACATAAAATTGCTTCCTGGTCGCAGAAAAGAGAACCTTTGTCCTAGACTTACTGAAGCATGCAAAGATAATCAAAGTGTCATCAAAATAGAACCTTTTCTACCGCCTGGAGACAAAAGATGTCCTTAAGCACATACAGGAGCTCACCATGTTCACAAGAAAAAGCTTTCGAAGGATCGATGCAACTTTTATTAGCATCAAAGCTTACGGTACTTGTCATTCTGACGAAAGAGGTGCCGCAATCAACGTCTACGTACACTCAACATTATTAATTAACAAAGTTGGTAAGATGGTCACATCTCTCGGTCCGATCAATCTTAAAGGACATCAAAGAAGAACCATGGACACTGGGACATCATGCTAATTCCTGAAAATCCAAATGGTGGCTAGGATCTCCTCGATACGAGGAATTCATTTCCGAGAGATATACTTCTGTTCTGACAAACCTGGCCATCTTCACATATACATATATTTATTGGTGGTTACATGCATAAAACCTAACAAAATGAAGGTTATCTTACTAATCCACGAAAATCGAACACGAAATACTCAACAAGTGTCTACTTTCCAGTTCCTATCTGCTGAACAACTGTCATGCTTCTTTAGTTTTGACTAATTACATAGTATAAAAAGCTAAATAGTGAACATCCTAATTGGGTAGGCATTCTTCCGCCACAAACAGCTTTGGTTGAAATAATTGGAAACAGACAAGTAATATCAGACCCTCTTCCAAACCCAGATTCTCTTATTGTCTAAATATCTACTTGGCTAGTTAGCTAACAATGTCACTTGAATAAGGAGGATCTAGTAGTAATTAGGATCTGAAATGCTGATTGTGGGCATACGAAAATAACAAAACCATTATACCTCTGTCAACCATCAGCTCGGAGGGAGTTGTCAGCCGAAGGGAGTTCAGGAGCCAGCGCAGTCAGTTCGAGCCGGAGGAGGTGTCGGAGGGCATCATTCATCGGAGGGTGTTGTTTGTCGGCGGCGACGCATCGAGCCGCCGACACCAACAAGCGATGACCACGGGGAATGCTGGATGAGCCGCTGAATGGATTGGGGATTTTGGGGACTAGGGTTGGAGACTGGTGTTGGCCGGGTCGTCGCGGCGGGAGGCAATGGCGTGGGGGGCGGGTGGGAGGCAGGTGGGGGCGGCGGCGGCGGCGGAGGCAAGACTTGGGGGCGAGAGGCAACGGCGACGGGCGGAGGCAATGGCGGCAAGGGAGGCGGCAAGGGGCGGGATGCAATGGCGGCGGGGCGGAGGCAGCGGTCGGGAGGAGGGAAGCGCGTGGCGGCGGTAAGGGGAAGGTGCGTGGGGGCGTGCAAGGGGAAAAGATCAAGGCGCCGTAAGGGAGACTCGGTGATGGTGGGATTTGGGGATTTTGGGAAGGAGTTGCCAGCAGGATTTAAGCGTGGGAAACCCTAGCCGTTTTAATTTTTTTCTCTCGCCGAAGTTTTGTTGCGCTCCAACATATTTGCCGATTGACAAATATTTTTACCTACTTAACAGTTCGACCCACAAATTAATATTTACCGACACATAGTCGTCCTTAATACATGTATAATTACATGCACGATCTCGACCTCGAAAGAAGTATTACCGATGATAGTATGTTGCTTAAATTTCCCGACAAATAGTTTGTTGGTGATCACTAATTATTTCCGACAGACATCCGACGGTAATATTGTGTCATGGTGTAGTGTGTGTAGTACTCCAATGCGCTTTTAGCCCCTTGCTCACTGGTTTTAATTAATATATGTATACCCTCTCACTCAAATTTGCAAATATACCTCCCTTACTAACTATAGAAACAAATTTGCAAATATACCTCCCTTACTAACTATAGAATAAATATTAGATGACATGTGTCACTGTGGTACCAGACCACATTAGGTGCATCATATCACTTGTTGCGTTCTTATACTGTAACACGTGCGTGACAGGCCACCTAATGTAGTATGAGAGCACAAAATTAAGGTGGTTTGCTACATGTTTTCTATACATTTGGATCTAACCCAATCTGGTACCGTATCACGAGACATGTATTAATGCCTCTCACCCTGTCGTAATACAAGAGTGGGCTATTTTTATAAATTTGAGTAAGAGGATGCTATTTCATGCAAAAACAGTAAAGTGCGGGCTAGAATATTGGCCAAGCCGCCTCCACTAGGAAGCTAGTATGCGATGTTTTTAAGGGCAGTCTCAACCCATAGTTTCTATGAGCAGTGTCTAGAGGAAAGAGAGAGTAATAAATCAATGCATAGTTTCCCAACCTATGGTTTCCATGAGCAGTGTCTAGATGAGAGAGAGCAATAAACCAATGCATAGTTTCTCAACCCATGGTTTCCATGAGCAGTGTCTAGATGAGAGAGAGAGCAATAAACCAATACATGCACCACAAATACAGCTTGATCGGCGCGCAGAAACGTCCAACCCCAATTTTGCTCGTTTCTTGCGTCTTGGTGCCCGCACCGACCCAGTTTCTTGCATAAGACACGGTTTCTTTGTTTTTCCTTCTCTCCCTTCCTTAATTTCTATGCCACATCAGATTTTTGCTTAATTGACAGCGTAATTAATTCTATGGACACCAGTTAAGGTGAAAAATTGGGACTGCCCTAAGCTGCGTGTTGTTCTATCTAGCTGCATGCATGCGAGCCCTGATCGAATTGCATGCATTGTTGGTGCACGTACATCAAATATTGATTGAGTGAAAGATTGCGTGTACATGACACTAGACAGTGTACGTGTAGGTACATGGAATAACTAGAATACTTGAGGATATGTATTGCTTGAGCCTGTGAAGGCATATATATATAAAGTACAATATTGTGACTTAGAGGTCAAGTTAATCTACTAGAGATATGAAATGTTATTAGAAATATGAAAGAAACCATATCAGATACAAATTATTCTAATTGATTCTATTCTATCTCTTATAATCTTACGATACGTATACTTTATAACATCCCCTGCAGTCGAAGCGAGAGCGTTGCGGAGCCAACAAGGATGCTCAAGCCAGAGTAGAAGCTGACGAGGAGTGCCATGCAAATAAACCGGTGGTGAAATTGTATGCTGTGAGTGTAATCGTCGAAGTAGGATTGTCAATGTAGAAGAGTGGTGCCATTATATTAACGAAGAAATCGTGGTATGAGAAGTCAATGTCGAGGATGTCGCGGTCGAGGAAGGTCAACGTGGTTGAGATAGCACAAATTGGCCACTAGTGTCGAGGAAGAAGCAGAAGCATCATTAGTGAGAGGACTCAATGACGTTGACGGTGCACAGATAAACGCAAGAGAGAGGACTGTGCTGTATGACGGTTGAGTACGCATGCAGCCAAACACAAAAGGAAGGAGAGGGATATTGCAAGTAAATCTATGTTATCCATTGAGAACAACAAGAGATGATGATAAGGAGGATGCCCGTGGCGAGGAAAGGCATAATAGCGCCGAAGAAGCGACGAGCCCGAGACGAGGAACTCGTCGATATGGCAAGTAGAGAGGGAAAGCATATTAATCGGTAACTAAAGAAAGAGTAGTAAATATGCATAGCATGTACATGCTTATGAGCATGGGTTGCATGCATGTGGTTGGATCGGATCCAGAGAGAAATGAATGGGCAAAAGAACAATAAGAGAAGGAACACACAGTCTTGCTTGGCGCCACTACAAGATAACATGGATTTCTCGGCATTTATTTTACCCGGCGTTTAATCTAAACGCCCCTAATAAGGCTAAAGCCGGCGTTTTTTATCATTCGAGGCGTTTAATTCCCCGGCATTTATAAACGCCGGGTTAGAGTCTACCACGGCGCTTATAAATGCCAGGGAAATCCACTCTATACCGGCGTTTATAAACGCCGGGTTAGAGTCTTCCACGACGCTTATAAACGCCGGGGAATTCCACTCTATACCGGCATTTATAAACGCCGGGTTACAATCTTCCACGACGCTTATAAACGCCGGGGAATTCCACTTTATACCGGCGTTTATAAACGCCGGGTTAGAGTCTTCCACGGCGTTTATAAACGCCGGTATAGCGTGAATACCACACCGAGGAATTTGAAAGAATTGAAATTAAATAATATTATATTTGAAATAATTGAAACTAATATTCCATTTGCAATAATTTCTGTCCAAATATTTCATTTTCGATGATATTTTGTCTAAAATTTCAAATTTTGTCCGAAAATTCAATTTTCGTTGATATTTTGTTTGAAAATTCAAATTTTTTCGACCATCTGATTTTGTGAAACTTATCAATTTCAAATGCTACTTTTTGTTATCTTTCCAATGAGCCAAAGAACGCCCCGATTGGAGGTACGAGTCAAAAGTTATGTCTATTTTAAGAAATATGCTCGGATTTCGTATTTGCAAACTAGAATTAGTGCCCAAAAGAATATAATTGGAGATCTTATCGTATGATGATTTTGCTAATTACCTCAATAGTTTGCTAATTTGAAATAATTGAAAATCGGTGTTCGGTGTTTAACGGGTTAAGGGAGGAGGACGATTATGTATCGATGTGATCATACCACCACTAAAGTACTAGATCTTATAAAAACTCTGAAGTTAAGCGTGCTTGGACAAGAGTAGTAATAAGATGGGTGACCTCCTGGGAAGTCATTGTGCACCTGTGATTTTAAATGCCACGAATAGAGGGATCCCCGGCGCTTATAAGCGTCATGCTAGATAAAACCCCGGCACTTATAAACGCCGGGTTAGAGTCTTCCACGGCACTTATAAACGCCATGGATAATTAAGCGCCGCCAATTACTTTTCCTGACGCCATGTAAACGCCATCTAAAATCTTTTTAAGACATTTATAAGGTTTTAAAGGTATTTATAGGCGCCATCGGAAGCCCAACGTGTTGTAGTGCGCCTGCGTACACAGTACAGTAGGCATGCATGCCTGCCGCCAATAGAAAGAAAGGCACTGATGCATACTGCAGAATAAGGCAAGGCAGATCGGAAGGCAGCAAAGAAGCTAAAGGCGTGTAGCTAAGCTCTGATGCATGCACGAGATCAGAAAAAGAAGGCAGCATTGGTCTGTTCCGTGCATGCATATATATATGGTGATTGCAGCACCAAAGGACGCCAAGAAAGACGAAGTGCACGGGCGTCGCAGGGAGAAGAAGAGGCGCAACACACATGCTTGCCGGATACAAAAAGGACAAATCAGATCTGTTTAGAAGTTAATATGGCCGAAGAAGATGACAAGGCGGCAGAGTCGGTGTGGCAGTGGCAGAGGAAGAAGCCATGACTTGTTACTCATGGTTAGTGAAGAAGGTCACCGGCCGGTGATCGAGGTAGACGGCGATTTTTCTTTCTTTTTTTTTTTGGTAGATGCATATCTGCAGTGTGTGTAGCGGCCGGTAAGAAGCGAGGAGAGACGGTGAAGAGAGTCAACCACGGTGGTAAGCATGGTCGGTAGTGAAGGAGCTAAGAAAATCGAAACCAATCTACTGATTGCAGGAAAGAAACTCATCCATTGATCGAATTAGAGGAAGAAAGATCATCTATCTATAATATGCAGCCCTAGAAGATTACATTGCCTCTTCTGGAGGCGGTGCGCAACGGGATTTGGTGGTGGCTAGGAATGAATCTAGATGCGAACCCACTCTGATACTATATAGGAATATAGAATAGCTAGAATATTTGGATGTGTATTGTTGAGCCTATAAGAGTTTATATATATAGTACAATGTGACTTGAAGATCAAGTCACTCTACAAGAAATATAAAAGGTTACTAGAGGTATACAAACAACATATCAGATAATTATTGCACTAATTGATTCTATTCTATCTATTATAATCTTATCATACGCGTACTCTAACAGTGCAAGTTTACAGTTTTTTTTTTCCTCGCTCGTGTACGTAGCTACCTACCAGTGCCCATAGCGCTCTACTGTTACCGGAGTCGATATATAGGATCAGTACGTATGTTCCAGCTAGGGAGTGTTTGGTTAGGTTGCGTGTCACGGTTGACCCCCCTCGAGATATAGTTCTCTCACAAGGCACTGTCGGCACTCGGCAGGTGGTCAGGAGGATGCAATGATTCGGTTTTGTGTGCTCAAAATATTAATATCATTTATATTTTTATCATTTGAATATAATTTTAACTATAATTTCAACACGGATTCTTAACAATTAACATCTTTACTAAAAACTACAAGCAGGAATTCACATAATAACATAAACAATATAAAAATAACAACAAACTTTAGACCTACGATTCAAGCATGTCTGAGTCCACAAACTTAGAAATATCCAATTTTTCGTACTTGGGTACACTTAGATCACGTACATCTGGAAGCAATATTTACCTTTTGGCCACAACGATGATAAAAATACATAAAATATTAAATTTCTCATTTAACATAAAACTGACTAAGTTGACATGTCCATTACTACGATTATGAAAGTTCATCAACTAAATTGGCTAATCACTTCATTACTCATGAATGAACATTAAAACTAGATATTTATGGAAGATGACGTAGCAAATAATGTGATGACGCTACTTCCATCCCATACATGTTGCCTTTGTTGATCACTTAAGACATTAATATAAGTAAGAATGAATCCACAACTCAGTAAGTATATAATCAAAGAGTAACATATCCTTTTATCACATTTATCTCGTTAATTATCTTTGGGTGAGTCCATGACTCAATAATGTAACCATTTATCACATTCATCTTATTAATCATCTTTTATCATTAGCTTATGCAATACAAATATATCTACATGCTCAAATGCTCATCACATAGTGTATATTGGTATCGTTGAGTGCACACCCATCGATGCCGTGAAATTTTTACTTTTGCACCCCTTGTCTATTTTTTGGCAAAATATCCCCATGCGAGGAAAATTTCATTTTAGCCTCATGTTAGTGCGCGAAGACCATGCAGATGACACGTGTCACCTATTGTGGTTTGTTGCTAAAAGATAGGTAGGGCCATGCCGATACCAAGCTATCATAGCCTGTATGAGGTATCGAGCTTGGCGTGCTTTCAAGAAGACATCGTGGACGAAAGCAACCTTCTCGAGCTGCCATTGCTCGGAAGGAATCTAACCCTCGCCGCTTATTCTACTAAGGCGGGATCCTACAAAGATTGCCCTACCATTAACCGCAACTCCACCGATTGCTTCAACGCTTGCCTAATGTGCCAAGTCAGCAGCCCTCCTTCGAGCATCCTTGGTATAGTAGGGATACGGTCACTTGCAACAAGATTCTTAAGGGTGCCATTTTCACAATTTCTAATGAGAGGTGGCCAATTTTGTCAAAAACACAATCAAGGGGGCAAGAAAATCAAACAACCATCTCATACACTCCATCCTGTAGATATGCTTACTGAATTAGATCTTTTATGCCTACACAAAGTAGGTCATAGATGCTCATACATATCACCTCTTTTCCATCATGAATGCACATATGTATATGACATAAATTATTAATATATTTCATCTCTATTATTCAACATAACATATCATTTTTCATAATAAATGAAAGAAACCATATAAACATCATGATAGCAAGTTTCCAACAAGAATAATAAGATGTAACTATCCATGTCATCATTCTTTCATACACTTCCCTTTTTATCCACGAGGACGGAATGTCATGTGTGGCTGAAGCCAAACCCAAATTCACACCTCTTACGGTAAGTAAACCCATCTTAAAATATGTCATAATAGTATATACATCAAACAGAGCAACTTTGCTCCTACGCACATCCTCAGACTTAACTTTCTCCCTCGCCGAACATTTTACCCTTAACTATCCCATCGGTTGAAACACTATAACTCCTAACTAAGGAGCTCAAATAAAGCAAACTATATATTTTGAAAACTACAAAAGATTTTCTATAATTTTCTATTTATCCATGTTTCCTATGTAATTCATTTAACCCCCTTTTTCAGCCTTGAAGACTGATCTATTGTTTTACAGGACAACAGACTTTACAATTTTGTAACTCTTTTTATTCGAATCGAAATGTAGGAATATCCTAGATTTTTCTAGTTATAGACATAATTTAATTAAGCCATTATTTAGCCCTAAATAGTCGATCATCTCAACTGATTTCAGTAGTGACCGATTTCTAGATATCAAGCTTCTTCGAGCCATATCTTTCAAACTGCTTAACCAAATATTATGTTATTGTACTTTAATTAAACTTTAAATAATAATATAAATTTTTAATAACTTGGATATGTCATAAAATTGTCCATAGGTACCCAAAATGTGCTATGAAAACATAGACCATTATTAAACTAGTATCGATCTCTCCCAAACTCCATCCTGGTGCTCTCTAACTACTACATCTACCAACCAAATGACCATAACATCGATCAACTACAACGTTGATATGACTAATGACAATCTAGGGTTTACACATGTGTCCTGAAGTTCTACTAGAAACGTATTCCTTCGTGGCCTCCACGTGTTCCCTACTCCTTCACACTCACCAAAACTTCCCTACCACATCCCCTAAGATCCTTGACACCTCCTGCACATGATGACACGAACACAGATCTTAAATCAAACGCATGGTTTGATGAGGAGCACGAAAAGGACACAGATGTCATCAGGGCACGTCAAAAGCAGGGCCGGCGCAGCCCGGCTGGCATAGCGGCAGTAGAACGGCAAGGCATAGTGCGGTCGCACCTCGACATCAGCTAAACTATAGCGATGGCAAGGTACGATGGCGTGATGGCTTGGCTGCCGCCAGGGCAGTAGGCTTGGCTGGGCATGGCTAGGGTTAGCAACCCCCCCCCCAATGGGCTTTTATGCCGGGCTCGGATGCCGAGTCTAGCTCGCCTTCAACCGGCCGACCCAACTTTATTTTTTATTTGGAATATTACATTCATACTCTGAAAACAATTTGATTTATGTGGAATTCTAGAAAAAGTTTCAATCGCCAAGAAGCATTTTCGTTAGCATGAGTAAAACGTTAGGTAGCTTAATCGCATTATATATCGAGGTCTTTACCATACACGAAATTTAGTATAAATCATTTATGGTAAAGTAGTATTTCTTTAGTAGAGTAATAAAATATACTTAATAAATCAATAATTATATCTAACTTCTCATCATCCACTAGATATCGCACCCTAAAGTTTATCTAAACTGTGGACATTAGACCAACCAGGCTGGTGTAGTTAACTAGCCGCACCAATAATCAACAATAGCCCGTTTAATTACCTGATCAGTTCCGCCCTTAATTAATCAGCCAACATGCAATTCCAATTCCATCCGTATTAAAATAAGTAGTAACAGCAATACTACTCTGCTCTTTCTCGAATGATCATTTTTCCCTCAATACTCCTCTATTTAGTTATTTTTAATATCATTTACTGTAATAGATAGAATAGGAAATGCAATCTAAAGATATAATAAGAAAAATCAATACAGTCTTTTACAGATGCGTGTGAGTGGAATTACAGCAAACTACAATTACGTTTAGTCAGCTAACGGCATGTACAATGAAGCCACCTTAGCTTACTATTAGCATATACACATTACATTTGTCCTATGTAGAAGAGTGAGAAGAGAGGAAAGAAGAGATCCGATTCTTATTCAGTAGCTAGCATCGCATAGGAAAATAGATGCTATCGGTTAAAAGCTGATGTTAGAGCCATCCCGAGTGACTATTAGTGTTGAAGTTAGTGTTTTGCTAATGACCACAAAGATAAAGTTAGTATTGAATACCCAAAATAAATGATTTAGGCCCTGTTTGTTTCAAATTGGATTGGAAAGCGACTTTTAAAAGCTGAAAGGGCAACAAATAGCAAACTTTTAATCTAGATTGTAATAATCTAGAGGTCAGATTGTAGCAATCCTATAATCCACTCTTCCCCAGCTTTCCTCAGCTTTTTTTTGCAAAAGACCACAATACCCATTCAACTTCAACCAAAATTACCCATCATTGCCCCTAGCTTTCCCCAGCTTTCACAGTCGAGCCCGCATCTGTTCACATCTTCACATCCAAGCACAAAGCGCGTCGGTTCGCATCTACACATCCAAAAAAAATTGAATGATATATTTTTTTGCTATTAAATTATGCATTTCTGTATTTTATAAATAAGCTACAAGTGCGAAAAAATGAAAATAAGGCAACAAAACAGGTCGAGGATACTATAGACTCTTGTCAAGCAGAAACAGCAATCCAAACACACTATAATCTGGGTTACCAAACAGCCATGAGCTTTTCAACCTCCAGCTTTTTAACAATCCAGCTTTTACAGTCTAGTTTTTAAAAGCTGTTTTCCACAATCTCCAGCTGAAACAAACAGGGCCTTAGTGTTTCTATAGAGATAACATTTAGATATAGTTTTTATATAAACTGGTTTTATTGTCTACTCTAGATAATATAGATAAGAGAAAAATAAGTAATGGACATTGTTATTGTTTTTGCTCTAAGCATAGGGCAGAGTACTGCTAGCTAGGGGTGAAAACGGGTCAAATACGGTCGGGTAGTAAGTCATCCTGTATCCTACCCTAATTATTTTTTTTTCGGATACTGCACGGTGCACGGTAGGATACGGATCACGGATACACGGGTATTTACTAAGCGGGTAGAAAGCGGATCACGGATATTATATGAGGACGATACAATACTTGATAATCTGGTACTTAGTCGGATAGCACGCAAACTACCTAGAATCAAAGCAAACATATAAAACTTAAAGCGCTTCATTAAAATTTATAGTACCCATGATTACCTCAAGTAGAGATACCAATTATCTACTTAAAATTTATAGTATGAAATTGGAGAACAATTTGTCGATCGCATGATTCTCTCATCATAAATAAACTAGGTGAATCGTGAATTCTATTCTCTTTCCACAACACATAATTATTTAGAAGAAACAAACATTTCAAGTAGAAGTGTGAGACCCTGCTCGCGAACAGAACCTCCATGTGTATACAAGATTAGTCCTCGGATCAAGAGTTAGCACACACATGTTTACAACAATGATATCACAAGCAAACAGGATATTTATAACTGCACTGAATAATTATACGTAACAAATTTTTACAACACTTAGGAATATAGAAGTAGCAACAACAACTGCAGAGGAAAAACCAAAACCCAAAGGATTGCCCTACAACCCGCAGCATTAGATCGGGAAACACCTAGAAGAAAAAGTCGTCATCTAAACTCCCACGATCAGATCAAAATATGCGCGTGTCGCAAGGCCGCTTCTTCATCTTCGAGACAAAGAGTAAAGCAAGACTTGAGTACATTGGTACTCAAAGAAGACTTGATAGCAAATGCAATTAAATAATCATGCAAAGCTTAAACAAGGATAGGCTCTAGTTATTTTGGCATTGCTAAAAACAAAAAGCATAAACTAGTATTAGATTGCAACCGATTTAAAAACAATTGCGAAAGAATAAGTAATTTACGTAAAGTAAATATATTGCTCAACCAGCCTACCCGATCGACAAACCATACATGCCGATTCCTTTGGACATAAAGCGATTGCTAAAACCAGCTTCAAACCGAAACTTTAGTTTTTAAATTAACAAAGTCTAACATTGGAATGACTTCACCAAGTGCTCATAATCATGAAGCGGCTAATTAATTAGATTTTAACTCTGCAGAGGTGTACAACTTTACCCACAAGGAATGATCCACCCTTTTTGCTAGGCCATTCGACACACTTCCTTTGGTGTGCGGCAAAGGCGATCATACATAGCCGTTACATTATCTAAACATGACTTTACACCAGCCCGGACGTTAACCTCGCCTCAAAAACAGAGACACTCACCCAAGCCGTGGATCCACATTTATCACACCCAACACCACGTCTCTGTCCATGGCAAGGCATGCACATCGCTGTAACCGCCAAAGGATTACCCATACGAATCGCATGGAAGCCCCTCACAAGCAATCCAGATCGGAATGCCTCCGCTAGCTCCCCGCCACCAATGAGCAAAGCCATGTCTAAACAACTTAATAAGCTATGGCCGTCCCATACCGGACCTCGTGGTTGTACGGAATTCTTGGATCAATAGCGCCCCATTGCTCGGTCCCAAAGCGACGTGGGCGACACTCCACCCTACACTACGTGCAAGTGCACTTTTTGCACGCCCTGCTATTGCCAATAGTCGCCACATCCAAATCATAGTTTTAGTTGGAGTTTTTAGTAAACTAATAGCAACCTTTTCAAATGGCGCTTGGTTGAATAAACAAATTCAAACTAAATCATTTTAGCGTTAAGCATGGCTAGCGAGATATTATATCTAACTGGTTATAACCACAAGTGACATTAGTTTATGTCTAACCCATACATATGGTTACAAGGTTCACATGTCATAGAGATTAAAGGAAAACCATAATTACAGTGGATAACTAGTCGTTTCTACCCAATATAGCTGTTTTACGGAGAATTACTCTTGATGCAATATACAGATTGCAAAAACAACATATTGTAGGTAAATTATCGGGTTCAACATGATCAAGGATTTGCTTGCCTTACTCAAAGATCGCCAATCTCAAACTCGGGATCGACTTCAGATCTTCCTCCTCGACGGGCTCGCCAACGTCTACACGCCCAAGACAAAGCACAAAATAATTAATGACAAGTAAAAAGGGCAAAAAGAAAGTTGATAGTAAGAACGAATATAACTCCACACACGTAATGTGGTTGCTTATTATGAATTTATTTTCCTTATTTTACTTAATTCAAGATGCTAAAATTGATTAAACTATAATAATCTAATCATTTGTGGCCTGAAATGATTCTTATCCCTTGTTAATAGATTCAGATTCGAAGCAACGTTTTAATAAAGTTTTTAGTTATTGACAGTAGACTCTAAATGCTAGAATATATATATGAATCATCATATATATGTATACTAGCATAAGCGTGATTATGCATGCAAGAGCATACATGAATAACTAAAGTTTTCATCTAAGTTTTAATGTCTACACAGATTTAACTCCAGTTGCATTTTATAACTTCTGATCATACAATGTTTATATTTTTACTTAAGGCACATATTTGTTTTAATCATATATGTGACACATTCATTTAATCGAATTATTAAGCTAATGGAATATCTCCACCTAAATACCATTTCATTGCATTTTTAAACCTAACTAATGATCGTGGTTCTCTGAAAATTCATTTTTCTTAATTCGATTAACATTAAAAATCATTAATTACTTATGGCATAAAGCTTTTCTCATATTTCATTTACTAAAATTCACACAGTAATTCTTCTAAAAATATTTTTGCATATCCTAATTCTTCTGGATTTTACATGAATTTACAAATTTATTTCACTCAATTGGATTTCTAAATCACAAGATATTTAAACTTGAATCTTCACGAGTTATGAAAATTCCGAAAATAAAACTTTCCACAAATGGCAAATACGTTTTCCAATGGAGATTACGCTTTCCTTTCTTGGCTAAAGCCGATCGGCCATCGCCATCGGGACCCATTCGTCGTGACGAGAACAGAGGTTCTCGGGTTTGAGCTTACTTGGCCGCGCATGAAAGGCCGGAGAGGGAAAATGGCCGCACCTAGAGCATCGGCGTGATGAGAGGAGTCTAATGGTGGTACTCATTCCCACGGGACGGCAATGGTCGCCCACGTGCGCTCGCTTCGCCGCCATGGATTCGCCAAGCTCTACTCCGTGAACGATTGGCTAAGGCGAGGATTTGGTGAGCATCGATGAGTTGAGGAGGTTCTATTTCACCGGAAATGGCGCCAAGAATTAGCGAGAAGCTCAGCTCCTGCTACTCGAGACGAAGAAGACGACCGCTGAAAATGGCAGTGCGAATCAAAGGAGATGAAATTGATGCTTGGTTAGTACTCCCGACGACGCAAGCTCTGGACCAAGAAATTTTGAGATTACCAATCGATTCGAGCTCGCGTTGATTTCCCCCTTTCACTGCTCCTTCTTTGTCAATGGCGAGAAGGAAGAAGCTGGAGCCGCCGACGAAAGGAAAAGGGGAAAGATACTAGCGTGGCTATGGAATGGTTTTGTAGGGGTTTTGGGCGGCTGTTGAGCCTTGGACGCTAGCATGATCGCAGATCGCCGGCTCGGCCGGACAGGAGTAGGCAAGAATGGCAATGGTGGAGCTCGGTGCTTGAGACTCGTGGCTAGCCGTCGCGATGCTTAGGGAAGATGACGAGCAAAGAAACGACCGGAGGCACATCGGTTCACCGAATTGCACACCGGTGGATTGGAGCCGGAGAGTTCTCCATCGCGATGCACGCCGCGAACGGCAAATGGGGAAGAAGAGTCTGGCGGTGGGGCTGGGACCGTTGTCACCGCTGAAGAATTCCACCGCTGCGCCAACAGAACGGAACGGCAACAAGGATGGCCCACAAGTCGGTGAGTAGCCGAAGGAAACAGGTGGTTGGGATGAACTTTTCCCCTCTCTCTCCGATTTTTACTAGTGGTCAAATGGATACAGAAAATGGTGAAACTTTTTGACCGTGTTCTCCAACCAGTTTTCACCTCCTGGTAAAAAAATTGAGGTTTATCCAAGCTACCGAGGTTTTATAAAAATTCTTTCAATACAGACTGTTTAATTTCTTAGCCTCTGTCTTTGATTTTTATTTGAATTCAAATGAATTCTATTATTTTTGAAATTTTGTTTTTATATTAGATTTAGGCTAAAGATACCTGGGTAAAATTTTCAGCTCAATTACTCGAACCATTATTTAATTAAAATTCTGACATTGAATTTTCCTTTTTGCCAAGTTTTCTGTTTTCGAATTTTAATAAATATCAAACCCTTTTATTATTTTATTATATTTTCACTGAGTGTAGATATGTTAATTATATTTTCATAATAATTTTCTCAACTCCATTTGTTATTCCAATATTTTGCACAAATTCTGACAATGCATGATTTGGAAATAATATTGGTTCTCGCCATTTTCTTTCCAAATTTCTTAATCATTAATTTCATTTGAAAAATTTGAATGGCTTATTTACATGCTCAAGATTTCATGATTAAATTTTCCAGATTTTTACTTTTTGCTTTATAGCCTTTTCTTGTTTTTCATTCTTTAATTCACTTTTATTGCAACTCAAAATGCAAAAGATGTCACAAACTCCAAATAAAATCAAAAGGCATTAAGATCAAGCTGAAAATATTCACATCCAAATTTAAATACTATGTTTTACTGTTCCTAAATTTCTGGGCTGTTACAAGAAGATACCTCAAAATGAAAGGGGTTGATAGGCTATCAGCAGCATCACCAAAAACATCTGATTCTTGAGCCATTCTATGGAGCACCAGTCTCGCAATTTCCCCAAGATACATCCCTGATATCATTTTCTCAAAGCCCTGTAGCAATGGTGACACATAATTTTCATCCTATTAATAAAAATATGAAGATGCCATAATAAATTGAGATTTTATACAGCTTAGTACCTGATCATTGCAATTATGTGTCTCATCATCCAAAGAGTTGTCATAAGAAGTTCTTGGCAAATGTGAAGACCAGAAATTCCCCCATTCCATGTTTACTACCTGATGAATGCAACGTGATTATTCCATGTGATTATTAGAACCAATAAGAAAGAAGTGAGTTGTGACAAGAAAAGAAAAGTTAAACTGAGCAGGATTACCTGCACAACAATTTGTAGATTTCCTCTAAGATTGACTAGTAGAATTGAACAAAACAAACCTGTACTTAGTCAAGCATATAAAGGAATCATGGAAGAAAATAACAGGTCAATGACCACAAAAGACAGCTCATATATAGTCCAACACACAGTGATAGTTCAATTCATACAAATCAGTCCAATGCATTGACATATAGTCCAATTCATGAGAGGTATTTGGACAGCAGGAGAGGCTGAATAAGCAAAATACAAGTGCAACTGAATAACCATCTTTCTAAACCCAAGGTTCACTTTGTACATAATCCAACATAGAGTCCAATACTCCAATTAATACATAACCCAACAATAACAAAGTCCAACAAAAACGCATAGAGTCCAACATAGTCCAACACATAGTGACAAATAGAGTTTACTTAACATAAATGAACACACAAAACAAGGATCATCATGCATGCATCAAGATATCAAGTCTCATGAATGTCCTCCATTTCCAAAGCATCCATATCTTCGAATAATGTTGCAATTTTATTCTTCGAATCTGCAATTGAAAAACCAAAAATTAGTATCCATATATGATGGCATAAGAAAGATGAAAGTTTTTTTTACCTTTTTGTGAAGAAATCCAATCCTTGGTACAAACTAAGGCCTCAACAATGTGAGCATTGAGTCGAGAACGATATGGATCAATAACACGTCCACCGGCACTAAATGCCGACTCCGAAGCAACAGTAGACACTTGCATAGATAAGACATCACGAGCAAGGCTGTCATGGCCTCAAATTCGAAATCAACTCCCGACTTCAACGAATATCCTAATCTGCTACTTAGAAGAAATTCCAAACTCAGCAGAGTTTTAGAGCTAGAAATATTAGTGTGCAGCCACGATTTTAGATCAAATGCTAATTTAAAACATGGCATCAAAATTTAACCCATGTTGAAAATTTTGGGGACTTACTCATTCTCACTTTGCTTACTAAGCGGGGTCAAGTGAGCTCAACATGTAAAAGGAATTGGGGCAGCCAACACATCTCTTAATTCCTGGTTTTTCCTCCACTAAAACAGCCCCCTCCCTCCACCCAAACCAAACCCCACTTCCTTTTTCTCTCGGCTCTTCTTCTCCCTAGCGCCTCCCTTGCTCCTGGACGTCTCCTCAGCTCCTCCTGCAGCAAGCCTCCAAGCAGCAGCACTGTGGTCGCCCCTCCATTGCAGCTCCTCCTCCCAGCCGGCCTCCTTCCCTTGTGCAGCCTCTTCTCTCCTCCTCCACTCCATGAGGTAAGGCTCCCTAGGGTTTAGGTTTTGATGGGTTATTTCCTGGTCTTGGGTGCTGCCATGATGTATTGGGGGCTTAGATGAGTGGAAAATCAAGGTTTGAATGGGGAATAACTAATCTAGGGTTTGGAGCAAGTTCTGAATTTTCGAGCAGAATTTTTAGCTACTGTTTCGGGCTGATTGGTGAAAATTCTGAGCATCTCCTGCTAGGTTGTCTGTAGAGAAAGTTGTGGGTAATCAAATTATCTTTCATTTCCAACTGGAATCACCTCATTTCGTTAATCCAGCTGAAAGTTATGTCTATTTTAGTGCTTGCTGCTCTGAAAATGCTGAAGATTTCGGGTAGAAACTTGAGCTGTGAATAAGAATTAGTTAGAGGCCGAATTAGAAATTAATTTTGCCTGTGAAGTTTTAGTAAATTTCATGTAGATTATAAAAATGTCATCCTTTACTCAATTCCATTAAGTATAGCCATTTATATGATGAAATTTGTGCCTGCTGTTCTGAAACACTGAAATTTCTGAAACTCTGAAACTGTTCTCTGTTCCTGGCCGAACTGGGAATTCCCTGGGCAGAATCTGGGTGATTGGCTAAAGCTAATTTGTAGGTCTATGTCTTATGGTCGTGTAGGCTCTGAGTTTGCTCAATTTGGCTAAGTGATCAAAAAGTTATGGCCATTTGTATCAACGCTGCTCTGAAATCAGTTTGTGCTGAAAATTTCAGACCTTGGGGCTAAAGTTCAGAGTTTAATTGCAAGCTTTACTTTTGTAATCTGAATGTTTTGATGCATGGTAGAGTTAGATCACCCTCTTGTGGTCTTTTTTGAGTCCATGAAGTCAATTTTGGATTAGCCAAATAAAAGTTATGCTTGTTTAGATGAATGTGCTTGTTATTTTCAGATTTTGCTATAGAATAGAAGTGGAGTTTAGCAATTGTGTTTTCAGTTTTAAATTGAGTTGAATGTTTGCGCTTTTGGAGCTAGCTTGGGTGATAAACAGTTAAGTCTCTAGCTATGGAGGTTTCGGCTCAAATAGTGTTGAGCAAATTCATAATGTCGCTTGGTTGCTAATGTGGAAATTCGCATTTGTATTTCGTTTTGTCTTGATGAGTGCTTGCATTATCGTCTTTAATTTCATTCCATCTCATATGCATTGCATGCATCTCATTCATATGCACCGCTTGTAGAGAACGAAACCATGCGAGGGTGACGTGGGCGTGGTCGAGGGGGACATCGGGGCAAGTTGTCGTTGAGGATCCGGCAGAAGTGAGCAAGCACCTAAGCATGTTTATCCTTATGTATCATTATTTTTGAGAATAATGTGATTAATTGAAATATTAAGTATTGCATTAGGAATTGCCATGTGGGATAGGAATAGATCCTATTTGCTGCACGTACACCCCTTGTATTAAATCGATATCTCCTTTTGAGCTAGACTATGGGTATTAATGAGTCTGTGCTTAGAATGCTTAGATGTCGGGGTTGGGCCAAGTGACGGAGGGTTCGTCACTTCATGTTGTTATCATTACACACATACTACATTATGTCGACTTGGAATTGGGAAAGGTTTTGGAAAGAAATGAATTGTGGACCAAGGGGAGTTGGTTCATTTGGGTATGGAGACTCAAATGTGTAGCCCGCTCAGGTCGATTAAGGACCGATCCGTAAGTGGAATAAGATTGAGCACACCCGATTGGTCGATGCCCGATTATGGTACGATGGCGCTCTTTCTCTCATATGGAATCGATGGACCGTAACTTCACGTGGTTGGACGTGGTTGAGGCGAGGCTTAGCCCGACTCTCGAGCGCCAAGCCGGGCTTGGGGCTGCCGAGGTGCTAGGTTTTGACCACGAGGACGCTTCAGCGATTGGGTATGATTGGGAGGGGGTTGACACTAGGCCCTTGTGGTAAGTGTCGTGCGATCAATGCTTCCTCGCAGGTTAATTAAGCGATTCAATTGCCGGCTCTCGGATATGAGCACGCTTGGTCCGAACTTCTTCTGCGTAGTAAACAACTTGAACTTGTGGTTCGCCGCTGGGCTTGAGCTAAATTTTGACATGAGATGACTTGCTTTACATTACATTAATTACAATATCATGCTAGAGGTAGGTCTGTTACAACCGCTAACTATATTGAGAAAAACTTGAGTAGATGACTAAAATTGAAACAAAGTTAAGCATTTCCGCACTTTTAACCTAAGCTCTGCTTACCTTGCTACCGTAAATGCATCTCCTTTGGAGTCGGTCATATATGGACCCCGGTAAGTCTTGCAGTACCTTTTGTACTCATGTTCGCTTTGTGGTTTTCAGTGAGGATCGTGGGCGGATGCGAGTTCTGCTCTTATCGCCTCTCGGGACCCAAGGGCACCGAGTAGAGGCTTAGCGCGATTATCAAGATACGCTCAAGTGTTCAGGCGAACACTTAGGAGGTTGTATTTTGCTAACGTGTTGCGATTGGATTCATTTTGTTGTATAGATAGCCTTTTAAATTGTGTTTCGTCGTGGTTTAAGTCTCTGTCGATGTCTCGTGGATGGCTTCTAATTGTGATCGTACTGCTGTTGTGGTTGTTGCATTACTTTTGGATATATATATATATGCCTTAACTGTGTTTTCTTGTCTGCTGAGTGGATGTCCATAGGTTCTAGGAGGGTCATGCCCAAAATTTCCAGATTTTGGAGTCTTGGTCAAATTCTTAGTTCTGGTGTGGTTTAGAGTCTTGGAGTTGTTGCTAAGTGTGGTTTGGTGGTTGTCGGGTTTGTCTTTGTGCCGTGTTTCAGCGTGCGTGTTTGGTTGCTTGGTTTCGAGTTCGCGTCTCCCTTTATGCAAATTGAATTTATATCGCATTGGAAACCGGTATGCTGGGCGATCTGGGCGAGTTCGGGTCGATATCTGGGGAATACTGGATTCGGTTGTCGAGTTCATCGAATGGGCCGACGTTGTCTCTATTGGGCTTGGGTGTTAGCACCTGAGCGCCACCGCGATCCGTTGCTAACCTCCAATTCGATGTGGACGACGGACATTCGATAACTTAGAAGATACCAGTGGCGGCTCCTCTCAAAAGCGAGAAAGAATAGGAAACCTTGTCACTTCATTCTTCCACCATGCTAGCACATCAAATTGTCCATCACTTTCATCAAAGAGCAGCAAGTCTTCATTTTTATACACATCCAACTCTAACAACTTACTTGCCTTACTTTTGTGATATAACACATCAATGTTAACCGCATCCTCATCATCACTTAAGCAACTCTTTGTCTTTGACTTGGAGACCAATCCACTCTCTTTTAAAGTAGATGTCTTATCGGTTGTATTTGCATTCATAGTTGATGAATAAAATGCAAATAATTCATTGATCACATTCATAAATTCCATCATCTCAAACTCAGCTAGCTTATCATATATTTTCAACATATACAACTCAACCATCATGTGTTTGTACCTAGGATCAAAAAAGCATGCTACCGCCAAAGCCATATTGCTCATGTCCCAATACTTTTCAAAATTTTCTTTCGTAGCCATTGCCATGTAAGAAATAATTTCATCATCACTATCACACCATCTTTCAATAGCAATCTTTATCTCACAAAATTTCCGATAGAAAAGATTGGCAGTAGGATAAGATGTGCCAGAGAAAAGTAAAGTGACATCATAAAACCTTTTCAAACACTTGTGGATATTTGTTGCATTCAACCAATCTTCACTTGAAGGGGTGACATTTGCATATCTAGCCTTATCTTTAAGAGCAAGACGACCAAAAGCATCCTTGTAATAAATAGCATCTCTTATCATGATGTATGTAGAGTTCCATCTTGTGGCAACATCTAAGGAAAGAGTTTTCTTATTGTCCAAATCACATTCTTTAGCACACTTTTCAAATGCCTCCAATTGTTGTGGTGATCTTTTTACTATTGATATGAAGTCTCTAATATTTCCAATAGCACCTTCAATTACAGCTAACCCATCCCTAGCCACAAGGTTCAATATATGATTTGCACATCTAACATGAAAGAATTTGCCACCACATACAAGAAAGCTTCTAGCATTCTCAATAACAACATCAATGGTAACTTTATTTGAAGAAGCATTGTCCAATGAGAGAGCAAACAACTTTTTATCAAGGTTCCAATCCAACACTTTTTGGAAAAATGTATCACCCAATTTAAGCCCAGAATGAGTCCCTTCCACATGAATAAAATTGATAATTCTTTTCTGCATGTTCCAATTATCATCAATCCAATGTGCTGTGACACACATATATGCTTTATTTTGAACTGAAGTCCACATGTCCATAGTAAAGCTAACACGAGAAGAGAGTTGTTTGAAATTTTCATACAACTTGTCCCTTTCCTCTTTATGAAGATCAAGTATTTTATTACTAAGAAGATGTATGACACTTCATAGGAAAGCTAGGTCGTAAGGACTTGATGAAATCAACAAAGTACTCATGCTGACAAATATTAAATGGGTACTCATGCATAATGATAGCATAGTGAAATTTTCTCAAGCTAGTTTCTTCATCATACCGATATGTCTCAATGGCACCGCCATTCTGATTTATGAGTGTCTGACCTTTGACAACACTGTGCTTTAACTTCAGATGATTAATGAAAGCCTTTGTACCATTTACTCCTAGAGCCCTTGCCTTATGTGAGCACATATTGCATTTAGCCCAACACTCCTTTATGACTGAACCATTATCCAATGTCACCTCCTTATCAAACTTTGTGAAGTGTTGCCACACAAAGGAAGTGCGCTTCTTTCCCTTTGGTGCTTCATCTTCTTCGCCTTCCTCATTGGTCTCTAGACTTGCACTTCCTTTACCAGATTGCACTTGCACAATTTCTACAATATATAAGTTCATAAATGTATGTATTATCATAAAGAGCCATAGAATAAAAAAATCAAATTGTATGTTACAAGTAAACATTTCATAAGCCTATACCTTGGGACGATTTGTTAGACGATAGCATGACCTTGCTCGAGATCGAGGCAGCTGCTTTGAACGAGGAACCCATCAACTTGTTTGAGGTAGTTCCATCAACTTTGCTCTTGCTCAAATTAGCTTGTAACGTCCTTGGCCTTGTTTGATATCAAGGCCTTGCCTCGCTTTTGCTTTCGAGATCGAGGTACCGCTTTGAACGAGGAACCCATCAACTTGTTTGAGGTAGTTCCATCAACTTTGCTCTTGCTCAAATTCATTGCAACGTCCTTGGCCTTGTTTGATACCAAGGCCTTGCCCCTGCCCTTGCTTGATGTGGCAACCGGTTCCACATTTATGAAGTCCGACATTTTGTGGAGTTTATTTGGACGCGGGCTGCAGGGGTCTGCCTTCCTCTTGCCAAATCCAATAGCATGCTCCTCCTCCTCTCTTATGGGCTCATCCTCCGCCATGGGAACCAAGGCCAAGGGCTACTCCACCTCCGTTGTATTATGGCTAATGCTATTGTCATTTGTGCCTTCATCGTTACTTCTCCCCATCGTCATTTCAGTACAAGTTTGAGCTCAACCAACCAAGCATGAAGTAACACTAAAAGCAGCAAGAAGTAAAATGTTGTCTTTGTCTCCTTAACAGTGAAAGAAGTCATGTTAGCACATCTCTTAATCCATAAAATGAATCATGTCTACTATGGCAGAGGGAGATAATTAATTTTATTGCTCTCAGATTTATGGTATATTTGAAGGTTACAAACCTTCAACTACAATCATGAATGGGAGAAACAAATACTCTTGCAAATAAGGCCTCAAACCCTTACCACCTTATTATGCACAGCAAGAATTGATTATGAAATTCATTGAAACTAAAGTTCTTTTGCGGTTAGGTTCGGTTGTATCTATATCAATTCAGATCGTTGACAAATACACCAACCGAGCAATGAGACCTAAATCAGATTTAGATGATGTAGTAACAATTGAATCAATTGATGAACACGCCACTACCAAATGTCAACTCTAATAAAGAAGTTTCAGTTTTATCGCATAGCCGAGCAAAGCATACAAGATACAATCGAACAAGAACAACAAAGCTAATGCTTAAAACATTGAACTCGAACAAGAACTACAATCGACAAAGTGAATAATTCAAATATTCAATACTTCTAAGTTATAAAGCACATTACTCTACCGGTTCAAGGCCTTATGTATGAATAAATGTCCGAATCATCCAAAACCCTAATCTCATCACCGAAAGCAATACCAATCTCAATCCCACAGCAAAGAAGTAGCAAATGCGATTTGAGAAAACTTACAACAAGTACCCAAGCCAAGTCTCGTGATCTAGCCAAACATGAAACAACTAGTGCTCGCAAGAAGCCACAAAGAGTCGGGCGGCGGCGGCGTCGAAAGTAGAGAGTCAAGCGGCTGTTGAGTGAAGGCTACGGCTTGGCGGCAGAGAGTGAGCGCAAGGCTCAAGCGCCGAGAGAACAGGAGCGTCAGGTTGACTGTAGGCGTCGGCCAAGGCTTCGAGCGAGGAAGCGCAGCGTCACGCATGACAGATCGCAGGAGGCGATTGCCGCGACGGGATGAGCTGGGGCCGGGGGCGTTGGGTTTCAGCGTTAGCATGGAGGGGACTAAGCCTTAGGGTTAGGGTTAGCTAATAGCTATCCTATTGGAGCTCGCCATCACAGCGATGGGTTTACTGCTTTACGCTTGCCGTTCTTTGGCCAAGAACGGACGTAAATTGGGTATCCGAAAATCAAAAAATATCGGGTACCCGAATTTTACCCGTTTTATCTCGGATAGTATCGGGTATTGCTTATCCCGTATCCTACCCGTACCCGGATGAATTTGATCGGATACGGGTACGGATACTACCCGTTTATTTTCGGTACGGATATTACCCGTCTATTTCGGATAATTTTTCCTTCGGATACAAATACGGGTCGAGAATTACTCGACCCGTTTTCACCCCTACTGCTAGCCGGTAGGGGGCCACTCATCCGCAGGCGACTGATGGGAAGCGGTGCGGCAGCGCGGCCCGACGTGTTCACGCCCAGGCCGTGGCTGCACCTGCAGGTGGGCCCTGCGCCCGAGCCTTCTCCCCTCCGCTCCCTCCCTACGTCGTGGGGCCCACCGCAAACGTGCTTTTGCAAAGAGAAATGGCAGCTCGCTCAGCTCACGTCCGCGTCACAGGCAGGCAGCAGCCACCGTCCCGCACGGCACATGGATTAGCGCCGCCGTCATCCCATGTTGCACGGAAAATGACGCGACCAAATGACCGTAGTGCCCTCGCTGTTGATACATCTCTTAACGGCAAGCATATAATTTTGACGGCGTGTACAAATTTTAAATATGTATATAGAGACGTCGTGTATTTATTATATCATTCGTTGTCATATTAAATAGGATAATTTATATTATACTACTCTATTTATTGGTAATTCAGATATACCACTTGTTGTCGACCCACATATCATTAAGACAATGAGTGATATTTTCTAAAATAACAACGAATGGAGTGGTATAGTATGAATATCCTTTTTAATATGACAGTGAATGATATAATCACATGGCATTGAGACAACGAGTAGTATTTTTAAAGTATCGATGAATGAAGTGGTATAGTATAGATTGTCCCTTTTAAATACCACATATCTTTACAATATTAATCATATGAAAAATTTATTTAAATTTGATTGGCGCGCACGAATATTGAAGAGCAAAGCGTAGAGAGGTCGTCTCTTCTATCTAGCAAGCAGTGGCGTAGCTAGGATTTTAGGTAAGGTTAGTCCAACTTTAAAAAAAATAGCAAGGCAATATATAACATAAAATGTATCAAAAGCACAATATACTCAAAGATAATAATAAGATTTTACAATAGTTCAGAGAATATTACCTTTCTACTACTTCTTCTTCTTTATGTCAGGCTTACGCCTTCTAATAGTCATGAAAGTCTCGATTATATCATCTTCATCCACTTTAGAAAACATTTCTAATCGTGGGCTACAGAGCAGAGGGTTAAACAATACTCATCGGACTGAAGTATTGGTTGTACCATAATCTAACTATACCAACCATTGACTCCGCCCCTACTAGCAAGTACAAATATGTAATTTTCATGTGTCACATACTTGCCTTCTCTGCTATCATGGATAGCATTTTCCTAGGTAACCACATGGATAGTTCGATAAAACTGAGTGGGTTGTTCGCATGCTTGTCAAAAAACACTGTAGGATTTGTCTCCTTTGCCCACCAAATAACAGCTACATATATTTTAATATGTCAGAATTTTTTCTGTAGCACATATTAAATAATCATGCATTACTTTAATCACATGGATAGCTTGTTCCAAATGGAATGACGCGTACGAAGGTTTAAGGAGAAGTATAGTTGGATCTTGAGGTGGACGTCGTGCCGTACCGTGCCAATTTGGTATGGGTTTATTATACTTCATGTCTGAACTATATCGAACCGTGACAGTTCGTCTTGTCGGCCGTGCCGTGCCGGTCTAGCTTGCCTTTGATGAGTTCAGGCACAACCTATTTGCTCTTCGTGACTGCTTCGTGCTGTGCCGGTCCAAATCCGGCTCATTTGCACTATTGCGACAAGATGAAGGGAGCCGGATATGCATAGAGTTGAGGCAGTAGACACAAATATTATGAAAAAGAACTAAAATTTATTTATTTTTGAATAGTTACAGAGAGCGATGGGATGATCTTGAATACAATGGCGAGGACAATGGGTAGAAAGAAAGTGAGGAGACATGTAAGAGATTAGAGAGAGAGACTACGAGAGGAGAGATTGAGAGAGGTGGCGACTCTCAGCTCTCTCCCTCTTGCTTCGCTCTCTCTTAGGTATCGGCGATAAGGGTGTCATTCATGTCTTCTGGATGCATCCATAGCGCCGATGCTTCGTGTGGTCGGTGACCTTCATGTTAAGCTTCTTCCTCATGCTCGGGTCATTAGACTCAGACATGGTCCGTCTCCATGACAAATTGTACTTGAAGTTATACCGTCCATCGTGCTCGATTCTCAAGCAGGCACTACCCTTGCTACAATGTCTCGATCAGGTCAAACCATGCCAGTTGTGCTTCGGGCCATCCAAAAGGCTCACCCCAAGTACCTACCTCTAGTTGGACACTTCACCTGGATATTAATATGACGTATGTATTCCAGTACATCGTATATTTGTGTGATTCGCCGTAACATTTTTAGCATATCTCATAATTTTTTTGTTTGCTACCGTGTGAGAATTCCAAATGAGAAATCCGTTTGATATTGTCTTCCTTGTTTCAAGCTACAAATATCAAATGGGAATTTCGCTGGCTGAATGTATTATTTGATCGAACATTTTCTTCCCTCCAGGAAAAAAGCCATCGAGGCTAAAATGGTCAATCCCACAACCGAGCTATCCGTGCGCCTTCTTTGATCTTTCCCATCCTTTCCATTTTCGTTAATTTCGAATTTTTTTTATACAATATTAGCGCAAGAATGTACATGTTAAACAAATGCAACAGGAACAAATCTACTGGATATTGGATAGGTTAGTTTAATCTTTCGATTTATTTTATGCGGCTGGTTTGACACTTTGGATAGATGGTTAGGTTAGTTTATGATTCCCTGTGGCCTCCCTTAATTCCTCTTTGACCAGTACAGTAGCCTCATTGTGTTAGTCAATCCAGTGTACAGAAGCATTTACTATTGATCATGTACTGTTATTGTATTATCTCTACTATTTCTAAATAGGAGTTGATGACGAGTAGCCTGCTCTCCGTCCATCTTACACTTATCTATCCACGCCAGAGGGCTCTTCACGATTGCGTGCAGTCTCCTCTATACAATCTTCCCGAGCACCATACCTTGCCCCGCCATGGTGCCCTCATGTTCCCCAACCGCCTCATCGCCCCTCACCCCGCCAGTCACGCCTCTCCCTCACCACTCATGCCCGCCGCCTTGACCGCTCTCGCCCCTCACGCCCTGAGTAGCAAGAATGGGATCTTGGGAGATATATGGAAGACTGTCTCAAGAAGTGATCTTCTATTGTTGTTGATATCAGATGATGCTCAGGTTTGCTTCTTTTGGATATTCATGTTCTCATATATTGCATACTTGCTATGGTCATTCCTCATGTGTTGCTGTACCAGTGTACCTGGTGATTTCAACCATAGTTTTTAAAATGGGGTATAATGTTTTAACTATCTCGATTTTCAACCTATTGTCTAAAGGATCTTTTTCATATGGTTGTGCCGTTTCTTTTTGCATGTTGCCCAATTATTCTTTTGTTGTAGCTTTTATTGTCACCGAAGAAATCAATCTCTCACCTGGCCAGCCTGCTAATCCAAATAGATACCAAGACCTTGATAGATACTTAGTAAGTGGGGATTGATCTTTTGATTATGGCTTTTATTTTGACTTCACTCATGAAGTTCTATTTACTCCAGTGTTGGTGCTGAACTGTTCAGAATAATTTAATTTCAGAAATGAAGAACCTGAAAAGTGTGGTATTTTTTTTTTTTTGATCAGAAAAGTGTGGTATTAGTGGCTCTGTTGAACAAACCCTTTTGTAGGTCAAAGTAACAGCTTAGTTGATTCAGAATCCAAAGAGACAACACCTTCTTCAGTAAGTAATTTGTTTTCCTATACCACCTTTTCTGTAGTTCTCTCAATCATCTTGGTTCTTATTTCTATCTAATTTTGTGATTTTTTTGTCCCCAGGTGGCTCCAATGAATCAGGCACAACACATCTTCACATTAAGAAGAAATTGGTTTCAATGTGTTTGTATTGCCTTTCTGTACTACAAAACCTCCCATTTAGCTAGGAAATATCAAAACTCTCACTGTTTGTGCTGCCTATGTGACAGTCAAGTTATTTGATCGTTTCGAATATGAATGTAGATCTGCAAGTGCAGTTGTCCCTGCTAGAGCATCCACTTTGCCTAGCAAGAAACTAAGCAGTGAGAAAAGGCAAAGTAAATCGTTTTGTGCATAAGATGTGCCATTCCACAGGAGTATTTTCCTTATGTCAAATTGTGTTACTCTTTTCCTATCCAGTTGAAAACACCGAAAGAACAGTGATTCCATGTTTAGCTTTTTTACTTGAGTATTTTCCTCTGCTCCTAGGCAAGCACCTACTTTGGATTTGTATATAGGTAATGATAAATTGACCTCTTCAAGATGAAGGGAGCTGGATATGCATAGAGTTGAGGCAGTAGACACAAATATTATGAAAAAGAACTAAAATTTATTTATTTTTGAATAGTTACAGAGAGCGATGGGATGTACTGAATACAAGCGAGCGAGGGACAATGGGCGAGAAAGAAAGTGAGGGAGACATGTAAGAGAGATTGAGAGAGACGGTCGAGAGAGGGAGAGATTGAGAGAGACGAATGGCGACTCTCAGCTCTCTCCCCCCTCTTGCTCGTCTCTCTTAGGTATCGGCGATAGGGGTGTCATTCATGCTGCTGGATGCATCCATAGCGCTGATGCTCTGTGGGTCGGTGACCTTCATGTTAAGCTTCTTCCTCATGCTCTGGGTCATTAGACTCAGCATGGTCCGTGCTACAGTGTTGTGCTGAGTTATACCGTCCATCGTGCTCGATTCTCAAGCCAGGCACTACCCCGTGCTACAATGTCTCGATCAGGTCAAACCATGCCAGTTGTGCTTCGGGCCATCCAAAAAGGCTCACCCCAAGTACCTACCTCTAGTTGGACACTTCACCTGGATATTAATATGACGTATGTATTCCAGTACATCGTATATTTGTGTGATCCGCCGTAACACTTTTAGCATATCTCATAATTTTTTTGTTTGCTACCGTGTGAGAATTCCAAATGGGAAATCCGTTTGATATTGTCTTCCTTGTTTCAAGCTACAAATATCAAATGGGAATTTCGCTAGCTGAATGTATTATTTGATCGAACATTTTCTTCCCTCCAGGAAAAAAGCCATCGAGGCTAAAATGGTCAATCCCACAACCGAGCTATCCGTGCGCCTTCTTTGATCTTTCCCATCCTTTCCATTTTCGTTAATTTCGAAATTTTTTTATACAATATTAGCGCAAGAATGTACATGTTAAACAAATGCAACAGGAGCAAATCTACTGGATATTGGATAGGTTAGTTTAATCTTTCGATTTATTTTATGCGGCTGGTTTGACACTTTGGATAGATGGTTAGGTTAGTTTATGATTCCCTGTGGCCTCCCTTAATTCCTCTTTGACCAGTACAGTAGCCTCATTGTGTTAGTCAATCCAGTGTACAGAAGCATTTACTATTGATCATGTACTGTTATTGTATTATCTCTACTATTTCTAAATAGGAGTTGATGACGGTAGCCCGTTCTCCCGTCCATCTTACACGCTTATCTATCCACGCATAGGGCTCTTCACGATTGCGTGCAGTCTCCTCTATACAATCTTCCCCGAGCACCATACCTTGCCCCGCGCCGGGTGCCCTCATGTTCCCCCCAACCGCTCTCATCGCCCCTCACCCCCGCCTACGCTCGTCGCCCCCCTCACCACTCATGCCCGTCGCCCTTGACCGCTCTCGTCGCCCTCACGCCCTGAGTAGCAAGAATGGGATCTTGGGAGATATATGGAAGACTGTCTCAAGAAGTGATCTTCTATTGTTGTTGATATCAGATGATGCTCAGGTTTGCTTCTTTGGATATTCATGTTCTCATATATTGCATACTTGCTATGGTCATTCCCTGTGTTGCTGTACCAGTGTACCTGGTGATTTCAACCATAGTTTTTAAAATGGGGTATAATGTTTTAACTATCTCGATTTTCAACCTATTGTCTAAAGGATCTTTTTCATATGGTTGTGCCGTTTCTTTTTGCATGTTGCCCAATTATTCTTTTGTTGTAGCTTTTATTGTCACCGAAGAAATCAATCTCTCACCTGGCCAGCCTGCCAATCCAAATAGATACCAAGACCTTGATAGATACTTAGTAAGCAGGGATTGATCTTTTGATTATGGCTTTTATTTTGACTTCACTCATGAAGTTCTATTTACTCCAGTGTTGGTGCTGAACTGTTCAGAATAATTTAATTTCAGAAATGAAGAACCTGAAAAGTGTGGTATTAGTGGCTCTGTTGAACAAACCCTTTTTGTAGGTCAAAGTAACAGCTTAGTTGATTCAGAATCCAAAGAGACAACACCTTCTTCGGTAAGTAATTTGTTTTCCTATACCACATTTTCTGTAGTTCTCTCAATCATCTTGGTTCTTATTTCTATCTAATTTTGTGATTTTTTTGTCCCCCAGGTGGCTCCAATGAATCAGGCACAACACATCTTCACATTAAGAAGAGATTGGTTTCAATGTGTTTGTATTGCCTTTCTGTACTACAAAACCTCCCATTTAGCTAGGAAATATCAAAACCTCACTGTTTGTGCTGCCTATGTGACAGTCAAGTTATTTGATCGTTTCGAATATGAATGTAGATCTGCAAGTGCAGTTGTCCCTGCTAGAGCATCCACTTTGCCTAGCAAGAAACTAAGCAGTGAGAAAAAGGCAAAGTAAATCGTTTTGTGCATAAGATGTGCCATTCCACAGGAGTATTTTCCTTATGTCAAATTGTGTTACCCTTCCTGTCCAGTTGAAAACACCGAAAGAACAGTGATTCCATGTTTAGCTTCTTTACGTGAGTATTTTCCTCTGCTCCTAGGCAAGCACCTACTTTGGATTTGTATATAGGTAATGATAAATTGACCTCTTAGGCTATTTCCAGTGCATGGTAACATACCCATTTAATGCACAAGAGAGTTAAGAGAGGAGAGAAGAAAGTTGTATCTTGAGGAAGATCCTACTTGGACACGAAATCATAGACATTGAAACTTGTATCATCTAAGTGGCTCACAATTCATACTCTCATACACATCTAGCATTTAATTATCTTGTGGGGACTAAGAAACAATCTATGATACCATACATTGGGATAGTTGTATCTTCTCTAATATCATATGACATAACAGTTTTGGATATTGTGATAAGATACAATGCTTGCTCGTGAATAGCCTTAGGTGTTGCCTCTGCTAAGAGGTGCCTATGCTGGCTGCATCAATGATGCTCTTTTGGATCCACATATAGGTAATTTGTTGTTGAACTTTTATATGTGCTGAACCATGCATGGCTATAATATAACGCAACGCTTCTTATTGTATACGCTACCATTATTTTTGCTTTGTTTTGGTTGCTCTTTTATATTTGTGCTTCTCTTCTCTGCAACTTGCCTAGGCCATTACCTTGTTGTATTTTTACAATGCTTTTCTCTACTGTCTAACATTACTAACTGCAGCCATCATTAGAACATAAACTACAACTGCAGCCTTAATGAGAAAAAATTCAGCCTTCTTAGTTTTTTTAGTGATGAGCTACATGCTTTGCAAAGTACACGTAGACATATAGCTTTCCATATGAAGGTTTTGAGTTCTTTGAACTACCGTGTGTTTGTTGCAACTACAATAATAATTCTTTTGTTTGTTTTTTATGGTCATTTTGTTTTCTCACCATGCTTAAAATAATCTATTGTTAGGATGAAACTGCGAAGGATCTACAGAGTGAGGATAGAGTGAGAAATCAAAGCTTAGATTGGCTCAAATTAGTAAGGTGCATCACGTGTTAAAGAAAAATATTAATATTTATGTAAAATTTAAGATTCCGTTGCAACGCATAGGCACCCTACTAGTATTAATACTATTTTCTTCTTTTTTATGTTGTTCCAATATACTACTCCGGTCCATTTGGTATGCACAAAATTCAAATAAATTTTACAAGGATTTTATATGGAACAATTTAGTTCCTACAGAAAATAAGAAAAATTTCTATGTTCCATACCGGGCCTTCAAAGTTAAAAAAAAGGCCGCAATATTTCAGATGCCAATGTCATAGTCTGGTCCATATTGGTAGAGATGGCAATCAGACCATGAGTTCTGTACCATAGGTATTCGAGTTCGAGTCGGGTTTTCAATTCGAGTTTATCGCGGTGGTCGTGTATTTTAAGGCTTGCTGCTAATATTTGCAAAATGCCACTGCATGTTGATTTTGCATTTACGTTACGTATGTAAAAATTTCAGCAGTAAGAAAGGTGTGAGGAGGCTAAACTTTCTACAAAATGATTTGGCAATAAATTTTACACAGGTCACATTCTACATTTTCTCAACATGTGTTGCCAATAAAGCGGAGCACTATCAATAGTATAGTATGAATTATCCCAATAAGTAAATAGAACTAAGACCCATTGTGTTTTAACATATAAATTGTTTTAAACTATTGTTGAGATTCCATAAACTGAAAATTCATTTTCTTGGAAATACATTGCATTCTCAGACATTATATTGTCAGCATCTCCACATTCCACCTTTGCAAGAGTAAACTGCTTTCTTTCTTTGCACTAAGTCTGCTTGCTCGAGTATTGAAACCGTCACTATTTTAGCTTTCTAAAATTTGTTTTTGACAAATTTAACCCCTTTTCATTTGAATTTGTAAAATTAACCCTCTTAGTGAGCTCGGAAGTCACCTGTCATGCTAGAGAGGGTCTTCCTGTGAATCTGTTGAGCAATAGAAGCTCAGTAGAAAGCACTCCAGCTTGGCAGCCATATACGAGGACTGATGGCTCGGAAGGACCTAAGGATTGCGGTTGACTAGTTAATCAAGAGATTAAATAAGAAAATTAATTAATTAGTGATTTAAATTAAGTAGTATAATTAAATTAGTGATTAATTAGTAGATTTGATTCCTACCGACCAAGGGGAGCTCGGTAAGAATCTTCACGGCAAGCGACCTATCAAGCTTCTCAAGTGTGAAAAGTGACTCGTGAGGGATTAAATCTATAAATAATTTCAGAGCGAACCATATTTGAAAAAAATTGCTCCGGCTAAAATAGCAAAAAATTCGGAAATATTCACTGTTAACCCTTAACACCCAGTTACTTTTCCTAATCTATTTTGCTACTTTGTCCTACACAATGGCGCACAATCCTCCCATGATCATGGTCCCATATTCCCAATCTCTCTCTCTCTCTCTACACTTGAACTGGACACGCGGGTACGGGTCAGAGGGTTCGTTCAAAACCGGAAGCCCTTCTCCTTCACACTGACCCACCCGTACACGCCTCACGCTTGTCACTACTTATCGGACGCAGATCCGGAGACGAACGCGGGGGACCCCTAGTCCCGCCCGGCCCCATAAATCCTCCGCCGCGGCTGCCTCTGCCACGCCTACCCCACCGTCCGCCCCCCCACCGCTTCACGTACGCTTCCACGCGCACACAGGAAAAAGCGCGCACCTGGGTCCCACCACTCCTGCCTTCTTCTCCTCTCCCCTCCCTCCGCGCTTTGTTGAGCCGTGAGTGCCTCCCCCGGGGCTGGGTGGGAGTGTTTATAGCTGGCTCCTCCTCTTGGGACTCTCCCCACACTTCACTCCTCTCTCCCCTCTCCTCCTGAGGTTGAGTCTCCTCTGCGCCAAGAACCCTCCACAGAAATCTCGGCATTGCGCCGGAGATGAGATGAAAGGAGTCGTCTTTGTGCTGCTCGTTGTCTCGGCCGTCGCTGCCGGCGGCGGGGCGGTGGGCTTAGATTTCTCTGGAGACGGCGGTGGCGAGGGGCGGCCGGCGGCGGTGACGGTGGACCCGGCGTGGCGGTTCCCGAACCCGCGCCTCCGGGACGCGTATGTCGCGCTGCAGACGTGGAAGCGGCGTGCCATCTTCTCCGACCCCAACAACCTCACCGCCGACTGGGTGGGCCCCGGGGTGTGCAACTACACCGGCGTCTTCTGCGCGCCGCTGCCGTGGGACCGGCGCGTTCAAGCCGTAGCCGGCGTCGACCTCAACCACGGCGACATCGCGGGGTACCTCCCGCCGGAGCTCGGCCTCCTCGCGGACCTCGCGCTGCTGCACCTCAACTCCAACCGCTTCTGCGGCGTCCTCCCGTCCACGCTCCGCCGTCTCCACCTCCTGCACGAGCTCGACCTCAGCAACAACCGCTTTGTGGGGCCCTTCCCCGCCATCGTGCTCGACATGCCGGCGCTCAGGTTCCTCGACCTCCGCTTCAACGACTTCGAGGGCGGCGTGCCGAGCCAGCTCTTCGACAAGCCGCTGGACGCCATCTTCCTCAACCACAACCGCTTCCGCTTCCAGCTCCCGGACAACATCGGCAACTCACCGGTCTCCGTCATCGTCCTCGCGCACAACAGCTTCGGCGGCTGCCTCCCGGCGAGCATCGCGAACATGTCCGGCACGCTTAACGAGATCTTGCTCATCAACAACGGGCTCAACTCCTGCCTGCCACCGGAGATAGGCCGGCTACGAGAGCTGACGGTGTTCGATGTGAGCTTCAACGAACTCGCCGGCCTACTGCCTCCGGAGATTGCCGGGATGAGGAAGGTGGAGCAGCTGGACGTCGCGCACAACCTGCTATCCGGGGCGATTCCGCAGGCAGTGTGCGAGCTGCCGCGCCTCAATAACTTCACCTTTGCGTACAACTTCTTCACCGGAGAGCCGCCGGCCTGCGCGCGCGTCGTACCGCGGGACGGCGACCTGAGGAACTGCCTGCCGAACCGCCCTGCCCAACGGACGCCGCAGCAGTGCGCCGCGTTCTACGCCCGCCCGCCCGTGAACTGCGCGGCGTTCCAGTGCAAGCCGTTCATCCCGTCCCTGATGCCGCCTCCGCCTTCTCCGCCACCGCCATCACCTCCTCCCCCTTCACCACCGCCGCCATCTCCACCACCGCCTTCTCCACCGCCGCCATCTCCACCGCCGCCTTCTCCACCGCCGCCGTCACCACCGCCGCCATCTCCACCGCCGCCGTCACCACCGCCGCCATCTCCACCGCCGCCGTCACCACCGCCGCCATCACCTCCTCCGCCATCGCCATCGCCGCCACCTGCGCCGGTCTACCGCCCACCACCACCGCCTGCTCAACCCTACCACCCACCATCACCCCCGCCTGCCCCACATTCACATCCCCCATGCCCCCAGCTGCCCCCGCCGCCACCCTGCGGGCCAACACCAGCATTGCCACCGCCACCGCCACCGCCGTATTTCCCCGGCCCGTTGCCACCCATCTTCTGGGCTCCATATGGATCACCGCCACCGCCACCGCTGCATTGATGTATTCTCAAAAGGAAGGATATTTGAAGGAAAATACATGGTTTTGCTCTCGCCCCTCGTCTCCGACAATGGCTAGTGGATTCACCAATGTACGTGGTCATTGTCATGCTTAGCTACTAGTGTTCTTGATTGATGGCTACTGGTGTGAAGGGGAGTGGTAAGGTGCACAAAATTTTCTTGATTATGATTCGTCGGTGCCCATCTGCGCGTCGAAACAGTTTGTGTTGCTGTAGTGTCGAAAGGGATTGGAGGTGGATGGGTGGGGCTTTGGAGAATTTGGGCTACGGATTGATGGCTAATTGGGCTGTGAATAATAAGAGTCTGAGAGGGGCAGAGGAGGAGAGGATTGTAGGTGCAGGGATATATGTGGAGTGTATAGAGAGAAGCATGAGTTCAGTTCAGTTAAATTCAGCAGACATAAGTTTAGAACAAGAAAATTTGTGTGTTATTTCTTCCTTTTGTATCACAGTTATCGCTGGTTATCCAATTCTTATATTATTTAGTCTGGATTCTTGAAAATTCTTCTTGTTTCCCTTTTTTTTGTGTGTGGATTCTGTTCATTCTCATTTTGCTAGTACTCTGTATGTCAGTGTTGTAATCCACTTGGTTTGATCAAGTGTCTTCGTTGTTCCCTCCTCCCCTTTGCGGTGTTCTGATGTGACTTGCTGCTATTGGTTCATCGCATGTTGGTGTTTGCAGAGTAGTAAGATCAGAATCGTATTCTGGTTTTGCTTGTCAATTTTAGTTTTACCTAATACCTAGTTTCTATATTTCGTTAACCTGAAGTCAGGGAAACACCTTTTTTGGTTCTAAAATTTGAAGGTCTTCTCATAGGCTTCTGTTTCATACATAGTGTTTGTCTAGTTCAGCTGATTGTGATAGGCACTGTAAGGATTTAGGCTGTGTTATTCAACTTTCTTCCGAGAATGATTATACAATTATTCTTTAAAATCAACTGCCTGCCTCCAGCAGTCCTACAGTCCATATGGTTTCGTTTGGTTGCTCTGAGCAGCTCCAAGTCCATGCTAGGAATTTGTTTTTAGTTGGATATCCCATGCTGTGTTTGGTAACTCAATGCACCATCCAAATCATACTACCCATCAGGCCATTACCATCCAATTGCATTGAGTCAGAATTGTAGTTTGGTAGCATAATGTTGGGACTACAGTTGTAAATTTGCACAATAAGTACATTTAGTAGGATCTACCAAAGCTACAAAAAAAAAAGTATGTGAGGACGGTGCAACTTTCTTCAGGATTTCCAGTGTCTTTTGATAAGGCGTAGTCGAGGGGGTGCTGATATCTTGGCTTTCCTGCCATGTGCTTGCTTGCTTCTGAAGAATCCGGCCAGGAATACGATTTTCTTTTTTACCAACAACATCTCTGATTATGGAGAACTCTTCCAGAAGCGACAATGTATATCAGGGGCTTTAGTTCTGCTGCTGCTGCTGCTGGTGGTGGTGGTTATCATGATGTTTACTGCAGCACATGGGCAGAGGCTTGCCCTGTGAGCAGTGGCGGACCCAGAAAAAAATTATAGGTGGGACTAGTTTAAAGTAGTACTAAAACCCCAATCGCAGCGAGTCAGCGACGAAGTCTCTAACTTGGCTGCCTGCCCTACTTATGGGCCAAATTTGTTGAAATTTATGTAGTATATCTGCATCTGGATATAAGAGACCTTAGAATCAGAGGGCAGAAATTTCAACCTGCCATATTGTTGGGTCCTTGCCTGTGAGGTTCACAAGAAACTTGTAGCTAAGCATTAATCAATTCTTTCTTAGTATTGCTTTTTAATCCTTGATTAGATTCATTGATTGGTAGTAAGGTGAATATCTGCTGGTGGTTATCATGATGTTTACTGCAGCACATGAGTAGAGGCTTGCCCTGTGAGGTTGACAAGAAACTTTTAGCCACCATTAATCAAGTCTTTCTTAGTATTGCTTTTTAATCTTGATTAGATTCATTGATTGGTAGTAAGGTGAATATCTGCGGGTCTCAAAAGGAGCAGAGATGGACAGCTTGAGATTCCAATCCAAATTGTTGTTCCTTAACCATTGCTCGCTTGATTTCTTTATGGCCAAAAGCTTGTGATTGTGATGTTGTTTAACCTTTGCATTTGGGGGGCTGGGAGATGTGTCCTACACTCCTAGTAACACCCACTTTGGTTAAAACCAAAATAAATTACTCCTGGAACTAGCTTATTAGGTGCGGTGATTGGTGAGTGCTGGTGCCACTACACACATGCTGGCCGGTCGGGTAGACTTTTTTTTAAAAAAAAATAGCCTTTGGTTCTTTTGAGGGGGGGAAAGGGTGAGATCATAATCTGATCTCGCTCGCTTTTGTGTCCGAATGACCGTTATGCAACTTTTTACTGGTTTAGCATGCCTGTTGCTTTCACAGGGTATCTCCAGTGAATAGGCCCAAATTGGTCCTAACCTATGATAGAGTCCACATGTGATGACGTGGCATGGTGTAATTTTCTACAATGTGTATAGTCCATATGAGGACCAAGGTGGTTCTGCAAGACAATAAAAATACACAATATGTACACCTCTCCTACCCCCGTCTTCCACCTCACCTCCCTCCCACCCTGTTCGCTTCGCTTAATCTTCCCGCGCTTTGTCTCTGGTTCCTCCACGGCGGAGCAGTAGCTTGACGATGTTGCGCTTCTCTCTCCTCCCTCGACATCCATCAGAGAACCCGTGTCTTTTCAGAAGCCACGAAAGGAGATGGAGGGCAATGGCTAGGGGTGAAAACGGGCGGAAAACACTAAAACCATTTTTGTTTTCATATTTTTTCTCGGAAACGATATCGGAATCGATAACTACGGAAACGAAAACGGCATCGGTAATTCGAAAATATCGGAAACGAAAATTCGATACAAAAATATATATCGGTAACGATCGAATCCAAAAAGAGACCCAGTAACGTCGTAAGGACATGTACCACCAATTGACTTCAAAAATTCACACAAATAGTACATCCACATAGAAATTAGTAATTAATAAATATTCACAAATTTATGATGAACACACATCAAATTTTAGACTTGAATGACTACATTAGAGTTTTGTTTTTATGATATTTAAAAATATCTATGATTGGTTAAATCATGAAAATGGGTGGAGATTATAGCCCTCGTGATAAGCTTCGCATAGAGTCTAAAATCACCTAAATCGGAGTTCGGAGTAAAAAGTTATGGGCGTTTTAGTGACCGAAGGAGTGTGATTTGTGGGTGGAATAATTCCGGTAATTACCGACGGAATTTACCGATTTTTCCGGATATCGAAGGAAGCGGTCGGAACCGATCAAAACCGTTATCGTTATCGTTTCGACAAAAATTACCGATTCGATTCGATTCGAAAATTACCGTCTGAAACCGACGTCCGGTTGAAAAATTTAAACGGTTTTGAATTTGAGAATTACCGATACCGCTTTTCACCCTGGCAATGGCGGATCTAAAATTTTAAGATGAGCATAAGGAGTAAATAAAATATTATTTAATATAAAATTCAATATAAAAGTTTAAGGTTCACAATAAAAAATTAAAATACAAATTGTTAAGTATTAGAGCAAATATATCATAATAAATTAGAAAAAATCAAAATATTTAAGAAAAAATAAAATTAACTCTCAAGGCTATAATTTGGAAGTAAGATATTATAGCTTGATCACTAACTTGTAAAAAAATATTGATCATCCATTATATTTAGTTGGTTCTTTCACAAAATTAATTATCGAAAACAAATTTGTTTTCTATAGGTATTGGTTTTGATGTGGAGATAGTAGTTGTCTTCTGTGTCTTTTCAGATCGATTCACAAAGCTTTCCAATATATAGAATGCCTTTTTATTTTTTTAAACTCTACATCCACACAATCAACTAATTAATCCCACCGATTCATCTTTTATCAACATTTTAAGTTCTCAACATTCAACCAGACAATATGTGAAAACCTATAGGATCTGATCGATAGCCCTGATTAGCTGCTACAATGGTGCAGCCCACAGTGTTGTTGATGTTGCTTGGTCAACAGCACGATTGTCACCTCAATCCCATCCTTTCGCCACCGCCTGCTTGCCAAATTGCGTCGTTGGTCGACGCTTTGAGGCCAAGTGAGAGAGAGATGGATAGAGAGCATGAGAGACAAAAAAAAGTTTTGGCTTGGATTGGTTGTGATGTGCAATGTACTCTTCTCGGTTGAGAAATAGAAGGAGTGGGCTTTTCGCTAATGGGTTAGGCTGACCGGTTGAGGAGAGTTATGGGAGAATGACAATGGAATAAAATTAGTTGGTAAATGAATATATATGTTGATTTGGTCCTAATATTAGCATGTATATAGCTAATATACATATTATATAATCAATTTTTTGCAAAAAATTTTGGGTGTACAATTGTACACCCATGTTTCTTAGTTGAATCCGCCCATGGAGGAGGCCCTTTCCAGCGGTGGTGCCCCTTTTCCTTAATGGATTCGGTGGCGGCACTCGTCCCCTGGCCTTCAAGCGGTCGGATCCGAAGGCGGTGCATCTCCTCCGTTGTCCCAGCGGTGCAGCTTCCTCGACTCTGTTCAGTGGAGGCGACTAGATTTGAAGGCGATTCCAGCGGCCGAGGCGCAAGCTTCACTCATAGCATCTCCATCCTGGCTGTGACCGGATTCAGCGACAGTGGGTGGTGGCAAGGCTCTCCTTGGCAGCAACAATAACAACCGGTCTTTGTGGGAAATTTTTTATTTTATACAAAAAGCGTGTCGATTTATAGAAATATACAACAATCTCGGTATTTGCGAAATCTCCATCGATTTAGCATTTTGAAAATCTGAAATGATTTCGCTTTCAAAGCTGCGAAATTGAGGTATTCAGCGTTTTCAAAAAACGAAATCATGTATTTGCAAAGTGAAAATGCGAAATTGGAATACCACGTCAGATTTCGCATTCTGAGGCTGCGAAATTGGCCGAGAATTCCGGGGCTCTGTTGGTGCTTTCGGCGATTTCCAATCACTGGGTCCCGCTCGCTTGCATGCCTCCACGAAAATGAGTTGGCCGGTTCGGTTCGCATGCAGAAAGCTCACACGCGTTGGCAAGCGCACCGTTGCATATCCGGACCCCGGTGATGCTAATCAATTTGCCTTGCTTTTGCAGGTACATGCACTCGCAGAGGAGCTATCATCGAGCCTCTCCGGTTTAGCTCGCTCATTCAAGACCTAATCGACGGTAAGAGATTTTTGAGTTAGTAGGTGAGTGGTGAGGAGCAGGCGATGCTAATCATTTTCTCGAGTTAATTTGCAGGAGTGGTGAGCTGATTTGCGTGAAGAAAGGAGTATAGCATTGCGCGGCGACTCTCGAGATGTATTTATATTAGTTGTAATTAGGTTAGAGATAGAAGAATAGTTTATATCACGATTAGCGACATATTGATTTGATGTTGTACTGGCTGGGTAATTTTTTTAGATGCTAATTTAGATGTATTAGCGAGTTAATTTTATGTAGTTGTTGTAGCGAGTTAATTTTATGTAGTTGTTGTAGGGACTTTTTTTGTGTAGTTGTTTTAGAAACTTTTTTGTGTAGTTATTGTAGCGGCTTTGATTTTTTAGGTGTAATAGACACATTAATTTATTTATTTGTTATAGCGACTTAGGTTTACGTAGTTGTTTTAGCGACCTAAATTTTGTTTTAGCGACTTAGAAAACAGGAAGCTAGACGGCCTAGACCACCATTGAGAAGGGCAGAGATCCGGTTGCTACTTGATTGTAATCACAGAAGTAACATCAATAAGCTCATTTTGGCATAATTTCAATAGAATAACTAGATCTGAAAGCTACATGAAGAACATAAGTCAGATGACGGAACATGGGGAACAAAGAGCTTTTCCCTTTCACTTTTCAGATTAGTTTGAAACAAATAGAAGGTAGCGACTTATTTTTATGTAGTTGTTGTAGCGACTTAATTTTATGCAGTTGTTGTAGCGACTAATTTTTGTGCAGTTGTTTTAGCGACTTATTTTTGTGTAGTTGTTTTAGCGGCCTAATTTTTTTAGGTGTAATAGCCACATTAATTTATTTATTTATTGTAGCGACTTAGTTTTATGTAGCTGTTTTAGCGAGCTAAATTTATTTAATTCACAGGCGGTTCAGAATGGCGATAGAACAATTTAATTTGTAGGAGTGGTGAGGAGTGATTTGCGTGAAGAAACGACTACCACAGATGCAGTATTTATATTAGTTGTAATTAGGTTCTGATTAGAAGAAGAGTTTCTATTACGAGTTAGCGACATATTGATTTGTTGTTGTACTAGCTGGGTAATTTTTTTAGATGTATTAGCGACATTAATTTTTGTAGTTGTTTTAGCGGCCTATTTTTGTGTAGTTATTTTAGCGGCCTAATTTTTAAAGGTGGAATAGCCACATTAATTTATCTATTTGTTGTAGCGACTTAGTTTTATGTTGTTGTTTTAGCGACATAAATTTAGTGTATTTGTGTAGTTGTTTTAGCGACATAAATTTAGCGACTTAGTTTTATTTGTTTTAGAAATTTATTTTTGTGTAGTTGTGTTAGCGGCCTAATTTTTTTAGGTGTAATAGCCACATTAATTAATTGATTTATTTGTTGTAGCGACTTAGTTTTATGTAGCTGTTTTAGTGATCTAAATTTTGTGTAGTTGTTTGTAGTTGTATTAGCGACATTAATTTTGTGTAGTTGTGTGGCCTAATTTTTTTAGGTGTAATTATTTGTTGTAGCGACTTAGTTTTATGTAGCTGTTTTAGCGATCTAAATTTTGTGTAGTTGTTTGTAGTTGTATTAGCGACATTAATTTTGTGTAGTTGTGCGGCCTAATTTTTTTAGGTGTAATTATTTGTTGTAGCGATTTAGTTTTATGTAGCTGTTTTAGCGATCTAAATTTTGTGTAGTTGTTTGTAGTTGTATTAGCGACATTAATTTATCTATTTTTTGTTGTAGCGACCTATTTTTATGTAGTTGTTTTGTCTAATGGACTAAAGACAATTAGGTACTCATATTTAGTATAAATTTGCAAAGATGGAAATGTTTGCTAGAATATATTTGAGGGGACTGTTTGTTTTTGCAGTAGAGGCTCGTGGCGATCGTAAGTGTGAGCACTTAGAGACAAGGCTAGGTACTCCAAATAATTTGGCGGACCTTAAAGCACATGTTGTGCGTCTGCTTGGTCTGGATCCGCGAAGCCACAAAGTTCGTCTAGAGGGGGTCCGTCCACGCTTTGTTCGAGCGACTCTGCGTTGGTATACACACTCTTCTGTTAAGGACTCATGATGTATGGGATCTTTATGTTCGGAAGGCAGCAGAGGAGAATTTTGAGGTTAGCGTGTGCGTCGACATTTCGCCGGCGAGAGAACTCTGAGAGGTGGGATAAGTAGCCATCCTCCCGAGCTTGCCGAAGTGCATATACCTCATGAGGCAAACACCGGAGGAGGAAGGACCGTCAGCGCCAAGTGAAGTCGAAAGTGTGAGGGCGAGGTGGATCGCGCACACCAGACGAATGAAGAAGGCGGGGAAGCGGGGGCGAGGAAGCGCGACACGACGACAACCCGGCTCTGCCATAGAGTATTTCCGTGGGATCGGTCACCTTGGTGCACTATAGCGGATTACAATGCCTTATCCGTGTGGGGTACCAATGAGCGACATCCAACCGGGACACCGGTTTGGGAGCAAGTCGGAGGCCATCCACTTCCTAAACAACTATGCCATTACGACAAGGCGGGAGCCACAGGGCTTTTAAGGTGCGAGCCGACCGCTTATGAGGTTAGGTGCACGAAGTACCTGCGTGTCCTTCTTCGCTCGAGTACACAAATCCAAACACGATGAGTTCTTTGTGATCGATGAGACACAGAGCTCATATGTGCACGGAGGAGTCGATTAGGAACATGAGCGGCCTTGTAGATGCGAGGTTCATAGCGCAACTCCGGTGACCATCGTTGGGAAGGACATAGGGATGACCCCTAGTACAATAATAGAGGAAGTTCACACAAGAACTGGGATGGTCATCACGTACGGCACGGCTTGGAGGGCAAAGCAGAAGGCATTGAAGATGCTCTTCGGAGGGTTCGAAGAGTCCTTTAACTATGCCCCTAGATTGTTACAGAAGATTGCAATGACAAACCGGGGGCCTTAGTTTGCAATGGGCGATGAGCGAAGACGGCTCGAAACGGTCGTACACCTCGGCTCAACGATATCTGCTTCGGTTGTTTTGGTCTTTTGGACAATGCATCGAAGCTTTCAGGCATTGCAGGCCAGTTATATGTGTAGATGGCACCTTTCTAAGTGGGAAGTTCCGTGGGACACTACTAATAGCCCTGGCGGCCGATGCGAAAATAGGATCGCCCCACTTGCCTTTGCCCTCGTTGAGAGTGAGAACAACGATAGTGGTTGTGGTTCCTTAGTCGCTAAAGACTAAGGTAGTGGGTCTGAGGAGCAGGTTTGTGTAATCTCGGACCGTAACAAGGGCCTTACGCACACGTTAGACGTGATGCACGCATGACAACGCAATCCCGTTGAGTTGGCCCGATTTGCGAGAGGAGGTGGTGCATCGCCATCTTGGAGCCAACTTTGTACACAAGGTACAAGAACAAGGCACTTGTGAAGACCTTCAAGTCCTTGTGCCTTCAAAATCGGGATCGCAAGTTCAACGCAATTTGGGCCCATTTGAACGAGTCAACTCGGAGGATGATGGAAGAAGAGGGAACAGGGAGGATCATCTGCGTTCTCAAATGGTTGGAGGTCAAACAGTGCGTGCTGCGTGCTCGCGCAACCTTTAGCTGGATCGGCCGGAAACCAATGGAAGGTGGGCGCTCTGCATCGCGACCTAACGGAGCGAGGTAAAACAATGCTTTAATGCGTCCTCGTATTATCCATCGAAAAGTTTGTGTGATGCTCACGTTAAAGAATGACATCTCGGTACAATGTGATGACCACGAACATTGCGAGGCTTTCAACAATGTTCTTAAGGGTGTTCGTGGCCTACCTCGTGTTCCATCATTGAGCTGAAATTCTACCGACATGGATTACCCGAGACCGTGGTCCGACCGCCAAGGGTGCGACCACGACGTGACCGAAAGTGGAGAAGTTGGCAGCAGCGGCGAAGAACAAGCGCACTTCCACCGCACAAGGATTTTCGACCTTACTACGAACAAATTCGAGGTATTGTGCAAGCGAAAATATGCATCGGGGTTTAGCGCTGGCGACACGTCACAACAATGCGAGATAGGGGCCGACTACGTTACTTGCACCTGTAATAAGCCTAAGCTTCAACATATTCCGTGCTCCCACGTGCTTGCCGCTTCGGGACATGGGCAACGATGCCTCGCAGTTCATTTCATGGTACTACACCGCACAAGCACTGAAGAACATGTGGCGCCTCAAGATGTCTTCCTTCACCGTTGGGACCAACTACAAGACCATTGATGGGCCAACATGGTACCCTTATCCCGCGTGTCGACGCACGGAAGCTGGGAGGCCTAGCAGCGAAAGGATCCACGGTGACATGGATGCTGCACAAGCCATGCACGGTCTGCGGAAGTGCAAGTTATGCAAACAACCAGGGCATGACCGTAGGAGGTGTCCCAACAGCAACCCTTAGTACGCTGTAAACGCGCTATGCCATGTATTCGTGTAACTTATTTGTTTCAATGTATGAACATTTACGGTACTTTGTAAAAATGCCTTTTCCTTTGCCTTGTCATATTATGTGCATATAACATTGCTCCTGACGCGGTGATGGAGGGTCTTCCGCTCCAGAGCTACTCCGTGAGGACGTCGATGCACCCATAGATCACGAGCTATATCGGCGAGGATCCGGGTTAGTAATTAATTTGAAAACGCCGCCTTAACTATGGATTTATCGTCTTGAGGTATTGCTTCTTTTTACAGTTGGACCCACTTGTCACACGATCGGCAAGACAAGATCAAGGCCGTGGACCCTCGTTTCCACATTTAAAGCTTGAGCGAGGTTGCTACCATTTGCCCTAATGATGGGCCGGAGCTCGTATAGAGGCGGCAGCAGGACCCCATCCCGCCGTCGATCGGGCATTTTTCACGGGCTCATCGGCGGTGGCGCCACGAGACCCATACATTTCACTTCCGTTCGGAGAGATGGCTATAACTCTAAAGGACGTGGCCATGCTCACCGGCCTACCTATCAGAGGTCGACCTGTCATTATCACCCGGCCTGCGCGACAACAATGGATCCCTTACATCTCGGAAAGGTATGTCATGTTCGAACGTACTTTATGCATTTGTTGAAGGCAATATCACCGATTGTTCGTAACGACCTTGTCATTGCAGGTTCGGCGTGCAAGACTGATCGAAGGACACGCAAAGGCGTCAAGACATGGCTACGGGCCTTGCGAGAGTATGAGGCTTGCCCTCGATGCGGACGCGAGTTGGTACTACGGCACTCTGAGCTTTAATTGCACTACTCTTGGGCGGTAATGTTACGCAACCGGCGAGGACGTCATCCTCCCTCACATTATTTGGTTAGCAGGAGCTCGCGGCTAACCCTAAGGCAACGGTACAGGGATCTGCCGTGTTGGCGACCACCTACAAGGGGATGTGCGATGCGTGCAAGCGACAAAAACCGGCGGGGGTATTACGGGTGCTTGCACTGCTTGAGATGTGGAGTTGGGAGTACCTCCCAATCTCTAGGCCTTACGTCTTTGAGGTCAGACTACCCATTGGTCATCGATGACGACGTCCGGAGGCTACGCGTCCAACGATGAGTTACCGTTGGATGCATGCACGGTTGAGGTGGACCCCTCGAGATGACCGCGGGAGCTATTACCGTGTCATTGCCGATATAGACCTACTCACCGCAGAACATGTGACATGGAATCGTGGAGCGATCACCGAGCAACGCAACATAGCTTCTCAAGCTCGCATATCGGCTTGTTGCCGCGGAGATGACGCACTATGGATGACCAACTGTTTAGTGTTGTACATGCCAGATTGAGGTTCACTCCCCAGTGCGTGTCTGAGAGAGCAGTTTGGGTTTACGAGTAGTCCGGTTCCACACCTTTCGGAAGCGGGTGCATCGCACGCGGTATGTTCGACCTTACCCATAATTCCGTATCCCGTTGTACCAACAATTTTAACCATTCTCGTGTTTTACAATACAGGAAGAGCGAAGAGGCGGGACCGGAGTCACGACTAGTTACATGTCTTGCCGTGACCATGTGGCTAGGTGGTTGAACACGGCAATGCAGGACGTTGTTGCTCCCTCTGTCCCATATCATCCGGGGGAACACATGCAGTACCTTGAATGGTACCTCCCCCGCACGCGTGCGACCTTACTTAGTGGCCATGTCGAACAGCGAGCACGCCCATATCCTGAGGACAGAGTTCGTGCCGTCCACGTCTTGGTAAGACCCAAATTGTTGAATGTACCGTCATTACAAATTGTGAAACGTATGCATTCGAATATAATACGTACAAACTCTATTGCAGACACAGGAATCATCTGAGCTGCTCTCCCAAGTTGAAGAAATTGCAACTCAGGCTCAGCCCAGCACTAGTGCCCGACCGGACCGGGGGAGGCAATCCATCGCTTCCAGGGGTGCCCGGCTTATTTCAGCTCTCCGTGGGCTTGGGTCCTTTGGTCGACCTTCCAGGCGAGACCATCATGTGCCGACCATGGACCCTTCGCACGGCGCGGCGCGAGAGATCTCTGGCGGTCTTCCATCTCGGCGCGTCCATCTACGGCGCCGCGGCCATCTCACGAGCGAACTTCCTTCTCTGGCGCACATCCATCCACGAGCGCACGTCCATCTACGGCGCACGTCGATCTCGATGGCCCTACATCCGCATCCCCACGAGGATAACATTGCAGGTTTCTCACCCCACCTCGAACCCTCGTGCACAGCTGACGGAATGGTCATTCGGGTGATCCCTCTGAACCCTAATTGGAGCGGGCGAAGATTTCGACCGGGAATGTCAAGACCTGCTTGTCGTTCACTCAACTCCTCGGTGGTCATGTGGGCGATGGGCATCGGGATGTCCTGGACTCGCAACGCAGCGTGCTTGAGACAGCCACCCTACCATATAGGATGATACATCTTGGTATAACCAGGGACATTGGGGCGGAGGACAATATTTGTTTCCATCCCACAAGATCCCCAGAGAGAGGATATCGACACATCGCCTCCGGGTACGGGATATGGGCCATCCCAGTCAGCTGCAGGAGGAGGACACACATCCTCCCGACACATTACACCCGGAGGACAACGTGAGAAGGCAACGGCGTTAATGTAATGTAACATGCTTTGTGCAGCGCCGTATTATAGTTGTCTTTCTGTATTTTCTGAATTTTGTAGATTTTTCTTGATTTTTGCTTCATTGGAAAAGAGTAACATTGTCAGAATTAAATGAAAATAATGATGACTTATCTCCAGCTGAGAATTTTAGATTATCTTATGGAGCCATTAATGCACCTAGAGTATAATTTTCAGAAATTAATAAATTATTTCGAATATTTAAAAATTAGAGAACGAGAGAGAATTGAAAAGTAGTACTCAAAGTTTCAGAATTTTTATTAAATAATGCAGCAATATTTTGAGCTACAAATTTTACATAAGAATCCTTAGGTCAAATAAAATTGAAAAACAAAATTTCAAAAATTTATAAAAATATTTGGATTGTCTGATAAATCAAAATCCGAAATCAGAAAATTGTGCAGAGCAGATTGTCAGAATTTTAGTAAAATATGTAAACAGTATTTTAATTCCAAATTTTTACAGTAGCTAGATAACTTCCAATTCATTGCACACAAAAAAATTCATAAATATTGAAGTGACGTAAAGCCGATTCATTGAACCAGTGCTTCTATTCAACAGGTCTTATGTGCGAATCCTGACGTCTGCACTTTATTTTTCTTATTTTTCTTATTTTTGTCTCACGCAATGAAACCCTTATAACTTTTGCTGTGAATCTCCGATTAATGCAAACTCAGTTCCTAAATTTGAGTTACTCAGTAAGGATTCAAAATATGCAATAAAAAGTTATATGTTGCTTGCAGCAAAAACTTTTAATTAGAGTTTGAATGAAAGTCACCTTTTAGGTAATATGAAGCAGTTATATGTTTCCTTGCTCCATAAATCATGAAATAAATAAAACATACCCCTGCAACCCCAGAGAACCCATTTCTATGAAAAGATTCAGATTTAAATGTATTTTGTATCAAGTATTGATTGTGCAAATACCTTAATAACATGCAAGACTCAAATGGTTAAAATATGTATCAAATGAGCTCAACAAGTGGTGAAACCAGTTTAGTTGCACTTCTGGGATAGCATAGATCACAAATATACAAAAATATTTAGACTCTTCATTAGTTTGCCCTATTTGCTCATTAGCGAAACATGCAATCGGTAAAATGAACAAATAGCCGTAACTTTAGCAAACAGACCTTAAATTCGACAAAACCAACTTCCATGACCTTGAAATGATATTCCCTAGCTTACCATGCAAAAATAACATTAGTTTGATCAACTTTGAGTTAAGCTCATATTAAGCCTAAATCACTATTCATTACAAAAACACCTTGAACAAATGAGAAACATCGCGGAATCAACTTTAAAACACTCTTAGGGATATTCCCTAATAACCCTTGAAAAATAGATAGATTATCCCTTTCTTGTAGTCATGAATGAAGAAAAGAAAAGCGAACCGCAATAGCGCTAAAAATGTGGTCACTTAAGCATTTTCGGTAGTCCATAAAATATCACATATAAACATAAAGTTATGAGAAAATAGCGTAAGATCATTATGCGATACATATTCTACCATAATCTGGAAAAATATGTTAATTATAACTCCATTTGCGTATTAATCCAATCGAAGAAAGACCCCAAATGATCACGTCGAAGACAGAATCGTTATCACTTAAGCCTCTTCGGCGGCTTATAAAATAGCTCGCCTAAACACAAACTTTAGGGAATTGGTCGAGAAAGTTACTTCAATACTTACAAGCTTGTACTTTTGGTAGAGTTCTTCAAACTTTTTCTTCTTTTTTTCTTTATCCATGAGGTCAATCGGTGAGTTTATTGTCTCTCAAGTACTCATCATAGCGGTATTTCGGACGTAGTTGCATTCTCGAGATGCTTCTCTCTTGGTGAAGTAGCGGCAAGGAGCTTTGTACAATCCCTTCTAAGAAGTATATTTTCGCAAATGTAACTAGTTTCTCGCGAGCATACCTTTGTATCAAGCTCAATGGAAGCTATGTTCTTTTTCGTGTAACTCGAATGAGAGAAACAACTTCAATAAGCAAATTACGAGAGAATTTAAATCAAATTGAAGTAAGAACAAAACTACATGCAAAAAAAACGAAAAAGTCTCATACCAACACGCCTTTGTATTTCTTCTCGCCTCTTCTTTTGGGACTTCATCACGTCGGTAATCCCTTCTTTGGAATTATGACAATTAAAAGATAGGCACTATCAGAAACAACTCATAAGGTTTCATGTCGTGCAGCTTTGATGATGGGTGACACGTCGTGCAGCTTTTCACAGAGGATGCCAGTCCATCAAAATGGACAAGTGCTGTAATTGTATTAGCGTCATAACCTTATTTCATTATGTTTTTCATATAAATCTTAATAGTGAACAACCGTGTAAAGGGGAGGCGTGCCGTGGCCAGTGGATCGGGCGGGGGCACAGGGACGTCCTCTCGTGCGGAGGGGGCGTCCTCGTTAAGGTCTTCTGGAGGCCGGCCACGTTATGGGGTATGATTTTTGGCTATTCCTCAATATTTGGCATTTAGACAGCGTTACTTTACGAGCGGGTGAAAAAGGCTTAAACGACCGCGGTTTACATGATCCGGTGTAGATTTCTTTTTGAGGTTGCGACTCGCCATATAGGATAATGTGATCATTTTACAGACATTACTTGGGGATATCCCTAAGATTATTTTAAAGTTAGTTCTGTGATATTTCGTATTTATTCGAGATGTTTTTCATATAGATGAGCGGGGGGCTTGGCCACGTCCCCGTGTAAAGGGGGAGACGTGCCCATCAGAGGTGGATCGGGCGGGGGCTGAGGGACATCCTCGTTCATCTCTTGGAGGCTCGCCACGCCCCCGTGTAGAGGAGACGCCCGTCAGAGGTGGATCGGGCGGGGGCCACGGGGACGTCTTTCGGCTGGAGGGACGTGCTGCATTCGTAGCTCTGGGGGCACTTACGTGCCTCTCCACAGGAGGGCATGGCGACGCGTCCGTCGGGATGGGGGCCTAGCCACATCTTTGGTACGAAGGGCGGGGGGCTGTCCATGTCTTTGGTACTGAAGGGGCACGGGTTCACGAGCACGCCAAGAACAAGGTGGACGTGCCTACAAAAGGACTCTCGGACGAGAGGCCAAACCATAACGTTCTCGAAAGGCTTCCCTTAATCCTTTCACATATCAAAGAGCTTCCATGGCCTATCCCTCGAGCTCAAGTCGTCGCCGAGAAAATCCCAGCAGCGGGGGCTCCGTTGATATAATGCAGAGATGCAAATCCATAATCTTTGAGGGCATGTCACAAAGCACTTACGACCAATTTGATTCTTTTTCAAGTGCGCACGAAAAACAATGAGGTCGAGTTCTTTGTCCTTTTGAGTTGTTACCATGTGTTACTTTAACCTGCATTCCTTGGTGAAATCACGGGCTTTAGGACCCAACAACTGTAGTTTCGGGCTTGGGAAGAGGATATCGAACACAACTCCACATTCGAGATCCATTATGCCAAGTCTTGTCCAGGAAAAGCCACTGCTCACGGCACCTTCGCCCCGCACCTAGACCCCTCGTACACCGCGAACAATGGATGCTATGAACCCATAATGCCTATGCTCCTGCCACTACCCAGCAGGTCTATCCATGGAAGTGTGTGAGGCGCGAGAGAGGTGCCTCAAAAAAGTCAGGGGGAGCGGCCTCGTAGCTAATCCCGAATATGAAATGACAGTGGAATGTTCGTTTCCATCCTGCGGATGTCTATGCCACTTTGTCCATCTTTATTAGAGTTAGTTTCCTCGATCTTGTATTGTCATGCATTTCCTTGTAACCTATGTAGCGTCAACTTGTAACTTCTATTTTGCATTGAATAATGACGCTGCGCAATTCCCTCAACATTTTGCATTTTTACGTGACATTTTACAGGTTGTCAAAAACGCTTAAATGATCAAGTAGTTCTTAGTAGTTCTTTTAATGATATTTAATTGTAGCTCGCAGTAATGTCAAATCACCCATGTCTTGCTCGCCTGCACGCGCCCTCGAGTTGTCGGGGTGCGGCCTCCCTACCGACGCAGACTAGTCGGTGTCACGGAGGCCAAAGACCGGCACGCCTTGAGCTACTCGGCCCGCAGTCTGACGCTCTAGCTAGGCATGAGAGGGCCCACCGCGCGCCCCTCTGTGATTGATTTTATTATTAGCGATATGTTATGTAGTTAGTGTTTCATTTGAAATATGTTGCACTTGTATTTGTATTTTTTGTAAATTTAATCTTATGTACTTAGTTGTTCCTTTCATCGCATAAACGCTTTGTCACACACCTAGTAGCTTTACCGCATCAAAACGACAACACTGCACCACGCTTAAATTCGATTGCTATTAAAATATGAACTTTTCGGTAGCGATGTGACAACTCACGCTAGCGACTTTACGGTGACACGACAACACGACGCATGACTTTTTCGGTAGCGATGTGACTACTCGCGCTAGCGACTTTACCAGTGACCGACAACACGCCATGAAATGATAACACGCTGCAACACGCCATGAAATGACAACACGCAGCTGCACAGCTGCAGAAGAAGAGCTGTAATTGTGTGGAGTAACCCCTCACCACCACTATAAAAGCAGATCCGAGGGTAGACATCCAACACCAAACCAGCAATAAACGCCGGTGAATCTACACAAATTAGGGCACAATGTCGTTCTACCGTCGCCTCTTGACAGCGATGGTTTCCGGTTTGTATCCAGTATTTTCATGTATGGTTTTCGACTTAGTCAATCGCTGCGATTATGTACCCTATGTTGTATCCCGACTTTATGAATTCCCTAAGGCATTTCACTTGACATGGTATTATAGTTGTTCTACTTACTTCACTTTGTAATATCAATCTTTGGGTTCTATTCAATGCTTAACTCGACTTAACACACACTAAAAGAGAATGGCGAACAACTTAAGTCTGCATCTAAGTGGCGGCGGCGACTTATCTGTCACCTCCACCTCGACGTTCAAGCACTACAAGAGCTGGGCGTCCCTACGAACAATACAAGGGCGTCCGACCAGCGCAAGGAGGGCTTGCTCCTAACTATGGCTATAGACGATGATGACGGCGACTTCGTGTCACCTCTACCTCGACGTTCAAGCACTACAAGAACTAGGCGTCCTCTGAACAATACAGAGGACGTCCCACCAATTGCTGAAGGAGGGCTTGCTCCTAACTATGGCTATGACGATGATGGCGACGACTTGTGTCACCACCATCTCGATGTTCAACTACTACGAGCTGGCCGTTCTCTGAACAATACAAGAGGACGTTCGACCAATGCTGCGGAGAGGGCTTACTCGTAACTATGGCGATGAAGATGGCGCGACGACTTACTGTCACCACCACCCCGACGTTCAAGCACTACGAGTTGGCCATTCTACGAACAATACAAGAGGACGTTTGACCAACGCTGCAGGATGGCTTACTCGTAACTATGACGATGAAGATGATGACGACGACTTCGTGTCACCACCACCCCGACGTTCAAGCACTACTAGAGCTGTCCGTTCTACGAACAATACAAGAGGCCTATTCCGACAACCATAGCCTTAGAATGTATGGTTTTCTGACTTAGTCCTTCACTGGAGTTATGTACCCTATGTTGTATCCCAGCTTTACGGATGTCTTTCGAAGTGGTTTCCAGTTTGTATCCGTATTTTACATGTTAAGCAGGCTTTAATTAGAACATTTTCGTGTGATTGAGGCTGCATTACAAAATTTTTAGTGGCATGATTCACCTGTATTACAAAATTGAAAAGGCATTGAGGCTGCAATTGTGTTGTCCTCGATGCGAAAAGGCTCGAGAATTGCGGTGTATTTTCTAGTGCATACTGAAAAGACTCGACATTGCAAGTGTATTGTCTACTCGATGCGAAAAGACATTGACGCCTGCAGTGTGTTGTCAAGTCCGTCTGAAGAAGCTTTGAGGCTGCGGTCGCGTTATCAACTCGGCACGAGAAACCGTGGGACACAAGTCTTTGGAGACGAGAGGCTTATGTGCCGTGTTTGCTCTCCGAGTGCCCCTAAGGCCTATATAAGAAGGGACGATGTGTTCTAAGAAGCACAGGAGAAGAGGAACAACCAAGGTGAGAAGTCTCTAAGATATATCCGTTCATTTTAGGTAAGGATCAAGACAAAATGCCGAGGCGTGCAAGTTCAAAGGAAAGGCAAAGCAAAAGAAGGGAGGCTCTTCGATCTTGCCGCATGCAGTACCAAGATCTCTTCCTACCGACCGGGGTTGTCGCACCGATGTGTTTGTGCGGAGATCCTTGCAGTGCTTGTCCGCTCATACGAGCTTCCAACTTGGAAGAGGCGGTATTGGAAGTGCACGCAACTCTGGTCGATTTCACTCACGGAGAAGGCCGGAAGCTTCGCCTCATGGTAATAATCATACGTGTTTCCTAATATTTCTACATGGAACTTTCCTAATTTTTTGTTTCATGCAATCGCCTCCCCCACTGTGAATTTGAGAAGTGGTAATGACGAGGAGATCGACACGGAGGACCAAAGGCTCCTTGATGAAGAGTTCCAAGCGGACCGTGAGGAAGCGACTTCAAGCGCTAGCGTGACGCCAAGACGCGAGGAGGCACGCCTGCAAGGAAGTGGAGGAGAAGGAGGCCGAGGAGAATACGTCGTGCGGAAGCCCCACCGGAGGCATGGGAGAAGGGAAGTGGCCTCGATGCACTCGATGAGGCGTCATGTTATATGCTCCTCCCAATTTTAAGCCGTAATAAAAATGTAGCCTACCTTATTTTCTGCAAAGAACCACGAGTTGAGAATCACATCTCTTATTTTCATGATAAATTATATGAATTTCTTCTATATCTTCTTGTTGTATCCCAATTATATTATTCTCGCAATTATTACGAAACTACATTACTTAAAAAATTCCTTAAACACTTCAAAAAACCCATTACGTCAGTGAGCGAATAAAAATCTCGATGTTCAACCCGATCAGCAAAAATTTCTCACTTTCGTCGAAGTCGGAAATGTCTTATTCAACCAGTCAAGAGGAAAAGGTTATCACGCATATGAAATAAAATTCTCCAACAAAAATATTTCGATAAAAGATTTTCTATATCACTAAAAAATAGATTTTTTATTTATTCAACCCTAGTTGACACATGAAATTATCGCCCGTCCGGGCACGAAATCGACCCATGTGTACAGAGCGGCCACTTTTGCAGTCGAGCAGCGGAGGCTAGTTTCGAATTTACAAAACGCATGAGGCCGAAGCAGTAAAAATTTGCGAGCTTTGTTCGTGGCGCCGTGCGGCCATGTGCTTAACGCCGGTGTGCGGCTATGCCATAAGCGCGTGTGGGATGCTTGGCGTGTGGGGTGCGGCGCCATTAAGACGAGATTAGCGAGACCGCTTGGCGAACAAGAAAATTGCTGCTCTGCGGCCTAGTTCCTTCTTTTTCCTGAAACCAAAAGCGAGGTAACATTTCATCCACGGTCGCGGCCAGCTCAATTTCGCATCCTCACATTGAGAAATCGACGTGGCATCTCCAATTTCGCGTTTCGGTTTGCAAATACTCGATTTCGCTTTTCCAGATTGCGAAATACCCGATTCGCATTTTGAAAGCGAAATCACCGATTCATAATCTGAGTTTGCGAAATTGAGATTCAGCTTTTGAGATTGCGAAATCGGTGGAGATTCGATAAATATGCTTGAGATTGTTGTATATTTCGTAAATACGGCTAGCGTTTTTGTATAAAATAAAAAAAATTCGTCTTTATGCGATTTGACTTTTTCCATATTTTATTCTTTGAAGGAATAAGTTCATCTAACACTTTCAACTATAAAACTACATATTTAACCTAAACTTATAAAACAAAGTCAATTTATACACTAAGGTGGTTTGAAGAGTGGTTTTGCTTGATAGAGATCCAACTCAAAATGATTTTTGCTATATTGGTAGTCATGATATCGATTTTTGTTAATGTAGATACAAATAAGAGAATGATGGAGAAAAAAAATGTATAAAGAGAAAATAAGTGAGAAAGATGTCGATGACGTAAATATCAATACATTGAATTGGATCCTCATTACCAAAACTCGATGATGTAATTGCTAATATAGTCAAAACCACCTTGAGTGGGATCAACATCATCAAAATAGCCCTTGGAAACCACGTTAAGGTGTAATTTGACCTGGTTTTATAAGTTTAGGGTTGTTAAATATCCTGTTTCATAATTGATATTAAATGGACTTTTTGAAAAGTTTAAAAATGTAAAATATACCTATTCTTCCTTTGAGACCAGCTCCCATGCATAAGATCCTCTCCTCCAATTTCTTAGTGCGCACCCTCACAATGTTTGAGGTCGGCTCTATCCATTCTTAGTCAGCCAAGGGAACCCCCCTCTTATTGCCCCATGGATGCTACTATCTAATGCTATACTATTGAAATCACTTTCAACGGTATGTGCATGTTTCTCTAGGTTTCAAAACATTCCATCCATATTTTGTAGGTTTTATTAGGTCTCATAAGAGTTCCAAAAGGGTTTTATAAATGTTTCAGCATGTCTCAACAAATTTCAATAAGTTTCTAATATGAAACTACAAGTTTTGTCTAGATTCAAATCTGAAACTTAATTTAAAACGAGATTCAAAAGAATTTTAACCGAGTTTCAAGAAACTAACTTCAAAGTTTCAAACTACGTTCTGCAGATTTCAAAAAAGTTTCAAACTAGTTTAACAAGGTTTCAGTGTGTTTAAACAAACGGCGGAGCAGTAGCTTGACGATGTTGCGCTTCTCTCTCCTCCCTCGACATCCATCAGAGAACCCGTGTCTTTTCAGAAGCCACGAAAGGAGATGGAGGGCAATGGCTAAAGGTGAAGCAGGCGGAAAACACTAAAACCATTTTTGTTTTCATATTTTTTCTCGGAAGCGATATCGGAATCGATAACTACGGAAACGAAAAGCGGCATCGGTAATTGAAAATATCGAAACGAAAATTCGATACAAAATATATATCGTAACGATCGAATCGAAAAAGAGGCCGATAGCGTCGTGAAGGACATGTACCACCAATTGACTTCAAAAATTCACACAAATAGTACATCCACATAGAAATTAGTAATTAATAAATATTCACAAATTTATGATGAACACACATCAAATTTTAGACTTGAATGACTACATTAGAGTTTTGTTTTTATGATATTTAAAAATATCTATGATTGGTTAAATCATGAAAATGGGTGGAGATTATAGCCCTCGTGATAAGCTTCATAGAGTCTAAAATCACCTAAATCGGAGTTCGGAGTAAAAAGTTATGGGCGTTTTAGTGACCGAAGGAGTGTGATTTGTGGGCTGGAATAATTCCGGTAATTACCGACGGAATTTACCGATTTTTCCGGATATCGAAGAAGCGGTCGAACCGATCAAAACCGTTACCGTTATCGTTTCGACAAAAATTACCGATTCGATTCGATTCGAAAATTACCGTCTGAAACATCGTCCGGTTGAAAAATTTCAAAACGGTTTTGAATTTCGAATTACCGATACCGTTTTCACCCACCGCAATGGCGGATCTAAAATTTTAAGATGAGCATAAGGAGTAAATAAAATATTATTTAATATAAAATTCAATATAAAAGTTTAAGGTTCACAATAAAAATTAAAATACAAATTGTTAGTATTAGAGCAAATATATCATAATAAATTAGAAAAAATCAAAATATTTAAGAAAAATAAAATTAACTCTCAAGGCTATAATTTGGAAGTAAGATATTATAGCTTGATCACTAACTTAATAAAAAAATATTGATCATCCATTATATTTAGTTGGTTCTTTCACAAAATTAATTATCGAAAACAAATTTGTTTTCTATAGGTATTAGTTTTGATGTGGAGATAGTAGTTGTCTTGTGTCTTTTAGGATCGATCCACAAAAGCTTTCCAATATATAGAATGCCTTTTCATTTTCTTAAGCTCTACATCTACACAATCAACTAATTAATCCCACCGATTCACCTTTTATCAACACTTTAAGTTCTCAACATTCAACAAGACAATATGTGAAAACCTATAGGATCTCGATCGATATACGATTAGTTGCTACAATGGTGCAGTTTACAGTGTTGTTGTTGCTGCTTGGTCAACACCACGATTGTCGCCTCAATCCCATCCTTTCGCCGCCGCCTGCTTGCCAAATTTGCGCGTTGATCGACGCTTTGAGGCCAAGAGAGAGAGATGGATAGAGAGCATGAGAGACAAAAAAGTTTTGGCTTGGATTGGTTGTGATGTGCAATGTACTCTTCTCGGTTGAGAAATAGAAGAGTGGGCTTTTAAGCTAATGGGTTAGGCTGACGGTTGAGGAGAGTTATGGGAGAATGACAATGGAATAAAATTAGTTGGTAAATGAATATATATGTTGATTTGGTCCTAATATTAGCATGTATATAGCTAATATACATATTATATAATCAATTTTTGCAAAAATTTTGGGTGTACAATTGTACACCCATGTTTCTTAGTTGAATCCGCCCATGGAGGAGGCCCTTTCCAGCAGTGGTGCCCTTTTCCTTAATGGATTCGGTGGCGGCACTCGTCCCCTGGCCTTCAAGCGGTCGGATCCGAAGGCGGTGCATCTCCTCCGTTGTCCCAGCGGTGCAGCTTCCTCGACTCTGTTCAGTGGCGGCGACTAGATTTGAAGGCGATTCCAGCGGCTGAGGCGCAAGCTTCACTCATAGCATCTCCATCCTTGCTGTGACCGGATCCAGCGACAGTGGGTGGTGGCAAGGCTCTCCTTGGCAGCAACAATAACAACCGGTCTTTGTGGGAAATTTTTTTATTTTATACAAAAAACGTGTCGTATTTATAGAAATATACAACAATCTCGGGTATTTGCCGAAATCTCCATCGATTTCGCATTTTGAAAATACGAAATGATTTCGCGTTTTCAAACTGCGAAATTGAGGTATTTCGCGTTTTCAAAAAACGAAATCATGTATTTGCAAAGTGAAAATGCGAAATTGGAATACCACGTCAGATTTCGCATTCTGAGGCTGCGAAATTGGCCGAGAATTCCGGGGCTCTGTTGGTGCTTTCGGCGATTTCCAATCACTGGTCCCTTCGCTTGCATGCCTCCACGAAAATGAGTTGGCGGTTCGGTTCGCATGCGAAAGCTCACCGCGTTAAGCGCACGTTGCATATCCGGACCCGGTGATGCTAATCAATTTGCCTTGCTTTTGCAGTACATGCACTCGCATGAGGAGCTATCATCGAGCCTCTCGGTTTAGTTCGCTCATTCAAAACCAACCGACGTAAAGATTTTTGAGTTAGTAGGTGAGGAGTGGTGAGGAGCAGGCGATGCTAATCATTTTTCGAGTTAATTTGCAGGAGTGGTGAGGAGCTGATTTGCGTGAAGAAAGGAGTATAGCATTGCATGGCGACTTCTGATCTGGTATTTATATTAGTTGTAATTAGGTTCTGAGATAGAAGAATAGTTTATATCACGATTAGCGACATATTGATTTGATGTTGTCTTGGTGGGTAATTTTTTAGATGCTAATTTAGATGTATTAGCGAGTTAATTTTATGTAGTTGTTGTAGCGAGTTAATTTTATGTAGTTGTTGTAGGGACTTTTTTTTGTGTAGTTGTTTTAGAAACTTTTTTGTGTAGTTATTGTAGCGGCCTGATTTTTTTAGGTGTAATAGACACATTAATTTATTTATTTGTTATAGCGACTTAGGTTTACGTAGTTGTTTTAGCGACCTAAATTTTGTTTTAGCGACTTAGAAAACGAGGAAGCTAGGCGGCCTAGACCACCATTGAGAAGGGCGACATCCGGTTGCTACTTGATTGTAATCACGAGTAACATCAATAAGCTCATTTTGGCATAATTTCAATAGAATAACTAGATCTGAAAGCTACATGAAGAACATAAGTCGGATGATGGAACATGGGGAACAAAGAGCTTTTCCTTTCACTTTTCGATTAGTTTGAAACAAATAGAAGGTAGCGACTTATTTTATGTAGTTGTTGTAGCGACTTAATTTTATGCGATTGTTGTAGCGACTAATTTTGTCTTGATTGTTTTAGCGACTTATTTTTGTGTAGTTGTTTTAGCGGCCTAATTTTTTAGGTGTAATAGCCACATTAATTTATTTATTTATTGTAGCGACTTAGTTTTATGTATTTGTTTTAGCGAGCTAAATTTATTTAATTCACAGAGCTGGTTCGAAGCGATAGAACAATTTAATTTGTAGGAGTGGTGAGGAGCTGATTTGCGTGAAAAGCGACTACCACAAGTCTGAGTATTTATATTAGTTGTAATTAGGTTCTGATTAGAAGAAGAGTTTCTATTACAGTTAGCGACATATTGATTTGTTGTTGTACTAGCTGGGTAATTTTTTTAGATGTATTAGCGACATTAATTTTTGTAGTTGTTTTAGCGGCCTATTTTTGTGTAGTTATTTTAGCGGCCTAATTTTTAAAGGTGGAATAGCCACATTAATTTATCTATTTGTTGTGGCGACTTAGTTTTATGTTGTTGTTTTAGCGACATAAATTTAGTGTATTTATTGTAGTTGTTTTAGCGACATAAATTTAGCGACTTAGTTTTATTTGTTTTAGAAATTTATTTTTGTGTAGTTGTGTTAGCGGCCTAATTTTTTTAGGTGTAATAGCCACATTAATTAATTGATTTATTTGTTGTAGCGACTTAGTTTTATGTAGCTGTTTTAGTGATCTAAATTTTGTGTAGTTGTTTGTAGTTGTATTAGCGACATTAATTTTGTGTAGTTGTGTGGCCTAATTTTTTTAGGTGTAATTATTTGTTGTAGCGACTTAGTTTTATGTAGCTGTTTTAGCGATCTAAATTTTGTGTAGTTGTTTGTAGTTGTATTAGCGACATTAATTTTGTGTAGTTATGCGGCCTAATTTTTTAGGTGTAATTATTTGTTGTAGCGATTTAGTTTTATGTAGTACATTTTAGCGATCTAAATTTTGTGTAGTTGTTTGTAGTTGTATTAGCGACATTAATTTATCTATTTTTTGTTGTAGCGACCTATTTTTATGTAGTTGTTTTGTCTAATGGACTAAAGACAATTAGGTACTCATATTTACCGTATAAATTTACCTTGAGATGGAAATGTTTGCTAGAATATATTTGAAACGGCCTCTTTGTTTTTGCAGTAGGCTCGTGGCGATCTTGAAGTGTGAGCACTTAGAGACAAGGCTAGGTACTCCAAATAATTTGGCGGACCTTAAAGCACATGTTGTCGTCTGCTTGGTCTGGATCATGAAGCCACAAAGTTAAATCTAGAGGGTCCGTCACGCTTTGTTCGAACGACTCTGCGTTGGTATACACACTCTTCTGTTAAGGACTCATGATGTATGGGATCTTTATGTTGGAAGGCGCGAGAGGAGAATTTTGAGGTTAGCGTGTACGTCGACATTTGGCGTGAGAACTCTGAGAAATTGGGATAATAGCCATCCTCCCGAGCTTGCGAAGTGCATATACCTCATGAGGCAGCACCGAGGAGGAAGGACCGTCGGCGCTGCGTGAAGTCGGTAACGAGGCGAGGTGGATCGCGCAGCCACGAATGAAGAAGCGGGGAAGCGGGGGCGAGGAAGCGGCGGAACCCGACAACCGGCTCTGCCATAGAGTATTTCCGTGGGATCGGTCACCTTGGTATGCCATAGCGGATTACAATGCCTTATCCGGTGTGGGGGTACAATGAGCGACATCCAGGGACACGGTTTGGGAGCAAGTCGGAGGCCATCCACTTCCTAAACAACTATGCCATTACGACAAGGCGGGGCCACGGGCTTTTAAGGTCGGCCGACCGCTTATGAGGTTAGGTGCACGAAGTACCTGCGTGTCCTTCTTCGTTCAGTACACAAATCCAAACCACGATGAGTTCTTTGTGATCGATGAACCGAGCTCATATGTGCCGGAGGAGTCGATTAGGAACATGGCGGCCTTGTAGATCACGAGGTTCATAAGCGCAACTCTGGTGACCATCGTTAGGAAGGACATAGGATGACCCTAGTACAATAATAGAGGAAGTTCACACAAGAAGCGGGATGGTCATCACGTCGGCACGGCTTGGAGGGCAAAGCGAAGGCATTGAAGATGCTCTTGGAGGGTTGAAGAGTCCTTTAACTATGCCCTAGATTATTCTGAGAAGATTGCAATGACAAACCGAGGGGCCTTGATTTGCAATGGGCGATGAGCGATGCGGCTCGAAGGCGGAATCGTACACCTCGGCTCAACGATATCTGCCGGTTGTTTTGGTCTTTTGGACAATGCATCGAAGCTTTCGAGCATGCGGGCGAGTTATATGTGTAGATGGCACCTTTCTAAGTGGGAAGTTCCGTGGGACACTACTATGACCACGGCGGTGATCTGCGAAAATAGGATCGTCCCACTTGCCTTTGCCCTCGTTGAGAGTGAGAACAACGATAGTGGTTGTGGTTCCTTAGTCGCTAAAGACTAAGGTAGTGGGTCTGAGGAAGCGGGTTTGTGTAATCTCGGACCGTAACAAGGGCCTACACACGTTAGGCGTGATGCACGGCGGCACGTCAATCCCGTTGAGTTGGCCCGATTTGCGGAGGAGGTGGTGCATCGCCATCTTGGAGCCAACTTGTACACAAGGTACAAGAACAAGGCACTTGTGAAGACCTTCAAGTCCTTGTGCCTTCAAAATCGGGATCGCAAGTTCAAGCGCAATTTGGGCCCATTTGAGCGAGTCAACTCGGAGGATGATGGAAGAAGAGAACACAGGAGGATCATCTGCGTTCTCAAATGGTTGGAGGTCAAGCGGTGCGTGCCGTGCTCGCGCAACCTTTAGCGATGGATCGCGGAAACCGGCGGAAGGTGGGCGCTCTGCCGCGACCGAACGGAGCGAGGTAAAACAATGCTTTAATGCGTCCTCGTATTATCCTTTGAAAAGTTTGTGTGATGCTCACGTTAAAGAATGACATCTCGGTACAATGTGATGACCACGAACATTGCGAGGCTTTCAACAATGTTCTTAAGGGTGTTCGTGGCCTACCTCACGTGTTCCATCATTGAGCTGAAATTCTCTGGACGCGGATTACTTAGAGACCGTGGTCCGACCGCCAAGGGTGCGACCGCGGCGTCTTGCGAGAGTGGAGAAAGCTGCTGCGGCGAAGAACAAAAGCGCACTTCCACCGTACAAGGATTTTCGACCTTACTACGAACAAATTCGAGTATTGTGCAAGCGAAAATATGCATCGGGGTTTAGCGGTGGCGACACGTCACAACAATGCGAGATAGGGGCCGACTCGTTACTTGCACTGTAATAAGCCTAAGCTTCAACATATTCCGTGCTCCCGTGCTTGCCGCTTCAGGAGACATGGGCGGCAACGATGCCTCGCAGTTCATTTCATGGTACTACACCGCACAAGCACTGAAGAACATGTGGCGCCTCAAGATGTCTTCCTTCACCGTTGGGACCAACTACAAGACCATTGATGGGCCAACATGGTACCCTTATCCCGCGTGTCGACGCACGGAAGCTGGGAGGCCTAGCAGCGAAAGGATCCACGGTGACATGGATCTTTGCACAAGCCATGCACGAGTCTGCGGAAGTGCAAGTTATGCAAACAACGGGGCATGACCGTAGGAGGTGTCCCAACAGCAACCCTTAGTCTGCTATGTAAGCGCTATGCCATGTATTCGTGTAACTTATTTGTTTCAATGTATGAACATTTACGGTACTTTGTAAAAATGCCTTTTCCTTTGCCTTGTCATATTATGTGCATATAACATTGCTCCTGAGCGGTGATGGAGGGTCTTAGCTCCCAGAGCTACTCCGTGAGGGCGTCGATGCACCCATAGATCACGAGCTATATCGGCGAGGATCGGGTTGGTAATTAATTTGAAAAACGGCGCCTTAACTATGGATTTATCGTACTGAGGTATTGCTTCTTTTTACAGTTGGACCCACTTGTCACACGATCGGCGCACAAGATCAAGGCCGTGGACCCTCGTTTCCACATTTCGCTTGCCAGGGCAGGGCTGCTACCATTTGCCCTAATGATGGACGGAGCTCGTATAGAGGGCGGCGACAGGACCCCCATCCCCGCCGTCGATCGGGCATTTTTCACTGGGCTCATCGACAGGTGGCGCCCTGAGACCCATACATTTCACTTCCGTTCGGAGATGGCTATAACTCTAAAGGACGTGGCCATGCTCACCGCCTACCTATCGAGGTCGACTGTCATTATCACCCTACTGCGCGACAACAATGGATCCCTTACATCTCGGAAAGGTATGTCATGTTGAACGTACTTTATGCATTTGTTGAAGGCAATATCACCGATTGTTAAATAACGACCTTGTCATTGCGTGTTCGGCGTGCGATCTGATCGAAGGAGGACGGGTGCGTCCAAGACATGGCTACGGGCCTTGCAGGAGTATGAGGCTTGCCCCCCTGATGCGGACGCGGAGTTGGTACTACGGCACTCTGAGCTTTACATGCACTACTGCCGGGGCGGTAATGTTACGCAACACTGGCAGGGGCGTCATCCTCCTCACATTATTTGGTTGCCCGGGGCTCGCGGCTAACCCTAAGGAGGCAACAACAGTCTGGTGGGATCTGCCGTGTTGGCGACCACCTACAAGGGGATGTGCGATCGTGCAAACGACAAAAACCGGGGGGGGTATTACAGGTGCTTGCACTGCTTGAATGTGGAGTTGGGAGTACCTCCCAATCTCTAGGCCTTACGTCTTTGAGGTCGTACTACCCATTGGTCATCGATGGCGGCGTCCGGAGGCTCTGGCGTCCAACGATGAGTTACCGTTGGATGCATGCGCGGTTGAGGTGGACCCCTCGAGATGATCGGGAGCTATTACCGTGTCATTGCCGATATAGACCTACTCACCGCAGAACATGTGACATGGAATACGTGGGCGATCACCGAAAGCAATGACATAGCTTCTCAAGCTCGCATATCGCTTGTTGCACGGCGGGACGGCGACTATGGATGACCAAGCTTTCGTGTTGTACATGCACGCAGATTGAGGTTCACTCCCCCCGTGTCTGAGAGCGGTTTGGGTTTCTGTGAGTAGTCCGGTTCCCACCTCGCGGGAAGCCGGTGCATCGCACGGGTATGTTCGACCTTACCCATAATTCCGTATCCCGTTGTACCAACAATTTTAACCATTCTCGTGTTTTACAATACAGGAAGAGCGCGAAGGGCGGGACTGGGAGTCACGACTAGTTACATGTGCGCCGTGACCATGTGGCTAGGTGGTTGAACACGGCAATGCAGGACGTTGTTGCTCCCTCTGTCCCATATCATCCGGGGGAACACATGCAGTACCTTGAATGGTACCTCCCCCGCACGCGTGCGACCTTACTTAGTGGCCATGTCGAACAGTGAGCACGCCCATATCCTGAGGACAGAGTTCGTGCCGTCCACGTCTTGGTAAGACCCAAATTGTTGAATGTACCGTCATTACAAATTGTGAAACGATGCATTGAATATAATACGTACAAACTCTATTGCGAACCACGAGGAATCATTTGAGCTGCTCTCCCAAGTTGAAGAAATTGCAACTCGTGCTCGGCAAAGACTAGTGCCCGGCCGACCGGGGAGGCAATCCATCGCTTGTGGGTGCCGGCTTATTTCAGCTCTCCGTGGGCTTGGGTCCTTTGGTCGACCTTCGGCGAGACCATCATGTGCCGACCATGGACCTTTCAGCGCGGCCGACGCCAGAGATCTACGGCGGTCTTCCATCTCGAGCGCACGTCCATCTACTGGCGCATCGCCATCTGGCGAACTTCCTTCTCTGGCGCACATCCATCCACGGCGCCGTCCATCTACGAGCGCACGTCGATCTCGATGGCCCCTACATCCGCCCCCCGAGGATAACATTGCGGTTTCTCGGCCCCACCTCGAGAACCCTCGGTGCAGCCGGAATGGTCATTCGACTGATCCCATCTGAACCCTAATTGGAGGCGGAAAGGGGATTTCGGTAGGAATGTCTGACCTGCGTCGTTCACTCAACTCCTCGGTGGTCATGTGGGCAGTGGGCATCAGGATGTCCCAGGGACCTCGCAACGCGTGCTTGAGACGGCCACCCTACCTGTATAGGATGATACATCTTGGTATAACCAGGGACATTGGGGCGGAGGACAATATTTGTTTCCATCCCACAAGATCCCAGCAGAGGATATCGACACATCGCCTCGGGTACGAGATATGGGCCATCCCAGTCGCCGAGAGGAGGGACACACATCCTCCCGACACGTACACCCCGGAGGACAACGTGAGAAGACAACGGCGTTAATGTAATGTAACATGCTTTGTGCAGCGCCGTATTATAGTTGTCTTTCCTGTATTTTCTGAATTTTGTAGATTTTTCTTGATTTTTGCTTCATTGGAAAAGAGTAACATTGTCAGAATTAAATGAAAATAATGATGACTTATCTCCAGCTGAGAATTTTAGATTATCTTATGGAGCCATTAATGCACCTAGAGTATAATTTTCAGAAATTAATAAATTATTTCGAATATTTAAAAATTCAGGAACAGAGAGAATTGAAAAGTAGTACTCAAAGTTTCAGAATTTTATTAAATAATGCAGCAATATTTTGAGCTACAAATTTTACATAAGAATCCTTAGGTCAAATAAAATTGAAAAACAAAATTTCAAAAATTTATAAAAATATTTGGATTGTCTGATAAATCAAAATCCGAAATCAGAAAATTGTGCAGAGCAGATTGTCAGAATTTTAGTAAAATATGTAAACAGTATTTTAATTCCAAATTTTACAGTAGCTAGATAACTTCCAATTCATTGCACACAAAAAATTCATAAATATTGAAGTGACGTAAAGCCGATTCATTGAACCAGTGCTTCTATTCAACAGGTCTTATGTGCGAATCTGGCGTCTGCACTTTATTTTTCTTATTTTTCTTATTTTTGTCTCACATAATGAAACCCTTATAACTTTTGCTGTGAATCTCCGATTAATGCAAACTCAGTTCCTAAATTTGAGTTACTCAGTAAGGATTCAAAATATGCAATAAAAGTTATATGTTGCTTGCAGCAAAAACTTTTAATTAGAGTTTGAATGAAAGTCACCTTTTAGGTAATATGAAGCAGTTATATGTTTCCTTGCTCCATAAATCATGAAATAAATAAAACATACCCCTGCAACCCCAGAGAACCCATTTCTATGAAAAGATTCAGATTTAAATGTATTTTGTATCAAGTATTGATTGTGCAAATACCTTAATAACATGCAAGACTCAAATGGTTAAAATATGTATCAAATGAGCTCAACAAGTGGTGAAACCAGTTTAGTTGCACTTCTGGGATAGCATAGATCACAAATATACAAAAATATTTAGACTCTTCATTAGTTTGCCCTATTTGCTCATTAGCGAAACATGCAATCGGTAAAATGAACAAATAGTCGTAACTTTACCAAACAGACCTTAAATTCGACAAAACCAACTTCCATGACCTTGAAATGATATTCCCTAGCTTACCATGTAAAAATAACATCAGTTTGATCAACTTTGAGTTAAGCTCATATTAAGCCTAAATCACTATTCATTACAAAAACACCTTGAACAAATGAGAAACATCGCGGAATCAACTTTAAAACACTCTTAGGGATATTCTCTAATAACCCTTGAAAAATAGATAGATTATCCCTTTCGGTGTAGTCGCAACTGAAGAAAGAAAACTGAACCTTAATAGCGCTAAAAATGTGGTCACTTAAGCATTTTGGTAGTCCATAAAATATCACATATAAACATAAAGTTATGAGAAAATAGCGTAAGATCATTATGCGATACATATTCTACCATAATCTGGAAAAATATGTTAATTATAACTCCATTTGCGTATTAATCCAATCGGAAGAAAGACCCCAAATGATCACGTCGCCACTGAATCGTTATCACTTAAGCCTCTTCGTGGCTTATAAAATAGCTCGTCTAAACACAAACTTTAGGGAATTGGTCCGAAAGTTACTTCAATACTTACAAGCTTGTACTTTTGGTAGAGTTCTTCAAACTTTTTCTTCTTTTTTTTCTTTATCCAGTAGGTCAATCAGTAGTTTATTGTCTCTCAAGTACTCATCATAGCGGTATTTCCAGACGTAGTTGCATTCTCGAGATGCTTCTCTCTTGGTGAAGTAGCGGCAAGGAGCTTTGTACAATCCCTTCTAAGAAGTATATTTTCGCAAATGTAACTAGTTTCTTGCAGAGCATACCTTTGTATCAAGCTCAATGGAAGCTATGTTCTTTTCTGTGTAACTCCAGTCGAGAGCAACAACTTCAATAAGCAAATTCTGAGAGAATTTAAATCAAATTGAAGTAAGAACAAAACTACATGCAAAAGAACAGAAAAAAGTCTCATACCAACACGCCTTTGTATTTCTTCTCGCCTCTTCTTTTGGGACTTCATCACGTCAGTAATCCCTTGCTGGAATTATGACAATTAAAAGATAGGCACTATCAGAAACAACTCATAAGGTTTCATGTCGTGCAGCTTTGATGATGGGTGACACGTCGTGCAGCTTTTCACAGAGGATGCCAGTCCATCAAAATGGACAAGTGCTGTAATTGTATTAGCGTCATAACCTTATTTCATTATGTTTTTCATATAAATCTTAATAGCTGAACAACCGTGTAAAGGGGGAGACGTGCCCGTCAGAGGTGGATCGGGCGGGGGGCCTGGGGACGTCCTCGTCTGGAGGGGGGACGTCCTCGTTCGTGCTGCGGGAGGCCCGGCCACGTTATGGGGTATGATTTTTGGCTATTCCCTCAATATTTGGCATTTAGACGCGTTACTTTACGGGCGGGTGAAAAGGCTTAAACGACCACGCAGTTTACATGATCCCGGTGTAGATTTCTTTTTGAGGTTGCGACTCGCCATATAGGATAATGTGATCATTTCTGAGACATTACTTGGGATATCCTAAGATTATTTTAAAGTTAGTTACGTGATATTTCGTATTTATTCGAGATGTTTTTCATATAGATGAGCGGGGCTTGGCCACGTCCCCATGTAAAGGGGAGGCGTGCCCATCGAGGTGGATCGGGCGGGGGCACAGGGGACATCCTCGTTCATCCGCTGAGGGCCCGCCACGCCCCGTGTAGAGAGCGTGCCGTCAGAGGTGGATCGGGCGGGGCACGGGGACGTCTTTCATTGGAGGGGGCGTGCGGATTCGTGCTACTGGGGCTGCCACGCGCCCCCCTCGGCCGGAGGGCATGGCGGCGTGCCGTGGGGATGGGGGGGCCTAGCCACATCTTTGGTGAAGGGCGGGGGCTGTCCATGTCCGGTCTGAAGGGGGCTGGGGTTCACGAGCACGCGAAGACAAGGTGGGCGTGCCTACAAAAGGACTCTCGGACGGAGAGGCCAAACCATAACGTTTCTCGAAAGGCTTCCCATAATCCTTTCACATATCAAAGAGCTTCCATGGCCTATCCTCGAGCTCAAGTCGCTCGCCAGAAAATCCACGACGGGCTCCGTTGATATAATGCCCGAGATGCAAATCCATAATCTTTGAGGGCATGTCACAAAGCGCCTCGACCAATTTCGATTCTTTTTCAAGTGCACGAAAAACAATGAGGTCAGTTCTTTGTCCTTTGAGTTGTTACCATGTGTTCGACTAACCTGCATTCCTTCCGTGAAATCACGGGCTTTAGGACCCAACAGTTGTGTAGTTTCGGGCTTGGGAAGAGGAGTATCGAACACAACTCCACATTCGAGATCCATTATGCCAAGTCTTGTCCAGAAAAAGCCACGCTCATGGCACCTTCGCCCTCCGCACCTAGACCCTCGTACACCATGAACAATGGATGCTATGAACCATAATGCCTATGCTCCCGCCACTACCCAAATGAGGTCTATCCATGGAAGTGTGTGGCGCGAGAGAGGTGCCTCAAAAAAGTCAGGGAGCGCGGCCTCGTAGCTAATCCCGAATATGAAACGACAGTGGAATGTTCGTTTCCATCCTGCGGATGTCTATGCCACTTTGTCCATCTTTATTAGAGTTAGTTTCCTTCGATCTTGTATTGTCATTGCATTTCCTTGTAACCTATGTAGACGTCAACTTGTAACTTCTATTTTGCATTGAATAATGACGCCATAATTCCCTCAACATTTTGCATTTTACGTGACATTTACTGAGTTGTCAAAACGCTTAAATGATCAAGTAGTTCTTAGTAGTTCTTTTAATGATATTTAATTGTAGCTCATGATAATGTCAAATCACCCATGTCTTGCTCACCTGCACGCGCCCTCGAGTTGTCGAGGTGCGGCCTCCCTACCGACGCAGACTAGTCGGTTATGACGGAGCGCCAAGCCTTGCAGCTACTCGGCCGGGCACGCTGACGCCTCTAGCTAGGCCGCAGAGGGCCCACCGCGCGCCTACGCAGTTGATTTTTATTATTGGCAGTATGTTATGTAGTTAGTGTTTCATTTGAAATATGTTGCACTTGTATTTGTATTTTTTGTAAATTTAATCTTATGTACTTAGTTGTTCCTTTCATCAGCTAAACGCTTTGTCACACACCTAGTAGCTTTACCAGACTGAAACGACAACACTCTGCACCACGCTTAAATTCAGTGCTATTAAAATATGAACTTTTTGGTAGCGATGTGACAACTCATTGCTAGCGACTTTACGGTGACACGACAACACACGCAATGACTTTTCGGTAGCGATGTGACTACTCATCGCTAGCGACTTTACCAGTCGACCGACAACACGCCATGAAATGATAACACGCCGCAACACGCCATGAAATGACAACACGCCTGACACATTGCAAAGAAGAGCTGTAATTGTGTGGAGTAACCCTCACCACCACTATAAAAGCAGATCCGAGGGTAGACATCCAACACACCAAACCAGCAATAAGCGTCGGTGAATCTACAAATTAGGGCACAATGTCGTTCTACAGTCGCCTCTTGAAAGCGGTGGTTTCAGCTTTGTATCCAGTATTTTCATGTATGGTTTTTCGACTTAGTCCGTCCGCAGATTATGTACCCTATGTTGTATCGACTTTATGAATTCCTAAGGCATTTCACTTGACATGGTATTATAGTTGTTCTACTTACTTCACTTTGTAATATCAATCTTTGGGTTCTATTCAATGCTTAACTCGACTTAACACACACTAAAAGAGAATGGCGAACAACTTAAGTGCGCATCTAAGTGGCGGCGGCGACCGTGTCACCTCCACCTCGACGTTCAAGCACTACAAGAAGCTGGGCGCCCCACGAACAATACAAGGACGTCCGACCAACGCCGAAGGAGGGCTTGCTCCTAACTATGGCTATGACGATGATGACGACGACTTCGTGTCACCTCTACCTCGGCGTTCAAGCACTACAAGAACTAGGCGTCCTACGAACAATACAGAGGACGTCCGACCAGGCCAAGGAGGGCTTGCTCCTAACTATGGCTATGACGATGATGACGACGACCGTGTCACCACCATCTCGATGTTCAACTACTACAGAGTGGCCGTTCTCTGAACAATACAAGAGGACGTTCGACCAATGCTGCAGGAGGGCTTACTCGTAACTATGGCGATGAAGATGACGACGACGACTTCGTGTCACCACCACCCCGACGTTCAAGCACTACCAGAGTTGGCCATTCTACGAACAATACAAGAGGACGTTTGACCAACGCTGCAGGATGGCTTACTCGTAACTATGACGATGAAGATGATGGCGACGACTTCGTGTCACCACCACCCGACGCTCAAGCACTACTAGAGTACGTCCGTTCTCTGAACAATACAAGAGGCCTATTCCGACAACCATAGCCTTAGAATGTATGGTTTTCTAACTTAGTCCTTCTTCGGAGTTATGTACCCTATGTTGTATCCCGACCTTTACGGATGTCTTTCAAAGTGGTTTCCGGTTTGTATCCGTATTTACATGTTAGCGGGCTTTAATTAGAACATTTTCGTGTGATTGAGGTTGCATTACAAAATTTTTAGTGGCATGATTCACTGTATTACAAAATTGAAAAGGCATTGAGGTCGCAGTGTGTTGTCCACTCGATGCGAAAAGGCTCTCGAGGTCTGCGGTGTATTTTCTAGTCGCCTGAAAAGACTCGACATTGCGATGTATTGTCTACTCGATCCGAAAAAGACATTGATTGCAGATGTGTTGTCAAGTCCGTCTGAAGAAGCTTTGAGGCTGCGGTCGTTGTCAACTCGGCTTTGAGAAACCGTGGGACAGATCTTTGGAGAGAGGCTTATGTGCTTCGTGTTTGCTCTCCGAGTGCCCCTGAGGCCTATATAAGAAGGGACGATGTGTTCTAAGAAGCACAGGAGAAGAGGAACAACCAAGGTGAGGAAGTCTCTAAGATATATCCGTTCATTTTAGGTAAGGATCAAGACAAAATGCCGAGGCGTGCAAGTTCAAAGGGAAAGGGCAAAGCAAAAGAAGAGGGAGGCTCTTCGATCTTGCCGCGCACAGCGTACCAAGATCTCTTCCTACCGACTGGGGTTGTCGCACCGATGTGTTTGTGCGGAGATCCTTGCAGTGCTTGTCCGCTCATCGAAGCTTCCAACTTGGAAGAGGCGGTATTGGAAGTGCGCGAACTCTGGTCGACTCATGGAGAAGGCCGGAAGCTTCGCCTCATGGTAATAATCATCGTGTTTCCTAATATTTCTACATGGAACTTTCCTAATTTTTGTTTCATGCGATCGCCTCCCCACTTGTGTGAATTTGAGAAGTGGTACTGACGAGGAGATCGACCGGAGGACCAAAGGCTCCTTGATGAAGAGTTCAAGCGGACCGTAGGGAGCGACTTCAAGCTAGCGTGACGCCAAGACGTGAGGAGGCACGCCGCAAGGAAGTGGAGGAGAAGGAGAGAGAGGGTACGTCGTGCTGAGAAGCCCCACCGGAGGCATGGGAGAAGGGAAGTGGCCTCGATGCACTCGATGACGTCATGTTATATGCTCCTCCCAATTTTAAGCCGTAATAAAAATGTAGCCTACCTTATTTTCCAAGTAACTTCGAGTTGAGAATCACCTGTCTCTTATTTTCATGATAAATTATATGAATTTCTTCTATATCTTCTTGTTGTATCCCAATTATATTATTCTCGCAATTATTACGAAACTACATTACTTAAAAAAATTCCTTAAACACTTCAAAAACCCATTCGTCAGTGAGCGTAATAAAAATCTCGATGTTCAACCGATGCAAAAAATTTCTCACTCGTCGAAGTCGGAAATGTCTTATTCAACCAGATCCAACGGAAAAGGTTATCACGCGACCAAATAAAATTCTCCAACAAAAATATTTTCGATAAAAGATTTTCTATATCACTAAAAAATAGATTTTTTATTTATTCAACCCTAGTTGACACATGAAATTATCGCCCGTCAGGCACAAATCGACCCATGTGTACAGAGGCCACTTTTGCAATTCTCAACGCTGAGGCTAGTTTCGAATTTACAAAAGCGCATGAGGCGTAACAAGAAAAATTTCGCGAGCTTCTTCTTTGTGGGCGCTGCGTTCGCCATGTGCCGGCACTTGGTGTGCCGGCTATGCCATAGCCGGCGTGTGGGATGCCGGCGTGTGGGGTGCGACGCCATTAAGACGAGATTAGCGAGACCGCTTGAGCGAACAAGAAAATTGCTCGCTCTGCGGCTAGTTCCTTCTTTTTCCCTGAAACCTAAAAAGCGATGTAACATTTCATCCACAAGTCGCCAGCTCAATTTCGCATCCTCACATTGAGAAATCGACGTGGCATCTCCAATTTCGCTTTCGGTTTGCAAATACTCGATTTAGCTTTTCAGATTGCGAAATACCCGATTCGCATTTTGAAAGCGAAATCACCGATTATAATCTGAGTTTGCGAAATTGAGATTTCAGCGTTTGAGATTGCTAAATCGGTGGAGATTTCGATAAATATGCGAGATTGTTGTATATTTCTGTAAATACGGCGCGTTTTTTGTATAAAATAAAAAAAAAATTCGTCTTTGTGCGATTTGACTTTTTTCCATATTTTATTCTTTGAAGGAATAAGTTCATCTAACACTTTCAACTATAAAACTACATATTTAACGCCTAAACTTATAAAACAAAGTCAATTTATACACTAAGGTGGTTTCGAAGAGTGGTTTTGCTGATAGAGATCCAACTCAAAATGATTTTTGCTATATTGGTAGTCATGATATCGATTTTTTGTTAATGTAGATACAAATAAGAGAATGATGACGAGAAAAGAAAATGTATAAAGAGAGAAAATAAGTGAGAAAGATGTCGATGACGTAAATATCAATACATTGAATTGGATCCTCATTACCAAAACTCGATGATGTAATTGCTAATATAGTCAAAACCACCTTGAGTGAGATCAACATCATCAAAATAGCCCTTGGAAACCACGTTAAGGTATAATTTGACCTGGTTTTATAAGTTTAGGGCTGCTAAATATCCTGTTTCATAATTGATATTAAATGGACTTTTTGAAAAGTTTAAAAATGTAAAATATACCTATTCTTCCTTTGAGACCAGCTCCCATGCATAAGATCCTCTCCTCCAATTTCTTAGTGCGCACACAATGTTTGAGTTCGACTCTATCCATTCTTAGTCAGCCAAGCCTCTTATTGCCCCATGGATGCTACTATCCAATGCTATACTATTGAAATCACTTTCAATGGTATGTGCATGTTTCACTAGGTTTCAAAACATTTCTGCAGTTTCAAAAAGTTTCAAACTTGTTTAACAAGGTTTCAATGTGTTTGCTCGAGATTTGAAACTTGATTGGTCGATGACTAAGTTTCAAAAGGACTATAAACAAAGTTCATGGAGGAACCGAGATTGGAGACTAGGTTTAGGAGGAATCGAGGTCTTGGTGGTCGAGAATGTCATGTTCATGGACGCTCGGGCTCGAGAGTGAATGTGGTCGATGACATGACCGAAACTAGGTTAGTCACGGGAGTTTAGGGAGGAATCGAGGTAGTTTTCGTGATCGAGGATGCATGTGTGAATTTTGGATTGTATGTATATATTGAGCCATGTGTTATTAGACCAGGTGAATATGCATACATATATTAGAGATAAGGAGTTAGGGTTTATTGTTTTTTGTCCGGCGGTGGGGAGGTTTTCGGCCGTGGCGCATGCATGTATGATTTTGGCGACTAGTAATAAAGCGGCTTGTTGGCTGGCCGTTTTTGTTTTTCCGGCGGCCGGAGAATTCTCATGTGCATGGATACGAGGAGTCTGTCGACTAGAAGTTTTTTGTGCTGAGGTCTTCTTGCCGACGACTAGAAGTGCATGCATCATCTTTTGTTTGCATGAACAACTAGAAAAGCATTGCGGCCAGAGAGAGTTTCTTATTGCGCCTGGAGGCTTTTGTTTCTTGCTCTCGATGCATGCATGCATCATTACGACTAGATAATTCTCGCTTGTGACGTGATTTCTTTTCAGCGACGGAAATTTTCTTATGAACATATCTCAACGATAAAGATTAAGATTTGCATGTTAACGTGTTGGTAATCTTGCTCTTCGTTTATATATTTTCTTTTTTAGATTGATTCATAGTTTCATTATAATAATTTTGATTTGATCTATTCAAAACCTTTCTAGGGCATCAAGTAATTTATCTGATAAGTTTGATTGATTAATTCCTCATAAATCTTGAATTTTCGTTATTATTTGTTACAGTCATCTTGCGAAGGTCATAACTCTAGATCTGTAGATTCGATCGAGCTGATTCTTATTGGGTTAGTTTCAAAATTGAATCTAGTTTCTACAGTTTTTAAGATTGATTCATAGTCCATTCTGTTTTTGTCGCTTCAAGGTCAAAAATTGATTTTAGGGGCAGGCTTAGTATATATCGATCCTTTGGTACACCGTTGTTTTAGCTGTCTATATTATACCGTTGATTAGTTTTTTAGCTGTCTATATTATACCGTTGATTAGTTTTTCTTTTTCTTTTTCTTTTCTATCGAAATTGTTACGAAACCGTAGATTAGTTTTTCTGTCGAAATCGTTACATACTTTGATTGACATGTATGCTTTAAGGGTGGGTATAATTTAACCGAAACTGAAAAACCGAACCGAATCAACTAAAAAATTCGGTTTTCTCGATGTTCAGATTTTGATTTGATTTTTTCGTTACTATTCGGTGTACGGTCTTTTGTTTGGTTGTCCTCTTCTGGTAACATATTAAACCGATCACCAAATTGTTTGCAGACAAGGCCAGCCCGCGAGGGCGCGACTCCGCAAGGCGACACAAGGAAGAAATCCCCACCCGGCCCTAGTGCAGCGTTGCTACAGGGTGATGACGACTTACTCTTCACGACACTGTTGGTTGGGTACATTTTAATTGGGTGCGTCAGTGGCCGGCTGTCGGTGCTGCCATTGCTATGCTTATTCAACACAGTACTCCCTTTCTCACGTAGCTCCTCTTTGGATTAGATCATTATTTGCGAGGCTCTGTTTAGGGAAAAAAAACGCGAGAAAATCTAGATGGAATTCATGCGTTCCAAACAGTAGTTCATTAGCACGTGGACGCAATGGATAACGTAGTTCTTCCAAGAGGCACTAGCTAGGTAGGTGGTCACGAACGCCGGGGAGAAAACAAAGCTACGGGCCGGCTACGCCCATCATTTTAGTACTGTGCGAAGTGCCAAATCGTCAATAGTGACCAATCCACTGGTCTTCTTTATTCTTCTTCTACCTCCTTGAGTCTCCCATGAGCACGGCCGCCTTCTCGATTCTCGCGCCTCTTCGTCGAGATTGTCGCCTACACCCTCTCCACGACACCATTACTAGAGCCAGTACATTCATTTTGTGTTGCAGTGCACTGCTCAACGCTCATCACAGGTTGTCCAATCCTGTGCCATAAACACCAGGCCTATACAGCAGTGACAGCGTGTATATGTACATGTTATCGTAAGCCGTAACACACTATATATGGGAGTAGTAAACAACGGGGGACGAGACAAGGCGCATGGCGAAGAGCAATGAACTTGTTGTATTATCCTATCCATGTCGTCCATGGCGCCGCACTTTCATTTTACAGAATACAGAAAGAGTGCAAAGTTGAATGTTCTGAGAATTGTTTTTCTTCTCTGTAGAATTTGTTTCCAAACATCCCCCAACCGGGGGCGACAGATGTGCCATGTTCCACAACGGTGTGCAAATGAAAATCCTATCGATGAGTCACTGACATGAAAATCTACAATTCCGTGGCAGGAACTGTTCCTACGTGCACAAATCCTCCTCCTATTCGTATTGATCCACTGCTCATCGTATAACCTAGCACCTTTTGAGCTAGTGAGCTCCGTGAAGGAGTTAATGCTAATTGCTAAATGGGGGCAGTAGTGAGCCAGCGACTACCGCTCCTTCGGCCGTAAATATTTGTCATTTTGAATATTGATATGGTTCTTAAAATATAGCTTTAATTACTAACTTATATTATAATACGTTTATAAAACTAAATAAACTCATAATATCAGGAAAATACTTTTTGAAATAAACCTATACATATTATTTTAATGTATCATCCTGGATATAGAAAGATATCAATAGTCACAGGTTTGAAATTTAACTTTATGTATTTTAAAACACGCATATTTACGACCGGAGGAAATAATAAGACATCGTGTGGGTGTAGGATTTGACATTTCAGAGATTAAAGTGGCAAGGCAGTACTACCTAGAACGATACTATTAGCAAGAGCAATGCAATACCTGATTAAAACCGTTGTTTGCAAACTTCATTTGTAACGAATTTAAATGCAGCTCTTCTGCGTTTGTAGAAAGAAAGGGTTCAAACTAAATCATGAGATATTAGATTTTGATCTCGTCGTGGAAGTCATCATTTTCCAGACCTTGTTGGTGCATCAAAAGCTTTCGCCCAAGAGATTTTTTTTTAAAAGATAGTCTCTAGAACAAGCGTTGGTGCCGCTGGGTGCCTCCATGGATTTACCGTATGGGCCGTATAAAGCTTTTTTAATAATATATTTTTAAAAAGTAATTACGATATTAATACGTGAAACAAAAAAATTACAAAAATAATACTCGGTCGCCAAACGGTACGGCGAAATAGGAGTAATTGCCAAAGAACTTGACAAAGTCACTATTTTCAGTTTTTCACCATACCGTACGGTGATAACTGCTTAATCCTGCGGTTAGCGTTGCGCATCGCAGCATCGCCCAACACGTGTCAATTTTGCCGTATGGTGTGACGACAATTGATTGTCGTCCAACAGTTCGGTGACAACAAACTGCCGCCACACCGTAGGGCGATTGCTAGGCTTCAAAACGGGTGCCGGTCAAAAGGAATCAAGGGAATTTTTTATAATACATTTTCTAAAAGTAATTGCGACATTAATACGCAAAGCATAAATATTGCAAAAATAATTCTCCGTCGCCATATGGTTGGACGACAATAGCACAAAACGTAGAAGAAGCTAAGCTAGCGCTAATGTAGCATCTCTACCGCTAAATAAAATGATGATAGGACTCTGTCGCCAAACTATACATTCTACAGAGCCCCCAAACCAACCGTTCACCGGCTTGCCCACTCTTCGCCGTTGGGAGGGAGGGCCGTACGGAGGGGAGGAGCGGATTTGTGGAGAGTTGGAGAGATTACTCAATAAAAGCCACAGTTAATTTACCAAACGATCTTTTAAGAAAAATCACAACCACTAACTATAACAGTTTTTTAGCCTAGCAAACTAAAAATAGCTTTACAGCCTAGCCATAACCCCAAACAAGTGCTTAGTACTGTCACTAAGTACGTCGTCGGCGTTGCTGTCTGGTTCATAGTAAGTAAGGTTCGCTATGAACTGTTGTCAAATATCCACGATGCTGACGTGTCAAATTTAATAAGTGATGAGCCATTTTTAGCTCAAAATAATATTAAACCAAGCCAGCAAATTAAGTTGAACACAACCTTCTGAACTTAACGGTATAGGCACGACTATATTTCCTTGTACGCGAGAGTTACTTTGCATATCATATTATACATATTCAGTTGAATATGAGTTCATCTTTGTGGAGTAAGAAGCATTTCTTTGGCTGTTTTGAGCGCCTCCACATAAAAGGGTTTATAAGATCTAATCACTATAAAAAAAATTAAAGAACAACTGCTGCATATAACATAACAATGCATTTTATGGTGCATTGCACATAAGTATATATAGATAGCAATTATAGATATTGGTTCGATTAGTTACGATATACTATGTAATTACAGCAAGACATGCAACTTATTTAGAGTTTCAGCTCTAACATAGTAAAGATAGTAGGTTCTTTTGTATACATAGAACCAAAAGTAGTTCATGTGATATTTTTCAGTACTTAAAGCAAAGGCTACTTTCTTGAACTGCTGCATATATTTGCTTGACCTGTAAAAGTAAAACCGGAACTTAAAGCAAAATTCGACTGCGATCAGCTCCTTTTCCTCTCGTCTTTCTTTTCTCCGGACTTGCAAGTGCTGCCATCCGTGCTCCGGCCGTCCGGCGTGCCACCACCGGCACCGGTATGTGAGCTCCACCGTGCCGCCGTCCGTCCGCAAGCACTGGTGAAGGGGGAACGGTGCAGTGGAAAGGGAGGCGGTGGCGAGCTGATCCATGGTGCAGCGGGGAGCTGGGGACGACGATCGTGAGCTTGGCCTCGTGCGGATGATCGCAAGGTAGAGCTCCTCACCGCGCAGTTCCCATTTCGGTAAGTACAAACTACAATGATGTTGTCATAACGCCAGAGATGGGATCTACAGCATACAAGTTGAGGTCAAACGATATCGACGTTCTCTAGTTCAGCTGGGAGGAAGAGGAGAGCGAGGCGTCGGCGTCGCGGGAGGGAAAGGCGGCGGTGTTGCCCGGGGTGAGACAGGCGAAGGGAGAGGAAAAGATGGGGGTGGGAAGAGGATCTGGTTGTAAAGTTCCGTGATTTTAATATGGACCTAGAAGATGTTTCGCTTTGAAGGAGATCGAACGGCACATATGGTCTAGTGGGTAGATCGGACGTCTGAAGATATCGGCATGACGTGGACGCGCAGTTTTTGCAGTAATCCCAGTAGGATTCATATATTTAGATAATTACTACTTAAGAACTTATGAGTGAAAGTGCTTCATTCACCTCAACCCCGCATCGTTCTAAACAATGTCGGACAAAAAAAGATCGATTAACAAAATTGACTACATCTCCAACAATTCTCCAGTACTTTGACGCTCTTTGGTATTCTCATGCAATGAGTTCTATGTTGATGGAGGTACAACACTACTCGTTGAAGCTCGGCTGAAAAAGTATGTAGAGTCGTGAGCGTGGGTCGAGCAAGCCGATCCGAGATATCGACTCGACGTACTCAAAAACCGCAGCGAAGCATTCAAAAACATGCTCCTGTTACTAGGCTGTTTATCTTGGTTTTAAGGGGGGAAAAAACGAAGCTGCTTATCTATGTTTCAATTTTTTTTAAGGCCTATCCCTTCCAAACCAAACTAAACAGCGTTGTGCTGATCAAGCCACGCCTCGAGACATTCCTTCAGCGTGTTACATTAGATAAAGACAGGGGAGCAATATATGTATGTGGTCCAAATGTGCACGTAAGAGCTAGCTAGTAGATCATGTTGCTGTAGCGATTCTTCTTCCTTGCAAGTGATGCTTGTCGCTTGCTTGGTCTTTGGTTATATGGAATTGCACTAGCAGGCGCCTAAGTGGCCTCTGATTCTCCTGGCTGAAGCTTTCTGCAGGGGGTCAACTTGACAAGCTCCCGTCTTTACCCGACAAGCATCAACATGCGAATGATGCAATGGTCCAATTCATGGCCCAAGTGTCTGTCTAGCTTGTGCTCCAGGAAAGCTAAGCCATGTAGTAGTAGTAGTATCTGGCTAGGAGGCAGGGTATGTAGCGGCATTCTGTGATGGCAATTCGTCGACAGATAGTGTGATGTTCGGAGTGTCGAAGAGACTTTCTGATGTTCAGGGAGCCAAACATACAGAAGCTAGTTTGATCTTGTGTTTTGACTAATTAGTTATGCACATACACATTTTTGTGCAAAACAGTGCTGCACAGCATAGCCAAAACGACAAAAAGTAGAAAAAAAAGATTCTGTGTGCGCCTTCTGAAGCTCTGAATATGTATGTAACACGTCTCTTCTGATCTGGCAATTTTTGAACACAAGCTTGGCTCAAGTAAGCTCGGTAACAATAAATAATTCAATATACACTAATTTCCAACAGTAAGGCAAACTCGAGCTTGAGCTCGATTAGAATAAGCTCGGTAAGAGTTAGCATGCAATAATATTTAACAAATGATCTGTAAATTTACCAATGCTCATGGGGTATTCAAGCTCTCAACAAGTTGTGGTTCAAGCTCAAACTCAGCTTATTTAGAGCTTAAACCGGACTCGAATCAAAACTAGCGCGAGCCAAACTCAAACTCAAGCAGCTTGTGAGCTCCTAGGCTCACCCTACCCTACCAATCTGCCTTGACTCGCCTCCTCCTCTTGACACATCAGCCATTTAGCTGTGCCTAGAGGCTAGAACCCTGACGTCCCGTGGCCGTGGGTCCCTATTTAGGATAGAGTTCTTGTACAGTTTGTAAGACACTACAACTTAAACAGTTACCTATCATAAGCACCGTTCGATTGAACCAACGAACGTTCCGGATAATCTAACAGTGTCCATTGCTACAGTGTCATATGTCGCTATAGTATTTTCTGAACAATGCAACAGTCAATCTATAACTGCTAAAGTTGTACAGTCTCTACAGGAGTGCATTGGATCAGTCTTTGCATAACCGTATTAGATCTTTTTCCCTAGATGGGTGGGTCTCTTGCCCTGACGCATCCTCAGGTGACCACCACGTAACTACAACCCTAACGGTTGAAATCACGCCATGTTGCTACCGCGTGTCTGTTTCTGACTGAATTGTTCCCAGTTCGTTATGCACGTCCCCATATGTCGGTGGTGTACGTGTCCACATATCCTGTACATTTCTTTTCTGCAAAGATGGATATATCGTGCAAGCTAACCAAGCAGCAGCACACAAACGTAGTACGTACACAAGGATTCGATGAGGCTTACATACGTACGCTGTGCGGAGGAAGCACCGGGCAGTGGCGAAGCCAGAATTGAAATAGAGGGCGGACTCAAAGTCTCATTAAAATAAACTAAATTGAGACAAACAGAAAATTATAGTATTGTAAAATTAAAATTCATTCATAAAGAAAGGAAAAGCAAAAATCCTTACTTGATATCTAATTTCATTAGCATAATCTTCTATTGGCATGCGAAGCGCCGGATCGGCGATAATTTCATTCGTATTCAATTCTAGTCGAAGCATCTTTAGTTGAGTTGCGCTCTTATCGGTTAAAGAGTACTACTTGAATTACTTGTGAAATAATTGCGCAAAGTTTGTTTCTCCATTATTGCAAATCTACAAATAAATACAACTATAAATCTGTAAGCACAATACAACTATATTACCAACAACAGAACCTAGAGCATGTTGTACATTTGTATGGTATATTTGTAATTTTTATCAATGTATAACAATATGAGTGTATAACAGTATGGATATGATATATTAATATTTTGATAGTATATATTATATTACTAATTTACTATATTACCAATTTACTTATTTACCCATTTACTCAGTGATCTCATTTACCCATTTACCATTTGTAGACTGTAGGATACTAGAAGAGAGACCACGATTGATGCATTGACCTCTAGGATGTTTGATACCCTCTAGGCACCATTAACTATTAGCAAGACCATCTCTGTGCTGCAACGGTCAGTGTGGACTGCTAGTGGTGGAGCTGCCAGAGAGTCCAGACTCCAGAGCGGGCGAGCGGCTGAAGGGGCTCGGCAACTGCGGAGGGTGGGCTCGGGCCTGATGGAGCCCACCCCTTGGATTCGCCCCTGGCACCGGGGTGAGGTGTTAAAAGCCGTAGTCACCCAGGACAACCGCAACCGTCAGACGGTTTTCACGGTAATCTAGAGCGTTGTGATGTGTAACACCAGGTGTTTCTAGATCGGGTTGGGGTGTCACATCCGGTTGTCCGTTCCTCACCCGGGATATATCTTCCTTTTTCACTTTTAAGTCGCTTTGTTCCCTGTGTTCTTCGCTTTCTCGTATAAATCTTATGTAAACTCATTTAGTCTATCTCCTTTGTTTAATGCATATGTCAGAGCTCCTGCCTGCTCTTTTTTTTTAAAAAAAAAGCCGTAGTCACCGAATTTGCTGTAAACCTTCGCAAATCGTGAATCAGATTCATCGGCTGTACAAAACCGTGCGTGTGTTTGGAGAGAGACGAAGGCGGAGTGCGTGCGTGTGATACGTACATTTACATAGGGTACACCACGAACGAAGCCAAAACCACCGGTAGGGAGCAGTGAACGAGCCGGCCGGCCGGCCGGCCTGCTTGCGGCTGGAAAGAAAGGGAGCACCGCCACCTCCACTCTGCCCGCTCATTCCTCCACCTCTTGAATTGCAGCACTCCTCGGCGCTGGAATAAAAGCCGAGCTAGCATCCATGACACTGCCACCACTGGCAATGGCAACGACAGTGGCACGCGTGGGGGCAGGCTGCTTCTAGGGGGACAGGGCCTGGCTTCTCATCTGCTGCTTCTTCAACCCCTGCATGCGCGATCAGTAAAGGTGTGTTTGGTTATTTGTATAAGTGGTATATATATATGAGATGGTTCAAGAAAAAAAGTTATTCATGTGTTTTGTTACTTGAACGGAACCATTTGGTTCTGGATAGGGTGATACAAAATCGAGGAATATTCTCTATAGATGCTGAACCATTCCATTCACCCAAAACAATAGAAACAAATAGTACATAATCATTCCATCCCATTTAACCTCATCCCACCAACCAAACACACCCTAACTAATTCAATATCGAGCTCTTTTGTTATCCTCGCAGACAAAAAAAGTGTCGAGCTGTTTGTTGTGTTGAATTTGAGATTGCTTTAAAAAAAAAAGTTTCGCGAAATGTCAGGCGCGAGATGTTTCTTCGATCTGTCTCGCTGTCGGGGTCGATTGCTGCGGCATACGCAAGAGCATTTGGTTCTTGCTTTTCGTGGCCGGGGGTACAAACAGCAGGGATGTGCTGGCTTGCTTGACAATCTTCCTTTGATTCCTTCTTCCAACAGCTGCCGCGGCAGGGGATCGGATTCTGTACCGGTAGATGCGTAGACCTGGATGTAAGGTGCGCCACTGCTCCTAATTGAGATACAAACGTGTTCTTTCCTAGTTCTTTCTTGATTAATTGCCTGTTCATTTGGGCTAGCTGGTTTTTGCTACATGGTATTGTTAAGTTCAATCGTGTCTGTGCGATGAGCTATTGCTCACAAGAGCGTCAAGATGCATAATGTTTTATTCCTATACATGCTTGGCCTCTCTTCTGTATTTCTGTGTTCATATCGCGGACCAACTGTATGAAATTCTCCGTCAGTCTGTCAATTCAGAGAACAGGAATAAGCAAAACAAAAGATGGGATTGGCTAGAGAGAAGACCCACTGTTACGCAGAATTCAGAAATATCTAGCTTAAATTATGACAGACTATAATATATACAACCTAGCTAGCTCCGACGAGAAATGATTCAGATTTCAGAGTGAGTTTACTAGCAACAACTTAGCTGCACGACGAAAGAGGACAGAATTAAGCAAAGGATAATATCTGGGAAACTTTATCAGATCCTCCGTACCTAAATATTCCAGCCAGGTTAATCGGCACTAGCATTTTCAGAGGCGGCACCGAGATGCTACTACTGAGAGCAAAATGACCCTAAGCATGCACATCAACACAAACGATCACTTTAAGTGGGCACAATTAAGGGTCTGCTTGGCAGGAATTCAGCTTCTCCAGATTCTGATAATCTGGTAAAGCTAAAAATTTTAGCTTCACTAGATTCATGAAGCTGGAGCTGTAAGTACATTAAGAGTGTTTAGATAGATCATCTTGTTTACATTTTAGACTAAAAATATAAACTTAATTCACTTTATTTTAACTTATAAGTTTCAGATCTCAGGTGAGGTTGGAATCTGGAGCTCTACCAAACAGGCCCTAAGTCAGATGCTAGTATATATTTCTCAAGGAATTTCACCTATCTTGCTTTGCTTTCCCTCCTTCAACTCCACCATCATTGTATGCTTTGCTTTGCAGCTTTGCTCTTTTTCTACGAACACCCAAAGCTCCACATGACAGGCACAAAAAAGCCATGTCCAATTGTGCATCATCCTCCTCCAGTCTCCAGTCCATGGAGCTTTTCTTTACCTGCATCTTTAATCCTATTCTTCCTTTAAAGCCAAGCTTGTTTACTAGTGCACGTTCCTCTTCTCTGGGTTACCTCTCCTTTTAATTGCCTTTCACCTCTTTATATATCCCCCATCCCTGTCAAGACAGTGAAATTAGACTCCACAATATGTAGCTTTGGAAGAAAACTTTAATGATTCTTGAGCAGCTGAACACTAGTACTAGTACAAACTGTTTTTTTTTTCCTTGCAAACTTAGGAGTGACAGTTAGTACAACTGTCAAGAGTTAGTTATGGAGTACTAGTACTAGTACAAATTTGTGGGCCAAAGCTAGCGAGTCAAACTGGAGCGGTAGCTGGTCGAAGCTAGCAGCGGCGGTAGTCTTGCCTATAAAGCAAGACAAGAACAACACTCTATCGGGATGAAGGCTTTTATGCAAAGGAACACATCGTTTTCGATCACGCGCGCCGAGGCGTCGAGGATGCTAGGCGGTCGAGGCGTACGCAACGAACGAATAATCCCGAGCCGCAACTCGCCTGTGATGTGAATCTTGTGTGGGATTGTGCGTGTGCAGGAAGCAGCAGAGCTGTTCTTGGGATGACACTGGGCAGCAGCATGGACAGCGGAGCGGGCACGGCGGGCCACGACGGCTCCGGCGTGACACCGTGGGAGAGGGAAGGCGGAGGCGGCGGCCAGCGGAGCGGGTCACGGGAGCGGTACATCCGGTTCATGGAGGACTCGTGCTGCGCGCACCTGTGCCTCGGCCCCAACCCCATGATGGCGCGCTTCGTCTACGCGCTCATCTTCCTCGTCACCAACCTCCTCGCCTGGACCATCCGCGACTACGGCAACTCCGCCCTCTCCGAGCTCCAGCGCCTCAAGGTTTGCCAGGGCGCGCGGTACTGCCTCGGAGCGGAGGGCGTGCTGCGGATCAGCCTCGGCTGCTTCGTATCCTTGGAAATGACTCAGAACTCGAAATTTTTCATGTTCTTGGAGCTGTAGGTACGGTTGCATGTTGTCCTTGACAAGATGTTGTTGATCAGCTCTTCTTCTTCGTCATGTTCCTGTCGACCATGAACACGAGGAAGGTGCAGGACTGCCGGAACTCGTGGCACTCTGAGTGGTGGCCGGCCAAGATCGTCCTGTGGATGGGCTTCACTTTGATCTCCTTCTTCGTGCCGTCGCCCTTCATCCAGCTCTACGGTCAGTTCCGCCGCTAGACCTGTCTGCCTCACTCTGGTCACCTCTTTGCTCTTAAAAGTGCCTCTTGCATGCTATTGATGATGATGGTGTGTTTGTCTGAATTTTTTTCCCAGGGAAAGTTGCGCATTTTGGTGCAGGGTACATCGATCACACGCATGCCTGCCTTTTTCAGACATCTCTTGTTCTTCAGTTAGGTTTCAAGGATACGTCTTTACTTATCTTGGAATTAAACAGGGCGTTTCTTATGATTCAACTCATCAGTGTGACCAGCTTCATCGCATGGCTCAACGACTGTTGCCGGTCAGAGATAAACCTCAAGAGATGGTAGGCTTGTCCAGACCAAGTTGTTGTGTATGGTTACCATCTGACGCCGTAATCTAACAGTGGCAGCATGTATATGGTTTATTCTGCAGCCACATGCAGGTGTTGGTGGTCTCCATTGTAGCGTATGTTGGATCTGTCTTAGGGATTGTTCTGATGTACGTGTGGTACGCGCCGAGGCCAACCTGCAAGCTGAACATTCTGTTCATCACCATCACACTGGTGCTTGTACAGCTCATGACCTGCATCTCATTGAACTCCAAGGTAAAGACGCTCTCCCATAAAACGGTGTTGTCAGTTGAGATGTGGACAGTTTTATGATGAAATTGCACTCTTCTCTTCTCAAAATCAGGTAAAGGCAGGCTATCTGGCACCAGGGCTGATGGGAGTGTACGTTGTGTTCCTGTGCTGGTCTGCAATTAGAAGGTAAAGATTCAAATCTGAGTTCTGACCGATGTGATTGCATATCAAACTAGTCCATTTCATGATACAAGTTCCTTCCTCATTTTTTTGTGTTGTAAATTTTCCCCACAAATAGTGAGCCACACACAGAGATTTGCAACAAGAAAGCAGAAGTTGCAACAAGTGCAGATTGGCTCAACATCACGGTAAACACATTCTTAGAGCCCCTCTTCGGTGATGCTTCTTATCTTCAGTGATAGCCCAGTAAAAATTTACCAAGGAAAAAAAAGGACATTAACTTACTGTGTACTAGTATAATGAACTGGCATTCTAACTGAAAAGCGCAATGTTGACTTCTTCAGAGTTTTGTTATCGCGGTTATCGTCATCGTCATGGCGACTTTCTCCACGGGAATAGATTCGAAATGCTTCCAGGTATGTTGTCAGCTGTATTGAATTGATCACCAGATGGGTGAAGCATACGATTCAAATTGAACTGACTCAAGCATTTGCAGTTCAAGAAGACTGAAGTTGAGTCAGAAGACGATATCCCCTACGGGTTTGGTTTCTTCCATTTCGTGTTTGCCATGGGCGCCATGTACTTTGCCATGATCTTTGTTGGTTGGAATGCGCATCAAACCATGGAAAAGTAAGTTCAGACAAACTCCACTCTATTTAAGAAAGATATTTATGCAGTGATAAACTACTACAAAAAATTTAATCTGTTTGACAGCGTAGTTAATTTACTCAAAACACATATGGACATATGTTATGTTGTCTCAATTTGAAGAACATTACGATCCTTGCCGCAGGTGGACAATAGATGTTGGTTGGGCAAGTACATGGGTACGTGTTGCTAACGAATGGCTAGCAGCAATCGTGTACAGTAAGTGAACAAATCCCTGAACCCCAGTGAGCTGAGCACACGTTGTCAGAACATTCGTTCACAGAACCCAAATTTGCACTGTATCTTTGCTGCATTGAAAGTTGAAACTGTATGTGCACCGTGTTCACTGACCAATGCTCGCACTTGCAGTATGGATGCTGATTGCTCCAATCATTTGGAAGAGAAGGCAGGTGGGATCGTCAGCGTATGCATGAATGTCTCTCATTCATGTTACAACACTGAGAAAAAAATGTGTACAAGAAAAGAGAAAAGTGATACATATCATCTACACTTCGCATGCCTGGAAGACCAACAGCTGTTTGGTCAGTTGGTTTTTTGCAAATTTGAAGGTAAAAAGAGAAAGAAAATTGAGTGAAAGCAAGAGCGCAATCTGTTCCCAATTAAGGTGGTGTAATTGTAAAGTCCAGGGAGCTCCTCCTTGTACATGAGATCATTTTTGCTTGTTGCTATCGCAGAGGGAATCCTTTAAAGTTGAGTTGATGGTCTCGCTCTGAAAAGAGATAAAAGGAACCGGCACTTTACATGCATATATATATAATACAGGTCTAGTTTCATTCCAACCCGACATGCCATCTTTTGAAGGACAGTGTATTATCAACTGAAGGTGAACAAGTACCCTTGAAACATAGCGAGTAGGGGTGCAACTAGAACGGATATTTTCCGACCGACCGAATCAATTCGGATAGCGATTTGAATAGTTTTTTGGATATTCGAAGAATTTTCCGGATACAGATACGGATAAGGATAGTTATCTCGGATAAGGATACGGATACAGATAGTAATTATCCGACGGATACAGGAATATCCGAGTTTATAATCGAATAATATCCGGATATAAAATATGGATATTATCGAAACTTTAAAGACTTCTCCAAGACTGTGAGTCTGTAACTCTCCAATCAAAGAGCACCAGTTACCAGAGTCTGGAGGCACTAGTACCAGTGTACCAATACCACTCTTGGTAGTCTACCAGTACCAGTGCCAAGTGCCAAGTACCAAGTACCATTCTACCAAGTGCCACACTGCCACTGCCAAAGTGCCAACGCCAAGTGCACCACAGCGCCAAAGTGCGTTCATTATTAATTCTTAATTATGTACAATGCAACTATAGTAAATTCTTGTACTATTTTCTTCACATTTTGTCAATAATTATTCATAACTCATAAGTAATCTACCATTCAGTATGTTACATGTGCAATAAATGTAGGATCGAAATATACTAATGTAGCAATCAGAGGGGGGTGAATGATTGCGCGGAAGCTAAAATCAAAATTTTGAACTTTTTGAAACACCCCAATTGAAACTCAAATTGCTTGGAAATCAGTTTATGCAATTAGGAGACCAATAGACCAGTCCAGGAGACCAGTAAAGCAATTAGGCGATCAGTATAATAGTCTGGGCGACTAGTAGAACACTTGGGCGACCAGTAGCGCACTTGGGCGAGCAGGTTGGGCGACCACGTGAGCAACCTGGGCGAGCAGACCGATATATGTTCACTAAAATAGAAATTCCTAAATATCTCACCGTTGGATTGATGTGAAAATTTAACTGTAGAAACTAGATGCAATTCTGAAGTTAACAAAAAAAGAATCAGATCGATCGGATCTACGGATATAAAGTTATGACCTTTGTAAGTTTGGGCGAGCAGGTGAGCAGTCGGGCGAGCAGGTTGGGTGACCAGGCTAGCAGTCTGAGCGACCACAAATTACTAAAGATCTAACCATTGGATTGATGTGAAATTTTAACTGTAGAAATTAGATTCAATTACAAATCAAACCCAATAAGAATCAATTCGATCGGATCTATGGATCTAAAGTTATGTCCTTCGCAATATGACTGAAACAATTAGCGATCTAACAGCTGGGCGACCAGGCTAGCAATCTGGGTGACCACGAATTACCAAATATCTAACCGTTGGATTGATATAAAATTTTAACTGTAGAAATTAGATTCAATTGCAAATCAAACCCAATAAGGATCAACCCGATCGGATGTACGGATCAAGAGATATTACCTTCGCAATTGGACTAATGCATCTAATGACGAGGAAACGGAATTTAACCTTTAAGGCTGTGACGGACCAAACACCAGAGAGTGCTTCAGTTGCCACGGATCAATCTTCTAATCACCAAAAGCAAGATCATGTCCAGATCATCATCTATCTTCTAGTTGACGTGATGCATGCATGCACGATCAATCTTGATTTGTTTTCTTCACACTATGCGGCTGTTAAAACTCACGCAAGAAAACTCATCCACACAGAGATACTTGGATTGCGAGATTGATCTTTATTTCTTTTGTCTAAAGTACTCCCACAGAAGAGTACAAACCCTAAAACCTGGCTCACTATAAACAGGAGACACCTCCTCCTATTTATACAGAGCAAACTCACAGAGATTGACTACAACTCCACTTCCAACATAAAAAGAGTTCGTATCTATCTCAACTTGGCCCAACATGGCCAAAACCAAAACCTTGCACGCATGATCAGCCCACCTGCTGCACATACGTGACTAACCAGCCTTCACATGCATGTTCTCTAGTCCGAACGTCCCGCATGACATCCTTGACCACCAAGACCTCGATTCCTCCCTGAACCTAGTCTCGAACCTCAGTTCCTCCATGAACCTAGTTCCGGTCCCACATCGCCACGTTAGCCTCGAGCAACACCTGCACATGAAGAAACAAACAACACGTCCGAGCACAAGTCCACGACTTGACTCAAGATTAATCCATGCAACCACTTACACGAGTGCATTGCATTAAGCAAAACATTATGCTATCCCCAGCATAATCAAATGAACATTTGAGCACAAGTTCACCACTTGCCTCAAAAACAACCCATGCAACCACTCACATGAGTGCATTGCATCAAGCAAACTCCATCATGCTATCATCAGCATGATAATCATCTCAACATAGCATATGCACAAGCACCACACATGCCATAACCAAAATCACTTTACAATGCCAATTTCACCATTCAACCAATTTTTCATCACATATCTCACAATAAATGATCTATATTTTCGTGTATTATCCGGCTAAAAATATTCGTACCCGTATTGAATCCGGTCTGTATTCGCTTCGTATTCGTAAGTGATAGTATCCGGTATTATTCGCATTCGTATCCACATCCGACACCATTCGTATCCGACTTCGTATTCGATAAAAAATATGGATACGGATACAAGATGAACAATATCCGACCGTATCCGATCCGATTACATCCCTAATAGCGAGTGTTTCATTCACGTTTCACACTTTTACAACACTTGTGCACCTGTCAAACTGTCGAAGTAAGTAGTACTACCATAGTTTTTTTTGAACGGAACGGCAAGAGCTCTGCCATGCATTAAAGAGAGTGAGCAAAGAATACAGATTCTGTTTGATCCAGTCGCACTAGCGACAATTTGAGAAAATATGACAACATGGAAGAGAGAAAAACTAAAGAGGAAGCACTGCTTACCTAAAAGAAATCCGACAGAAGACAAAAAGACAGCTAAAACATAGCAGCTTTCAGCCCCTTGTGCATTGCGAGTGTGCTGTCTGCCTTATGATATGAGACCAACGTTTAATCAAGTATATACCCGACGACATCGGCAAAAGAAGGGTGAGGGCGAGATTGGGCTGCGGCCGACAACGGCGACAACACCTTCGTCCGGGACGCGCGGACAGGAGACCCGTGCAGTTGAGGGCCATGCAGGAGGTTAAGAGATTGAGAGATTAGGTAGTTGTGAAGGGTTGGCGTGAGTGCGTGCGTTTAGGGAGTTTGTTAGCAGGGGGTTATGATATGGCGTGAGTTAGCGGGTATAAGAGAAGAACAGATGAATGAAAAGGGTATGCTTCTTTGTCGCAAAAGTAACTCGAGGCGGTGGCTCCGACAACAGCCAATTCCAAGCTCCAAGGCGCACACTGCCACGACGAACTCGAGCAGCCTACGATCTGGCCTCCGGCCAGGCACCCGAGCTTATGAGCAGGCGCACTCAGCCCCTGCTTGTATCACCTTGTGAGGAGACCTTCTGTTGGCTGCGCCTGACTTCTTCTGGCAGAAAACTCCCAGCGTTTCTTTCCAGCTCTGAACATTTTATTTTTGACTTCGCCCTGTCCAGGAGGTAATGTCGGATGTAGGTTGTAGACATCAATACCTCCTGCAATGCTTTCCCCCGTAATCTGAAGATCAGACCTGAAAAAGAAACTTTGATTTGTCATGAAGTTTCTGTAGGATAGATCCCTATCAGGAGATGATAAAACAGAATTGGAAGAGACTAGCAATCGGACGTCCGATGCCAGACTTTTTTTTCGAACATGTTGGTGCAATATTTTTTTTTCTATCTGTGCAACATTTTTTTGTGTGGATATTCCTACTGTTATCGAACGTTTTTGTTGCACACAGTGATTACAAATATTGCACGCATGAGAAAAAATATTGCGATGATCCGGATCGGCATTCCTATTGTTATTGAAAGAAAATGTTGCACACATAGAAAAAAATGTTGCAACGTCCGATAAAAAAAACTCAGATCAGACATCCGAACACTAGTCATTCCGAACAGAATTAGTACTAACATAGTGAAGTATGGAAGAAAATCTCATCAGATCTCATAGTCTTTAGGGCTCCGCTTGGAGCTCGGAAATTTCACAGGAATATAACATTTCAATTCAAATTGAATTTTAGGGATCTAAACCTGTATCGAACCCTTCCAATCCTGTAACACACGGCAGAATAAAACCGATCACCTCTTTGTACGACCACGTGTCATAATTTGAAAGGAGAGGGGACAGGGGAGGAAGGGCAGCCTCGGTGGAGCTGCACGGTGCCGTCGGTTGCTCGGCTCGCGGCTGCCATGTCACGCGCGCGGGGGAAGCCGAGAGAGTGAATTGGCGGCGCCCGCCCGTCGAGCGCTCGGCGTTTGCGCGCACCGGCGCGTCTGCGAACCAAGCAAGTCGCGTGATGTGGAGACCGGCCGGACGGAGAGTGCGAGCGCGCGGTGGTGGGACCAAATTCAGACGGGGGACGCCGGCGGGGCGGAGGCACTCGCGCTCCGGCCTTTGGCGTCGAATTTCCAACTCGCTGGCTCCGAACGAGGAAGCTCTCGATCAAGAGCACTACAAGCACGCACGAAACATGGGTGCAGCGACTGCTGCTACAAATCGAAACACCATTTATGGATATATCTCACGGGTATATGTATTTTACCCGTACAGTTACACAGTTACATATTTTCTCTGTTCAAATTTATAAGACTTATATTTTGAATGATCTTATCTATAAATATAAAGCTTGTATTTAGATTTAATGAGGTATTTACTTTTATACCTTTATTTATTCTCTCTTAACTATATGTATTTATTCATTATCACCTACACAGAGTGTTTATTATCTCCCATCTTCCAAAACAATTAAATGTGGGCATCTAATTCATTTTCTCTCATACCTTTCTCAATTTCAACGCAACCTTAATCCTTGTACAAAGTCAAAATATGCCTTATATTTTTTACGGAGAGAATATTACACAAAGTTATCTTTATCATACAACTCTATGGTTTATAGTTAAGAATGCAACTATATTTGTTATACACCTCGCTGGATCAGCCTCGATCTGGACAACAGGATAGCACACCCTGCCAGTCACCGTATCTACACCAGTGCCGCCTTTGGCCATCGTGGCATGTCACGGCACCAACTTGGGAGGGAGAGTGAGTGGGAAAGAGAAGGATGGGTGAGAGAGAGAGTCAAACCGGGATGTACAACCCATGTCCAAATGTATGGATCAATATTGAGAGCTGTTTCTACATATCACTATTTGAAAGTTGTATAAATATTAAAGTATAAATTAAAGATAGATGGTGATTACTTACTCCTTCGTTTGCTTCAAAATTTATATAATTTATATTGAGACGATAATGCATAAAAGCACTACCCATCAATATTTTGTTTGCTTGTGACTTACTAGTATGAACAACAATAAAATGGACCAACATGTCATGTCAATAGGAGAAAGAAAAGGAAATACACCTACCTGTTGGCTAGAGAAGGTAGTTTTACCCATAGGTTTGGGTATCCGTGAATATCCGATCCGATAAAAGTGAGCACGAGTAATACTTCAAACCTATGGGTTTTCGGATTTGGGTACGTGATAAGGACACAAGATGAGTGTGGGTGTCAATTTATACCCATGGGTACCTGATGGGTATCCTATGATATGTAGGCCCTATTTTTTATAAAATATATATTAGAAAGTTGAAACCGTAACTACCTAAATGAGAGGCTGAGACACACATAAGGATTTAAAAGGTAATATTATGTTCAAAAACTTGTTGAACATATATTATACTCTGAATTTGTTTTGCACATATCATACTCGGAATTTGTTGTGTATATATTATGCTCTTTCTTTTAGACGATACTCTATTATATATGTGTTAGCATCTCTACTATCACGTAAGTGTTAAGTGTATGCTATATGATTGAGTTAAATACAAGTCAATTGAGTTTTCTATCTTATCTTAATCATTGAATGAGCTTACATATCACTGTCCCACATTTTACTCTAATGCTCATCTTGTTTATCGAAACCAAATACAATATCTATGAAAACACTACGGAATGGTATAGTATTTGCCATCAAATATCTTATATATACTCACTTGAACTTATAGTATTATGGATCACCTGTAGGCTATCATGATATGCTGATTAAATGAAATAAACTGGAGTATCATTGGTCATCTATAGCCCATATTAATTGTCTGTTTTTAGCATAGCCTACTACGCATAGGTTTTCATTGGGTTTAGGTAAGGGCACAAATCTATGTCCAATAAATCTAGTGGGTTTGAATGGATGACATGATTTTGGGTTTAGGTGGATGACAGTCATATCCAGAGATACCCACCCAATTGTCATCCCTAGTGCCCACACATGCATCACACTATTTACATCACATGCATCACACTATTTACATGGACTGAAAGGCTCGATCCGTGCACGGTCCACAAACCAAAGGATGAAATCTATACATACTTCCAAACTTTGCTTGAAAATCCGTTAGCACCGCAAAATTCAAAACCGGATATTAGGCTTACTGGACACCCTGAACTTTTAATCCTAATCCTGTTCACTTGACACCCTAAGATGGTTTCATGAGTGGTATTGTCACCGTGCTATCATGATTAGGTAGTTTTGCCACATAAGCTGATTAGCTACTAGCTAGAGAAGTTGGACCAGATAAATATTTATAGATTTCCTTGTCTAGCTTGTTTCGAAGAGTTCCGTATGCTTCTTGTGTATAATTGTTGCTTCTCTAACATAAACATTGTAGAAATTGGGTTTAATTTTCGTTAACTATTCAACCCATGCGGCAAAACCATCAAGTCATGACGCCACAGTGGTACTACCACCCTGCGAAACCACCTTGAGTTGAATGAATCTGATTAAAAAGTCAGTCCAACAACCTGTTTTAAAGTTTAAGGTGCTCAACAGACCTTCAGGCAAAGTTCAAGGATTACGCAGACTTCTCAGAAATAAGAAACAGCGACAGAGAGTCAAGAGACAATAAGGGCCACTTGTCAGGCTCAAAAGCACATTTTGTTCTGTACTATTCTCTACATTCATTCCTTCAACTTTTTTTTTTTTTTGGTAGCGGCAGTAAAGCCCTAGGCCCTACGCTGTCGCTTTCCCTGGACCAACTCTCAACAATGAGAAGACATCAAGACATAACTGTGCAGTGCAGACATGCCGGACTGCATGAACAGCTCCCCTACCATTTTGGATTTTTGGCCAGGAGGCCTAAAGAAGAGAAATAAGATAAAGAAAAAACTTATGTACAAATGGTAAAAACGGGAAGAAGGAAAGGGGCGAGATGCTATCTACTGGCATGATTGAATGGAGCTAAGAAGCTCCCTTCTATGAACAAAAAAGATGCGCTTGCACAAGTTGCATCTATACGCATCGGCTCACGACAAAAAAAAAAGTGTCGGCGTTCTTCATCCCTCAAATCTCTTCTGCCGTCCCGGACGAATCCCTGTTGGACGCCCTGATAGCATCAGCGATCGTGAGGGCGACTGTGGCCTTGTGGAGAGCAAGATCAGCCTTGTGCATCAGGCAGTGGGCCCTTTCTCTCTTGAGCTTGGCCATTGTTGCTGCATGCTGCGCAGCGCTCGTGGCGTCCCGTAGCTTCAGCTCCTCAATGTCAATGCGGTGGCTCTGGGATGCCCCAGGGAACATGTGCTTCGAGTTCTGCCATTCATGAGTGACTGTGTTCCAATGATCGGATGCGCTGCGCTTTATTTTCTGATGGCGGTAGGAAGGTGATTGTTGATGATCCTCAGAGAATGCAAAGCTTGTATTCCTTTTGACACTGTTAGTCCTGAAAAATCTTGGTGTAGAACCTCTTTCTGAAGCACCAAATGCGTGAGGGGAGTCTGTTCTCACAGAGAACCTGGGAGAGTACCCTGCTGGTGAATGAAGAGAACCACCGTCATAGGATTCACATGTCCTCCCATCCCCAACACATTCATTATATTTCCTGCCTGGTATTTGTGACAGAAACAGACATACAAATCAGCAAAAGGGGAAAAAATGGACCAATGAAGAATACAACACATTAAGGAAGAGTACCTGGTCGGTAAAAGCCATCCTGCTCTCTTGAGAAGCTATGGCACCAAGAGGACATAAGCTTCTTATGGGATCGTTGCTTTGGTCCCTTGTATGGTATTTGGAATTGGAGTCCACGAGGTTTCAAGCAGAAGGCAAACAATGGGGGTTTTGGGGGCAACCTCTTTCCTTGGTACCCATTTGATGAACCCTGTATTCTGCATACCGTTGATTCCCATTCCTGTAGCTGCTGCTTGTAGATCTTCCACATAGCAGACTGAAAATGATAGAAAAGTAAAGAGTAAGTACGCACTCAACATTGTTTGGTGGACTGCAATGATCCATTTGGTAAGATAAAAACATAATAACTGAAAAACGTAACAGTTGAATTTTCCTGGAAGCATCGGCACTATTCATGCCTCTTTAAATTCAAGATAAAGAGTACTAAAAATAAGGATATACGATTAACTATGACCAGACACTTGCTTTATAGCCACTCTTATTTAGAACCCTATTCAAAAAAGAAACTTCATATCTAGTGATACTGTGTACAAGCTACTTCACCACAGGAGGATCTACAGTGTGAGAACTTAAGGTCAGAACAATACTTGGGAAATAGCAAATTTACAACAAACCCTGAAAGCGCCAAAACTATTTCAACTCACAGGATAATATTTTGCTTTACTTAATTGGTGCTATCAAAGGTGGGAACAAAAAATCAAAAGCAAAACTTTTTTTTTTTTTGGGAAATTAAGTTAAGCGCACAGCTACATGCCTACACCATTTGAATAGCGAAAGTAAATAAATATGCACATAAAACTACATAAGCATAAAAACTAAAAGTAATTGAATTTCAGTTGGTAACTAGGACCATGAAGGGGCCAAGGCAGATTACTAAACATCCCAAGGAAGATAAATAACAGACCTACATAACAAAGTCTCCAATGTTTACCCGCTTTCTGTTCTCCATAAACTATCAAACATGAGCAAACAAACCTTTTGCTCATGTGCAAGAAAGTGAAAGCAAGACAAAGCTATTGGCAATAAGCCAAAATAAAGGATTACAAAACATATGTTCACCTGAAAGTGTCGAATGAGTGGCATTCCCTTTTTCTGCCTCTTGTCCTGCCAATAATCATGTATCACTTTAATGATGTCCAGTGGACTGTCATCAATATCTAGTTCCTTCATCTGATCAATGGTGAGCTCATTGCAGTTGTGACTATACGCAAGTTTCTCGAATTTGTCCACGACCCTCTCAAACAAGTCCTCGGTCAACTCGCATCCAGTGCTGTTCTTACCTAATAAGGATTCCCTGTGTTGAGAAATCCATTCTTCATCATCACTGTCCATGTCATATATCACACGGGATTCATCAAGAGCCATTTCAACATCTGTTCCAATATGGCCAAGATAATCTTGGGAGCGCACAAAGGATACAGCATCATTGTCAGCATGAGCTTCAACCAAGCGGACACCAGGGATTGGAATGTTTTTTACAGATGCAGCTCTGATATTATGGCTATAGCATTCATCATGCATTTGTTTGAAAATCAACCACTGGCTTCTGTCAGGAAATTCTAGGTACCATTCAGGGCCCCCCTTCCACATCATAGCATGTGTATAGCGGTTTGTGGCCCCAGGCTGCAAAACTTGACAAACCTTGTGAGCATACTTGGTTCCGTCAGCAAGCTTCACACAAATCCTCCGATCACTCTGCCCATCAGTGTCAATTGTGATCTGAGTATCGTATTCCCTCCATCCTCTATCACCAACTGTAACCAGGACATTTGCAACACATGTCAAAGACTCCGGGCTGCTCTGGCCACTTCTAGAATTATCAGGAAATCTCTTGGCATCATTTGTCTTAGCATTGCTATGAGATTGTATCTTCCGGAAATGGCCTTTATGTCTTAAGCCAAGTTCATCACTTCTAGGAGAAACTGAGTATGACACCTGAGTTCGCGGCTTCTTAGAACCACCAGCAAAGCCAGTCAACATGAGATCTTCTGGAAATAATTTTGAACCATCCCCAAAAGTGCGTGATATGGATGTAAACCGATTCCGATGGTACGTCGTCCTGGGCGCAGTTGGTGTAGCACAACCAATTGGATAGTCATTCAATTCCTGGACCAAGCTAGATACAGGCGCTGTGGCTTTTTCATCATTGTTAAGTAACTTATCATCTGGTGGATCACATGCCTTATGTTGAGCAATATTTATGGACAGGTACCTCTCTTCAGACTTCTGTGGTAAGCGAGTAACATTAAGATTAGAAGAACAAGGTTTGTCAGCACCTAAACAAGGCCCATTTTGCTCTGGACCTCTTCTGCATGTCATGTTGGCATCACCAATATTTCTGTCATTACATTCAAGACTTAAAATGCTTCCAGCAGTATTGAACTCCCTGCTAGCATAGCTAGAATGATTTATGCAACGAACAGTGCTGGCACCCAAGGGACCATCAGAACACGAACTAAGATCAAGAGAACAAATTCCAGAAGCAGGAGCGACAGGATGAACCAGATCAGATGTATGTTGTGACATGGAGTGTTGATCCTCTTCTAAAGAAAATGACACGGGCACCTGAGAACCACTAGAAGTCAAATTGTTTTCAACGAGCAATTTTAAATGGTGACAAAGCAGATGTGAAGGTGCAGCAGCTGCATCCAGATCATTCTGAGCAAATCCACACCGCTCATCAGGACAACAAATGACAGGGTCAACATCTGAATAATTTGATTCTGTAAGAAACCGTGAGTCCCAAACGTCAAACGATAAACCCTGTTTAACAAAAAGATTTTATCAGTAATCAGCTGATTCGCCATAAGCCTAGATTTTCAGCATAACGCATTCAATTATGTTAAAGACTATGCAATAGAGGAGCAAAGACTATATAATAGACTAGTCATGTGCACAGATGAACAAATAAACAACAGTTTCCATTAAGTAACGCACCAATACATGATTTTCACTGTATACAATAAACACAATAGGAATCATGTGAGACATAGGCAAAACTAAAATTGTGTATAGCACTATAGCTATATATATACTTTTTTTTGGGGGTGATCTAGGGAAAGCTTGTATGCACAAATATCCACAACAGAAACGGTTAGCACAAGTAACAGAAATGACTATTTGGCCCCCAGGCCCCCCGAACAAAGAGAAGGCTTTGGATTAAAGAAGATAAATAATATTGAGGACCATAGGTAATAAAACCATACAACAGTACAAGAAACCGGTGACAATATTAAATTTTTGGTTTGAGTAGGAAACCCCACCAGATGAATAAAAATTATTCGCTCAGATCCTTGTCTTCAAGAAATGAAGAACATATACTGTTTCAGAATTAGCGATGTAACACAATGAAAAGTAACCCATACAAAAAAAAAAAGAACTTCGGTGATCACAAGGTTTTAATGCAAATTATATTGTTTAAAGAGCAATGTTAATTCAATCTAGTGTAGTAAAACTGATCCTACAAAGCTATGCTTTTACAAAACTCAATTGAAGCTTGGCTTCCTAGCTATCCTGGGACAAAGAGAAACGTACAACAGACACACTGTAAGAGGAAGTTTGCTATGAAATGAAGTGTAAGAGGAAATTGGCCTTCCATCACTCAACAAGATAACACATAAATTTCCTCAGATAACATAATGATTACTACCTCACAAAAGTTCCAGGAGCACTTCCAAAGAAAAGATAGCGAAACAATTACTACCTCAAATAAGTTCAAGGAGCACCTAAAAAAACATTTTATTGCTATTCTAGAAAACGTCAGAGTAGCTTCAGTTGGTGGGTTGGATTTATCCAAATACATGTCCAGTCAGACATTGACTGAGCCTCTCATAAAGGGAAGCACTACTCAGTTGGATCTTTAAGTTGCTGTATTGTGCTTTTGAGCAGTATCTACATCTTGCACAATGTCAAGAACTAATGCTGATTGTTCTCATCCAAGCACTGGCTAAATTCTAATCGGCAGATGTGCACTTTATTCACAGTGCTGAGGGAAGACAGTAGAAGTCAACAATTCTGTAAAAACCAAGTAACATCCCTGTTTACAACATAAGATACCACATTTAGGTTTCTTCTGCAGATATTCTGACTTTCAAGAAATGATTAGCATTCCCACATTGCTTAGTACAATAATAACTGAGCATAAAACCATGGGCAGTAAGTAATCTTTATACATTTCTTTTTAAGAAATTCCTGAGCATATGTGGAAGGATCAATTCAATCTGCATAGGTAAGGAAGGTGTGGTACCTTAGAAATGAGACTCAGTGAAGTGGAGACTCGTTGATCAGTTTCATCGGTGAGTTGCTTGATGTTGGCATATGTGCAATTAACTCTAGACAACTCCCTTTTCAAACAGTGATACTGAAGCTTTCCTTGCAGGTGCTTCCATTCTGATTTCCCTATCCCAAAGAAGCTGAACAACACAAACACTACTTGGCTAATACCGTGCAAACCAGATATCTGAAATCTGACTGAGGTGCATGGCATTTTCGATTCCTTAAGGGTACTCTGCCTAGAATACTGATTAAAGCTTCCGACAAGTAAGCAGAAAAGAGATACTGCTGATATTAAGCAAGTATCAAGAAGCAAGTGCTTCAAACCTAAATCATTATCAACAAGAAGTATGTCCAGATGTACAGCAGGCCATAAGGCAACCAATGTACCATGCTGAAGGAGAAAGAGAGAATTGGAAACCCAAACAGTACAAGCTTCAGAAATAAACTTACAAACAGATTTCAGTGGCAAGCTCAATACCAATATGACACATGTCACTGAAGCACCAGTTTCAGTACTAGACTCCTGGCCAACTGCAGCAAGAACCACTGCAGAACTTGCTCTGCTATTAGGATTTGAAACCTGTTCAGAAATGTTGAGAAAACCATTCTTTCGCCTGCAAAACCGCTTCCTAGAATAAACAAAGCGAAACCTCCTATCCCTGGATGTAGTCACATCCTTAAGAACTTCTGCACTCCCATTTGCACATGAAATACCTGGTATATCATCATTGGAGCTCAACTTCTCCTGCTTGACATCGATCGAGTTTGATAACATACACTGCTTTTGATCAAATAGAACAGGGGCAATATTTGAATGAGTATGATCCTGCTTGTTGATGTTACTGGATGTAGCAGATCTTGCTTGGTTTGATCGAGACAGCCATGAGATAATGGGCTTTGACCCAGAACTTCCTGTGCTGTTTCCATCCAAGTCTTCTCTCTCGTCCCCTTCAAACTCCGGCTTAAATACTGACATTGAATTATCACGATTTGATCTCTTGAGAGCTTCACCTGGCAAAAGCAGAAGCTTGATCCTCTCATTTTGAAGATTGATCCATTCTTCGTCTTTATCATCGTACCTGACATGATGCAACCTTGTCACAGGGTCATATTCCTTGACCAGGCCAAAGTACCAAGTCTCATCAAGAGGCCAAAACACCCTAATCCTCTCTTTTACAATGCATAATGGATCCACATCATGAGGGCTGACTTCATAAAAATGACGACGTGGACGACGCTTCCTGAACGGTGCTTTACCGTCACGCTTACGTAGCAACCTAGCAGGACCTCCTGCATCCATGACTTTGTTGTATGGATCCTTCAAATGATTAGAATGCTGAAGAAAAGATGCCTTTGATGATCTATTGGGTGATTTCATTCTCTTCCTCGATGGGCCAGCACATCTATTATCTGATAGAGAACAAAGCATCCTAGCGGCATTTTCTTCCAGGCTAACATAACGGTCCTCTTGCGCATGCCCAGAGCTTTGCTTGTCAACATTAAAAGCTTGAAATGGTTGGCATGAAAGACGTGACTGCTTTTCAACTGAGAAATCGTTTTCAGAACAAAACTTTATGCTACTGTCCTCATCACAAGTGCCATTCTCAGTTTTCAAGCAACTGACAGGGTCATCACCACCAACTCTATTCTCCTTAAGCGCACATAATTTCCTCCTCTTGTTCCTCCTCAGGTGCTGAGTAGCCTTAGCGATGCCATTGGACCTTCGAACCATACAACCTCCAGTCCCATTCTCAATACTGGCATTCTGAGCAAGCTTCCTCAATCTCAAGACACCACGAGGCTGCCTGATCACTGCAATTCCACCTGAACTAACTGAATGCTCCGAGCGGCCATTCCTTTTTCTCGATAATGAAAGTGGGTGATGGTCATCCAAACTATCTACGCTCCACGTGGAATCACCTGAACTGGATCTTGCCACCTCTGGCCCATTGAGTTCCACTCTATCAGAATGCAAGCTATTACGCTTCCTCTTACTCCCTGCAGATGAACTGCTTGAAGGGGCCTCTTTTCCACTTCCAATCGGTGTGCCCAGCCCCTGCCTGGCTCCAACCGACCCCCTCTCAGACAATGTCTCCTCGCCATCTAATCCCAGTACTGACTCGGTGGCATCGGTTGCACTGGGCCCATCGCCACCACTAGATTCCATTCACAAGCCGAGGGTTCGTGAGGCGCAGGGACGGACCTAACGTGGGGCATGGGGGTTCCCCCAGAAATTTTGGAAAATAAACTGCTAGGAGAAGTCCACCACGCAACAAACTGCATGGATTGGAGTATCCATCCCAGAAGAAAGATTTGGATGAGATTGCTCACAGCAAAGGAAATCCCCCACGAGGCTGTGGACGGGGGATCTCCCGCTGGAGCTCACCGCGCCGGCCGCCGGAGAAGGGGGATGGGGGCCAGATCTGGCGAACGGTGGAAACGAAGGAAGGCGGCGGCACAGAGCTCACCGCGCCGGCCGCCGGAGAAGGGGGACCTGATCTGACGGACGGTGGAAACGAAGAGAAGAAGCGGAGAACGTCTCGGTCGCTCCTTGTGGTCTTTGTTCGGGCAAGTATTTGGGCGTGGGGCGGCGACGAACCCTAACCCTAGGTCGATTTGGGAGGAGGGGAACGACCGAACCAGCCGGGGCTGGGTGGAAAGTCGGCGCGGGGTTTTCGGATAATTTCTGTCGAGATGGCGGGGGCCAAAACGCAAAGTTGCGTACGTTTTTTGTCGGTAAAATTTTAAACTATTTTTCATTTTGTTCAATTTTGTCCATAAGCTATTGATAGGATAGTAGCACTTTTCAAAATTTTAAAACTTCATGAAGCTAGATTATTATCCAAAAATTTTGTAAGAACATTATTGATGCACAATAACCATGCACAAAAAATTCAAAATTTTCTAACATGGTTTGTCCCATTTTTCATTCGATTCAAAATTGTTAATCAGTGTTTTATCATGACAGTAATAATGTTTGATTTTATAAAAATTCCACAAGCGTGAGAATTATCTCAAATTTTTATGGTATCACCATTTTGTCAGGACTCTCCAAAAAATTTCAGAATTTTTGTCATCGTTTGACCACTTTTTTGTCGGTGAAAAAACACCGAATTTTCAGGTATTTCACCCGAAATTTTGGGTTTTTGGGCCGAAATTCGGAAAATCTTGATTGCAAATGGACCAGATTTGAATTTTTATTTTCAAATTTTATCCGATATTTTGAGATTTCAGTTTAATTTCATATTTCAGCCCTAAGCAAGATTTAATGAAAATGAAATTTGAATCCTTGTCCTCAATGTCCTACACATATGTATCGGTGAGGCATCCAAGAAAGAAGACGAAGGACCCAAGGAGATGTGTGTAATTTTACTTTCGCTCAGGGTTTCTTCTCTAAAAGGTGGAAGATGCACCAAACTTTTGTAATGACCAGTTAATGACAATAGTTCTACGCCCTTCGGGGCCATGTTGCCTAAAAAACCATGCCACACGTAGTCCAACGATGTATCTTCTTCTACTGGTCACCGCGTCATCCGGGTGGCTTGAATTTTTGTTCGAATGTAGACACACTAGAAGAACGCTACGCCGCGATCGTCCCGAAAAATCGAGAAAATATGTGAAATGGTTAAAATGATATAAACGTAATTACATTTTTTATATTATTTGGGATCCTCGTGAAGGATCTGATTTACTGAACCAAAAGGTTATTTTCATAAAAAATGGGTCGTTAGGATCCACCGGCGAATCTATAGGCTACTATAAACCTTCATCAAATCTGTATTTTTTTAGAAAACCGCGGTTATGATCCGTCGGCCAATCTATGGGCTGCTATAAAACTCCGACGAATCTGCGTTTTTTTAAAAAACCGTGGCTTTTTTTTACGTTTTAAAAAAGTCACTAGGACCTGTCGGCGAATCCGTGGGCTGCTATAAACCTTCGACGAACCTGCGTTTTTTTTGGTCAATACGTATCTTTGTTTTCGAGTTCACTTCTCTAAAAATCGTTGACAGGAGCCAAATGTAAATTGTAAAGGGACCTAAAATAATCTATTTTTTTCCGGGGCCTGTTCCGCTAAAAACCACCAGCAGGACCTAAATGTAACCCACAAAGGGACCTAAACGTAATTTCAATTTTTTCGGATTTATTTTATTAAAAAACCATTAAAAGGACCTAGACGCAATTTTTTATTTTTCGAAGGGCCTCTCCGCGAATGCGTTGACATGGCACCACTCTGGCGTCGGCAATCTCTAGCGCTATAATATATAGTATACATTATACTTATATTTGGGGTTAAGTCATTTGATCGCGTTAGTACCTTCATTTCTTTTACTTGGGGACATTGACACGATCTCCAGTATACACCTATGATCATTACTTCTTTTGATTCTATGTTGGTAAAAAAATTTAAAAATATAATAAATCGAGAGAATTTTATGGTTAATCTAGTTGTATCATTTTTCACGTGACAAATTCAAATACTTATATGTATGTTAGCTATCAAAGTTTTTAAAAGTTGGCTGCACATATTCTAAAACAACATCTGAAAAAGAACATAAGGAATATTCTCTTGAATTCTTGGCTCTAACCCGTGCGGTGGTCAAAATGCATTTCACATTTTGCATTAGAGGGGTACAGGTACTTCGTACTACTCTTTCAGAGACTAGACGGTGAACAATCCTGATATCCCTGTCATAATGTCTGCACATACCTTATGCACACCTTTCTGTTTTTTGTTAGACAGCACGCCGTACCAGAGCCAGTTCCACATACTGATCGCCTCCATCGAATCAGATTTTTTTAGAAAACCACCGGTTAGGATCCGCTTGCGAATCTATGGGTCGCTATAAAACTCCGACGACTGCGTTTTTTTAAAACCGTGGCTTTTTTACGCTTTAAAAAAGGTCACTTGGACCTGCTTGGCGAATCCGTAGGTCGCTATAAACCTTCGATTTAACCTGTTTTTTTTTGTCGACACGAATCTTTGTTTTGAATCCACTTCTCAAAAATTGCTGACAGAGCCAAATGTAAATTGTAGAGGACCTTGTCGGCCAGATTTTATGCCGTGGTACCTCTTCGCCGCATAAGTAAGACCACGTGGCGTACTTAGCGTCAAAGTGACTATCAGCCCCGCTTGCCAAAGTAACCACGTGGTGGCTTCATGAGTCATGGCGGCGATCAGTTCTCACGGCGATCGACCCACGTGCATACCGGAGAGCAGGGCGATCAGCCCTCATTGGCGACATCGCCACGGTTTACCGCGTAAGCGGGCGTCAAACCACGCGGCGCATCGAAGGATGAGAAGGAGGCTTAACCCGAAGTCTTCTTCTCGACTGTCAGGTCGAGCCATTGATTGTGAAGAGTTCTACTGTCGACACAACGGCGGCCCATCCCTCTGACGTCTCACACCTAACTCGTCGCAGAAAAGTCACATCCCGGGCAGACCGGACGAAGCCATACAGCGGCACGGAGAATGAGGCTTGGGGAATAGGACTACAGTGATGAGTGTAATAAATGAATCGTAGATCAGTATGATATCACCTTCTCACCTGTCCAAGCCAGCCCAGTCTATATAAGAGAGTTCTAGTGCATGGAGGAAGGGGGAGGGACGAAAAACAAAGGGAATTGACAAAAAAAACGAGCAGAAAACCTGAGGAAAAAGTATTGTAACCGGCTCAATATACATCAACAAAGATCTAACAGGACATAGGATCGTTACCACACCGGGGCCCGAACTCAGGTACATTAGTGGTTCTTGATCTGCTTGACCGGATCCTCGCGGAGAGCCATTAGGTGTCCGATCGTGAAGACGCCTTTCACTGAACCTTATTCTCCGCCCTGGAGAAATCTCGTCCGTAAATACACGACAAACCTAAAGTAATCTATTTTTTTTCCGGGGCCCGTTCCGCTAAAAACTACCTTAAGGACCTAAATGTAACCCATAGAGGGACCTAAACGTAATTTCAATTTTTTCGGATCTATTTTATTAAAAAACCGTCGAAAGGACCTAAACGCAATTTTTATTTTTTCGAAAAACCTCTCCGCGAACGCATTGACATGACAGACATGACACCACTCAAGGCCGACAATCTCTAGCGCTATAATATATAGTATACATTATACTTATATTTAGGGTTAAGTCATTTGATCGCGTTAGTACCTTCATTTCTTTTTACTTGGGGACATTGACACGATCTCCAGTATACACCTATGATCATTACTTCTTTTGATTCTATGTTGGTAAAAATTTTAAAAATATAATAAATCGAGAGAATGTTAATGGTAAATCTAGTTGTATCATTTTTCACGTGACAAATTCAAATACTTATATGTATATTAGCTATCAAAGTTTTTAAAAGTTGGCTGCACATATTCTAAAACAACATCTGAAAAAGAACATTAGGAATATTCTCTTGAATTCTTGGCTCTAATCCGTGCGGTGGTCAAAATGCATTTCACATTTTGCATTAGAGGGGTACTTCGTACTATTCTTTCAGAGACCAGACGGTGAACAATCCTGATATCCCTGTCACAACGTCTGCACATACCATATGCACACCTTTCTGTTTTTTGTTAGACAGCACGCCGTACCAGAGCCAGTTCCACATACTGATCGACACGTGTTACGATCTCTGCTGCGAAGGTCGTAACGATGAGTGGGTTGCTGGCCTGGAGATCCTGAGCGCCGCCGAGTAGGCGCCGTCGAGGGACCAGCAAGCGCAGCAAGAGCTGCGCAGAGGAAAAACAGAGGATATGAAAAGCAGAGAGGTAATCTTCTCTCTTTTTTCTTTATTCCTTTCATTGACATGGCTTATATAGCCTTAATCTCATATGGAAATATCTTAACTACCAAAATATCTTAACTACTTATATGAGTCCCGGATTCACGTAACCTGACTCCTATCGCCAATCTAATCTCGCTTAAGACCCAAAGTGTTTCATGGACGTAATGCTCGGCCGAACTCGACATCACCTCCTCCTTCAAAACAGTTCGCCATGAACTGAAAATCCTGCATAAATTTGAAAACGCCCACTGTCTTCATGTGGCTCGCTCACGGAAGATCTTTCCAACGGATGAGGGCTTGCACAAGCCATTAACAACAACACGCCTTGAGGGCTTCACGAATCGGGATGACTCGGCCATGAACCATAGGAGGCAGAGGTGCTATACCATGGGGAACGCCATGAAACTTCTTAAGCAACCCAACATGGAACACATCATGTAGCCGGTGTTCGGAGGAAGACGAGACCAGACGCGATCGTGCTAATACGCTGCAAGACTTGATATGGTCCGAGAAACGCTGGCCGAGCTTGCCATGTGTCACATTCGAAGAGAATATCCTCGGCGGTGAGAGAGGCGGCTGCACCCGCTCATTTACCTCGAAGGTCACTCTCCGATGGGTACGATTATAGTAGGATGCAACCATAGCTTGAGCTCAGAAGAGTCTCTCACGCACTTCGCCAAGAACTCGTCACGGTCCAACATCCGAGCTTCGACAATGTGGGTCCGAAGCTTCCTTAATGTAGGAGCGCATGCTTGGCGGTCACGCCATACACAACCTTGAAAGGGGTCGTCTTCAGGAGGATTGAAAAGAGGTGTTGTAACGAGATTCTCGCTTACGGTAGCTAACGAACCCATCGCTTTCGGCGATCTCCAAAGCAACGCAGATACATAGCAATAATTCATTAGTTACCTCTGATTGGCCATCCGATTGGGGTGGTAAGCAATACTCATGTGAAGGTGGCACTCGGCGAGGTGAAACAGACTCCTTCCAAAAATGGCTTGTAAAACCACATCGCGACAATCACAATCGAGGAGGAATACCGTGTAGTCGCACAATCAGATTAAAGAAGGCCCGCCACCGAGACCGGCAGGTACGGATGAGCCAATGGAATAAAATGTGCCGCTTTGAAAAACGATCTACCACAAGGAGAATAACGGTCTTCCCGCCAGACTTCTAAGAAACCTCTATGAAGTCCATAGCAATATCGACCATACCGCATGAGGTACTTGAGCGGTTGAAGAAGGCCTCCGGTGCAAGTGCTCGTCTTATTATGCTGACAAATCGATAATCCCGAATAAAAGATCGAGCAATCGACGCGCCTGTGGGATATGGAAATCGGCCCGACTCTTAGAAGCGTCTTCAGACTCCTCATGGCTTCGCTTCATGACAGATTGCAAAAATGTTGTTCACAAAGGGAGAAGACTGGGGAACAAAAATGCGACCTTTGTAGAGGATCAGTCCGTCGCAGATAGTCCAGGGATGTAGCAATCGGCCTTCTTGAATGTCACGCCGCAGAGTGCTCCAGTCCGCATCTCCTGGAAGGTCTCGATGCAGGTCATCAAAGAGAGTCAGCCGTGGACCTGTAATGGCCATGAGATCTGCTGGAGAGGCCTCACCGTCGCGCCGGGATAGAGCATCGGCCACGGTATTAAGTCGACCCTGCCAGTATTCCACGGAGAAGTCAAAACCCACCAATTTACTTACCCATTGGTGTTGGGGAATTGTGGACAACCTCTCGATCCAAGATCACGAACTTCAGTTATAATGGTCGGTGCGACCAGAAAGATCGTCCCCATACATACGGCCTCCAATGTCGAATGCTTTGACGAGGCTAATTAACTCAGCGCTCATAGGCGTTGAGCTTAGCATGACGAGCCGCAATCGGCCGATCGAAGAACGCAATGGGCGCCGCACCTGATGAAGGACGGCCCCAAATCCCGACCAGCACGCATCACATTCGATGATAAAAGGAAGACCAAAATCTGTAATTGAAGAACCGAGCGATGCCGGGCCGCCTTGAGTGTGGAGAATGCTTCTGCTGTGGTATCAAGTCCACGAAAATGCTTCACAGGTCTCAAGTCCACGAAAATGCTTCTTACGGAGAAGACGCGTGAGAGGTGCAAAGAATCGAGCCATAGTTCTTAATGAAGCGCTTATAATATCCAAACAACCCGAGGAAACCATTTAACGTCTTAATAAAGGGTGGGGATCGCCACTCAATCATGCCACCTTCGTCTATCCATGGCGACACCCGCCGGCGGAGATGACATGACCCAAATAGGCGAGAGAGAGTCCCAAAAGAGCACTTGGATCGCTTCAATACCAACCCATTCATGAGATAGTTCTTGTAGCACCTGTTCGAACATGACAGAGGTGTTCGCCCAAGACCGTCAGTAAATGAGGATATCATCAAAAAATACCAACACGAAGCGGTGAAGAAAGTGGCCCAACACTTCATTCATGAGAGCCTGGAACGTTGCCGGAGCGTTCGTTAGGCCAAAAGGCATCACCAAAACTCAAAGTGTCCATGGTGCGTGCGAAAAGTCAGTTTATGAACATCATCCGGATGCATGCGCATTTGGTGATATCCCCGATCAAGATCCAATTTAGTGAAAAAGCGCACCCTTAAGTTCATCCAACAGTTCTTCCACAATTGGAATCGAATTTGTCCTTGATGGTCTTGTCATTGAGGGCTTTTGAATCACGCAGTAACCTCCATGCGTTATCCTTTTTACGGACCGCCAGACCGGAGGAAAATGCCGAGCGGCCGACGCTGAGATGATGCCCTCTCGCAAAGATATCTCGACATTGTGTCTCTAACTCCTCCTTCGCAACCGTGGATAGCGATACCGGGCGCACGGCCACGGCGTCTGTACCAGTCTTCAAATGGATCCGATGGTCATATGCTCGGCCGAGGAAGGCCCCGAGGAAGCGATGAACACACCGGTATTCGCTAATAAGGCCTCCATTAACTCTGTTGGTGATGAGGCCATGGCTGCCAACGAAGGACGCGGCGATGACACTCCCTGGAGTCGAACTTGATGATTGCCCCGCCAAAGTGTCATTGTGAGACGCTGGAAATCCCAAGTGATGGGCCCTAGTGTTTGAAGCCACTGGACACCCAGGACAACATCCACCCCTGGAAGCGGCAGCACATAGAAATCAATGACAGTTGTGGTCGGTGATATCAAGAGAAACCTGACAGCATTCGCCACTGCCGTTGATGCGCTCGCCATTGGCTACTGCAACTCGGAGAGAACGGCTTGCTGTGGTTACTTTAACACCCGCCTGACCTGCCGCCTCTTCTGAGATGAAGTTATGGGTGGAGCTGGAGTCAACGAGCGCGAAGAAGTGGTGATCCCCGATGCGAACTGGTAGACGCATCGTCCGGCCAGCTGTGATGCCGGTCCGTAGCGAAGGAGATGGATGGCGGTTCGTTGTGCTTTCAAATGGTTTCTCAGATCCCCGCCATCGAGCACCACCTCCAAATCGAAAAAGTCGTTGACATGAATGTCCGGATCAGATTTCTCATCACGCAGTTGTAGCAGAGTCCCATACGACGCCGTTCTTCCATCTGTGCTCGAGTCAGTTTCTTGATGAATTTGACTCGGCACCGTGTCGCTTCTTAGGCGCAGCGCGAGGGTGGTCTGCGGCATGGTTCTGCGGCGGATTTACCACTGTCCTCATGCCGCCGCCCTTAGGGACCGTGCGCCTGCTGTCGTCAGACTCAGCTTGTTGCAAGCGCTCATGAGCCCGAGCCAAACTCATGGCCATAGCCAAAGACTGCGGGGCGGCCAGGTCCACGGCAATGGCTATCTTCTCCTTGAGGCCGGCGGTGAACATCTCAATCTTCTGGTCAGCCCGAAGGTTTGCACGCGGAAGTAATGCTTCAAACTCCCGCTGATACTGGGACACCGTTCCTGTCTGCCGAAGTTGTTTGATCTCCGCCAGATGATTGTTGTGTCGTGGCCCAAAACGGAGGTGGATTTGAGCTCCTTGAAGTGCACCCATGGAAGGACGCCCATCTCTTCCTCCAAGAGCATGTACCATTCTTTGGGCTTCCTCGCAGTGATAAGCCGCCGTGCCGACCTTCTCGCTTCGCCGTGCGGCGCCGCGAAAAATAATTCGCATGAATTCAACCAAGGAAGGGGATCCTCCGCACCTTCATAAGTCGCGAAATCGGTAGCAGGGGCTTTGGAGGTCGCCCTCGCATAGCAGGAAACCCTCTTCCGTCCATGGAAAATCGCGCCGCCTCGCCAAGCGCCTCAGGCGAGCCGCCTCCAAAGGAATTGTGCAATCGCTTCCTCCACTCGGCCGCCATTGCCGTCGGCTGAATTCGCCTCGCCACGAGGAAGGTAGATGGTTTCTTCTGCGTTTTTTTTTCTCCCTCCGTCATGGCGCTCATCATGTCGCCCACCTTGACGACATGGCGTCATGGCGGGTCTAGCCGCAGGGCGAGGGTTGCAAATTGCGCTGCTGTGGCCATCCCGACCAAAGCCATGTCTTCCAAATTTTTGAACAATTTTGTACGCAACAAAGAGGCTGGAAAACTATACAGTTTATGCATGGGTTTCTTTACATCTCATGCTAAGGAAGCTCAAATTTGCTACCTATGTACAACCTCAGAAACTTTGTTTCCGAGAAAAAGAATGCAGATACAACAGAGGAGAAGCACAGCAAATGTACATATACAACTGCTTGTCAAAACTTGCATTATCTACAAAAAACAAATGGGGGCACTAAATCTCTGTATAGGACAGCTGCCATGCCGTAGCTCTTGCTTTGTGAAATGGCAAAAATGAATTAGTCCTGAGATGTTGCTGAGTACTCAAAGAGAAGCCGATTGGATGGTGTAGATTGGAACAGAACACGGAGCCTACTAGTTAGCTGATAGATCAGCGTCCACTGCATCGCCATTTCTGAATCTTTCATTTGCCTGACAACAGAAGCCTGCAGAACGATGGGAGCAATTCATGTCAGTTTTTATTTGTATTGTACATTATGCATCATTAAACTTAAGGGCTTAGCTTTAAAAAAAAGTTTAAAAGGTTATACCTGAAGACGTCTTCCAAGCTTCACTTCAACCTCCGTAGCAAAAGAGATGCTGTTTGCCAGTGATTTAAGCGGATCAACTGTTGGATCTACAGATAGTAAACCTGGAATCTGCGGAGCATAAACCAGCCTCCACCGTGCTTGTCCAAACTCACCCTTGCCTTCAATCCTTGGCATCAAAGTTTCGAGTGTTGCAGTTGCGAGCTTCTTGAAAGCAAGCTGTCCGTTACCTTCTAATAGTGATTCCGCAAGGTGTGACTCAAAAACCTTTGCAGCCTAAAAGACACCAAGAAACAATAGAACTTTAAGAGGTGCGCACGATATGTAAACAGTGCAGCTAACCAATCGATAATCCCCCCCTATGGTTGTCTTGAATAGAAAACTGACAAGCAACCAGCAAAAGGTTCACCAGCCACAGGCAATTTTACCGATTATACGATAGTAAAAATTTGAGAATACAAGTAACTAAACAGGCATTATCAGTACTACAGTAAAATTAGCTATAACTACGCTGTGGAAGTACGTCTCACCTCACTAGGTGACAGAACATCCTGGTCCACGGAGCGAGTCGAGGTTACGATCAGATTGTCTTGCCACATGCTTGCTCGACTGTGGATTTTGAATTGCCATTCAGATCCAACAAGAATGAGATCCAGAATAGGATCTAAACCAAGATCAGGCTCAAACTTTGCTATATTTGAATGATCATTTTTAAGTCTAACCTGCAATTAAGTATAAAAATGTTAAACCATTGTAACCATATAAAATGTACTCCCTCCGTTGAAAAATATAAGGCGTATTTTGACTTTGCACAAGGATTAAGATTGTGATGAAATTGAGAAAGGCATGAGAGGAAATGACTTACATATCCCTCTTAATTGTCTTGGAAGATGAGAGATAATGAATAAATGCATATAGTTGAGAGAATAAATAGGGGTATAGGTGGAAAGACTCATTAAATCTACATGCATGCCTTATATTTTTCAACAAGATCATTTAAACTATAGGCCTTATATTTATCAATGGAGGGAGCACACTAGAAAATAAATATAAAGAAAAGGTCTGTGCCAAACAAGGGCTTATGATAATTAGGCTTACCTGAGTAGCTACCAAGTTGACCTCACCATTTTCAAACACTAAGATACCCTTGGGTCTTATGTACTTTGGATGAACCATGCCATTTAGTTCAAGGTCACCACTGACGGCAAAATTCAGAATTAAAGGATAAACAATCCTTAGCTCTGGTCCCAACGTGAGCTTCAGGTCATTGAGTCGGGCATCAATGTTTGGCTTAAAACTTACATGCTCAAGAGTCCTTTCTGTTTCTGATTGTTGACCTATACACATAAAGATTGGATGCTCCAGTTGGCTCATAAAGGAAATGAGAGAGAGAGAGAGTAAAAAAAAGCATATGCTGCTTTCGAATATTCACGTCAAACATTGGGTAGTAACTAATTATGACATGGAATGACTCAATTGGTTAAGCAAAATGTATTGGTCAAAAGCACTTGATGTCAATATAATTCAAGGTAAAAATTAATGGACTACTTACTATCTGGCGAAGTTGAAAGTGATCCCAGAAAAGGTGAGACATCCTGTGAAGTGGTTGTTCTGTCAAAACCAGCAGGAAGATAGCTGGACTTTTTTGAAGCCAACCTAGTGCCAACAGCATCATTGCCTTTATCATGAGGCAAATATGCTTCGCCATGGCTTAATCGGATCATCCCAGAGACATCTGGCCGCAAAATTGAGCCTGTAACCTGCAGCTGGCTGTCTACTTGGCCACTGCACAAGTTGACACAAAAACAACACAGCAAATGATAAGCCGTAATACGGGATCCTATGTATTGTACAGTCAATATTAATTTATGAGATGCAAATCAGGCCAGCTGATTACTGTTAAGGCATATAACAAAATTATAAAAGCAATTCTAGAAGACAATCAACCAGATCACATGATATTACTACATCCTTAGAAGCCACTAGTCAGCAATTCTGCATCAAATATTGTTTATAAATATAAAAGGACAGATATTGTTTCGAAATATAAAAGGATAAAGTAGCAATAATGACCTCAATATATTTTTTGCTCGTATATCTAGAACTTCACATTTCAACTCAATCTTATCATTGGCTGATGGCTCACTATTTTTCAAAGGTAGGGTCCCTTTCATGGACAATCTCCCTTTCCTCCCAACCCTGCTTTCCATGGAACTGATGCATAGTGTGTTGGATATAACATGAACATTACCAGCGAAATTTGTCAGTGGTGTCCTAAGGAAAGGAGAAGTCACAGTTGCTCTGTGAAATGATGCAGATCCATTGACAACAGGCTGATCAACAGTGCCTTTAACCTTTCATCCAAATGACACGAAAGACAAGGGAAAAAGGATCAATTGCACTGTTTCATATTAGATAAAAAAAAGGAAGAAAGAAAACTATTTGCACAGGTGTAACAGAAGACCTACATATATAAACACAAAATTAATGCTTGATAGTTTAATTTTATCATACATTTTCAACAGTGAGACTTAACACTACTAAAAAATGTGAAAAAGAGTAATCATACATTGTCATAAATAGAATTATGGAAATTAAACAAGAATGGGCCACCTGGAGGAGAACATCAGCATAGCCTTGAAGCCAGTTTGCGTAAGGACTCAGTGCAGTTACCAACATCATACCCCCATCCTTTATGTCTGCATTTATCCTCACTTCATCTGGTTCTAGCAAATTCCAACTTAAACCTTTTAGGCTTTCAGCTAATTGAAAATCCCAACCCTCCTCAGGCTTGTCTCTCACAATTCTTGTTTCACTGATGTCATTAGATGATCCTCTGTCTTTCGCCCAAACAGGGATTCTTATGATATTTTGTTTACCATCTCCCCCTTCCAATTTTTCCTCTATAGAGCTGCTGTCTACATAAGTGACAGGGATACTACCTTGAACATTTACATGTCCACTTTGTATGGTTGGTTCAAAATTTGCATCAAAAACAAAACGGCTTGTTGGGGTTACAGAAGCTAATGCTTCTGCTCTTCCGAGATCAATGCCTCCAATAGTGCCATCAAGAAGTCTTATTTGAACATCACATTCTGGTTTTGCAAGAGTACCTCTCAAATCTCCTTCCATGTGCAAAATACCTTTGATTGGTGTCAACCATTGCCTCAGAAAGTGAATTGAGTCTGTGGTTGATGATTCTAGAGCCTGAACTAAAGCTGGTACAAGACCAACCGGGAAATTAAGCACAGCAAAGTGAAGATTTGTTAGCGAGCCAAGAATTGATCCATCAGCATGAAGGGTTGCATTATCCTTCTGAATAAACAGCTTATCAAGATGCAGACCATCATTATTGCTGTATGAACCAGATGCCAGAACACGCTGTGTCTTGTAAGTGCCCCACTCCCAATCTTCACCATTGAAATCAAAATCAGCCTGTAGTACATAAGAGTAATACAAATCATGTTTACGCATATGCAGTATACATTTGACAATAATTCAAAGAAGATTGTCATGCTGATAACTTCATTTAGAAACTCAGGCTTCTGTAAAACCTTTCTTCAATCGACATACCAAAGAATGTAAAGTGGAAACAAACCACTAACACAAATACGAAACAAGGTTGGGGAAAACAAACAAAAAATAAAGTTGAACAATACAAAGGGGGAGGTTCATGTAGTTCAACAAAATGCATGTAGGCTCAGGCCACTTCTCTGCTGTTCTAGAAGTCTTAACAGAAAGATCACTATAAGGAGTTCATCAATAATTACTGGGCAAAAATCTAAGAGTCAATTCAGGAACATGCTCACCATAGTATCTCCATTCCCTCCTCCACTGGCATCAAAAGAGCCACGCCAAGAACCTCTCAGTTCAGCTAAGCCGGGAAAAGTTATATCCTCAATTGTATCATCATCCAACCAATCATGATACATTTCTAATGCCTGGTGCAAGCAATAGGATAAAGTTTAATTAAAGTGGCAGATCATAGTAATAAAGGGAACCATAGCATTACATAAAATATGAAACTATATGCTCGTGGTTCCATTTTCCTAACGTCACTAGCTTTAGTACAGTACCTTTAGCTGATCACGAAGGCTTTCAGCATTGAACCCAACAGAATGCAGACATTGCATAAAAAGTTCCTGAAAATAGATGGATGGTCAAATGGCTCTCTGCCATCAAACAGACCATAAACACTACCAAATATTTTGTCCAACCCAAGGAAAAGAAAAAGGGACTAACAAATGCAGGACCAAAATTGAACCTTTGATCTAGAACGAATAGCTGGATCTGTACTTCGTGAAAGAAGTCTTGCCAAGGGAAGCATTTCAGCTACTTCAGCATTGGGAACTTCAAGTCTCATCCGCCATCTGCCCATCGAAGACATAATGCTACCAAGATGCCCTCCCATTACTTTCTCTACGAACCCATTACTTTGACTTTCCATAGGAAGTCTATCACGAGTTCCCAGAAACACATACTCTCCTTGAAGCTCATACTTGCTATTAGCTTGCTCTAGAACTGATTTTTCCATAGTAATCTGGGTATTGAAAATACAAAAGAACGGTTAGTAAATCAATGCAGAGATAGTTGACAACTAATCATTTAAAAAAAGAGATAACGAACCTCACTTGGAATATATAACTAGAGTCAGGAAGAATAACACCTGAATGACAAAACACATGTACGCTATATATAAATTGTGCTCTGATTTTTTTGGGAAAGGCAAACACTGGAGACATTAGAAATCATAAAAAACTGAGTTGTAACTGTGAGTGAAGTTTCCTCCAACTACACTCCTATGTTCTACTAAACAAGTGCCAAACAGGTGTAAAATTCTTTATACAAATATGTCAACCACTTGCTAAAGGGACAACACATGGGATATAACTGTAACCTCAGAAAACAAGAAAAATATATATGAAACGAAAAACTCACAACATCACCACTCCATCGAGCAGCTATATCGAGTGCTTCACCGAGCACACCACTAAATTTGGGACGGATTACTGATAACAAACCATGGCCTCTTCTTTTCTGGAAATTAAGCTGAAGTTCTGCCTGTAACAACAAAAGATCTGCTGCATTAGTCATCAATAGTGGATTATCCATCGAACTAGTAATTTATTACGTTAATTTACAAGAAATACTGTAGATGTTGAAGCCTCCACATTCAATCTGGATATCAACAACTGCTCATCAAAAGTAAGAAAAACGAAAAATACTACCACTGCCTACCCCAACATGTTTGGGACAAAAGGATTGGTTGTCGGTGGTTGTACTACCACTGGATCATTAATTTTAGGAGAATTGGGCTATGTTGTGTAGGCTGTAGTTTAAACAAAAGTTACATAAAAATGTTACAAAACAGAGTACATATTTTATGAACAAATAACAGAGCATTAAATAGCAGAAAACCAGAAAATGCAGCACTGCAAATAACCGCATGCCACAGTTTCAACTCAAACTGTATAAAAACTTTGTTAACACCATCATAATTTAACATTTGATTAGACTGTCTAATCTTGTTAGTTGAACTAGCACAACATAACATAAGACAATCTCCCTTGGGAAACTTAAAGTGTACCAATCTCAATGAAAAAAGTATCTAAACTTGGGCATGTAATCTAAGCACCATGCATAATTAGGAGTACATGAGACACAGTAGAATCAACCAAAGAGAGCTACAGACAAATGTAATAGAAAGACCATGGTACAAAACCTGTCATTGCATTACGTAAAAAAAAAATTCAAAAACCACAATAGGCCATATTCTTATCAAGGGATAATGTTACCTTCTGAACAAATCCACGCAATGAAGCAAACTCCAGCTCATCAAGTGGCAAATTCCGAACCTTTATAAGCAGGAACAAGGATCAAGAATATTAAATATCAAAATAGCCCCTCCTAGAAAAGATCTTTAGCAAGCAAAATACAAACAAGCTAGTAGAATACCTCCAAACTAGTCAAATTTTCAGGATGATAACAGATATTAGACCTCAGCTGCCCCTTTTGGAGGAAAATTGACAAAAGCCTTAAATCTTGAATGGCCTCATTTGTACCAAAAAACAATGGCCCGTTCACTTCTATGGAAAATTTTTCATCAGGCCTGCCTGTAGCATTTAACTGCTTGGGCAGGGAATAGAGATAGTAAGAGGAAAATGGAAAGGGAGTACAAAGTGGAGTCCATACAGAACTAGAAATCAACATAAAAATATTAAATGCATGCATGCTCTCGTTCTCCAAATTTTTGTGAGCAACAATTGACATAGAAAATCATCAGGATCATAAACATTCAAAGAGGCATGCATTATTTTGTCTAGAAACAGTAAGTTGTGCGGATAGAATTAAAGCCACTTAAATTTTTTGAAATTATTATATTTTTTTGTTCAATGAAAATTTTGTTGCAACATTAGTTTACTAGGGTTAAAATTTTGCTATAATTTGTTAAGAGTATGTTATTGTTGAAATGTATTAATTTAGTCTATTAAAGCAGTATTACTATAATTGGAAAACAAGTTAATCAATTCAGAACGCAAAGTTTACCTTTGAGTGGATACTTGAACCTCAAACCTTAGATAAAAAAACAAACGGTGGATATAGATTATGTAGAACTTCCTTTATATCATATTCATTATTTGGTTCTCGTTTTGTAATTTGCATTGCAAGTTAATAGATTCTAAAATTCCTCTTTATAGACTGCTACAGATCTGTCATCTGTCTGTGTGCATATACCATTGTTGCTCCCAATTATAGTGCCAACTGCTGCGTGCACACAACCAAGAACATTTACAACAAACAGGACTTGAATTAGGCTATAAAGTAACATACAAGCAAAGCAAGTCAAATATAGAGGATAAGACCAAAACAGCATTTCATAAGATATTACCATTACAGAATCCCGTGATATGGAAAGAAAACCAGTCGACTGAGGTGCCAGCATAAGTTGGTTAAGTTTTATTCCTGACAGAGAAATCTCGCCAACAAGCCTTGACATGTCGCTCTCAAGCTTACTTTGGTCAATAATACATTGTAGAGCACCATCAATCTTGTCATCAACTGTATGGCTAGATTTCACCACTTTTCCTTGAAATTTGAGCCTTCCAGATGCTTTCAAATGCAATGGACGTGGTGAATCAAAAGGTATTGAAGAAGCTATATGAGCAAACTCAAAGCCTCGCATACGTACATCCAAATCCATACCCTCCAAAACTAGGGGCATGATTTTTTTCATTTGATACATCTCCTTGTGCAGCAAGTAGTCATCAATATATGATGTTTGAAGACGGGTATTTAAATCAAATGAGACTGATGATGAGTTGACCATAATATAATCATGTGCAATAACAATATTGCCACGTGCATCAGAAAAAGAATCTTCTGCATATGGTGCAGCCCACTTGATATCAAATTTCCTGTCATAGATTTTAGTTGTTGATAGAAGATCAGAAAAATATTCAGCCTACTTGGTCATTAAGATGCAGATGGCAAAACTAAGGTACTCACGGTCTAACAAGGGAACCAGAAAGTCTAGTCTCTCCATGGAGCTCTCCAATTTTGAGTGGAATCAGCTGGATGCCTCCAGGAATGTAATGATGCAAAACCTTATCAAGTAAAATGCTCCCAGACAAATTAATATCCAAAGCACAATCATCACCTTCCCCCTGCAGAGATAAATATGTATTATACTTGCATAAGATGGTAAATTTATGACAAATGGCATACTATAAATTGGATTCAAAAAGCTGGTACAGCAAATTAATGCTTAGGTTCTTAGAAGTATGTTGCTATTATTCCATTTCTTAGGATCTTTAACAGCCACAGAGAATAAGCAGTAGTTTGTTTTTTTAGAGCAACCAGGAGCTTAAGCTTTATTCAACCACGGTAAGATTACACTCAGGACGAATACAGCCAGATCCGAAATCTGGTGCATGTGAAAGCCACACACATCAGTTACAGGAACAGATAACTAAGCTCCTGGATATGCTGGAGGATTGCCATGATTTCTGACCTCTAGCTCTGCCGAGAATGCCATATATTCACTAGAATTCGACTATGCATGGTTCTCAACACTAAATTCACTGTAAGCCCAGAGAAATGAACAATCCAATGACTTTGCTAAGCTGCGGTCTTATCTATGATGTGGCCAAAGTTGCGAATAATGAATGGAGTCTATGGAACATTCAAAATTCTTCATGAATGCATTGCATCGCTCATTTCCATAGGTATATTCATTTTATAATAGTCCTGATGGTTACTATATATGTCTACCGTACTCATCATAATCCGAAATCCTCCAATTTATCATCGGTATAGAGTGAGCAAAATGCTTAGGCAATTTACAACAAACTGATGACAAATTTAATGCAGACACGAAAGCATGAGGGCATCCCAATAGCTTGTTAGTAGAGGGGAGAGAATGGTTAGATGTGATTTAGATAAAACCACTGAAATAGATTGTATCTTCAGCTTGTTAGTTGTTACTAAATCAGTGTTCAAAAAGCGCTAAAAGCGCCGCCTAGGCAGTGCCTAGGCGAAATAGGCATGAAATCGTCCTAGGCGGAGGTTGGTGAAGCTAGACAGCGCAAAGGGAGTAGGCGAAGTCGGCATCGGAGGAAGATGGAGAAAAGCGGATAGAGGTAGAGGGAAAAGGAGAGAAAAGGCTGTTAGGGCTGATCTGGTCGACAGCAATCCTTTACAACAGCTCCTTGATCGAGATCATTTTCCCTACCACTTGAGCTCCTCCCGCCTCCCAGATCTTCCAAAGCTTCTTGCTGCTAGAGTTCGAGATCCTCGAACCGAGGTTGTCCCATGAGGGCATCCCAGCCTTCGCCTTCAACCTTTAGCTAGCGCGCTTTTTCCATTTAGTTAGCCGTCTGTGGATCGAGCAATGTGATACTAAGAGGCAAGCCGAATGATGATTTGAGTAATACAACAACCGAGTTGGACCTGAACAAGAGAAAATACTAAGTGGATGATTTTGAGATGTAGACTATGTATCTTCTATTTTTTATGTGTCTTTTACTCTTTTGTTTCATTGCCACCTACCATTTTAGTTGTTACTAAGCGCTTTTTGAACATTGTATTTAGATGAGAGAGAATGACTAGGTTGGAGAGAGATGAGCCCACTAATTAGCTTGTTACTAATGCAAGTGACAAGCATCTTCACTCTCTCTCTCTCTCTTCCACCTCACCAAAAAAATTGATGAGACATGGGTTTAGTAACAAGTTAGGTGGACTATTTGGAATTGGGAGTGCCCCGACTGACTGGAAGTGTAATCATTAAACCACAATACCTCTGGGCAAATCCATGCATTACCGGCCCCTCGAATTTCTCCACCATCCAAAAGGCATGCCCTAATACCATACAAGTCTGCAACCTGCAGCCAGTGATAATAACTAAGAGAAAATAGTTGCTAAATATTCATAAACTACAATGATGGCAAAAATGGTCGTTATATTTGTACTCACACAGTTATCAAGGTTGAAAGTGAAATTCGCTGATACATGAGAGAAGGGAATATGATCAAATGCAGCAATTGCACCAGCCTCTTTATTTTGCATCACAGCTTCAGAAGCTGCAGATGGAGGCATACCAGATATCGGAAGAGACTTCCTTGAGACAATCCCACTTCCAACAAAAACAGGAGCATCAAGAGGCCCTTGACAATTAAATACAGCGGTAACAGCACCAGACAACTGAATAAATTAAGTTATTGTATCAAAAGTCAAATCTTAAGGATGAACATGAAAAGCATAAGGCATAAAAGTGATCTTACACACATAAACCATCATTAGAGATCACTCTAAATAATTGTAAAAAAAAACAAATGAGACAATTATTGTAAAAAAAACAAATGAGACATCACAGCTTAAATGATAATTTAAAGTGAACATTTTGCTTCATCCATAAGCTTTTTTATTCTGAGAACCAAGGTAATTTTTAATTTTTTTAGATAAAGCGCAAGAACCATTGTCAGGCAATGCAAATAAGTGAAATTAGCCATCAACTCATATACCTACATACTTACATAGGTCAGCCAGTTGACTATTTTTGCACATACAAGAGAGGACATATAAATAATTAAATATATTACATATTAAAGTCAAACTAATTTTTTCTTGTTGTTCATGATATGTGGGTTCAGTGTAGCTAATTCCATATAAGAGTTCAGGTGGTAAATCCTCAAATTGAGCAGTACAAAACTAATGTGCAATATGTTCTCTCTTTACTGAACTATTAAGCAACCTTCTTGACTTCTGTTATAATTAACACAAGAATTTCTAGAATTTACTCCAAGTGTAGTATAGTTAAATCATATATGACATGTCCAAATATAGGCCAGCCATTAAGTAAAAAAAAAGGATCCAAACTTCATGAAGGAATCTAGTATTCCAAACAAGGCATGCAGCACCCATAAGAAACCAGGGGGAGAGTATTTTGTACTGGAAACATTAGAGGTCTCATTTTCATTGTCTTCATAAGTGCATTAACTTCGACAGATGGAACCTGCAAAGAGAATAGAAATTATCATGTGAATTTAAGCATTGGATTTAGGGGACTACATGTATGACATATACTCAAATATGCAATTAGCAAGTTTAAAGGTACCTGGCACATTAGATGAAACTCTCCATCCTCAGGATTTAGAGCAAAATCACCAGAAGCTTCAACTGGAGCATCACCAAACCAACCACTTGCATTATGCAGAAATACTCTTTGACCACGAAACGATAGAGTTGCCATTATTTCCTGAATGTGTTAAGGCTTTCATTAAAAAGCTATAATCACTTATAAAACTTCTGGTAGTACACTACAAAAAGAGTGTAACGTTTGCATATTCTAAGTAAAATCCGGAGTTGGACATCTGAGCGCACAAGACCTTTTTTTTACATCGGAGCAAGATATCAGTGTCCATAAAAATAATAAATACTTTGAAATGCTAACAACCGATATGTTTCTCAGGACATTGCAGATGGGTAGTGCCCGCCCTGAGAATACTACATAGCAACCATTCATATCCCTTGTCCCACACCTCATCTTGAAATCCAAATTTCAGGTCAGTTTTATATACAAAAATGGTATATACTAGCTATTTCAATAATATTATGCCATTTTCCCAGTGTGTTTTCTTTTCCTTCAATGCAGTAACTACTAAGATGAGATCAATTTTCACCCTCAACACAACAATTAGTGTTTATTAGCAAAGTAAAAAAGTCAATGGCATAAGAGAAATATTGTTAGCTCAGGTTAATGGCAAATTATCAAGAAAGCATCAAAACCATGTAAATCTGTCTTGTGACTTGAGAAATAAAAGGAATATCATTCATTTGCAAGACCCTATCTATTTCAAATATGCAGAGTTAGAGAAAACAAAGTAATAGGGTAAACCGTGAACATACCGAAAATGATGATGGAGCATCTGCTATCTGAAAAGCTAGGCCTTTCACGTCAAGCTGACCATGAATGCTCGGGAAACTATCACCCTTTGACATACAGATATGCACCTGGAAGAGGATAATGAGAAACGCCGGTGCAAGCATTTAATATATTCAAGCATGACAAAAAAATAGTTTCCATGAGACATGGATGTCTTGATGTAGCTTACAATAAACCCCTCTGTTAAGTCCAGCCGTTCATTAAGTACATATGAAAAGTCATATCTTAAAATTTGTCTTCAAACATATGCATGTGTGGCAATGCAAGTACTGAAAAAAGAATAGGCAAGAGATCAAATTTAGAAAAGCACCTCACCGGTTGCTCTTCCATTGTGCCAGATAACTGGTATTTCTAGGATCCGCTCAAACAGCTGCACATGGGGAAAAAAACTCCCTTTAATAAAGAATTCTAGCATCTTTTTCTGTTGCAAAGAGAATTCTATCACAAAGTAACAACCAAACAGACAGCAAAAAAATACTTGCATTACCGGAGCAAAAGCATTGGTTACATTAAGATTAGCGTGCCATGTTTGCTCAGCTATATCAACAAAAACATCTGTAGCAAGATAACCCCCTCCTTGAGAAGTCCGATCTTGTCTCCATTCCATGCAGTTCCCAGTGATATGCACATGCACACGACTATAACAGTTTTTGAACTTGATGTGTCCATTGGCATGTTTCATTTCCCTACATAGAAAGACAAAAAATCCAAACTAAGTAGTGGAATTATTTAAATGTTGCAGTTCGATACCAAAAAATACCTCACTCCCTTTGGAAAACTAGTAGAACCCCCATATTTTCCCAAAGGCCTATAATAAGGTGTTGGCAAATTAAGATAAAGGTAAAGTTAAGTACATGGTACATACTGTCCACCGAGTACTGTATTTTACTCTAGAACAATAACACCAGAAAATAAGATTTGATAACATGAATCTGAAAATCTAAGATGACAATATTTATTGTTCACAATGTTGAAAGTTGGCTGTTAAAGAACACACTGAATTCATGGGCAGCAACAATGGTCACAAAAATATTCCAATGTAAGTTCTATTACCGAAGTGATAGACTATAAATTTTGAAGAAGATGCACTAGAAAGGATAGAAGAGCATGTATTTGCAGTGGAAATGGCAAATGAAGAGGCCAAACCTTGGTTCCTGATCACCATATCCCAGAAGCATCAAGTTCCCACCATTGAAATAAACAGAATCCAGGGTGATGGGAAGTGTGTGCTGTACACCACCAGGATGGATCTGGCCAACCCCTTCAGCAAGTTCGGCAGAGATGTCTCCAGGACCAATAGCAAATAGTGACTTCAACTTTTGAATTTGAACATCCAGAGAAGCAGATGGTGCATTAAAACTGACAGGGAACCCCTTTAATTGGATAGGCCAAAATGATGCCCACTTGTGAGCATGCATGCAAGAACCAAAATTCCCAAAAATGAATTCTTGCTGAGGACCGAGATTATATTCAGAAAGATTATGAAATTCCCCCAACACATGACTTTCGGAGAACTTAGCCTGACCGTGCTGCAAATCTTCGAAATGGTGGCATACTAACCCTATGCTATCCAAGTCATGTGAACCACACTGACTAGATTGTTCATTAAAGACATCATCTGCATTGCTGATCCGCATTGCACTTGCAGATTTGACTTTACCTGCATAGTCTGAACTGTGACTATTATTTGGTGGCAATTCACCAAAATCCATAGCTGCGGTCTCAGAGCTGCCAATTGGTCCATCATTTGAAATGGCTTCCTCACAACCAGCATTTGTATGACCTCCATCAGATGGGCTTTTCCCAGGATCAGGGGATGACTCGTCAAGATGCCCACCATCTATGTTTTGAAAATACGCCACAGCAGCATATGCACTTCGTCGGAGGATCCTTTGCTGAGAAGAATTGTCAATTTCCGATACCACCTTGCTGTGAGCCATTCTCCTGTACCTTCGCCTGCTAGGGTTTGGAATAATCCTAGACCAGAAGTTGATACCCGGAATACGAGATTTCACACCAAAGGATTTCTCCAAATCCGCATGCTTCGAACCAGAGTCGATGCCTGGATCCTTCCTGTGCATTTCATCGGCACAGGGGGGCAGGCGGAATTTCCCGATCTCGACGGGTCCATCATCCCCCAGCATCTCATCAACCGAACAAGAAATCGATTGACCACTCGGAATGACGTATCCCCTTTCAGCAGCTTCCCTAGCAGCTTTGTCCCTCTCCTGGTTCGACTGCTTGGCGGCCTTGTCCCTCGCGAGCCTCCTTGTCTTGGTGCGGTAATCAATGCCCTCCTCCCCCGAATGCCTCTTGAGCGTGCCCTCGGACGGCGGAGGGATCCCCAGCCAGGAGAAATCCTTCTTCTGCGCCACGAGCGCGGAGGGCTCGGACAGCACGGCGTCGACGACGACCCTCCCCCTCATGAGGCTGGCGAAGGGCCTGATCCTAATCTTCACGGCGGGCACCTCGGCACAGGAGAACTCCTCCGCGTGCGGGCTGATGTAGCAGGTGTGGAGCGTGATCCCGAGCGGCGAGACGCTGCGCACCTTGCCGAGGTGGACCTCCCGCTGGAGGTATTCCCCGATCATGGCGCATGCAGCGGGGAGGACGCGCCCCTCGACGAAGGCCCGGGCGCGGAGCTGCGTGTACCAGGAGAGCGCGGCGGCGACGGAGAGCGCGGAGGCGAAGACGGAGCAGCGCACGAGGAAGAGCCCCTCCCGCCATACGGAGGCGAGGGGCCCGATCAGGGCCTGCGGCGCGTGCGGGTGCGGGTGCGGGGCGGGGCAGTCGCTGGAGTCGGAGACCTTAAGGCGGAGCAGCGGCGGCTGGTCGAAGCGGGCGAGCGAGACGAGGGACCTAGAGGCGTGGTGGCCGCGACCTTGCCGGCGGCGGGGCCGGAGGCGACGTGACGGGTGGAGGAGGAGGAGGGCTGGCGGCGGGGCGCGGAGGCAGTGCGACATTGCACCGGCCAGGTGACCATTTGCGTGCGGCGAGAGGAAAGAGGGGAGTGATGGGATGGGGTTTAGCCTTGTGCGCGCGTAGTAGAGAAAATGTACAGTAATTAGCATGAGGTACACTATGGTCTATCGATGCTTATTTTTTTTATTTAATTGATCGCATCAGCTAAGCTAATATTTATTTATATTTTTATAATATTTCTAACAAATCAGTTAATACACATTATATATTAGTAATACAGTAAATGGTAAAATTTCTCAACTATACTAGACGAGACACGAGAGGGCCAAAGATGCTTAATGCTTGCCTTTTGTTGGGTCGTTGGCTCGTTGCCTTTTAGGGGTAATCGGATGGATTGAAATCGCTTCTTTCCGTATGATAAACAGGATAAATTTTATCGGATTCGGATAGTGTCGGATAACGACGGGCACGGATAAATTTTTTTCAATCGAAGGAGCGGAATCGGGGATCAAAATTATTTTATCCAATTTAGTTATTAGATTGCAAACATATTCTATAGCCCATCATATTCACATTTTCATAAATGCAACAACATAATCTTCAATGAATGCATGCATTTTTCGGGCAATCCTTATCTATTGATATAATTTTAGATTTAAAATGGCTATAACAAATTAATGATGACATATAATCACGGCAATCCAACTAAGTCCTTTTGATAGCTCTAGACGGTGGATCAATCCTGGACTGTTCAGAAGCTTGTAAAGTTAATCTTTTATTACACCTACACGTGGACCCCACCTGGCAGCTAGCTGCTCTTCTTCTTCCTCATGAGTCGCAAAGACAGCAAGCAGCACACTCAGCCTTGAGCTCTCTCTCTCTCTGTTTCTGTCAAAATCAAAGCCAAATCAAAACAACTTCATAACCGAGCCTCAAGCCACGCCAGATAATGCCAATAAGTCACCATCATGGATCATTTCGCTACTATTTTCACTGTGACGTAGCATGACATTGCATGACCTCGATTCACACACTGTTACCACAGCCATTACCACCTATATGAGCGACTCAGAGCTTCAATTGAACACCAAAACCCTTCCCTAATCTCTTCTCCCCAACCAGCAAAGCTTAATTTGGAACTCCCATTACTCCTTGCTCAACTTCACCACCGCCATCAGCCAACAAATCTCAGCCAAACCCAAGCTCAAAGCATCAGATCCAAATTAAATTGGCATGAAGCATCTTCATCCTTCATCGAACAAAAGCCTCAACTCGCTTGAATGAATCAACACCGTGGAATTCCACCACGCGGCGCTCTTGCCCAGCCAAGATCTCACCACCGCGCCGCCTCTATGGATCGCCGTGGCTCGGCCGCCGCTTCCTACAAAGATCGACGAGGTCTTCTTCTTCCATTTCAACCCTTGCCCAAAGCTCCCACGCTTGCTCCACTCCGACAGGGGTTCACAGAGAGGCTCCCATGGCGGTCTCATTGTAACACGCATCAGAATTCGGAGTAGCTCTATTTCTCCCATGACGGTGGCGGCGGGAGGCTCGAGCGGCGGCAGGCGGGTCGCGGCGAGGTCCCGGCAGGTGAAGGAGGCACGCTGGGCGCCCAAAGGACTCGAGTCGGGACTCGAGAGGGCGAGCTAGGTTAGTGGTGCTTGGAATACCGATTGATTAATGGCTGAAGTTACTTCGGATATCTGAATAATAGTAACCGGATATATCCGAGAAAATATTCGGAATATACCGATCCGACGGATAGCGATCTCTCGAATCCGAAACCGAATCCGAAATAAAATATCTGAAACCGAATCCGAATCCGAAAAATATCCGAAAAATTATCCGAATCCGATCCAACACATCCGTTTGTTGGGTCGTTGGCTCGTTGCCTTAGCCTACTTGCCCTGTTGCTTCTCTGGCCTGCAATTTCTTCCCCTCTCTCCGGTGAAAGCGCGAGAGGAGCTTTCTTTAGCTCAGAGGCCTTTTTCTTTCTTTCTTTCTTTCTTTCTTCTCTCCTACTTTTTTAGGTTTTTTTATTTCTAAGGATTTCGTGTTCTAGAGGAACAAGACAAGAGGTCAAGTCAGGTCAGGACATGCTCATCCAGCCATCCAAAGTAGGAATGTAGGATCCTAACTGCACCGGTGGCAATACACCACTCAGTTTCCTGACTCCTTTGCAAAATGCCATTTTTATTCTATTTCCCGTCCTTTTTCTCCTCTTTTTCCCATTAATTAGAAACTGAATTCCCCTTTTAGCCGCCGCCCTCTCTGGATCGAACCAAACCACTTCATTCGCTTGGATCAACCGCAAGGCTACTCTTGAACCAGGCCAAGCAGGGCTCGAGCAAGCAGCACGCGACCCGGCGGCGGCGGCGGCTCATCCCGGCAACGGCGATGGTGGCCTCACCTGGTCCACACAAAGGTCACGCGATTTCATATCCATTCAGAAGCAAATAAGCAACAGCATGCTCACAATGCGCTACATGCTGACGGGAGGCCAAACAAGCTCATATGTATGTAATTCAGCACAACACAGCAAAAGTTTCATAAAAACTAATTCATGCTCATGGGAAGAATGGATCGCATTCGACGTCAAATTTATTTGATCCAGCATCCCTGGCCTTCATGTGAATTTCTTCAGTTCTTCCCCCATCAAACAATCCAATCTCCACATGTAAAGCCCAAAAAATTATCTTTCTTGTCTCATTCTCTGTAATCTTTTAGCTTCTTCGTAAACTGTTGGCATGAGTTTCTACAATTTTCTTCTGCCACATGGCCAGGTAAAAGCTATGTCCCCCAAAATAGATTAGTGACCATGCTTGTCTACTGTCAGCCAAATCAGGTGTGCGACTTGCATAGGATTCAGTATTGTGAAATTTATCTAAGCTCTATAAACTTGTTGTCCTTCTAAAGTCGTTTTTTTTCTGGTGTTGCGGGCTTGTACAAGCAGATTCAAGGTTCATGAACTTGAGCTTTGTTCAAGCAGATCAAGCTCATGGAAATCCATATATGCCGTCCTTCATGATTGCTAAAGGAATATATTTCTAGATTGTTATGTACAAGTTTATATGTTGTGCTTCTAGTTTTTCGCCTTTTTTTTAATCAGATTCAAAGTTGTAGCAATTGATTTGATTTCTGTGTTTGCTTTGCTAGATTAAAATTCCTCTGTCAGCTCTAGTTTGGATCTGAAGTTTATGTGGTTATGTAACTTATGTTAGTGCACATGGGAAAGTAGGAACGGGGCGGATGTGCAGTAGAGGGCCGGGTCCGTGGAACCCCGGTGACAAATTAGTCTCGATCCTGCTAGTTCATTGCGAAAGCTCAAATAGATGACCTGCGACCAATTTTCCTGGATCCGCCCCTGAGTGTAGGAACACAATTACTGCTTTTGCCTAAATAGATGCTGACGCCGAAAATATGACAAACGATTTGATCAGCTGAAACACACGCAAACGTTGGGCTTATTTTGGTCCGAGGCGTGTCAGCCGATTTGATCTTGCAATCAGCAAGAAAATTATAATCTAACTAGTTATATTAGCCGATTAGGTTTTCTCAATGAAGACCTGATCTAAACATATATTTAGCTAATTAAATCACACGTAGTGATAAGTCTAAACAGCTTGTTAAAGTTGATTAGATAGTTTTGATAAAGGCAGATTTTTCCAAAAAGATGATCCATAAAAAGATCAGAGAAAAGCAAACCTGGGTAAATTGGCGCAATCGAAGATGATCAACAATCAACGATGCACAACTTTATTGATCAAGAATGAATTACAAAGTCTAAATTTTAAGAGCTACTCCTAGTTGATAGGAAAAGTAGATAAAAAGTAGATTTGAGTTGTTTGATTAATTGTTGGTTGGTTCTTCTTCAACTCGTCTCTGTCCCCCTTTTATAGTGTACAAGCTAATCGGATCCTTCTCCAATACATTACAAACTATGAACCTTAGTGGCCTTTATTTCTTACAAACAGTTCTAGCTTTGAATAAATATAAGGTAGAATTCCAACTTTAACTTAACTTTTCTTTTTTGTACCGGTATCAGTTAAAAATATCCAATTTCATTCTTAATCTAATAAATAAGTTTTATCTTGCCAAATTCTAGTGCTAACACTAGGCCTATTTAGTGTTCGGTTTGGGCTATCAGATCTTTTCTGCCGGAACCGTTTTAGCTTGCAGCCTATTTTATCAAAGAGAAGAGAAAACGGAGTGCTGGACGCTCGAACAGGGAGGTAGAGGGTTTTAATGGAACGGCTCCTTTATTTGATTCAATGAATGGTATCTTACCAATTGCCGTGTTTTGAAGTGGAATGTATCGAATTTTGCCATGTTTTATTAGGCCATTCACAGTGCAAGTTTCATGGGAGTTTCATTCTTATTAAATGAGATGCCACATAGGCAAAAGTGGTGACATGGCAACAAATTTATAGGAGAGAAGAGAGTTGAGTTTCATGGGGATGAAACCCTGCAGACACTGCTGATTACAAGTCTTTAAAGCGGGATGAAACCCCACTAAGAGTGATTTGTTTCATCTCCACACCTTTTCTGGATCCCGTGTGCCATATATTGTAGTGTGCTAGATATAATTGCAAGTGTCTATACAATTTATATGGCATATTTGATCACAACACCATGCAACAATTAAATATTATATCATGCCTATGAAAACCGCAAAATGAAACGTGCATTGAGAGAGGTTGTTTCATTCATCAATCTAAACATCTAAATATGACGCAAGACTATTAAAACCGCAGAATCTAAACTCTCCACTGTGAATGGCCTTAGTAGAACACCAGATGCCTCACCCATCTAAGCAGGACTGATGCACAGACGGAAAACATCTGTTTATCGTCCCTATAACTGCAAAACGTAAACATGACCGCACATTGCACCATGATTCCAAGAGTCATGAAGCATACAAGCTCGAGAAGAGGCGAAAGCAAACATAAAGAAAAGCTGTGCTGCTAGGTTTCGACGCAACACAAGAAGCCACCGCAAGAGAAAGGAACAGCGGGGAAGTACCCAATCAGCCCTCGTTGGCCATGTCGTCCACGAAGTTCCACTGGTTGAACAATTCAGACCACAATTACACGACCGTCTGAGACCAGAAAGGCCTTTAAGAATTCTGAAATGAATCTCAGAAAGGCACCTCGAGGCCATAAATACAACTAAAAAAAGGTTTATTTCGAGTCCAAAACGAACAAGGGGATATCCAAACTCGGAACATTCAAAACTTTGGCGGCACCATTCACCGCACAGGTTGCTGGTTGTAATGATTCTTCTCTTTCTTCTTTGCTGCCGCAAGCCTGGCGTTCCTCGCCGCGGCCTCAGCGGCAGCAATTTTCGCGGCCGTGTCTGTCTCTTTGCCTGATTTTTTTTTCTTCATTGAAGCCATCTTCTTTAGGCGCTCCTTCACATCCACAGAAGCTGTATCATCGTCAGCTTCTCCACTGGCAGCCTCCTCTGTCCCATCAGCTGGTTCTTGTGTATCTTTTGCCTCCTTTGAATTCTTGTCTCTCTTATTTTTCTTCTTCTTGGAGTTCTTGCTCTCTGAAGGAGCAGGTGCATCTTCCCTTTTCTCTCCATCAACAGTTTGATTCACAACCTTCTTCTCAGCTGCAAGAATGTATAGCATGTAAAAACAAAATTCAGACAAGCAGCCCAACCACAAAGAGATATTCAGCTTCATATCCAGAGGAATATTCCTTAGTCATGCACCACAAAAAAGACACAGCAGGGGTGGGGGGTGTTGTTGGTGGTGGGGAAAGCCTATACTGTAGAATTTACCATTGCTTCCGTCTTGTGCAGCATTGCTTGACTCACTAGAAATTCCCAACTCAGCCAACACAGCATCCAGTTCCGCCAGTTCCTTCTTTTTCAACTCCTTTTTGGATAGCTGCCTTTCTGTATCTTTAGGTGCTGCAATTGGAGCTGCACCTTTCTTCACAACATGTTCATCAGTTCATCAGCTTCATACTTCATGCAAGCATGTAGAAGCAGGTTCAGTGAGAGGTGTATAGTCCACCATTTCCACCATGTTATACTCAGCACCATCATCAACTTCATCATCAAGGTCCTCATCAGTTGAAACCCACACTCTCAATTTAAAGCCTAAAACTGCAAGCATGTCAGCGTGGAAGCAAGCCAACTCTTTGCATTTAAGAATACTATCAGCCTCTCGAGGAGAGGTGTACAGTTTTAACCATGTTATACTCAGATCAGTTGTTCTCTTGAATTATTGTTGCATTCAACATCGGTCAATTATGCTAACATCTCATCAATATCCCCAGTCGAACAAAGTTCACTCACATCTCCTCCTCATGTCTAGTAACCAAGTATCTCATACTCGGTTTTACAAGTCTAAAAAAGCCACAACTCTAGTTTCCTATTTACTCCCACCGGCTTTCATCCACTAGAACTACACAGCATACACCACGGATAGAATAGACCTCATCCATTTGTGACCCTTGATGTAGTCTATTTTTCGGAAGTCAGTCACCATCAATTGTTCAACACTAGTCACAACATTGTTGGCAGGGTAACATACTTTGTTGGGATTTTATACTTTTCCAAAACCTACCACATAACATCCAGCATAGCCTTCTTCTTCGATGAAAACCATGTACTTACCGCCTCCATTGCTTCAAAGCATGAACCCAAATTGGTTCATGGTGAAATCATTCTTCTCAAACAATGCTCTATAACATAGTTTCAGTGTGGCTCACTCCCGTAATTGTACAACTTTGAATATCTCCTTGTTCTTGAAGATTGGTACTAATATAATTTGCATCTTGTTCGACCGAAAAAAGTTCAGAACAAATACAAACAAGAAAAGATCTGTCATAAACAGTAAATAGAGCATTTGTGAGGGTCTATTAAGACCAATAGGCAGTACTTATTATTTATATCCAGCTACTTATGATTTGCCTAGCTAAGCTAAAGAGAAAATTAGACCAACTCCCTGTCACCCAATTTGATTTTTTTTTTTCAGTTCTATTTTGTCTCATTGTGTTTGGAATGCTTTGTTTCAGATGGGTGGTTTTTCTCCCACCTATATAAGCACATTTAGTAATTCTTTCAATTGAAAGTAATGTGTGGTTTCCTCTTGCTATAGGCTCTTTAGCAATTGCAAGCTTAGGTTTGTCTGGATTATCGGTAGCTGACTAAAACAGCAAGAAAAAAAAATCAAATATGATGAAAGAAAATAAATCTGGAAGCAAAATGAATTTCATCAACCAACATACTGAAATTGGCATACCCTTTCCCCAACTTGTATTGCTTGTAAAAACCCTATCATCACACTTTTCAAACAATTTTTAACACCAAGAGTAAGTATGATAATTCGGCAGCATAATACCGTCCATAAAAAACAAAGTGAAGGATATATTCATGACATACTAGTAAATCTCTTGTCTTTCCTCACAATTTCTGCATTTTCATTATGTGCCTCTCCCCTCTCTGGACTCAAGAATTGTAGGTTAAGAGAGCCCCCAGGGAGTTGGGGGGAGATCACATACATAATTTACAACTATGTTAGACAATTAGCACGAAATATAACGCTGAACATTCACATGTTCACAGGGAAATTATTCTGTTAGTTGGAAAAATTAATGATGCAGACACAAATACACCAAGATGTAACTCTTATTTGTGGTGTCATTTCACTGATTTCCATATCTACTGTTATGTCATGTCTATTTGTCAGCTAAGAATACACTGTACAACGAGAGGAAAACATGACACAAATGGAGAATAATCTTGCAGGTGTAAATAAAACTGCATGACATGCTCTCGTGTCAATATACGACTTATGTGCCTACACTTGCTTTGTGTGATTGATCAACAAAGAATGAACTGTACAACAAAAAGGAATCATATCAACAAAGAATGAACTGTACAACAAAAAGGAATCATAACGTCAACTGACAAAAATAATCGCACTGCTGTAGATACACCTAAGGCATTCTCTTGTCCCAATTCACCGTTTCTGTTCCTGCGCTTAATTAAAACCGATTTATCCATCAAGCATAAGTTGCGCAACAATGGGGGGTACCGTTGATAAAATTAACCGCGCAGGCATTAGAACGCCCACAGCCTACAAGACGCCCTCCTACCTCAATCCAACAGTTCCACGCCAACATTAGCACCATACCGACTGGCCAACTAATCAGTAATCATACGTTGCACAACAAAATAGCTAGTTTTATCAGGCAAAATAAATCATGCACAACAAAATAGCTAGTTTTCTCAGGCAAAATAAATCATGCACAGCACAAACATGCAAGCAGGCGTAACAAGGGGGCACAGAAGCACATCGAAAAGGAGAAACAGACCTCCTGCAGGGCGGCGTGGACGGCGTCGTGCTCCTCGTCTTCCTCCTTGCCCCCGTGGTCGCCGTGGCCGGGGCCCCAGACGGGGCGCGGCGGCGCGGTGGTGGCGAAGTAGTCGTCGTCTTCGTCGTCCTCGACGTCGGCCCAGGACTTGGTGGTGAGCGGCGCGGGCGCCCAGAAGACCTCCTTCTGCTGTGGCGGCGGCTGCTCGTCCTGCTTCCTCCTGGAGGAGGAGCCCCCCTTGGCCTTGTCGCCGCCGGCGCCCTTCTTCTTCTTCTTAAGCGTCTCGAGCGCCGCGAAGACGTTGCCGGTGTTGAGCTTCACCTCCTCCGCTCCCCTCCTCCCTCCGCCCACCATGCTTACTCCCCTCCCGCTCTCTCTCTCTCTCTCTCTCTCTCTCTCTCTCAAGCACACGAATCCAACGAGGCCCCGAATCCGAGTCTGAATCACGCCTCAAACCAACCAAATCCCGATCGGTGGTGGCCGCCGATCTGCCGCGACGAATCGAGACGGGGGAATTCCCGCGCCGGCGGACGGGCGGAGGCGCGGCGGGGTCGGGAACGGGGTGTTAGGGTTTTGAGATGGGGGAGACAGCAGCCGCGTGCCCTTTGTTTATAGACGACTCCTCGTCCCCTCCTTTTTGTTTTCGTATCACAAGTTCAGAACAAACAAGAGAGGCGTTAACCCATCTCTACAACTCTATCCGCGTTAGTATTACACTAGATAATGACCCGCGCTACGCCGCGGCATTTTTTTGGACTGCGAAAACATCTTTTCCGGTTTTTTTAGGTGGCGGAAACATCTTTTTCGAGTTTTTTAGGCGGCGGAAACATCTTTTCCGGTTTTTTTTATGTGAAACATTTTTTCCGGATTTTTTACGGCGAAAGGCTTATTCTGTATTACGGTTGAATTTCGATAGCATCTTTCCGAAAATAATATTTTTTATTTTCGCAACCCACGACCAAAAAAATAGTCTAGAGAAAAAGGGCAAAAATTATTAGAGATGATAACCTTCTTTTGTCGAGCCTAATACTCCATGCGTTCACTGAGTAATAACACATGTTCGCAAAACCACCTAACGGTGAAAAATAGCCTAGAGGAAAAAGGGCGAAAAATCCTAGATGAATCTATCTTTTTTTTTGGCGAAAAAACATTTTTCCCGGGCTTTTTGGGTGACGAAAACATTTTTTTCCGGGTTTCTTTGTTGCGTTTGTTAAAAAAAATGGGCCGTTAGGACGCGCCGGCGAATTTATGGGTCGCTATAAATCTTCGGACGAATCTACATTTTTTTTAAAAAAAAACCCGCGGCTATGACCCGTTGGCAAATCCATAAGTTGCTATAAACCTTCGATGAATCCGTGTTTTTTTTGTGACGAAAATATTTTTTCCGGGTTTTTTGGGTGACGAAAACATTTTTCCGGGTTTTTTTGTTGCGTTTGCTAAAAAAAATAGGTCGTTAGGACCCGCCGGCGAATCCACGGGTCGCTATAAATCTTCGGACGAATCTACATTTTTAAAAACCGCAGCGGTTATGACCCATTGGCAAATCCATAAGTTGCTATAAACCTCGATTTAACCTCGTGTTTTTTTTTGTATTTAAAACTTTTTTTTCGGTTTTTTGAGCTACGAAAACTTTTTTTTAGGTTTTTTATGGCGGAAACATTTTTTCCGATTTTTTGGTATGAAACATTTTTTTTTTTTCGTTTTTTTTACGACGAAAAATTTTTCTCGAGAAAAAACGGAGAAAGGACCCAACGTAAGAAGCGAGGACACATTTGTTATTTTTTGGACCTCATTCGCTATCCCGAAAAATTAGAAAAGGGCTTGTTCGCGATTTGAGATTAACGGAAGGCTTTTTCCAGTAAAATACCGCGGCCAGGACCTAAACGCGAAGAAAAAAAAATTTGTCTCTGAGAAAATTACATAGGACCTATCCGTAATTTCAAGAAACAGAGGGTTTTTTTCAGAAATGTCGCGCTACACGTGACCCATTTAACGATCGGCAATTCCTTCGCTTGTTATAAAGTAGATATTCCTTGAAAAACGGACAAATGACTCGAACGTAGAAGCGAGGACTGCTTTGTTATTTTTTGGACATCGCTCGCTATCCTGAAAAATTAGAAAAGGGCTTGTTCGCGATTTGAGATTAACGGAAAGCTTTTTCCAGAAAAATCTCAGCGCTAAGGACCTAAACGCTAAGAAAATTTTTTTTTTGTCTCACGTAAAATTACATAGGGACCTATCCGTAATTTCAAGAAACAGAGGGTTTTTAAGTAAATGTCGCTGGCGACAAATGGGACCTACTGAACGATCGGCAATTCCTTCGCTTGTTATAGAGTAGATATTCCGGGAAAAGCGGAGAAAGGACCAACGTAAAGCGTGGACTGCTTTGTTATTTTTTCGACCTCGTTTCGCTATCCCGAAAAAATTAGAAAAGGGCTTGTTCGCGATTTGAGATTAACGGAAGGCTTTTCCAGTAAAATACAAGCGCCAGGACCTAAACGAAGAAAAAAAAAAAATTTTGTCTCACGAAAATTACATAGGGACCTATCTCGTAATTTCAAGAAACAGAGGGTTTTTTAAGTAAATGTCGCAGCGACACGTGGACCGGCTGAACGATCGGCAATTCCTTCGCTTGTTATAGAGTAGATATTCCTGAAAAACGGAGAAAGGACGAACGTAAGAAGCGAGGACTGTTTGTTATTTTTTGGACCATTCGCTATCCCGAAAAAATTAGAAAAGGGCTTGTTCGCGATTTGAGATTAACGGAAGGCTTTTCCGTAAAATACCGCGCCAAGGACCTAAACGCGAAGAAAAAAAAAATTTGTCTCACAGAAAATTACATAGGGACCTATCCGTAATTTCAAGAAACAGAGGGTTTTTAAGTAAATGTCGCGGCGACACGTGACCGAAACTGAACGATCGGCAATTCCTTCGCTTGTTATAGAGTAGATATTCACGGGAAAAAACGGAGAAAGGACGAATGTAAGCGTGGACACATTTGTTATTTTTTGGACATTTTCGCTATCTGAAAAAATTAGAAAAGGGCTTGTTCGCGATTTGAGATTAACGGAAGGCTTTTCCGTAAAATACCGCGCCAGGGACCTAAACGCGAAGAAAAAAAAAATTTGTCTCACAGAAAATTACATAGGGACCTATCCGTAATTTCGAAGAAACAGAGGGGTTTTTTCGTAAATGTCGCGGCGACACGTGGACCGGCTGAACGATCGGCAATTCCTTCGCTTGTTATAGAGTAGATATTCCCGGGAAAAACGGAGAAAGGACCCGAACGTAAGAAGCAGGGACCTGTTTGTTATTTTTTTGGACCTGTTCGCTATCCTGAAAAATTAGAAAAGGGCTTGTTCGCGATTTGAGATTAACGGAAGGCTTTTCCGTAAAATACCGCGCCAAGGGACCTAAACGCGAAGAAAAAAAAAATTTTGTCTCACAGAAAATTACATAGGGACCTATCTGTAATTTCAAGAAAGCAGAGGGCTTTTTAAGTAAATATCGCGACACGAATGGACCTAATTTGAACGATCGGCAATTCCTTCGCTTGTTATAGAGTAACTAGGTAGATAAGCGCTTCTGTCATACCGTTGAATTTCGATAGCATGCGTCGAAAAATAAAGTTTAGGATCCGACGCGAATATACGAAACTCTGTGGTTCTTTCTACAGAATACATGTTCGCAAAACCACCCACCGGTGGAAAATTGTCTAGAGTAAAAAGGGCGTAAAATTATTAGAGATGACAACCTTCTTTTGTCGAGACTAATACTCTATGCGTTCACCTAGTAATAATACATGTTTAAAAAAATATTAGAGATCGAGATGGAAAATCGATTCGGGGAAAAAGTGTAGAGATAGAGCTGCACACATATCTCTGATGCTGAAAATATTTTTTCTAGGAAAAACGGAGAACCCAACTACGAATACAAAAACTACGGTTTTTTTTGGAAACGGGAAAATAAAGGCAAATGATCCGTACGCGAATATACGAAATGATAGGACTCTTTTTGCAAAACCACCGATCGAAGGGACTGGATGTAATTTTGTATTTTCGCAAAACCACCCACCGGACAAAAATAGTCTAGAGGAAAAAGGGCGAAAAATTATTAGAGATGACAACCTTCTTTTGCCGAGCCTAATACTCTACGCGTTCACCGAGTAATAATACATGTTCGCAAAACCACCAACCGGTGAAAAATAGTCTAGAGGAAAAAGGGCAAAAAATTATTAGAGACGACAACCTCCTTTTGTCGAGCCTAATACTCTATGCGTTCACCGAGTAATAATACATGTTTAAAAAATATCGAGATCGAGATGGAAAATCGAGTTTGGGGAAAAGTCTAGAGATAAATTTGCACACATATTTTCGGTGACGAAAACATTTTTTTCTAAAAACGAGAACCCAACCGTGAATACAAAAACTACTAATTTTTTGGAAACGAAAAAAAATAAAGGCGAATGACCCGACGCGGATATCTGAAACTATAGGGTTCTTTTTATAAAATTCTCGATAGAAGGGCACGAATGTATTTTTTGTTTTTCATAAAACCACCTTTGATCAAAAAATAGTCTAGAGGAAAAAGAGAAAAAAATTATTAGAGATGACAACCTTCTTCCGCTTTAGCCTAACACTCTCTACGCGTTCATAGAGTAATAACACATGTTCGCAAAACCACCCACCGGTCAAAAATAGTCTAGAGAAAAAAGGCGAAAAAATTATTAGAGATGACAACTTTATTTTGTCGAGCCTAACATTCTACGCGTTGCCGTAATAATACATGTTTAAAGAAATATCGATATCGAGATGGAAAATCGAGGAAAAAAAAGTCTGTAGATAGAGCGCATACATATCTTTGGTGATGAAACATTTTTTTCGAGAAAAACGGAGAACACAATCGCGAATAAAAAAACTACGGATTTTTTTTGAAACAAAAAAATAAAGACGAATGACCCATACGCGAATATACGAAATGATAGGGCTCTTTTTTGCAAAACCACCGATCGAAGGACCTAGATGTATTTTTTTATTTTCGCAAAACCACCAATCGGACAAAAATAGTCTAGAGGAAAAAGGCGAGAAATTATTAGAGCAGCAAACTTTTTGTCGAGCCTAACACCCCACGGCGTTCACCGAGTAATAATACATGTTTAATAAAAATATCGAGATCGAGATGGAAAATCGAGTTGGGGAAAAAGTCTAGAAATAGAATTGCACACATTTCTCTCGTCTTTGAAAAAAATATTTTCGAGAAAAACGGAGAAAGGACTTAGACGTAAATAGCAAGGGCTCATTTGTTACCCGCTTGGACTGTCAGCTATCTGAAAAATTAGAAAAGGGCTTGTCCGTGATTTGAATCTTCACGGAGGCTTTTTTCAGTAAACGGCGTGCCGAGGACCCAAACGCGATGAACGGGAAAAAATCTTCCCCTCACAAAAAATCGCGAAGGACCTATTCGTAATCTGCAGGGACCTATCCGTAATTCGAAGAAACGGAGGGGCTTTTTCGCGAATTGGCGAGGCTTGACACGTGGACGCTCTGGTTGTCCCGGCATTCCTTCGCTTATAAGGAGTTTATTATAGGTAGATATTCGCCACGCATGCGCTTTGCCTCTCTCTCTCTCTCTTTTTCTTTCTTTGGGAGCAAATTTTTTTTAGCTCAATTGTTTTTTTTTGCAAGTACGGTCATTACAAATCTGGCACTTCTCTACCATGGCAGACAGGCAAATGTGACACGTCCTTTTGCGACTAAGGGTCTGTTTGGTAAAGCTCCAGATCCCAGCTTTATTTGAGATCTGAAACTTATAGGCTAAAATAAAGTGAATTAAGTTTATTATTTTGGTCTAAAATTTAAACAAGATAATCCATCCAAACACTCTTAATGCACTTATAGCTCCAGCTCCACCATATCTACGGATCTGATGGAGCTGGAGCCCTATCAAACACACCCTAAGAACGAGACCAAATTTATAATTTCATACTGATGAAAACTAAAATTATGAAAAAAAAAAGACTAAAAGACCAGAAAAATCAATAACCCCTTTCTTTGTGTTGTCCAACTGCAGCATCTGCCTGCCTGACGTGCGACGTTGCATGGTTGGGCTCGTCCGGATAACGTTGTGCACGGCCGTACGACTATGGTTTTTTTCCCCCCTCCTGTTGTTGTTGTCGTCTCTGTTCTTCAAGCCAAATCCTACCGGACATGGGATTTTTCTGGTGTCAGTGTCACATCCATTGGCTATATAATCATAGATGTAAGATGCCAACAACCGTCCAAGTCGACAGCTACTACTAAAAAACAGGCATCGCATCCGATCCGAGCCAAATAAGCGGATGCAACATTTATAGCTCGAATCAACTGGTTCAGGCTTCAGAGCAGCTACCGAAATTCAGACAGGAGCAGAGAGGTCGCAGGAACAGTGGAACACCCAGAAGTCAGAAATAGCAAGGCCTGAAAACTCTCTAGATACCTCCATAGTTCTGTTCTGCGAAAGGGTAGCACATTTTTTTTTCCCTGTCCAAGATATCCGCAACGACTTTAGCATGTTACAGTAAATTGCACTTTGCACCAGGTACTGTGTCCTTGTTTCACCTTGCGCTATGTTCTATTGCCTTCATTTTGCACCACTCTAAACTAACCAATGTTACACTTTGCACCAAGTTTAATCTGGTAGCACAGGCATTTTGAGATCGTAATGCACATGCAAACGACGACGCTCACCTACTACTGCGTTGGCGACGTCTAAGCAATACTTTTGCTTTGCACCACTCTTAAGCTAACCAATGTTACACTTTGTACCAGGTCTAACCCGGCGGCATGAGCATTTTGAGCTCGTAATGGGCGTGCGCATCCGATGACGCTTTACCTACAATTGTGCCGTCGGGTGCACGCCCGCATGGCGTGCTATTAAGATGAGTCATGCCATCGACTTAAACCTAGTGCAAATTGCAACAGTTAGCTTAGGCTGATGCAAGATGAAAGTATTAATTAAACCTATTATAAAGTGAAACAAGAGAGACAGGCCACACAGCACACAATGCAAACTGTCATTTACTCCAAGAATTATTGTCAGAGACTTGGCTCCCTCAGGGCACATAAGCTGAGAATGACGAAGGAACGATTTGGTACATTGCTATCACCGTGTGCCATGAAATCGTACATCAAACATACTGTAAAAACATCACCGCTCAAAACAGATCAGTTTGGAGCTTCTCCCAATTTACATGACCTCAAAGGCTAGGCGGCTGCTTATCATCCACGTGAAACTTGTGTACATGGTGTATAGCTTGGTAAAATTAAAAGAATATACTACTACGCATAGCTGACGACTATGCAAGACATTGTTACAAGGGTATCAGGCAACGAAGAATATGAAGATCATGAGGAAAACCATCAGCACAAAGAATATCTTCATCATCAGCCACCTGTTTGATGAAATGCTGTTGAGATACTTCAGGAGTTGGCTCTGGGCTCCCTCAACATTAGCCAGTGTGTCGTCCATGTTCTCATCAATTCTGTCATGGGTAGTGCCAAGATTAGCCCAATGGAATAAGAGAAGACAACATGAATGATGCAGAAAACCTAGCCTCTTTCAGAAGAGAATTTAATCTGATTATATATGCCCATATGGTTAATACTAACACATGGTTATAGGATTTGATCAAAAGGTAAGAAAGTAGAATCTTGTTATCTGCTAAAGAAAAGATTCAAGTAGTCAATCAAGGCAAACGGGAAACAACCACTACAGAGTAGAGAACCCACGGAACAAATAAATGCCTAATGATCAAAATTAGTTCACATATGGAAATCCGTCCTTGCTGTAAACCATTACTCAGATACCAAATCTCCTCTTAATTTCAAAGAAAATCCAAGTGAAACCGTTATAGTATTATAGTACAGAAGAATTTAAACCAGGCACATGCCAAAAAAAACCCATATTTATCGCTAACTTTTCAGAAAATGTCTGTCTCTTTTAATGTACAATGGGCTTCCCTTGGTCGGAATCATGCCCCGTCTCTTGAAGCTGTTAATAACTATTCAAATTAAAGATATGGGTTTCACTTCAAGTGTAAGATAGCCAACTCCTGAAATTAGATGGAATAAACTTTATTAGAGAAGCTTCACCTTATTGCTAGCTCACCCTGCTGAGAAACCATGGTTGCCAGCTGTGTAAAGATGTTGCTCAGCTCGTGGATGGTTGATTCCACATTTTGAAGAGCCTCTGCTCTGCTCTGCATGTAACTGTCCTGCTGTACTGCCAACTGCTGCTGCTGCATGAAAGGCGGAGATGATGATGATGATGCCCCATGATCTCCGTTAGTCTTCTTCCTGGTGAACAGAAGCAGAAAAATCAAAATAAAACTCTAAGAGCACACTGACTATACTTGACAAGCTTTATATGGTTAAGAGACGGATTGCATTCTTTCAAAACTGAGAATCAAACCAGATTATAGTTATACTTTACACTTACAAATTTAATTACAACAACCTATTTAGGGCATTAGCATGAAAATGAAGGCAATAAACTAACAAGAAAAGCTGACTTCCATATAAAATATCTCTTTCAGCATTTATGCACCACAACAATATACACATATAAAGGGAGATGAACCCCACGGCACTGCCCTGAGTCAACCATATGTACATCAAGCCAATAACAAGCTTCAAGAGCAAGAAAAAGATAGGGCTTTTGTTACTTTGTTAGATATGTTTGTGAGCAAGTATTGAGGTTGTTTCATCATACAAGCAAATCAGAACATATTCATCCTCCAACAGATAGAGTGAGAACTGAGGAATATCCCTGAATTAAGCGGTGGAATTATTTACCAACCCAGTGGAATAGCATTGAGTTAGTAAGTTAGCAATGAGCTTATTTGTGCAACCAGCTGCTTGGGAGGAAATAACTCGGTAAGAAGCGTGTAACTGCAAAACACTTACACTAGCCCAGACTGGAATTCTAGAACTGCCTAACAAACCAGTAGGCTACGGCCACTACAACTTTTCATGGGCACATTCCTCCAAGTAGGATTTTAATGGATGCATTTTGTGCCAATTTGAGTAACTTTTGCATTGCTCTTGCATGTAAATAAACCTTTTCGCAAAGCCGCCCGGGCAGGAGAGGGGGGGTAACACGTTTCTCAGGATTAATGCCAGTTTCGGCAGCCACCCAGATTTTTGCAAAAGTATTTCATCTATTACAATACCAGTTATACTTTACACATAAACAGACACCGGACAATATAAGTACCTAGTGGGTATTTACTGGCTTTGGCAGCCCTACCTCCAACTATCTTAGCATGTGAAAGGCCTAAAATAAGTGGTTGTGCATGACTGCTCAAAAATGAAAGTACAAAACGATAAAGTTTAACGTTTGCAACAGTACCTTTGAAACAATGGGGTAGATGCAGAGTCACTAGCCCATGGTGCTGGGGGCACAGAGGAGTCAGATGCATCCTTGGCAACAAGGGGACGTTGACGAATGAATGGGTTTGATGCATCCTTTGCAGTTGATGAGGAGAACATTTGTCTTCTATTTTCATGAACCTTCAAGTTCTGCACAATAAGGACAAAAGGCGCTATGTAATCCATTTATACTGAAGAGTGCATTTATACTGAAGAGTGAAGACACTATACAAAAGAAAAAGGGAGGCCAATATATCTGAATCAAGCAAGCATTTATCAATTTTTATCTGACCTCTGTCCGCACGGTAAGAACTTCTTTGAATTCTTTTGTTGCACTCATCAGGCGATTTTTGAGGTTGTCCACAACTGTAGTGGAATGATTTGTTGTATCCTTGGAAAGATTCCCACTCTCCTTTTGTGAATTGCAGAGAACTTGTAGGTCTACAACAGCAGAATTCAAAGCAGTGATATCCTTCTTGATAACTGCAGTCAGCTCCTGTATCTCTAAGGTAGGGTCATCAAAAACAGATGTCCTCTTTGCCACTGCAACATATGCGTTGCAAAGTCAGCATCAATCCATACTTTGAAATAGTGTACTAATTATTATCTAAGTTTTGACATAATATTTGTGTATTCATGTACTGAGGTTATACATGTTAAGTCATTGGTGAGGTTTTGTAGTAATGAAAATATCGCATTCGCATGTAATGCCATTAGCACTAATGTCCATAGTTAAATCTCAAGGTAGTACCGTAGCAGAGCAACATTCCGTAGATCAATACGGTTAAGGTGGCATATCACATAAACTGGATACTCCCTCCGTTGACAAATATAAGGCATATAGTTTAAATAGTCTTGTTAAGAAATATAATATTTGCATGCAGATTTAATAAGGCTATTCCTACTGTATTCCTACTTATTATCTCTCAACCATATGTATTTATTCATTACTACCCACACAAAGTATTCTCTCTCATCTTTCCAAGACAATTACAAGGGGGCTATCTAAGTCATTTTTCTCATACCTTTCTCAATTTCACCCCATCTTAATCCTTGTGCAAAGTCAAAATACACCTTATATTTCTCCCAACGGAGGGAGTAACTAGGAACATTACTTGCGCATTCAATAAGGTATCAAAGTCATGTACATATTTGCCCAGGGGAATTATCTACGTTGTAGATTTTACGACTTGCTTTCATAAGTGCAAGGACTGACTGACCAAGTAGCTAAGTCATCTAAAGTACCCACATCCATTCTGACATTAGCACAGTAAGTGGGAAGTCAACCCATGCACAATCATGGCAGGCCAAGTCTAATGCTTATGAATATGACATCAATATGGTGCAAATAAGTAGCATCTATATTCAACCTCCATTTAACAGTTTTTGGCATGCATCTATCCACATTTTCACAGCATTTTGTTCCCTTTTTACCACTGAAATTCAACTCACAATAGCGCAAAATCACCTTCTGAGGAAGGTATGCAAAAACCGAATACATATAAACCTAAAAGAAGCTAACCACTTCACTCTAAAAGTGGCAAAAGCATTAGTATAAAAGTGAATTTGTAATCCTAGCTCTGACACTATCACAACAGCTCCCGGCAACCACTGACCCCCACTGCACAGTACTTGAGCGAAAATACAAACATTTTATAAATCACCCCCAGACCAAGGTACCAGCGCACATTTGATATCTTTGCACCCGCATTGCACACACAAACCACTGACACGTCTAGTTTCACTGACACTTGGAAACCGATGTTCATCTTATCTTCGTTCTGTACATGGTAATGTCTAAAGAAGCATCCTGCTAGAAATCGATGTTCATCTTAGCTTTGTTCTGTACATGGTAATGTCTAAAGAAGCATCCTGCTAGCAAGTATCAGATCTAGTAATGCACAAAAGTATATTCAACATGACAGAAATGCCCTCACTGATATCGTCGAAACACGAGTGCAAAGCAACCAACCTGGTATCCACATAGCAAACTACGCAAATACACGATCCCACTAAATACATGAGCACTGAAGGACCAATCAAAACAGCAGACAGCTAAGCTAAATATCATACAAACACCAAGTAAGGAACATGCCTACGACAAAAACGTCTCACTAATCCTACGAAAATAGCCAGCACAAACAACTAGCAATCGTCCGCAACTACAACGCAAAGTACCAGCTGAATCCATACACGTTGGCATGTTCCCAGGCTACGAATCCATCGAACACGAGCTCTACAGTCTGCACCACGTGCACCTCCAGATCCCACCCCAGAAGTGCGGAGGGAAACCACCAGTTCAATTAATCGGTAACGACGCAAGCACGAACGGATTGAGATCGATGGAAGGGAACGCGAGGAGAAGGCTATACATTTGGCGAGGCGGGCGAGCTTCTGGGAGGTCTGGTGGATCCCGAGCCCGATCTTTGACGCGCGGCGGTTGAACTCCGAGTGCGCCGACGCGGCCGAGCGCGACCCATCGAGGGGGGCGCCGCTGCTGCTGGCCGACGCCGCGGCGGAGGGGGACGGGGAGACGTGGCGTTGCGCGCTCTCGACGGCGGAGCGGAACTCGTTGGTGCGGTCGCGGAACGACGCCGGCGAGGGCCGCGTCGGGTTCATGGCCGCCGCCGGGTGGATCTGGATCTGGGCCTCGGTGGGTGGGCGGGTGTCGGCGCACGCGAGTGGGGGGGAGACGCGGAGGAGGAAGGGAACGGACGGGGAAACGAGCTGGAAGTTGTGGGCAGATCGCCGGGTTGGGATTTTGGGAATGTATACCCCCGTTCGCCACTGCTATAATAGTACCGTGCAATTAGGCTAAGCATCTTTCGTCCGATCGCCGATCAACGGTTTAGGTCGACTGCAACGGCTCTGACGCTGCAGCATCCACGCTTGTTGCGTTGATCTACAGTTTTGTGCTACAGGACCCGATCGAACCACCGCGCTCCACTTCGTGAGTAACAAAGGAATTCAGCTTGCTAAACATTGGTGGGTTATACTTAGGGGTGTTTGAGAGAGCTCTATTTCTCAATTTTCAGTTTCACTTCAAATTGCGTAGCCAAACACTCTAACTTTACGTAATCTTGACAGGAAAATATGAATCTAGAGGATCGCCTATGGTTTTTTGGAGCTCCTCATGTAAAGTCTTCAAGAACACCGCTTGCACCTACTTCGTGAAGTTTCTAGGTAATTACACACCTTTGCCACTGGTTGCACATATGAGGAAGTTTCTAGGTAATTACCTATCTTTGCCACTGGTTCAACATCCAAGGGCATAAATGGGATTCTTGGTAAGGCTTAAGGAATTCTTGGTGCAATGAGTGCCTTTTTACCGGGATTCTTCATGTAGGCTCACGCTTCTCCCAGGTTCGCAACCACATCGGCTGTCAGATCAAGAAGGTCCCAGTCCACAGCATCTCGCCCTCCTTCTGGTCATAGCGTAAGTGTTGGATCCGGTGGTCCTTGAACATGTCACTAGGTGGGCAAAATAAACCAAACCGAAAAATCGAACCGAACTGGAATCAAAACCAAAAATCGGTTTTTTTCTTTGGGTCTTGGATTGTATTTAGACTTTATTCGGTTTTCAGATTCTTGCTCGGTTTTTGAAGTCGAGAACCGAACTAACCGAGAAACCAAATTTGTGTTGCCTCCGCTCAGGTTGTTCAATAAGACTCAATACTCAATCGATCCTTGCATCTGGAACCGAGTGCCGCAGTATCCCTCTCCTTCCAAACTCGACACTCAAAGAACGGTGAATCACCCACGGCTTAGCGCCATGGCCGAAAAGTGTCAGAGCCTCATCGAAGTCCTCCGCGCGTTCGAAAGCACCACCGCAGGTCGCGGACACCTCCGAAGTGCTTTCGCGATCCAAGCGCCTCCCTCGCCGCCGGGCCCTCACTTCGCTTCTGCGACCACTTGCCGATGGGTCGCGTTGACGCTGCTGCAGCTCCTCGCCATCCTCGCCCTTGGCCCAGGAGTTCCTCGTGACCAGACGTGAAGTCGCCGCCGCCGAGATGGGCGCCGCTTCCACCCGCCAAGGCCCTTCTCTCTTCGCCGCCTTCTTGGGCGCCATGGTGGCCGCGGCGTAATTGCGATGTGAATTGGTGTCTGCAGATGTGAATTGGTTTTGGATCCGTTTGATCTTGGTTTCTTGGGATGTGAATTGGTGTCTGCAGATGTGAATTGGTTTTGGATCTCAGCAAGATCTGGATTCCGTCCAGAGTTCATGAATTGCATAGATGAGTGCATTGTTTTCAAGCCTCTTCAGGTTCAGCAAGATCTGGATTCCGTCCAGAGTTCATGAATTGCATAGATGGGTGCATGCCTCTTCGGGTGTTTTCGGTTAACCGAAAGACCGAACCGAATTGATTCGGCTAATTCGGTTCGGTTTTTCAGTCTGTTCGGTTTCGGTTCGGTTCCTAGGTTTCAAAAACCGAAATTTTTAAAAACCGAAAAAACCGAACCGAAAAACCCGAAATAACCGAATGCCCAGGCCTACATGTCACCACGAATCTAGCCTTCTCAGACCGCGGTGACTTTGTCCCTGTTCGCCCTACACGTTTCTTCCTCAGAGCGAGCACACGGAATCTCCCCATCCCCGACGCTGAATCCAACCTTTTCCATCCATGCTGTTGCCAAATACAGCCTTCTCGAATCACCCCATCACCATCTCTGTTCGATCTGCATGCTTCTTCCCTAGCATCGACGCCACCAATTCTTACTGTCTCTAACTGCGTTGGCTTCGTCTGGTACCTCACCAACGTCGTCTCGGTGCTCAAGGACTACAAGGGCTTCAACGCCATGCGCAAGAGCAAGACACTCATCCATGGCAAGCTCTGGATCATTTAGTTATCACAAAAGATAGTGATTTTGTGATAGTGATACCAAACTAGTGTGACACAGAACTACAATTTGGTTTCAGAGCAAGACTGGTACCAATTCTCACCAAACATCTCATCACATCGACCATAAAAATAAAAGAAAAAACAAACAAAGATCTCTAAATTTAACAGCCGGCTCATTGAACATGGACTGATTTAAAGTTTTAAACATACCGTCAAGATGTTTAACAGCTATGAAGTAGAGTTTTGACTAGAATACCACTTGTTTATAATGGCATACTACTGCATCAACGATTTTTTTTCTTTAAAAAGGTTATTATTATTCAGAAATAGGCATGAACATGTTAATTAATGTACTTAGTAATTCAAAATAATAAAATAGAAGGGCGCATATATACCACTTGCCCGTCGATGGTATGGTTGTAGGTAGGAGCCATTTTGTCATTCTAGCTCTTGCAGAGTTGCATGTCTTATAAGGGGGTGTTTGGGGCAGCTCCAACTCCACCAAAATCTATGAAGTTGGTGGAGCAGGATATTTCTAGCTCAGAAATTTATGGAGCTTGAGCTGTGAAGTACATTAAGGTCCTGTTTGGGAGAGCTCCAGATCCTAGTTCTAGCTTCAGAGTTGAAACTTATAGGCTAAAAATAAAGTGAATTAAGTTTATATTTTTAGTCTAAAATGTAAGCAAGATGATCTACCTAAACACTTTTAATGTATCCATGACTCCGACTCCATAAATTTTCGGAGCTAGAAATACTCCGCTCCACCAACTCCACAGATTTTTGTGGAGCTCGAGCTGGCCCCAAACACCTCTAAGGGCTGCTTGTTTCAAATTTGGATTCTCTAAAAGCTGATTCTCGATTGTGATTGAGAGAAGCTGATTCTCCAAAAGCTAGAATCCGAAGCACATATGAAGTGGATTGTGGATTCTAGTGTATATGGGTGGATGGATTGTGAGAATCGATTCTAGAATCAGTTGTGTTGTTTGATTCCGCTTTTGGGCGAATCCGAATCGAGAAGCTAAAACAAACAGGCCTAAGAGTGTTTAGGTAGATCATCTTGTTTACATTTTAGACTAAAAATATAAACTTAATTTACTTTATTTTAGTCTATAAGTTTTAGATCTGAGCTGGAACTGAGAGCTAGAGCTCTTCCAAACAGGCCCTAAAATACATTGACTGATTGGGCGGCTTTGCACATATGCGGCACAACAAAACATCATAAACACAATTAGATAAGTGCAATGCAGTAATAAATCACAGGCACACTTCGACAAAGTGCAGTGCAGTAACAGATTGCAAATACAGTAACGAGGAGTTTTTAAAGAGGACAGAAAGGCGTGGTTGGAAAAGTTACAACGTGGGCTAGCGACACGATACACAGTCACCGTCTAACTTATGGTGTATTTGATAGGGCTTCAGCTTTACTAATTTCGTGGATCTAGTAAAGTTGGATATTCCTAACTCTACGGATACCCCAAACTCCACTAGATTCGTGGAGCTAGAGCTGTGAATGTATTAAGAGTACTTAGATGGATCATCTTATTTACACTTTAGACCAAAAATATAAACTTAATTCACTTTATTTTAGCCTACAAGTTTCAGATCTCAGATGAAGCTGAGATCTGGAGCTCTACCAAACAGGCCCTTAACTTGTGATCATCTCAGCTCTTCTGCGGATCAATGGCACATGACATTAGCGGGAGTGTGGTCACTCCGGCGTGCTAGTTCCTAGCGATACCCAAGCTTCGAGAATGCCACGTGACTCGTTCCCTCTCCACCCTTCTCTTCCTCTTAGGCAGCGACCTCAGCCTGCCACCACCATTCAACCTCCACCCGTGTCGAGAGAGCTTAGGGGCAGTCCTAGGGACCATCCGAAAGAAAATCAACGGTTCGGATCAGACGAAAAATACTGTGCAGCATTTTTTACTACGTGAAAATACTGGTTATGGTACCGTATCAACAAAGTCTATCCCACCCGTTCCTACTATTTCAAAAACAAGATAAAAAGTTTGAAATCAGATTTCAAAAATTTTAACTAAGAACATTAATGTTAGGTTAGGAAGAGCACACAAAATTGGGGCACAAGATTTAACGTGGAAAAACCTTGCTTAGAAAAAACCACGAGAGACAAAATCACTATTTGGTTCAATCGTTACAAGTACAGGGGTAGCATATATAGCTAATTGATATTTGAGAGGTAAGAGATAAGGGCTCCAATATATGGATAAATTAAGATTATATGGAAAGCTAGGATTTGAGACATTTGTAAATATCTCTAACAAACCTCTCATTGACTCAAATCCATATTGAATTTATCTCCAGAAACCCCAAAAGGTAAAAAAGACTGAAACAGTCTAATCCAAAAGCTTCTTTTAAAGCAAAATTGAGCAAATCACCAATAGGTCGAGAAAAAAAACTGGAACAGTCAATCCAAACACACAACTATCAACAAAACAGATGAAGAAATTTGGGTCTTCAATGATTCATAGCCCGTAAAGCCTGAATCTGTGCAACTTACCTCCTAAAATAAATGTTCAATCTTTAAACGGTATAAACCAAAACATCACTTATGACACTTGATAGATAGCGAAGAATTCATATTATAGACTTTTGACATTCTTCATTTGGAACATAAAATTCGACAAACAATACTCATTAAAAGAACAACTTGCACGTAGTAGCTATCACGTATATCAAACTGCCCATTGAAATTCTATGACATAGTTGAAGTTGTTCCTACAAAAATATCAAGATAAAGAAAAACTCTTATGCCATCAATAGAGTATAAATTATAATAGACCCTCGTATTAAGCAATGACAACTAACACAATGTTGTAGTATTCACGCAGAAACAAACACTTTCTTGTACTTTAAGCCTTCATCTCAAATTAACATTGTAGCAAAATCTTCACTAGTAAAACTTCGAAGAGTATTATTTCAGAGAGAATAATGCTACCAGCAGTGTTATCAAATTTCAAATTTAGTTATTCCTCAACTAACGGTCTACTCAATTGACATTGATTTTTTTCAAAGTATCTCTAAAATGCACGGCACAAAGTGCTTAATCATGATGTGCTATATGTGTATGAATTCACATACCATCTTAGGAGTCCGCGCCAATGTTGGTCGATGCAGCCACCAGGTAGCTCATATTGGTGCCGCCTCGCCTCCTCCCGGGGAGCAGCGGCTCAGATCCTGAACCCTAAGTTCTGATGCCATTTGTTAGGTTAGGAAGAGCACACGAAATTAGGATACAAGATTTAACGTAGAAAAACTTTTGCAAAAAAAAATCATGTGAGACAAAATCACTATTTGGTTCAATCATTACATGTACAAGAGGTGGCATATATAGCCAATTGATATTTGAGAAGTAAGAGATAAGGACTCCAACATATGGATAAATCTAGATATATGGAAAGCTAGAATTTGAAGCATTTAGAAATATCTCTAACAATTAAAATCAAATTGCAAATAATTCAGACCGGAAACTTTCAAATCGGATAAGAAAAACAAATAGATTAAGAACTAAAAAACAAAGTTAGAATTTTCAAATCGAGTTGCAAAAAATTCAACCCAAGAACTTCCAAATGGGATTGAAAAAAGATTTGGGGGAAGGGGCATAACGGGCTGGCCAGATCCGGTGCCAATGGTGCCGGCACATACGAATGGTGTCGGAGGCGACGGAACGTGCAAGGGTGGAGACGAATCGGTGATGGATCCCGAATTTGGTGCCGGCGCCGACAGCATCCTCGTCGCCTCGGGAGGGCGCCACCATCTTAGCTCACGGGCACCATGTTTGATTCTCTCTCTCTCCTAACCAGTCCGAGACGACATGTATCTAAAGATAATGTGGCATTATATATAGGCCCAATATCCCGCCTAAATATAATGTGGCATTTTTGGTCCCTATCAAGATTGTCAAATATCCTGAAAAAAATCATGGATGTACATCTCAACTTACCCCATCTACATATAAAATTTCATGATCAAATTCATCTTATATAGCAGTTACAAAAAAGACAAATTTCGTATGAACAGTGATTTTTACTGTTCATTACTATTCATTTTGCTGCTTGTTTTTTGTAACCGCTAATATAGGATGAATTTGATCATGAAATTTTATATGTAGGTGGGGGTAAGTTGAGATGTACATCCATGATTGTTTTTAAGAATTTTTGAAACTTTTTTTAGTTGGGCTTGACGGTGGTTTCAATGGAGGGGAGTTACACTAGATATGTTGCTATTATATATAGGCCCAACTATGGGTGGCACAGTGGAATTCAAAGTTTCAGACACACATCTTCCTTTCCTTCTTAATTTCCAAATCTAGAAATATAAACTATGCGTTCCGGTTCTATATACTCATAAATATATTTCCAGTGATGAAAAGCTCAAAATTTTTGACTGTACCACGTACTTCTAAAAGGCGCGCTTAGCCAACCACATTTTAGGGTGCATAAGGCATTAGTCGGGTAGGCAGCAATACATCAAAGTTTAAACACGACGAGACACCCAGTTGGTAGAAAGCAAACTCATCAGGTGCGAGCAGCTTCCATGTGCATTCCTAACGTTATCTTCGTCTGTACATAGATCATAGATGGATGTGTACGTAGGCCATGTCCCTGTAGCAGAGGCAGCCATGGGTGCATGCATATCACTTCAGACTTTTCAGAGCATTGAACACATGCACTGAACCTCTTTATCATTTCATACATTAGACAAATCTCCAATGCTGTCACTCCACTGAGGAAGTCCTTTGTCTGTTAACTCCATTGTTATCCTCTCATCGATGTGTTGAATTGAAGAAATGAACAACCTGATTACTGATTAGCTAGTGGAGTGGACAGAGAGTAACAGAGGCTACCTAGCTAACCAGCTCGATCTTTCTTGGCAACTACTATTAAAATATCTATTGTTCGATCGTTCGTTTAAATCACATTTCTCTCGAGTCTGCAGAGTTGCGCTTGACTATCAAAAAGTATTATTAAAGAGTGAAAGGTAGGAATAATGTGTAGGATTTTTTTTAGCTGAGACCAGATAGGAACCACTACAGACTCTTTCTGATCAAATTAAAGAGCAAAAAGGTAGCAAGTTTAATAATCTACAAAAAAAATGTACAAGCGTGGGATAAACGTAAACCCAGGTAGCTACTCATTGATATGATCGATGAGCCAGCCAAATGGATGATTAGATGATTCATTCAGATGCGCCATTACAAGGAAAGCAAGGATGATATTGCACTGCCATTTCACCAACCGCTTTACGTGTTCGGTTCATGTGTTAAATATGGACAGAACCAAATTGTCTCGCATCTCTGACCCTCGTAAGCAGCCATTGAGGAAAGTTGCTTGCGCATTTGTTTGTTTATGTCGTCTCTTCATCAACGAAAACTTATTCTAGCCAGCTATATATCATCCTGATGAACAGATTATTTGGCTATACAGTACTGAAGGAGCTAATCAATACACTGTAGAAGGATATATAATTTAGCTCAAACCATCATCTTTTTTTTGTGTAAGAACATTATGTATGGATTATCACTATAATGAAAAAGCAGACGACGGGGGCCGCAAGACAGCACGACTATTACTAATCAAGCTGGGGCTGGAAATACGGTGTGATAAAATACATTGCTATTAGCTAGATATCGATGATCATACCTAAAACTAGTAGGGAATTGTTTATCCACCCAGCCACTTCAAATAGTGCATGTACACCTGATACAAAAGACAAGCGAAAGTGTCTAGCTAGCTTGATTCAGAAAACTCATTAATCCATGTACCGAACTTCCAGTCAATTTCCCATTTTATGCTTTCGATCACTTGGAAGGGAAATACAATGCAAAATTTCCATATATTTGGCCGTTAAACTACTTGTTCGTTGAGCAATAGTGCTACACGTACGTACAAAGATTGTTGATCATGTAGGTTATACATAGTTGTTGGATAGTGACCAAGAGTACGTTTGGATGTGACAAGTTAATCACTGAAGGAATGTCTTGATAATTAAAGAGTACGTGCAGATCCTTTTTAGTTTAAAACACTGGAATTTCACATGCGTGGATTTTGCACGCGGAAACAAGATCGATGAGTCCTCCTCCAGAACACCTATCAAATTTGTATCTTCCGAAAAGGCCTTTATTTCAAATCCAGTGTTTGCTGCCTGCTTGTTTATAGGTTTGCTTATGAATTGCATGATGCCAAGGATCCAGCTGCGAGCGTATCATGCGTGCACCAAAACTACGTTGCGGCACTCCAGTTATCGAGACTTTTTATTATCCTTGTGAACCAAAATTTACATTAAGGTAGTGCTGACAGGTACTAAAAATTGGTGCCCCAATCCTTTAAATTTTGAGTTTTTTACGGTACACTAAATTCAATATGAGTTGTTCATTCTTTTCGATCCAACAGGTCAGATTAGCTAGAATTTATTTATATTTTTTTGGTAGTAGAGCAATAAAAATGCTCTTAACAAATCAAACAATTCATTCTTTTTGATTGAATGGGTCAGATTAGCTAGAAATTATTTATACTTCTTTTGGTAGTAGAGTAATAAAAATGCTCTTAACAAATCAACGACTGGATTCGATTTCTACTATCAATATAATGTACCATAAATTTTTTCTAATTTTTTTTGTACTTCTTGGTACTACCTCAATATAAATTTTAATACCTCTCAAGAATGGTAAAAAGTCTATTACTTATTAGTTTAATCAATGACACGCATGTTCTTTCATTGTGTTAAGTTAGTACGGCACTTGATTCTCTCGTTAATCCGTCGGTGATGAGTAATTAACTTGCTAATCTTCCACCAGCCATACGGCCCATACCCACTAGCTTCTCACCAAGAGGATTGACGCGCCTAATTCACACACACACACACACTCCCCATTTGATAAATTAAGCAATCATGAACGCTGAAGAGCACCAGGCAATATGTTGTATTTTGAGCAGGCTCTCCAAAGAAGCTGGCGAAGCAATAATGTCTGAAGCTGCATGGTCTCTGAAAATGTCTGTCCTGGCTTCTCCTGACATTATGCCCGGAATAGATAGATTGGTTTCTCTCGGTTACTACATTTCATTCATTACACTGCCTAAGTGAACAATTACAAGGCTGGATAAATAGCTGATTGTACCGGAACTGCGAGTCACTACTGCACGCAGGCATATCACAGACGGTTCGTAAGGGTTATCACAAACGGTTTTGCGAACCGTTTGTGAGCAACTGTCAGTGATGACTTCGGTAATCACAGATAGCTTGCGAACTGTCTGCGAAAATAGTCATCACAGACAGTTCCAAACAAAAACTGTCTATGATGTAGCCTAGATGTATATATCTTAAATATAATACAATTACAACCAATTATTAACCTAGATCATCTTCCTTTAAGTAACTATCTACATATTGAGTATAATGCAATTATAACCAACTACTACTTTACATTACAAAGAACAAATGAATCTACACCAAACTAGATCTAGAAACCATCTTTATTTCTCTCTTTACCCAGCTAGATCTTAAATATAATGTAGATTTGAACCAATTACTAACCTTAGATGACTTAGAACTGAAGGATCTACAATCACACCTCCAAATCCAGAGTCTCTTTCCACCAAATCACCTCTCAATCGTAGCCATCTCAAAATAACTTGGGAAACCCTAAAAATACATAGTAGGTTGGGGCTCTCTGTGCTTATTTCTTAGAAATGGTCATCACAGACTGTTTTTGACTAAAATCGTTTGTATGTGCCTGAAACTCATCATTGATTGTATTTGCAAAAAACTATCTGTGATGAGGGATCTAATATAAGACCTTTTGTAGTAGTGAGTGCATATGTTTCTCACAATCGTATTGTAAGGATAGGCCACCCAGTTTTAGAACTATGGTCAGTTGGTTACTCCTTTATTACTTTAAGTATACTTAAATACTAGTTCTAAGATACTCTAATATGATACGGTTGAAAAAATTTTATCGGAGCCCTTTATTTATAGTACATATGTTTCTTCATATGTAAAAGGAATATATACATAATTTATGCTAAAGTGGACTTTGATAAAAATTTTAAGAACTTACTTTGGAGTACCATATAATCATTATTAGAGTATGCTCAAAAGGATAAATAGGTATAACTTATTTGTTTAAACAGCATGAGTATATAACCATTTTCCTAAAATACATTCTACACCCAAAAGTAGTTACTCCCACTCTGATACACCACAAAAATGAAAAAAATACTCATTTATCACTTTGGGTACGCTCATATAGAAATTATAAAATACTTCAATGCGAACAATATGATTGCAAGTGAGTCTATAATTTTACCTATTTTGCAAATACCTTCATATACACACATAAAAAGGAATATATCTAAAAAAATGCACATACCATCTTTGAAAAAAGTATATACCACATAGATAATATTATATACTTGCATACTATATGTATATACCCTCTATTATGTGATATACTCTCTACATTGTGACATACGATATAGGAGTAACTACTCGGGAGTAGAGAATATATATATATATATATATATATATATATATATATATATATGAAATTGATTGTGTACTACTGAGTACATACTCTCATTAATCACATCCCCATAAAATGCTTGAACAAGCAACCGCTGATGTTAATGGGAGTAGTAATGGGAGTAGTTATCCACACATGCAAAGTAAATCAATGGGATTGAGGTATGGGAGTACATACATGAGAGTACAAAACATCCTTCCATATATATATATATATATATATAGGAAAAATATCTTTTACTCCTGGGAGTAATTACTCCCACCTCTGAAATACTCCTTTATCACTTTTGGTACACTCATACACTAATTATAAGATACTCCAATGTGAGCCGCATGAAAAATTTGCAAGGGAGTTCATGATTTTTAGCGTTTTTTGCAAATACCTTCATATACGCGCATAAAAAGGAGTATGTCTAAAAAAATACGCATACCACCTCTGAAAAAATATACATACCACCAAGATGATTTTATATACTCGTATACTACGCATACATACCCTCCGTCGCACGAGATACCCCATACGTTGTGAGATACGGCATAGGGAGTAATTACTCCCGGGAGTAGAATAGGAAACCTTTTTCGTACTCCTAGGAGTACGTACTCCCATATCCAATATACCACTTAAACAAACGTGTTATACTCTTTTATCACTTTCGGTATACTTTAATAATAATTCTTATATACTCCAAAGCGTCATGGTTGAAAAAAATCATTAAAGCCCTTTATTTTTTTGCTATATACCCTCTTCCTTATGTAAAAGGTGTATATATACAAATTATGCTATAAAGTGGATTTTGATGAAATTTTCATCAAACTCATTTTGGAGTATCTTATAATTAATATTAGAGTATACTCAAAACGATAAAGATGTATAACAATATCATTTAAGGTATACTAAAGGTGAGTATCGTGCTCTAGGTGTATGGAACCATTTTTCTATATATATATATATATATATATATATATATATATATATATGAAAATGGTTCTATATTCCTAGAATACGCATTCCACCTTTAATATACTGCTTAAATGATATTATTACACCTCTTTATCCTTTTGAGTATACTCTAACACTGATTATAAGATACTCCAAAGTGAGTTCACAAAAAAATTTCATCAAAGTCCACCCTTTATAGCATAATTTGTTTATATATTCTTTTCACATATGTAAAAGTGTATATAGCAAAAAAAATATAAGGCTCCGATGATTTTTTTCAACCATGTCACATTGGAGTATCTTAGAATCATTATTGGAGTATATAAAAAATGATAAAGAAGTATAATGCTTTCATTTAAGTGGTATATTGAAGGTGGGAGTATGTACTTAGAGTATGGAAAAGCTATATATATATATATATATATATATATATATATATATATATATATATATATATATATATATATATATATATATATATATATATATAGCACTTACTCTCACCTCCATTATACTATTTAAATGATGTTGTTATACCTTTTTATCCTTTTAAGTACACTCTAACACCGATTATAAGATACTTCAAAGTGAGTTCACAAAACAAATCATCAAAGTCCGCCCTTTATAGCATAATTTGTTTACTGATTACATATGAAAAAGGTATGTAATAATATATATATTATTATTATTGTAATAATATATATATATAATATATATATATATATATATATATATATATATATATATATAATATATATATATATATATATTTATATATATTATATAATATAAAATATATAATATAAAATATATTATAAAATATATAAAATATATAATATAATATATATAATATAAAATATATAAAATATATATATATAATATATAATATATATATAATATAAAATATATATATATATAAAATATATATAATATATAAAATATATATATATAATATATATATATATATATATAAAATATATAAAATATAAAATATATTATATATATTATAAAATATATAAAATATATTATAAATATTATATATATATAATATAATATATAAAATATATATAATATATATATAATATATATAATATATATAATATATATATTTGTAAAATAATAATAATAATAATATATATATATATATATATATATATATATATATATATATATTTACATATGAAAAAAGGTATGTAATAATATATATATATATATATATATATATATATATATATATATATATATGAAAAATATTTTTACTCCTGTGTAGTTACTCCCACCTCTGAAATACTACCTAAGTTTAACTTGAAATACTTCTTTATCACTTTTGGTACACTCATATACTAATTATAAGATATTTCAATGTGAACCACATAGAAAAATTGTAAGAGAGTACATAGTTTTTAGCGTATTTTACAAATACCTTTATATATGGACATAAAAAGAAGTATGTCCAAAAAAGTATACGTGCCGCCTCTGAAAAAAATGCAAATACTATCTAACTAGTCTTATATACTCGTATACTACACGTACGTACATACCCTCAGTTGCGTAAGATACTCTCTACGTTATGAGATATAACGTAGAGAGTAATGACACACGGCGGCGTGTGGACAATAGGACACATGAAGAAAACATGACTTGATTGTGCATGCGGTCGAGAGGAGTGGTTTAGTCAATGGAGTACGGAGTTGGAGAATTTTCGGCTTTTTTTTTCCTTTCTTGGTTCAACTTCTTTTGCAACTTTGGGCCCATTTGAAAGAAATTACAATTTCGTTCATATCAAAACTAAACTTACGAAAAGAAATTAAGCCGAGACAGCGGAACAAAAACTTGCTTCCGGGGTTGAATAGAGCTAGCTAGGAAAGCAAACCCCACGACCTTTTGACCCCCGACGTTGGAACCCACACCAGCAGAAATCTTGGACGGGTGGACCCGTGGACTCGTTCCACGATCCATCCGATTAATCCTATCCTCGTCACCCAAACCCACGCACATCGCTCACCGTTAACTCTCGCAGACATCATCTATAAATACCGCGTCTCCCTTCATCGCCAGGTCAAAGCAACCGGCGACCAAATCACATCAAGCGAGCAAGGAGCAGCAGCCTCCTGCTCCGTCCGTCTCTGCTTCACTGTTCTTCCTCTTAGCGCTCTATTTTGTTCCTCATGGCGGCCGTCAAGTCCATTGAGCGGCTCGCGCAGCGTCTGGTGGTCCCGGTCGGACCTACCCCAGGTGGCCAGCTCCGCCTGTCGTGGCTCGACCGGTACCCCACGCAGATAGCGCTGATCGAGTCGCTCCACGTGTTCAGGACGGCCACTGGCGGCGGCGATACTGATGTCACCGCCGCTGCCCGCCCGGCCCGGACCATTGAGCGGGCTTTGGCTCAGGCGCTGGTCCATTACTACCCTCTTGCGGGCCGCTTGGCTTTCTCGGAAGCCAGCGAGGTGCAGGTGGACTGCAGCAACGCTGGAGTTTGGTTCATCGAGGCGGCGGCCACCTGCAGCCTCGAGGACGTGGACTACCTGGAGTACCCGCTCATGATCGCCAAGGACGAGCTCCTCCCGCCCACCCCCAGCCAGGAAGACGAGCGCAAGCTCATCCTTCTTGTCCAGGTCACCACCTTCTCGTGCGGCGGCTTCGTCGTTGGCTTCCGGTTCAGCCACGCGGTGGCCGACGGCCCCGGTGCGGCTCAGTTCATGGCCGCCGTCGGAGAGCTCGCCCGAGGCGCGGAGAGCATCGCAGTCGAGCCGCGGTGGGGCCGCGAGGCGATCCCGGACCCGGCTACCGCGGTCCTCGGGAGCCTGCCAGACCCCGCCGGCGCCAAGCGGCTCGAGTACCTCGCCATCGACATCTCGGTAGACTACATCGACCACTTCAAGAACCAGTACAACGCGGCGCACGCCGGCGGTGCCCGGTGCTCGGCGTTCGAGGTGCTGATCGCCAAGGCTTGGCAGAGCCGAACCCGCGCGGCGGGGTTCGACCCGGACTCCACTGTCCACCTCTGCTTTGCCATGAACGCGCGGCCGCTGCTGCACGCCTCTCTGCGGCGGCGCGGGGTTCTACGGCAACTGCTACTACATCATGCGCGTGTCGGCCCCCGCCGGGAAGGTGGCCGGTTCCTCCGTGACCGACGTCGTCAAGATCATGAAGGACGGGAAGAGGCGGATGCCCTCCGAGTTCGCGCGGTGGGCGGCGGGGGAGATGGCCGGCGACCCGTACCAGATCACGTCGGACTACCGGACGCTGCAGGTGTCCGACTGGACGCGGCTCGGGTTCGCCGAGGTGGACTACGGGTGGGGCCCTCCCGCCCACGTCGTGCCACTGACAAACCTGGACTACATCGCCACGTGTATACTGGTGAGGCCTTGGGCCCAGAAGCCAGGTGCACGGCTCATAACGCAGTGCGTCACCCCCGACCGCGTCGCCGCCTTCCACGAGGGCTTGCTCGACATGAATTGACCAGACCAAATCCTGGATGAAGGAGTCAATGAAGCCGAAGGCGAAAGGAAGCTGGCTGGTTAATTACGTGATTAAGTGGGTAATTGCAGATGGTTGTTGTCGATTTGTGCTATTGGTATTGGATTGATTATATGGATGGGTTGGTGTTCTTGGTGATGTGTAGTGTACCTGAAAATAAGCAACTCAACTCACGAATTTGGGGAGTTTTGATTCATCGATGGGAGTTGGATTGGATTTGGTGGGAAGCCACCAACTTAACTAGTCGTTCATGAAGCTCAAGAATTCATTTGTGTATCTTTGATTTTTTTTCAATATGAAGTGTTTTTTCAAAGCAGGAATTGAACCTGCAAATTTATTAATTATGAGTTGGGTCTTTTAACCGCCATGGATGCTTTACAAGGATTATCGTACATCATAAATAACTAATTTTCATATAGAAAGACATCATAGAAAAATGAAATCGAAAATATTTTAAAATGCAAATATTCAGAGATGACCATGAAAACACCTCTCTGGATTCTCGAATTGAAAGAGAGATTGAGGGTGTTAAAGAGTCCTAATTCTCGCTATTTGGAATGGATCCAATTCTATTGAGTCTGACTCATAGTGATATGATATAAGACATGGGCTATTAAGTAATTCTAAATGAATTGTGAATACATCTGTATCATTACCATACTGAAACGACTACCATTATTCGTATCAAACCAATAGCAATTCATACAAACTAAATCTTCTAATCAATGGTGTGCTAATAATGATTTTTTTTTTTGCATATGTATTAAGACGATTGGCCTGATTTTGAAATTGTCCAAAGTTTTTTAAGTTGTTTTCATTGCAAAATGATGGACTTGTTCTTGTTCTGTTCAGAGTTTGAAGTGCATCTGAATGATGGTATCAATGAGTGCTCAAATCCATGGTGACGGTATTAGCGACTGATGTTGGTCATTCACATTTCTGTTTGTCTTTTGCGTTTAATTGTTGCCTTCAATTTGCGATTTACGGAAAAAAAAGGTGACAAATCAGCAGAAATTCTCTTGTGAGACACTCAGTTGTCAGTTGTCACTACAGATAATCGAAGCATCTGATGCTTGCATTTGCATATGCAAATCAGAGCCAACGAGGCAACGCAAGATCCGAAGAACACCTTCAGAAACATAATATGAGTTCATGGCATGCATTGCATCAGCAGATTTGAATCGTGTTCCCATCCAATTTTTTTATTTACCTGCATCCGATTGTAACATAACGAATTCTGGATCTTCCGTTGCAGCTTGCTTCAATAAAGACCAGCTAGCTCAGATCAGGATGCAGACCTGCATTAAGAAACTAAGTTCAGAATGCAAAACCGTGCTGCCACTCTGCATTTGACTCCAGGAATAGTGGGCACACAATTGAATCCGACTGAATTCTTTATTTCTGAATTGTCAGTTACACTGATCACCTTATTATTCTTTTTCCAAGTGGGCTTATTATTAAACTCTTCTGGGAGAAAAATATATGCGGTGTAAATTCTTTTGCTGGTGAGCAGTAGGCTGGCACACTCATACGCCTCAAACAGATGAGTCCTATATAAATGCTAGCTAGTCATGAGTCCGTGCGATGCAACGGAAACTCAATTTGCGATAAAAAAATTATTTGCAAAGAGCACTAATCTTATCTGAATAATAATGTTCACTTTAAATGTGCAATGGTTAAATGTTTAAATCAACTCATCAAAGCATACAAATTTCAAACACTTGTTTACAAATTCAAGCTTAAAATTATCTTTAATTTCACAAACTTAAACAATAATATCACAACACATGAGATTGTAAATTTGTAACATCATAATTTGAGATCGGTCGATCGACCGAAAGAGGCATCACTTGCTGATCCATGGGCTCAAAGACATTGAAAATGTAGGCGTCATCCGCATGTGGTTGCCACCATCAGCGGCGTGCGTGGCTCGTATGTCTTACTCTGGTCATACCATAGTCCCACCCCATCAACCAACTCCACTGCCTCCTTGCCTCCTCCCGCGAGCGTCTCCCTCAACATATTGACATCATCCACCGTGGCGAGCTCTAAAGCGCCGCCGCCTATCTTCGCCACCCACCACCAACGACCGCTTCTACGCCGCATCGACGAAATTAGGAAGGTCGCCTATTACCTCCGCTTAACGGATAAGTTCAACACATCTGCAGGAAAGGCAAAAAGCAGTGATGTTATATAAATTCAACAACCGAGGAGATATCTATGGAATCCATATTAAGAAATCGTCAAATATGGAAGGCAATAAAGGAAAAGAGACGAGAAGAGACCCAACTCCATGAATTGGAGCTTTGCTTCCTTCGGAAGGGAATCAATCAATCCAATCCAAAAAGCATCAGGTGCAATCGCCGCCGATTCGAATGCCAGATCAATGGGAGAAAGGAAAGCAATAAATGAGTCATGCATATTCATTTACCTCCCGTGACGGGACGATCCAATCCAATCTATCGGGATGACCACTGCCCGCTTCCTACTCAGCCACGTGGGTGTGCACACGTGTCGAGGTGAGGGTGGAGAACGGACGTACCACCACCAACTCCTAATTAGAATTAGTAGAGATAGAAATAACAAACTTATATAGTCGTGTCATGCATAACTGTGAGCATATTGCTAGCTGGCCGGAATCGATACCATACGTGATTAGATAAAAAGAAAAGATGATCTTATTTACACATGCAAGTAAATATTTAATGGAAAGGATGCATATGACAATTCAAAAGCACATGGTAACTCAGAAACTGTATGCGTGAAGTATATGAAAAAGAATCGATCAGGCAAGATTTAGAAATAAAATCGACTGATTGAGATAAGAGTCTGATACGTCACAGATCACGCACGCACGCATATCGAACCGAATTAATACTTTTTTCGTTCGTCAATGTATAGAAGATTGGGACAATGACGGTTTCATGAATATGCCGAGAGGAGAACGGACCATCGCCACCAACTCATAATTAGAAGTAGTAGAGAATAGATTATGCCAATCAAACTGTTTGCTAATGTCCTTTTATCTAAAAACAAAGTCAAAACTGTTTACAGAATCAGATCTGCACAGTCCTCATGCATGGTTCTACTCACCAACCTTCTTACACTGAACTGGCTTTATTTGTTTTGCTACCTTTAATAATGTTATTCTTCATGAGAGTAATAGTTTGTAATGGAAAAAAGCTGTCTGGAACACTAGAAAATCAAATCAATTTGACTTAAAGTTGCAGAAAGAAACCCGATTTGCTTTAGAAAAATAACAATGTCACTCAACCAAATAAGACTATTAGCGGCTTAAAGAAAGACCATAAAACATGCATGACATTATAAATTCGCATTTATAATTAGATTGACCTAGCATATACTCCCTCCGTTCCTTCCTAAATAGATGACGCTTTAGATTTTGCACTTCAATCAAGGCACGTATAGAAATGATCAAATCATTCTCATTCATTAACTCACTTATTTCTCTTGGCTAGTGTGTATTATTCTAATCTACAATAATAAATAACATTGAGAATAATGAATGGTAGTGCACAGAAAAAATAGGTAAAAGATATCTCGAAATGGTAGAATAACATATATTTAAAAATAAAATTTAAAAGCTAGAATAACATGTACTCAACGGAGGGATTTGAATTATTTTTAATAATACATTTTTTCAAATTTTAAAAATATACCACGGAAAAAATTTACATAAATATAACGGAGGCCATGTTGCACGATCAAAGCGCCAGCCATCTGCGGCGTGGCCTATATAGTACTGGCGGCAGCCCTGTCAACCAGCCAGCAGGCGGATATTTATGTAAAAAATTTTTTCGTGGTATGTTTTTGAAATTTTGAAAAAAAAACAATGTACTATTTAAAAAAAATCGTAGCGTAAAACATGGTACACAACTGATGTGAAAATATATAATCTAGTCTCACGGTAAACAATCATTGATGATTGTGCGCAATTTCTGGTTGGCTATTGGCCTATTGTCTTTGTCTGATCGATAGCGTCCAGCCTGTGTCGTTGGTTGATCCTTCTGACTATCTGCATCGGGATCCTCAGCCATTTTGATCCGCCGTGAGAAACGGATCAAGATTCCGAAAGCTAACCCTAAAAAAAAAAAGCTGTATGCAACAAAACATCTGATCGAGCAACATGAAGACATTTAATAGCAGCAGCGGTCCAGCACCAGTAGCTTCATCGATCAAGAGCAAAAAAGAACCCAGTTGGTCTTGGCAAACGCCACCACTTATCTACTAATACTATCTGCAGAAGTTCCAAGCTACAAGTCTGCAACAAGCCAGATCAAACTAGAAGAAAGCTACTGAAATATTTATGCAGATATGCTATTGAAGAAGAACATATGTAATGCTGTTGTTGTAAAACGACGTCATCTATCCTGTATCAATCACAATGCATCAATAAACAGCAAACACAAAACAGAAAGCACACATAATATAGGGAGGTAAATCGGTTGTCTCTCTTTATTAGATTGGTTCTCTTGTACAAGAGAGCGCTAGATATATAATAGAATACAATAAGAAATAAATTCGGATTCGCCTATATAGAGATAGAGTCTAACCATATTAGGACTTCAATTCTATCTATATCTTAACACTCCCTTTTAGGCGAATACTGCGTAATATACATGTCTCATTAAAAACTCCTTAAAAACCCCAATGGGAAATATAGATGGAGAAAAAGTACATTTGCACTCACATACTGTGTTATACTAGTTACCACATTAAAAACCCTTCACATGAGAAAACTTCTGGAAAACTTCACCAAGGGAAAAGGAGTACAACTTATCATCTTGTGGATTTAAAGTAGAATCTTCAAGACCATACTTAAGGTCATGCTTAAGAGATTTACTCCTTCAAACTCTGCATATCTTAAAATCGTCTTATTCCAATGCCGTTGACACATCTTTGGAATGTAGATTTTGACAAGGACTTAGTGAATAAATCTACAACATTTTCATATGACCTAGTTTGCAGAATCTTTACCTCATCATTCTTCTGGAGTTCATGAAGATAGAAAAGTTCAACAACAACATGCTTCGTGATATTGCTTTTTACATAGCCCATTTGCATTTGTGCAATACAAGCAACATTATCTTCATAGATAATTATGAGGGTATCGACGGTATTAAGACCACATGACTTCTGGATATAGTTAATCACATGTCTTAGCCAAACACATTCACGTGAAACTTCATATAAAGATATAATCTCTAGGTGGTTGGTAGAAATAGCTACCAAGGTCTTTTAGTTGGGGCTACACTGTGTCTTAGTAATAAATTTACTGCGAATGTAATATCAGGCTTTGTGCAATTTGCAAGATACATAGTGCTCCAATAGTGCTTAAGTATGAGACTTCAAGTCCTAAGACTTTCTTACTTTCTATCCTCGGTCTGAAAGGATCTTTATCCACTTCGAGGGATCTTACTACCATGGGGTTTTCAAAGGATAATATTTATCTATATTAAATCTTTCCAATTTCTTTTTGGTATAGGTAAACTGGTATACAAAAATTTCTTTTAGGAAATACTCTAACTGTAGGCCAAAGCAATTTTTGGTTTTACCCAAATCTTTCATCTCAAATTCTGTCGTAAGGTAAGAACTTGCTTTCTTTATCTCCTCTATGGTTTTGATGATATTCAAATCATTGATCTAAACTGAGATGATACAAAATCCATTCTACCATTTCTTTATGAGATGATATAAACTGAGATGATATAAGCTTGACCAAAATTTGGAGTATCCAAGTCATGGCAAATGTGCTCAGCAGTGCAAAAAATAAGTTTTAGTTTGACAACAGTAAAGACTAAATAACAAAATTTATTTCAAAGTTGAAACACATCAATCAGTATGCACACAAATTTTTACAGCCCGTGTATCCCAAATATCATCTTGTTCCCATTAGCAAAAGATAAAAATTACACAAGACGACAAACATGGATGCACAGTTGCACACATATCATCCTTAATACCCATTACAACAGTAACTCATGTAACCTATGAAATTACCGCAGTTACAAACAGAAACAATCACAAAACATGAATAAGATTAATATGTCTTAGCCAAAATCATGAAACAACAAAGTTGAACTTGCTCGCTCTTGGATGTGTTAACATTTACGCTCTGTCGAACATGTTATATAAATTGTTACAACAGTGCATTAATCAGAACATACTCTTCACAATGTAAAATTCCATATTAGATCCTAGCTATATTAAACCTACTACTATGCTAATGATGTGGCATGTTTTCACCGAATTTCCTCTTTTTAACACGTTCTATCAGCAAGCTACATCTCATCTCACAAGAATCACAACATTCTAGTTTGAATTAATGTAATAGAATCCCAAACAACATAAATCATAAGTGGAAAACAAGAAAAAAAATCATCTTTCACCTTCAGTCATCTCCCAAACAACACCTCCAACGAAAATCTTCCTGTAAAATCTACAAGCATGTATCAGCCTCTAAACCTTCTTCTAACCCAAAAGCAAACACAAAACCCTATATAGACCAAATTGCTTACCCCAATGAGTCACAGGCCACCGCAGCCTCCCATCCTCCCTGCCGGTGTCACCATATTCAATGCCACCACCTCCATCTCGCCCTCTATGCCTCCTTGGGTGATCCTCCTCTTGGTCGACCTCCTCCACTTCCTTCACCTCCTCCTCCTCGCCTCGAACCCGTTCATGGCATGCTGGTTGTTCTCTAGGTACCCCGCCATGCCACCAACTCATAGCCGCCGCTTGCAGGAACCACTAGAATCAACGTAACCCTAGGTCGCAGCTAGGTGATAGGGCACGAGGGGCAAGTGTATTACCTCGAAATCGGAGCAATTGGAGAGTAGGGTTTGGGTGTGGAGCAAGCAAACCCTTGGAGCACTGCTTCAGGTGTGGGTTGAGAGAGAGAGAGCACTTGAAGGGAACAGGGAATGGATGTAGATGGTGGTGAGGTTGAGTCCAACACGCAAACACCTCTACTTGTTTTATTGAAAGTGCATCTAGGCCCCTAAATGATTTTGGTGATTAATGACAACAAGATTAAGTGACTAATGAGCTTTTTGAGGATTGTGAACAGATTATTACGCTCATGGAATGTCGCTAAGAAAAGAAGACCTCAAATCGAAGGAGAAAAGGCATCGGTTAAACTCAACGGTTGTATATGTATTTTAATTCTAATTGAGTTTAAGGATAGCCGATTATTAAGAGGATACGACGTAAATCACTTCTAGGATATGCCTCGTTCAAAGAATGAAAAATGCATTGCAAAAGTTTTAAAATCATTGCATTTCTACCAAAAGGATACTTCGTCGAGAAATAAATGAGTATCCGGACATTTAGTCCTGACACCGGTTAGGGCCCTTGGTTGCTTTCTCGATAAGTCCGGAGTATCCAGACATTTAGTCCGGACACCGGGTAAATTGTCCGAGTATCCGGGATTAAGCCTGATACTCGGGTTAACCTCTCAGACACACTAAATCAACTTGAGTCGGACACTCCGGACTATATGTTCTGGATAGTCCGGTTTTCTTGTGAACACATGTAATCTGTTGGATTTTGGGTGGCCTATTTAAGCCCTTACTCCAAATCTACCTGCTAGCAACTTCATTCATTGCAAGATTTAACACTCAAGCTCTCACTCTCACTCTCTTGAGCCTAGCCTCTTTCTCCACTTGAATCCTTGATTTGATTTGAATCTTTGGGGAGAAAGGAGGGGATCTAAGTGCTTTGAGCTTGCATCATTGATTCTTGAGCACAAGTTTCATCCTCCAAGGCGATTTAGCGGCGATTTGTTACTCTTGGAGTTTGAAGGGCTCCTAGACAGTAAGGAGTCATCGGAGCCTCCAAGACTCCGGTGTGGAGAGTCCCTAAGTTTGTGAAGGCAAGTCTCGCCTCCGAAAGGAAAGAGGCAAGAAGAAGACCGGCGAGTGCTTTGTGCAACACCGGGAGGAAAGTGGTCAAGAGGGACCCGGGCTTTGTGCCTCCTCAACGGAGACGTAGGATTCCCTTCAAGAATTCGAACTTCGGGTAAAAATCGTTGCCTTCTTGTTCTTCATTTGTTTGTGCTAGGGTTTGTTGGTTTTGAACCTTTCGGAGCCCCGATCTACTCTATCTTTGTGTTTGGCTCTAGATCTACTTAATCCTCAGGTACCTGATATCATTTAGAGTATTTGTATTCATTTAGATTGTTGAAAAATTGCTCAGATTTAAAATCCCATTTCGAGGTCCTCAGTCCGGAGTATCCGGACTAAATACCCCGGATAGTCCGGACAGTCCGGAGTATCCGGATAAAAACCCCGAACACTCCGGGTTTAGACCCTCGGGTGATTTTATTTATTTGCAAATTTTTTAATCTGTCTATTCACCCCTCCTCTAGGCGACACCACCGGTCCTTTCATTTATATACTTGGCAGAAAGTATTATAGACGGCTCTTAACTAAAACCGTCTGTGATGTACACTTATTACAAACGTTTTTTAAAAACCATGTTATATTTAACACAAACGGTTTAAAACCGTTGAGTCTAATATAAATCTTTTCTGTAATAATGTAGCAGTCCTGTTTCTGAAAATTACATAGAGAACTTACTTAACCAAGAACGATTTCTTCATAAATATTTACAGGATGCAGCAGAAACTAGCTGGTCCAATGATCTTTTATTGATTAACCCCCTAAAATCCAAATAAAATTGTCCATCACACAACGCATAAAACTGTTGGATCCTTATGTGTACCGCTGGCATCTCAGCACATAGTAGTACAGACACGTGGCAAGTCATATATTAATATATAATTGCACGAAAACCTGTCGCCTATGCATGCGCAACAACAGTGTGCTAAGAGAAAACATCGAGAGGGGAATCAAATGGGACAGATAATCACATCAGTCGAACGAAAAAATTGCAGGAATAATAACTCTTTTCCTAAACTTTGAAAAATTCCCGGAAGGAGAGGCCCTCCACGTCGGCAAAATTTCGGATGATGCAGCCGAGCTGAAGCCGAGCCTTGCGCGAGCTACCGCTTCGCTTTCTCCGTGACGCCGGTGTGCTTTCGCAACGCTTCCGGAGACCGGCCGCGTGACCACGTCGACAGAATTGGGATGTGCTTGGCGCGAGACGAGTCGAGCCGAGCTCACATGAGCTCGCGGCTCCTCCGACGTGGCGTGACTATCATCGCGCCAACCGGAGATCTCCACGCCACGCGCTTCTAGACCCTCCTCGCGACGCCTCCGGAGACCGGACGCATGGACGCGAGCTAGAGGCTTATATCGCCTCTTGCGCTCTCCCACCACCGCTCGCTGCTGCAATCCAACCCACGTGGCCGCGACCGAGCTCCTCCTCGCCGCCGACGCCTGAGCGGCTGCTCGCTTCTTCGTTTCTGCCTCCACTCATTGGCTCCATCGCCAGAAGCTTCCTTCCCCGCCGCGCCTTTTCGCTTCTTCGTCGTCTCTGCCTCCGCTCATTGGCTCCATTGCCCAAAGCTTCCTCCCTTCGCTATGGTTCTCTGTGTTAGTTCGTTGGGGAGAGGTCTCGGCTCGTCGTTCTTGGTCGCGATTGCTTGCACTTGTCGGCTACGTCCCGCAAAGCTTCCCGTTTGCGTCCCTGCTGGTTTGTCCTGGAATGGCTTCGGCTTGTCCTCCCGAATCCGCCATCGCCTTGCTCTCCTGTTTTTGCTTTTAGGATGGCGTTTGCTTTTCCCGCTTCTTCTCGTTTGCTTTTTAGGGTCTTGTTTCCTCTTCCCCAATCTCTTGATGGATTTCACCACTCTCTTCTTACTATTTTTATTGTTGTGGATTCGTGATTGTCTGCGGTGATCTTATTTTCTTTCTTTGTCATGTTTCTTTGTTCTTTGTCTTCTTTCGCAGGTGATCTTTATTGCTACAGTACCCTCAACTTCCTTGCTATCTTGTTTCCTGCTTGCTTACCTTTTTTTTTTTGTTCTGCTATGGTTGCTTGCTTTCTTCTGTGTTTGCTAATCATTTCCTTTCTTATCGCAGTATCACGACGATCTGCTTCTACTCCGATCGGTATAAATCCTTTTCCTACTCATGAGAGAATATATTTCATACTTAAAAGGTTTGCTTCAATGATTCCTCCGCCTCCTGTTGTTTCCGTGGCTAAAAAGGATTTGTCAGGTATATTCCTTTTCTTTGCTTTTTCTTAGATTTATTTCATTTGTTTCTCGCTTTGCGCACTACTTATAGTGATCGGTCGTATTATGGTGGTCCGGATTATTAGTGTATCAAATATAGTGCTTGTCTTTTGGTTCCAAGAGAAGTCCGGATGTATAAGTTCTTCAAGACAACGTGAATTGTCCTGCATTCTGGAATATTTCACACCGTTCAAGATAGCGCCTCAAGCTTAAATTGAGCTACAATGTGTCTATTGAATCTCATTTATTGTTACACTTGCGTGTGTATGAAGCTATAAGGTAACTATCACGCAATATGCTTCTTGCTCTTATTGCCTTTGTTACTACTGTCGAAATCGGATCTCACAAGAAACCTACAAAGTGGCTTGCTATCGAAGAGATTCAGAAAATAAAAGTTTTAGTTTATACAAACACAATGTTGCACTTTTATTTTCTCTTCTCAAAATAAACATGTTGCTTCCGAGTTATTTTATAGAGAAAATTGCTTATTTGCCACTGAAAGTTGGCCGGTTCTCCAAAATGCCATCGCGAAGATTGTCTTCCCTCTATTGCCATCCGATCTCAAATTGCCTTCCCAAAATGCCACCGCCATCCATTTGGTCGTGAACTCCACTGTTAGTTGACACGAAAAGACCAAATTGCCCTCCTTTTGAGTGTGCTGCCCTATTTAAATCTATCAAATGTGCTTAGAATTTTATGAAAATTTTTGGAGATGATCTTAAGAGAGTACTAACATTTCTGTAAAAATTTGAGAGCATGAGCAACTCTGTGATTTTCTGGAAAAATCGTTTAGTGATTCTGTCTTAATGAAAGAATTGCCTAATTTAAATCTATCAAATGTGCTTAGAATTTTATGAAAATTCTTGGAGATGATCTTAAGAGAGTACTAACATTTCTGTAAAAATTTGAGAGCATGAGCAGCTCTGTGATTTTCTGGAAAAATCTTTTAGCGATTCTATCTAAATGAAAGAATCTAAATTTTGATTTTTTAGAAGCACTAAATAAATTCAAAAATTTATGAAATTTTTGGAGTGGTTCCTTGGGTTATTTAGAATTTAAATAAAATATTTCTAGGCTTTTAAATGTTTTGAATTCATTTCGCCGTCAAGTTAGCACACGAGAACGCTTTCGGTCTTTTCGCGTGCGTACAAGCAGTCGATTACCACGTACCAAATGGATGGCGGTGGCATTTTGGGAAGGCAATTTGAGATCGGATGGCAATGGAGGAAGACAATCTTCGCGATGGCAGTTTGAGGAACCGCCAACTTCGATGGCAAATAAGCAATTTACTCTATTTTATACATCCGAAGTTTTACCGATTTTGTATATCCACAGTTTTGGTTTTATTGGTGTATGTACTTCGTTCATATACATTATTGTCTGAGAGTGCAGTTCAAGCGGCGGTGTAGAGGAAAAGATTGCTATCTCAACACATAGTGAGATCTGGCTACATACTACATGGCGATCTGTGAAAACTTCGGAATGGCGTTTCTGAAAATGACTACACTATTATGTGTGTATAGAGGTATGAGGTAGCTATCACACAATATGCTTCTTGCCTTTATTGTTTTTGTTACTGCTGTCAAAATCGAATCTCGCAAGAAACCTACAATGGCCGCTTCTATCTGTAGATTCAGAGAAAAAAAATGTTTGATTCATGCGGTATATCTGCACTTTTATTTCTCTTCTCGAAGTAAACATATTTTACGAGTTATGAGTCATTTATATATCTGAAGTTCTAGCGATTTTGTGTATCCAAAGCTTTGGTTTTATTAGTGTATGTACTTTGCTGACGCTTTCATTATTGTGTAAAGATCATGAGTTCAACCAACGGTGTAGAGAAGAAGATTATCGTCTAGCTGCATGCGATTATCTATTAGCTGCGGTTATATTTTAGAATTAATTTAGTAGAAAATGCTAATCAGGTTAGGTGGTGGTGCTGGAGCTATGTTATGAATAAAACAAAATGTTCCTATGCAAAAGAATCTTCCAGTGTTCAACTTCTTCGAAAACAACTTTTTTAATTTTGTTCTTCAACAAAGTTATTTTCCCTTTGTTTAAGGTATTGCTGCTGAGCTGCAATCTATAACACTGGACTGCACTTGTCTGGAAGGTTAAATGAATTACAAAGTTAGTCTAGCGTGCCAGCCAATGCAATAAGCCTCTTTTATCTTTAGATATATGTGTGACCGTATTTGTGCTAATAAGAAAATGTACTGGAATATCCAATTATTTTAGATTAAACTGTTTTCTGAACCGTGTAATTGCTTCCTACTAATGAACCTTATGTTTAAGGATATCACGCACCAGTTTACCATAGCATGAGTTAAACAAGATTAGCCTGCTATATGTTCCTTAGATCTCTTTTGTTATTGCATCTATGTATGTATAGGACTATGAAGTTACTGCTATATAATATGCTCCTGGCTCTTATTATTCTTATCTGTTGTTCTTTAAGTCCAATCTCACAGTGACCTCATGAGATTCTTTGCCATTGTATTTGTCTTGATGAAAAAATGTCTTTGGAATGTCCAACTATTTTAGATTGAGCTATTTTCTCAACCACGTCGTTGCTTCCCTGGCGATGAGCCTTCTATCTAAGAATATTATGCACCGACTTACCATAACACAAATTAGATGAGATCAACCTGCTGTATGTTCCTTAGATCTATTCCGTTACTGCACCTATGTGTGTATAGGACTATGAAGTTACTGTCCGCGCAATGTACTCTTTGCTCTTATTCTTTTTATCTGTTCTTCTCTAAGACCAATCTCACATAGACACAGAGTACTTGCTGCTACCTCTAGGAAAGCAAACAACGTTTTACTTCATACAAAAATTATTGCAAACTTAGTTTTTCTTTCAAAAAATAAACATGTTGCTTTTGAAGCATTTTGCTTATCTAGAGTTTGAGTTTTATTAGTATATGTACTTTCTGGATTCTTGCATTGTTTTGTGAAGGTCATTGGTGTCTAAGATGTTGAAATCCGACTACATCGTGTACTGCGGCTCTGTTTATTTTTTAAAATCTCTTGTACTCTTTCTCTGCTATACTATCAGTACACATATATAGCTGAATGCAGTTATCTATTACCTGTGTTTACACTTTAGGCTTATTATTGTTTTAGTTTAATAGGAAATGCTAATCAGGAGAGTGATGATGCTATTGCTATCTTATTAATAAAACAGGGTAGTCCTGTACAGAAGGACCTTCCAATATTCGACGACTTTAGGTATTGTCGTTTTCTCTATACGATGCACGCTATATATAAAATAAATAGCGTCTGCCCTATATAGCACTGTAAACAGTTTTCTACTACTGTAGCTTGCCAACACATTGGATACTTAGTTTTCCTACTTGTTCTAGCTCAACACATTCTCTGTTAGTCATTAGTTTATGAATTTTTTTAGTTAATGGATCAAGATGAAGCTATTCTATTGATTTCTAATTAATTGAGCCTACAAACAATCTTAACTTCGAGTTTGCTAATACTAAAACAAGCTGTACAATTGCATATGAAACTATTGCTATATTTTAAGGATTTTGTATATCTAAACTTTAGGTTTTGTTTTTTGTATCTGCTTCTGATATTATTTTGTGAGAATCATCTATCCAAAAGATGGTGTGCAAAAAAATTTGTGATCTCGGCGGATAATGAAGTCCAAGCTATGCAGTCTTTGGCGATCCTCTGAAGCTCATAATGTTTTCTAAAGCCAACAATGCTACTCTTGGTAAATAATTAGTAAGAAAATATAGCTACATGCAATTACGTACTAGCTGTGTTCGCCCTTTAAGATTACCAATATTTTAGTTTAGTAGGAAATATTAACCGAGTGAGTAATACCAGTAGAGCTCTCTTGTTAATCGAGTAGGATGTTGCTATGCGAAAGGATCTTCTGACATTTAGCTTCTTCAAATATCAGTGTTTCTTCTATGTAATATATAACAAATGTACATCGGTTTACATCTACATTGTATATCAGTGTAGACAGTTTCCTATGATGGATAGTCGATACACTAAATATTTAGTTTTAATTTCTTTGGTGAATTTGTCTCGCTACATGCTCTGTTAGCTATCAATCAATAAATTTCTCGAGCAAATACGCTCGAGTAAAGCTTTTCTACCGACTTACAGATTAACGGATCTGCTCCGGCACATAAAACGTAAAAAATCCTAATTAGGCGACATGAATCCACCTCTCTAAATCGTCTATGTTTTTCCTTATGCCATTGCGTCCTCACACATGGCCAACTTAATAATCACATCTTAAACATTACAAATTCAGATTTCTGTTGACGAAATATTTTTTTAGCACATATAGGAAAGCAGCAAACGCGCCGTAGCATGTCACGATCACTTTTCTATACCTATACTAAAGTCCAAAGGATTTGCCGCTTGGGAGACGCTGGCTCTCGCACGGCTCGCACGCGGCCGGCTCGGCAGGCAGGCTCGACTCGAGATTTTTTTTTTTTGTGTAGGTCCTTTAAAAAATACGTAATTATGTGTAGGTTTTTTTCACGATTTTTTACAAAAAAGACCTCTTGGTTTAGAAAAATTGTGAACCTTTTGTGGAAGGACCTTAAATAAATACTGAAATAAGAACGTAATTACATTTGCACCATTCCAACTATTTTTCACGAAAATGACCTTTCGATTTAGCGTATCGCGGATCTTTCGTGAGAAGACCTTAAATAAATGCAAAAAAAAGAGTGCGATTGCATTTGTACTCGACGATTTAAAAAAACATAAAAAAACGAGCGGCGTATTACGTCGCGAAAATATTACTAGTTTAGTATAAACTTCACCGTTTTTCATTGTCTTACCACCAAACCAACTAATGCACATCACATTTCAACATTCGCCTCCTCTCTCTCTGTATACATATAATGTTAGAGCATTCGTTCATTCTTGAGACGTAATATCACCAAATTATCTTTAAACACTTATATTTATTGATACTTTTATCTTTAAACTTAAACTTTTAGTACCTTTTAGTATTAGCTTAATATATATTTTAGCTTTTTTTAAGGATGGTAAAAAGTCTTTAGACCAAGAAGCAAGGAACTCGATTTGGCCGATGATGGGCCATCCAGCCTAGCCCATGCCCAGTACCATTGGACCGGATTGAAATGAGGCGAGCGGATCTCTGACATAATAATCGAATAAAGCGTCTAGCTAATATAATACATATAGTTTTTTAGTATATAAGTATACAATCCTCTTATTCTAAGCTACACTTATTAGCCCCTAGTAGAGGTGGGGCCTTGGGCGGGCTTTTTGGGCGCTGACGAAACTGATCCGTCGAGACCTGAGCCGTCCGTCTGATCTTGTTCTAATAGGCCGGCATATACCAGATTGTCCGGCCGTCTTTGGGCTCCATAGCCGGGCATGATGGGCGGCTGGCGGCTCCAAAGTGATCCGGACCGTGCTTAAGGCAATGACGGCCAAACAGCTGTTTCGCACTGTGTTATGCGTGTGGATGAGCAAATCAAGGTAAATGCATAGGCTGTATGCATGTGACTAGAAGAACAATGAATCAAGGAAATCGAGAAGAATAAACATAATAGAATTTTGTTTTAAATAGGAAAAAAAGTCCTAAATAAATAAAAAGAAATCAATCGTGATCATTTTCTCTTATAGTAATAGTATAAATAAATTTGGACACGGAATTAAACTGACAGAAGTAAACCGCAAGCATAAATGGGCGTGCAGGCTCGCTCGCCAAGGGAAGCTGGTCAACTGGCCCGACACGGTGAGCACGATGGGCCGTCACGGCCCGCACGTTTAAACCGAAGCACGATAGGCCGTCTTGCCGGCCGGCCCAAACCAACGACGCCCACCTCTAGCCCCTAGGCCGGGGCTGTTCAGCCGGAGCCACGCTCGTGCCAGCAGAGGAGCATGGACACGCACCTCCCGAGGATGTACAGCCTCGTCTTGTGCTGCTTCAGCACGGCGTAGCACCGACCGACGGGCTTCCGCCTGGGCCGCCGGCGGGAATGCTGCGCCGCCGCCGCCGCCGACGACATGTGGCGGCACGCCGAGCAGACGGAATGGGAAACGGCGGCGGATAGCTCCGTGCGTGGAGACGTCGATGATGGATCAAGCTGGAACTGCAGAAGCTGGCGTTGCAAGTTGGGAGAGGAGATGTTTTTGCGGGCGATGTTTTGAGATGGATGGAGGGAGGAACGGCGAAGAGGGGATGCCGGTGTTTAAATAGGCCCAGGCTGTGGTTGGTCTGCAGGCCCTGGGCTCACATGCGATGGAAGCGCCTGGTGCATGGTAAGGCGGTGACGTGAAATGACGTTCTTGCCCTTAATGGCACTGTTGGCTGTTGCACACACTCGGATGCTATATGCAGGTGTAGGTAGGGGTGCAAACGGAGCGGATAATTTCCGATCGACCGAAGACCGAATTCGTTTAAAATCCGATTCGAATTCGAAAAAATGATATCCGGTTATATCCGGATTCGAATCTGCTTATCCGAAAAAAATATGGGGTAAGATATGGGAAGAAAGTATCAGATCCATACGCATATCAAGAGATATCAGAAAAATATCGGTGTAAATGAGTGCAATAGATATCCGATAACAGATCCGATAAACATAAACATTCTACATCATATAAGTTCATATATTGATTGGAATTATATTTGGTACGCATATTATTCTTATCTGAGGGAAGGCAACTATTATTGAATTTGAAACACTTATATGTCTCCAAGGTTCTAGTAAAGTTTTGTGTATTTAATATCTTGTGACATATATGGTTTTTGCTTTCACGCATAATCAGACTAACTATTAAATGCAAAGAGACTAATCGTGTCAAGAGCGATCGTATTTGCCGTATTCGCGGCCAAAATGTCCGTATAAATATTCGAATCCGAAGACCTTGTCAAATATCGATTCTATATCAGAAAAAATTTGAAATAGGATACGGAATGCGAAATCCGTCCGTATCCGATCCGTTTGCACCCCTAACCCTTGATGATGGTTATTTTGGTCATTCGTAGAATTGGAGATGTTTGCTTCGTAAATTGGAATTGTTTGTACGTTGTGCCAGAAAAGGATGATTGATTAGTGCACTGGCTAATAGGCCTGGGCATTCGGTTTTTTCGGTTCGGTTTTTTCGGTTTCTGAAAAATTCGGTTTTTGAACTTCTTAAACCGAACCGAAACCGAACAACCGAAAAAACCGAACCGAATAAACCGAATTAATTCGGTTCGGTTTTTTCGGTTATTCGGTTAACCGAATTATCCTTGAGAAATGAAAGGCAGACTGCCTATATTCATCTACTGCATGGGAGCCCAACCTCTGTTTCTAAATTCTAATCTAGAAGATGGTAGCATGTACCTCGCCAAATCCAAGAGGACCAAGACTAATACAGAAATCAAAATCAAATAAAAACTGGCATTATAAGACCTCTCCTAGGGAACAAAAGGATTGAATGGTAAAGAACTGTTTCACAGGATAATTGCCCCAACTCTTGTATTTTGTATCATAGCGCAAGTTTAAGTGCCTAATAGTCACTCCCAGCTAGAAAAACTTGAAGGTCTGCAAAAAACAAGTGACCATGCAACACAAGAACGAGCTTCTGTTACTGCAAAAGTTCATGTTGCTAGATATTTCCCTATGCTATCGGAGATTTATCTGTTACTATATGCACTAGGAAGGCGATGAACATTCCAAATCCAACTAGTAGATATCAGGTTATAGCGAATCGAAGCGTCACATATCGAGAGCAAAATCACAAACAAACTATGCTTCAGCAATTCAGCATCCATCACACATCAAGACAGATCTTAACAGGGCTGCGGAAAAGATCCCAGCAAGTGAATTGCGAGTTTAGAACTTGGCAGGCTAGGGAGAAGCAAGATCTGCAGGGGAAGGGTGAGGTGAAGTGAGGTGAGGAAGGGGACCGACCATGCCGTCTTCAGTAGTCTCTGACCCCGGGGCGTCGGAGGAGGACGGCCGCGCCCTCTGCATCGCCTTATCATTGGGGGCTCACGTTGGGCCGTCGGCTCGGGATGGTGGCTGGGATGGCGTCGCCGCCTCGCCGTCGCTTGAGATGTCGGTGACTTCATGCGCGTCGCCCGTCAGCGGGATGGTGGCTAGAGCACTGGATGCGGATGGGATGGCCCTCCATTTGGGCCTTTGAATATTCTTGGCCCTAGCCGCAAGCGGTCTGGCCATGCCGCCACGCCGCCGTCTTGAGATCGCCGGGATGGAAGCCGGGTGAGGCTAGGGTTTGTACCCAAAGGCAAGGGCAAGTAGCGAGGCATGAGGGCAAAGCCGCAAGAGCCAAGGGCTGAGTGATTTGGGATTTGGTTTGGAGTCGGGACTTTGGCGATTCGGTGAATCGGTCGGTCCCGTGTAAATTTGGCGACTGAAGTGCTGAATGGTATTGGCGGACCTCACGGAACCTGACCCTGAAGCTTGACAAGCGAAGACTTCGAAGTCTTGGGACTGGTTTATGTAATCGGTTTGGTCGGTTCGGTTTCAAACATACAAACCGAACCGTAAACCGTAAACCGAGCAGATGCTAGAAAAAAACCGAACAAAACCAGAAAGCCGATAATTTGGTTATTTCGGTTCGATTCGATTTCGGTTTAAAATGCCCCCCTCTTGGCTAATGGTGTGACGTTGGGCAGGGTTAAGCAAATTGCCAAAAAAATCTATCCAAAATCGTGAAAATTGATCGTATCTAGTTGGCTCGAAATCCTAAGCTGATTAGCAAACCGATCAAATTCAAATTTATTAAAAAATAAAAATATTTAGAAAAATTTATGTCGTGTAAACTGGCCGAAAATCGACGAAAATTGACTGATTTTTTATGAAAATCGCTAAAAAAATTAACCGCAAGATTTTTCCAAGAAAGCCATCTATTTTCGTTTTTAATTTTTTAAAAAATATTTAAATTTTAATCCCTTCAATTTTTAACAACTTTTACCATAAACCAATGCCGCTGAATTTTTTAAAGATACCGGACACGCATGCGTGACTCGGATCTGATACCTCGATGACGCGGCTGACTAAAGCAACTACGTACTACACACCTCTGCGCAGATAGTTCTTCCGGAATAGCAGAGTACGTCGTACTAATTAACACCCACTTTTAGTTTCTCAAATTTGGATCGAACAAGATTGCAGCGAGCGTCTGAGATTTGAGAAATTGACGAAACGAGCTAAGTCAGCAGCGGATCTAGGATTTTACGTTAGGGTATACCGAACTAATACTATAATATACAATTCGGTAAAATCCAATGAACAATTTAGTAAACAACTATAAATATTGTCGAGAAATTCGGTATACGAGTGTAAAATAACTAGAAACATGATAATACAAGTATAAATTACAATATAAATAGTTCGAACATTTTAAGTATGAAATATGCATAAAAGAAGCTTACGCACCTGCAATAGTATTACTTCTTGTCTAGCCTCCGCCTTCTAATAACCATGAAACTCTTGATTATATCATTTTTATCAATTTGGAAGAAAATATCTCACTCAATAAGCGTTTAGAAAAGAGATGCAATGTTTCTAGAAAAGAGATGAAGCGGCGGTAGCCTTCTTTCTTGCATGTTTCCAAAAAAAGATGATGTCTCTAGTTCCTCTTCATAATTCAACAACTCTACAAACAAAAAAGCCTTTGCATCAACAAGCAACTCTCTAGTCTCTAGCAAAGTAGCAATTATATTTGTTTCTACTCTATAAATCAACTAGCAGTTTTGCACTCAAATCACATGTAGGATCGATATACACTAATCTAGCAATCGAGAGGGGTGAATGATTTGTGAAGCTAAAACAAATTTTTATTGATTCTCAAATCACCCTAAACAAATTATAAAAACTGTTTCGGTTTCAGAAAAACTGACTGACACATGTTAACTAAAATAGTAATTTCTGAAGATCCAACCGTTGGATTGATGTGAAATTTTAACTGTAGAAACTAGATTCAATTTTGAAACTAACACAATAAGAATTAGCTCAATCGGATATACGGATCTAAAGTTATGACCTTCACAAGCTGACTATATAAAATAATGACGGTATTATGGACTGTATTGGACCGAATCTACAGGGTATGCCGTGGCCCACCTGGCATACCCTGTAGATCCGCCCCTGGCTAGTTGCTAGCTGGCGGGCACAAGACATCATTTGAAATCTTATTTTCGCTCCATATCTCAGAGCTGGTTGGAGAGCGAAATGTCGCCGAGATCTTAAAATATTGATAAATCCTAGATGAAATACAAAAAAAAAAAAAAATTCAAATCCGGATTTTTTTTCACCGAGAAAACTGAGATTTTGGCGAGATTTGCTGAGACCTTGGCCAAATTGCAGTGATCGAAAAATAACTCAAACAACGTCAAAAAATTTTAAAACTTTTTGTTAAGATTTTTGACACATCAGTGATGTTTCCATAAAAATTTTAGATGATTATCAAATCTAAATTTTTTAAAAATATAAATATTGCTACTATCTTAATAAAACGCTGATAGGCAAGTCCGAACCGAATGAGAAATGAAACAAATCATGTTAGAAAATTTTTAAATTTTTTGTGCATGGTTATTATGCATCAGTAATATTCCTATAAAATTTTTAGTTGATGATAAAGCTTCACAAATTTTAAAAAATTCGAATAGCGCTACTGTCCTAATAAAAGCCTTATTGGCAAACTTCAACCAAATGAAAAATTATACAAATCATGTTAGAAAATTATGAAAATTTTTATGAATGGTCCTGATGTATAATTGATATTTTTTATAAAAATATTCATATGATAATCAAGCTTTAATAAGTTCCAAAAATTCTGACAGTTCTACATCTTGATAAAAGCCTGCTGAACAATACATAGATTTGTTTTAGCAACCAAAAAAGGTTTAAAATGTTTAAAAATTTTTAGAAGGGTTCTAAGGAAATGCTTAAGATCTCATAAAATTTTTGAATCATGATAACACTCCAGTAAATTTATAAAATTCTTACAAGAGCACTGTATTATTTATGTTCTTTCTATTTTTGATTTTTGAAATACAACAAATGAAGTTCAATGCATACATAAATTTGATTGAGCAAACAAAAATGTTAAATTTTTTTGAAAATTTTATAGAATGGTACTGATATAATTATTAAGCTCTCATAAAAATTTTGGATCATGATCACACTTGAGAAAATTTATAAAATTCTGACAAGGTTAGTATCCCAATTATGTTCATTCTATTTTAATTTTTTAAAATAAAAATAATATTAAATTATTTTGAAAATTTTTCTGTATGATTATATACTTCTTAGAATGGTACCATAATTTTTTCACATTATGTTAAAATATTTATAGTTTTATAAAAATCCGACAGTGTTTCTACAGTTTTTTAAAAATATTTGAAAAATTCAGTTTTTCAATAAATTTTCATAGGAGATGACTTTCTTAAGGGTTATTGGACCAAATCCAGTCAAAAACTGGTTAATAAACATGACATCTCGACGAGATTTATGAGATTACTGTAGCAATTTAATTTTAAAATTTTTTTACTCTAGCTGGCGTTTGAAAAATCATCCACATCCGGGAAGATTTTAAACTTTGGGCACAAATACAATACAAGTACCTACTCCCCAGGCCAGCATGCGGATGCGCTGCAGTATGAGATATAGTATGTTTTTGCCGATTCTAAAATTTCGCTGGGATCACTCAAAATAAGCTATAGTAGTTAGTGCAATAAGAACATGGAAATAAATAAAAACTGCAGACGAGCGCATCACTGTATACCAAACTAATTTAACAAGGTAGGAAATTTAAAATCAATCATTGATCGCATTGGTACGGACAGATCAAGGGCGGGACGGTAAATTGAGTCGGTAAGACCGATCGAGCTCGATCGCCCGCCATGTCGGTCAAACGCGCTCGCTGCATGCTGAGTAGGGGTGAAAATGGTACCGGTTAATTCGACCGAACTGGTACCGAATTTGATCGATATCGTATTTAGAAAGAAAATTCCATATCCGGCCGGGATCTGATGTGAGTCCGGATAGTTGTTACCGAATCTGATGGCGGATCTGAGATACCGAAATCGACCATATTTTTTGCGTAAGGCAATTATCCGGTAAATATCCGACCGGATATCCATAAGCGGTATCGGTAAATATCCGACCGGATATCCGTAAATGTAATCCGGTAAATATCCGACCATATATCCGTAAGCGGTAAATATCGAGAAATATCCGTGAATATCCGATTAACGATGGCGGTATGGGTTAATTTCATTAATTTGGTTCATTATTGGATAGAGGGAGTAGTTGTTTGATACTGGCACAAGAAATACTACTTTGTCTTTAAGCGTGAACTTCAACAAATCTATCAACAAATAGAGTGGTGATATAATGCTTTTACCTAAATTGATTTGTTCAACTTATTTGTTCAACATGATGTCTATATGGTTCCATGTATATTCCTTTTTATATGCGCGTACTACTATCCGCCTATATTATCCGTTTCCGATCCGAATCCGGTATGTATCCGTTAAACGATGATCGTATCAAAACTCAAAAATATCTGTATCCGTGTCGTGATTCGGTTTCACCGTATCCGATTCGAATCAGGGAAAAAATATGGATTAGGATACGGAAACAGCAATATCCAACCGTATCCGACCCGTTTTCATCTCTAATGCTGAGCTAGCTCGCGCACGATCGATCGCCCGCACGCACCAGTCCACTCCACTACAGTAGTCTTGCTGTTGTGCTTTCCCAACGCAACAGGAATGTGTCAAGCTTAATTCCTAGGTGCGAAAGTAGGTTCGGCCGAGCTTCGACGGTCTATTTCGGACGCACTCGCCCTCCTCCTACTATGGTAAACCATGCTATCATGAGCACAAGCTTCTACCATGATACACATAATTTCATACACGATATATGACACATATCATCTGACAGGGCTTCCACAACTAAAAACATATAACTTTTACAATTGTATCCCCGGAGGAGAAAAAATCACCGGGACAGAAAAGCCACAGCGCGCGCGAGAGAGCGCGGCGTCGTCTTCCTAGCTCGACCCGACACACCACGTTTCCGCCTCGCGTCCTTCTCATCGCGCCTCATTGTGTGGCACGCCGGCCCAAACGCGCGTTCGCACGTACGCCACCGCACGCGCTCACCGTTCGCGCGTTCACTATCTAGCTCAATTGTTCACTGCGTACCTGCGTGCATGCATACGCGTGGGACTAGCTAGCTAGTATATATGGACGTACGTAACGTAAGTATACGTAACGCCTGCAGATTTGACGACCTCATCGATCGTCCCATTGATCTGAGCGCACGCGTGGGGCTGTGTACTGTACACGTGCACCTACCAAACCAAACACCCCTCGTGGGGTTGCTTGCTAGCTGCTCGCACCTTCGTCCAGACGTCCGGCCAGCAATCGGCCATCGCGGCTAGTCCTAACCCTAGTTTCACACGAGAGAGAAATGAGATGAGAATCTGTCTTTATACATATCAACCTCTTTTGTGGGACAGATGATCCATCCACCTACTACTGGTCGCAAGCGTACGTTTCCTGTAGAGGGAACACCTGTGTTGTATGCGATCTAGCTTGGAGAATGTAATCATGGCACCAGAATATGCATACATAGGTCACCTGAGAAGACTAGAAGGAAAGAAAAAGAAGAAAAAAAAATCAAACGTGACGGTCCAGTAAATCTTTTAGGTGCTCTGCCCCCGCAATAATCCAAGTTCTAGCCTCTTCTTTGATGGACTGTAAGATTTCTTCAATGGCTTTTTCTTTGCCTCGAAAAATTCTGCTATTTCGCTCTTTCCACCATTGCCAGCAAGCTAGGATGATCAGTGACTTTAGCCCTTTCCGAAATCTTGGTTGGCAGTTTACTAGATGGAGATTCCAATCTGGTAGGCTAAGGGCCTTGGACGGATCCCACCGATCCGACGAAAGAGACGGCAATCGAGCCTATGCAGCAATGAGGTTCCACAACCTTCGAACTTGGGGGCATTCTATGAATAGGTGTTGCACAGTTTCTAGATTTCGGCAACATATTGGACAAAAATACTGGTTCGGCCATCCCCTGCGTTGCAGACGCTGCGCTGTCCAAAGACGATTTTGTAGAGCAAGCCATAGGAAGACTTTGCATCGCGATAGAGACCATGCTTGCCAGACCGTAGTATGAAAAGGTTTGAGAGTAGCTCCTGCGAACTGCATGTGGTATGCTGAGGCGGCGGAGTAGACGCCCGTAGTAGTTTGCGTCTAGGTTATGGCATCGTGGACGAGTGGCTAGAATTGAACATTTTGCAATTTCCGCCATAAGTTGACATATTGGAGTAGAAGGGGAATCGTTAGATTTTGTCGGATATCTCGAATCCAGTCGTTGTTTGCGAGGGCATCCTGCACCGATCATGACTTCCGCCTGTAGAGCTTGAAGAGGCCCGCGGCGCATACATGGCCGGGGATGTCGGTCTAGAAGGCTGCCTTTTGACCATTTCCAATCGTTATTTTTGTGGCCACAGAGAAAAGCTGTCTAGCTTGGAGAATGTAACATGGTGCAATTTAACTATATAAACATAAAATTCTCTTTTTTGTTACGCTTAATATAGAATGAATTTGAACATGAAGTTTTATAGATAGGTATAGAGTCAATTTAGAAATACGTCTTTTGTTTTTTTTTGAAAATTTTGTAATAGTGTTTAGTTTGATTGCATCATGATTACACTTCCAAGGTAAATTATGGCGGATATGGATTAGACCAGCAAGCAGTCACGTGCTAGACCCAGTGGCACGTACGTGAAATTGGACCCATCGCGCAGACAGATAGCTCTCCTCTTCTGAGCTTTGACCAGTTTCAGATATATCTTAATTGGCTTCTTATGTATTGATTATTCCTTGCTTATTCTTGCATATATTCAAGAAAGAATATATACACACACACGTGTGTATGTATATATATAGCTAGAGCAGCTTATTATATGCTCCCCTGCTACCTTTATGTGCTAGTAGTCTACCATCTCTACTTTGTACTACTGTTCTAGTACTCGATCTTCAGGAGTCCAGGTTCTCTATCATCTCTTTGTACGAAGATGCACTATTTTAGCTTGTTACAAACAGTACCTCTCCTAAATATGCCGTTTAGAGTTCACCTATCAGTCTTAATTTATATTGCAAAGCCCCCCCCCACCACCACCACACACACATAGTCATTCCTTGTTACAAGTTACAATTCACAGGCCATTTCTTTTTACAAGGGTGAAAAAGCCGGGTGATTAACCAAAGAATCGGAAAATAAAAGAAAAATGGCATTTAATGGATCCAACACCGAATTGAGTTGTATTTTGTCATTTCTAAATGTTTTTAGTGGCATTTTGTCAATTTTCAGTTCTTTTAACTGAGAAGCACGCACATTCATAGCGGATCCATTTTTCTTTTTTCCTTTTCTTTTTAAAAAGAAGCTACTTTACTATTCTCTTAAGAACACAAGCTAGCTATCTTAACAGTGAGCGCCCTAATTATTTATTTGACAAATTGCAATTTTCAACTCCCTCTCTCTCTAATTGATCTAGAAACAATGTAGGAGATGAGAGGAACATGAGAAGGGCTGTCAATTGTCATCAGCTGTACTGTCTGCACATTATAAGGGGAAACAAGAGAAGGCCAATAACTGGACATCTTCTTTTCTCTTTTTGGGATGCAAGGGCAAACAACTATTAATCTGGTTGTTGCTTTAATAATGCAGTCAATGAATAATAAAGCTTTGCAGATCATATGTTGGAGCATTAAGTTGTTGGATCTGCATGTGTGCTAAATAAACGTGGGGATATAATAAATATTATTCTGTTCTTGCACTTGTCCAATGATTACATAGCCTTGTAGGGATCTGCATGACTAAAATACTACTGTACTGCAGCTCTGCAGACATGTAGCAGCAGCAAATGGATCTTATCCCATGCGAGGGAATACTGTATTTGGTGAATGTTATATTTGGTAAGTACCAAGAGATCTCTACAGGATTTGCAGTGGTGAAAAGGAGATAGCCATTTTCTATACAAGAAGCGGAGACAATCAGAAAAAACTCTTTAACAGCATAGGAGGCTAACACCAACAACCTACAATGTGGTCAGCTAAGGTGATCACCACCATCGCCATTCCAAGACCAGCTGGTAAAGCATTTGTTTTTACAGATAGCTTCCGGTAAGAACATTGCAGGCAGAAATGCACAAGGTATTCTGGGTGAACACAGCCGAACAGGGTAGGTATAAAACACTACATTGGCAATATGAGACAAGTCCGTCAAAAAAGGACTTGTTGGGTCATACAAGGAGCGATATATCTATTGCATGTCATGTTATAATTCACAAGTTAATCAGCTGAGGCCACGAGAAAGGACGTGTTCCATCATCATGCTCATGGGAGAAAACAGAAGATCAGCTATTGCTGTGACTCGACGTCATCTCCTCTGTCGTGGTTATGATGGCCCCCAGAGCTAGTGTCGGGAGCATTTGTTGAGCGGCCTAGCTCAGCCTTGCACAGAGGGCACAATGCGTTTATCTTGAGCCATTTATCGACACATTCCATGTGGAAGACATGCGCGCAGGGAAGTTCTCGTAGGTCTTCGTTGTTCGAGAACTTTGATAAGCAGATGCAGCAAACCTGCAGGGCCCAGAGATCTCGTGGCGTCAAATAAATGCGTAATGTGCCACAGATGTGTAAACAGGAATGCACAATTCCATGTGTAAGAAGTGCAAACAGGATCACACGAGGAACTCACAGCATCTTCTGCAGAAATAGCTCTCTCTTTGTCGGTTCCAGCCGCCAAGACTCCGCCACTGTCCTCTCCCACACCTCCATCATGAATCCTTTTCGACTTGAACTTGTATGCCACCAAGGCATTGATTGCTTCTGTGGTAGCACCTCTGTTTAGATCCAAATCCTCGTGGAGGCCCATCATGGAGATTATGCAGGGTAGACAGCAGCATATCATTGTACAGAGAATGAAAGGCAATGCGTAGCCAATAAAACCGAATGCAAGGAATACTATACACAGCCTGAAAATGAATGAGAAAACATGTAAGGTAAGAAGTAAGGAAGTGATCACAACACGGCTTAACTAGCAGCACACACCTGTACAGGTTAGGAGCGTCATGGACAGAAGAACGGCCACCAAATATCCACACATTCCCCACAACAAACCACACAGCAAAGAAACAATCAAGAGCCAATTTAAAGCAGGCGACCAATGCGTAGACCCTACAAAGCAGAAAATTCACTCTTACGTCATCATGTTAGACAGAAGAAAGAATTCAAATGGTTGCAGCATTTTGGTAGGTTGCATCTCAAGTCCAGGGTCCAGATATAAGTAATCTAAAGTATTGGAAAAACTGAAAGCCCTAATGTTTTCTTTGGTTACTATGTTGGTAGTGTTGCAAAATCATTGTAACTAAATTGCTCATGATCATATGAAATTTGAATGCTGCAAAATTATGTTCAAATATATGTGGTTACTGTGCAATAGCATTGGTGGTTCCACTTCAAATTAGCGATGCACCTCGGAGGCTTGGAGGTACACACTGCAGGTGTATACACTCAGATAAATTCCCGTGGAAGAGAATGTTACCTTGGACTTGCAATCGGCAAATTACTTCTTGAGACTCCAGTACTGTTAGCTCCGTCCACAACATCTGATGCTTGAGCGGAGGAAATTACTGCATAAGAATTGGGCTCAGATATGTTCCTTTCAGATGAAGCCTGACTTGCTGATTCCTGCACTGTGTTCTGGCAATTGCGATGGAGATAGCGCCAATAAAGATGAGGAAGAGTAGCAATACAACCTACTGTGTAACCAATAAGCCACTCAAATAATGGAGCACGTGGATGCTCATTCCTTGATATTGACAGAACATAAATAGCTGCTATAATCTGGCTAACGTTTACGATAAGCTCAATGGTGATCCAGAACCCAGAATTCAAAGGATTCTGCTGACGATGACCTTGGTCTCTTCTTGCAGAGGATGCATTTTCTGGGACAGGAGGAACTTCACTTGAAGTACGTCTGTTGCTGTGCAACTCATACAAGTCATTATGATTGTCTTGATGAGATGTTGATGGGGAGGTAACATCATTCCTTGGTATGTCGATCGTGTGATCATGGTGATTGACATTTCCTGAGTGAGCCATTAGTACAGGATGATTATCTGCTTGACCTTCACGTTCTGATTCAACAGGAGGAACAGCAATAGACTAGAGAGCCACTCGGCACATTAGCTTGATACCCTTCCTTGATATGCAGCGGTTTTCGACTGACCGCTGTATCTTTCTCACACACTCCGAAGTCTGAACTAATGTGCTTCCCCCCTACACCACCTGCAGATCACTTGTAGTGTGCCTGAAGGGAAGCAAAGTTAATAGGAGACATCATATATCATTAGACAGGATTAGATTAGAAGGAAAGACCGGAGCCTGGTTTACGAAAGATTGCTAAAAGACTAGAGCGTTTTGTCTAAGGTAAGCCACGTTTTCCATTCTCAATTATCATTTGTTCTTCTAATGCTGACATTTTAGAATTAGCTGTTTCATCAATATTTTCCTGCAACCCTAGATCTTGACTACAAAGTACAAACCAGTCATGCAAGGAAAAGACTAACCCAAAGGTAAACAAGAAGTCAATGCACAACAATTTTTTTCAGTGGCAATTATCCCAATTGCATTACAACCTAGGAAGGACTGGGATTAGTGGACCCAATGTAATACAACAAAAGAACAATATCCCATTACCTGCAGCTGCAGCCTCGGAACCTAATCGCAGTATCAACTAATACATCAATCCTGAACCAGCAAGAACACATGTAAAACAATAGCGATAGGAAACCAAACCTCAGGAGCATTTCTATCCCATTAAAAAGTAGCTAAATGACGCCGATAATCCGCAAGAACACACCAACGCGAACAAACGTACAGCACGCAAGGATTGAATAGACAACTCTGAATGCAAATCGGTGGAATTGAGGAGGCCTATATTGGTCTGAACGGAAGGAAGAAACCCCATTCTGGCGATCGGAGCAAGGCGGAACAAAAATCATATCAGAACGGAAGGGAAAGAATTCGAAGAAACATACCAGGTAGGAATCGAAGCTTCGATTCGAGCCGCTTCAAGCTACTCTTCTCCTCTAATCGCGTTTGCGAATTTCCCCCCCTGGATTTCTCTGTTCCTTTGGGCTTCTCGCTTATGTAGGAATCCGCACGTCAGCGGTCAGGGGCGGACTGGTCATTAGGAGGTCAGGCAGGGGTGGTTTGGTAATTGTATGGCTCGTGCATCACAGCCGCTTGTGTAGTCCGCACGACAAGATCGGACGGTCAGGAAGGGGTATTCCGTCAGCGCGTGCAGAATTAGAATTTTTTCCTCCTTTTTTTACTATTGTTTTTCTTTAAGAAATCGTGTGGAATTAGCACTAGAGGTTGAGAATTACAAAGATAAATTTTTGCTTCGACTTTTTTTTTTTGCCTATCGAATGTTTGGTGAAACAAATGGCTATTGGAGAACGCATTTTCCTCGTTCTTTTTTTAGAGGGGAGTTTTTATGTTAAACTTTAAAAACGTGGATTTACACACGATTAAAATATAGGCATATGCTCTGTACTGTCATGCTATTCTGAGGAGACTTGACCTAGAGCTTTATTCCCCATAGCGTGAGACATGAAGTACGTTGCTTTTTTTTAAATTTTTTTTTAAAAAAGTACTTTACGAAATAGCGCTTTGCTTTGGTGATTTGATCAATTGACTGGGTTGGGCCTGTATACCTGATTATGGGCCATGTAGAAAGACAACACCGCCCATGCTGATTTCTACACGTTTTAAGACTTCCACCCTCTGTCCCTCAAGCTCTCTTCTTTATCTATCATCTCAGCCTCTTGTAAGTTGTAATTGTTGGAAAATTAATATAGCATAATATCAATTTAATTCTATAGTTACACAATAAAAATATGAAGTTAAATATTACATCTACAACATGCATACAGGCTGCGGTCAAGCGACACCGATGCCCTCCAGCCTAATACACATGGTTCTTTTAGTATATAAACATATAATCCTCTTATTATAAGCTAGAAGTTAGTGTTACAAATTCGTAATGACCCTGACGACTCCTATTAACTTTTCTTTTAGATTCTCCCCTAAGCGACGCATCGATCGAAGATGAAGATGAACAGGGAACAGTCATGCGGTGCGGCACTTTCCTGAAACATAATGGTCGGTCTCCTGTGCTGGTCATCAAGTGGCTGTCGTTGGATCGGAAACACTATTATCCCTCACGCCGGTTGCATAACAGGCGAAGGGATAGAATGACTCAGGTGGCTGTAGGGATGGCAACGGGGAAAATCCCTGCGGGGAGCGCCCTCCCATCCCCGATCTCCGGTAAGAAAAACTTCTCCGTCCCCGTCCCCGTACACGGGGCTTAATTCTACCCCGTCCCCGATCCCCGACGGGTTTGCGGGGCTTCGACGAGGACTAATCCCCAAAAATGCTATATAAAAGATCACATGCTACATGAATGAATCGTTAGAGTAATGATGTATATGTGATTGAAATATGAGTGAATTACTGAAATAATTCATATTTAGCATGTTTATTAATAATGACCTCATATATATTCTTTTTTCTTTTGAAAATGATCATTTACTCCCACCTATTAGTGATAATGCGGGGACAAAGATCCGGGGTGGGGAACGGTGGAACGTCTCCGTCCCTGCAATCCCGGACGGGGGCAACATTTTCCCCGATAAACCCTCCACGAGAAGAGATTTCCCCTATCCTTGTCCCCTAATAGGGGAATTCCCCATCGGAAAACGGGTATCGGAGCCCCATTGCCATCCCTAGGTGGCTGCAAGTATCAGAGAAAGACGAGACAAGATCGGTTTTGTTCATCGTTCGCTTTCACGTATAGGGACGTCTCGTATATGAAGGCACGCCCTACGAACCTTATTGCGAAACCTAAGCGCTACGAATATCAAACTGTCATGATTCAGGAACTGCCCCCTGAAATCTCACATCGCTGGTGAGGACTAACCACATGAGAATGTGCGTCTCACTGAGTCCGTAGCGCCATGTCGACATAGTCCGTACACATGACATTCTAGGATAAAATCAGCTGACACGACTTGAACCCATTGAACCCGGCGTTCTCGTGTGTTTGGGCCGATCAATCATTCATATTTTTTGGTGCCAACAACTCTCTATCTTTTCTCTCTCTCTTTTATGTCAACAAAAATCTTACATAGCAAAATATATAAACAACTGACATCACACCATTGTACGTGCCACACCAACAATAGCATTATGCGAAACCTGGTCAATGTGTTATTTGAACTAAATTACAAAGTTTTGAAATTAAATATTTAGTTTCATAGTTCAGCATGCTAGATAGACCTTCAACTAAAGTTCGAGGTGTTATATAGACTTCTTACAACGTTATGAGATTTTTGCAAGAGCCCACCTTCAAATAGGGGAGTTTGTCCAAAAAAAAAGAACTACCGGCAAACAGGGGAGCTTGTCAAAAAAATCCTCGTGCATCTTTAATTCCACAAGTCTGACACTTAAGTTTTATGTGGGCGCAAACCCCTTTCCTAATGCTAGTTTCACATGGATTGTCCGATGTGATCCTCGAGTCTGGACCGGTTTAAGGGGCTATGTCCTAGGAGGCCACCACAATGCAAAAACCCCCAATACACAATGCAAATCATCTTGTTTGTTTATGGATACTTAAATGTTATATTATCTATTAATTAGATATTGTTATATACATAAACACCTACTAAGCACATGTGCTTACTTAAGCATCAATGCTATAAAATAATCACATTACCTATCTTATATGGCAAGAAAAATAAATTATTCCTTGCTAAACACCTGTATTGTACATGCTCTTAGTGCCTTATTTGCTTATTCCCGTGGCTTCTAGGGTAGTTTGTTGCAGGGGAAATGAGAGAAGTATCATGATGTTAATACACTGGGAAAGTTTGATAACATGACATGATATGATTTTGTGATTGCTAACCCCAAAGAAGACCCTGAAACACACTCTATTTCGGTATATAGTTTCAAGAGGACGATTACAGTGGTTGAAATCATGAAAATGTTCATGAAAACATTGAAATGGGGATTATTGTGCTAGTTATTGATGTAAAATGATTGCAGCTATTCAGAGAAGGAAAATCTGATCTTCGTTTGGTGATTCATTTATAGTTTGATATATTTGTTTTCCATTGGAGATTGGACTGTTTGAGATTGTGGTTTGTGTGCGTTCAACAGGTCGATAATTTCAGAGGATGAGTTCCATAAATTAGCAGATGAGACGGTACATGAGTTGCTTGAAAACTTGAGGCAATGGATCCTCTGTGATAATGTCTTCAGATTTTTTTCACTTGATTATAATCCTTGCTAAGAACATACCAGTTCAATCGGTATATTTGGCTTATATTGTTCTCTGTGGCTCTGTTTTAGGAATATGGTGATTCTCTTCAGATGGATGGCTTTGACATAGACTATGGGGTTAGTTGCAATGGAGCACCATGTGATCTCTAGCTATTATGTGTGTTTTTAATTAATTGGATTGTTGAAAAGATTTCTTTCTTTCTTTTGACATTGCAGAACCAAGTTTTGACACTGAGGCTAGGGGATTTGGGGACGTATGATGTAAACAAGCAAACACCAAACAGACAATTCTGGCTATCATCACCTGTGAGGTATGGTAATGTTTGTCAGCTGATAGTATGTGTTAATTAAGTACATGAATTTGAGCATATTACTTTCTTATTTGTGGTAGTGTTAGCATACAATCCTCAAGTTGGAACTCAATGTTGTCAAACTGATACTTGTCAAGGATAGTTCACTACTACAGGACTCACATCCACTAAGTATTTCAAAAAAGTATAAGAGTTTGAGCATTACCATATATGGTTTTGATGCTTCTCTAGTATGGCTCTTTGCTTTTTGATCTGGCTCTTAAATTGTTTGCACATTGAAAAATGCTGCTTTCAAAATCTTCTGGTTGATGTCAAACGTTTATGTTTTAAAATTTCCACTTCTCTAAATATTGCATCCTGAAGCTCTTCTGTATTTGTAACTCATGTTGATTCTTTTTTGAGGGAGAAGCAACAGGGGAAACCCCTGTTGAGAACTTAAATAAAGCCAACCAAATAAAACATACAAGGCTAGTGAGAAACCAGCCAGAAAAAGAAAAAGAAAAGGAGAACAAAAGGAAAGAGAAGAGGGGAGAAGAAACGAAGACTAAGAGAGTCTAAGACCCCAAGCTAACAGGGAATCTCTGAGAATAGCAGAGAGCCTAAAAGATTGCAAGCAAACTTCAGCAAGAAACCAACACTTCCAAGAAAGAAAACTAACAGGCAAAGACCTAAAAATCCTGTCATTGCGAAGCTTCCAGATACCCCAGCAAGCGATCATGAAGACCTCCATGAAGAAAGGGGAATGCTCGGCAAGGCGAGCGCCCTCAATTCTTTGAAAGATAGAACCGGAGGGAATCCAATCAATATGTAGCTCATTCCAGTAGTTAGTGCTAAACAGGCAGTCGAAGAAGAGGTGATCTCTAGATTCTTCGATCGGATGATTGCAGAGAACACAATTATAGTTTAAATCGGGGAGCGGGCAATTCTTCCTTCTGAGAAGGCTTCTAGTATTGAGGCGATCCCAACACAGCAGCCAGGTACAAATTGGAAAAAGTGATAATATGCCACCCCTGATATTGCCGCTCAGTAAAATGCCACTCTCCTCTCAATGACATGTGGGACCTTCTGTGTTTATGACAGTGGGCCCGAGTGGCATTTTAGCGAGCGGCAATATCAGGAGTGGCATATTTTCAAATTCCCCTAAAAATTTTGATCTTGGTGGAGCATCTGGCTTTCCAAATGGAGACGATCGGACCAGGAACAGAGAGATAATTAAAGACCATTTTGTAGAACTTGGCCGGGAAGAAATTTGTCGAGTTCCAGATATAATCCCATTCATCCGGGGTGTCAGCCTGAATGTTGACGTCGTGGATCATGGAACGGAACTCCTGAAGGTCTTGAAAAGCTTGATCCGACAAAGGCAAATAAAAATTTATAGAAACTCATGTTGATTCTTGTCTAATGCTGTGTATGTCTGTTTGCAGTGGGCCTTCTAGGTTTGATTGGGATGCAACAACTAATGGTTGGATATACAGGCGAACTGGAGCAAATCTGGTGCAACTTCTGGGGAAGGAGATTGGTGAGCTATGTGGTACTCCAATAGAGCCTTCATAAGAGCAAACTGCAATTCCATGTAGCTGCTCCCTCCGTTCCTAAATATATATCATTCTAGCTTTCAAAATTTATTTCTAATTACATGTCATTCTACACTTTCAAGACAACTTTTAACTGGTTTTTCCTTTGCATACCTCTACCATTCATTATTCCCAATGTAATTTATTATTGTGAATTAGAGTAACATACACCGTCTATGAGTAATAAGTGGGCTAATAAATAAGGGCATTTGATCATTTCTACACGTCATATATTCAGGAAGGAAGGGAGGGAGTAAATTGGATAGAGCATAGGACACTTACGCAAAATATGAATGAGATGATGTGTCGTAATGTGATTAGTCGTGCTAAATAAACCAAAACTATGTTGTACTGCACATTTGCACAATTTTTTTCATTATCTAAAAAAAATTTGCACAATTTTTGGAATAAATCTCTGCCATTTGCCGATAGTGGGACATAGCATCAGGCTGATCTCTCTTTTTTTTTTAATGAACCGTAGGGATGAAGTTATCTCGTATGTGTACTCTGAAGTGACTGAAAATTGAATATTCAGGTTAGCCTGCTGTGTAACTATTGTCTTGCTAGTTTCATAGCATGAACAGTCAGTAATACTATTGCTTAATTGAAACATCTTGTGTGGAGAGCGTAGGGGTGGAATGCATGACCACATTTCTGGTCTCCATGGCCCCATCCATGTTCAGGTGGATTGGATACTGCTCCTGACTGCGAAAGGCGGCAAAGCACTTCTGGTTTCTCTTTCTCCTTTGCGCCCACTAGTTCTTGCTCCCCTAATTAACACTACTCATGCAGATGCCCATATATTTATTCAAACAAGGCTGCGATGTGCGTAACTCTTCTGGTTTAGTGCTGCCCAAGGCGTTTCCATGTGAGGGGGAGTGTTGGAAATATAAAGCACGGCCCATCCTTCCCATCGCCTAAGCTTTTGGGTGAACGGCTGCAAGTGCACGTAACTCAATACAGATCGTGAGCCGGTGAGGTCTCGAGTTCGAGTCCTGTAGACGCAATTTAGCGTCTCGCCTTCCTATTTCCACGTGTTGAGTGTCAGCGCCCACGTGAGGGAGTGTTGAAATATAAAGCACGCCCATCCTTCCTCATAAGCTTAAGTATTTGGGTGAACCTGGTTGGTGATGCAACTCAATATAGTATCGAGCTGAGGTCTCGAGTTCGAGTCCGGTAGACGCAATTTAGCGTCGCTCCTATTTCCACGTGTTGAGTGTCTGGCGCTGCCTCCACGTGAGGAGAGTGTTGAAGTATAAGTGAATTGCCTCCTTTCCTCATAAGCTAAGAGTTAATTTAATAGTTTCAAGTGCTACTCTTTGGAAAACTTCTTAGATGGTGCCCACGTAGACTGAAAATTTATTAACCCCACTTTTTTTCGTTGAAGAACTGTACTAGTGGTGTTGCTTGCAATGTGGCGTCGGATGCCCCTCACTAAGCAGACAGGATGTAGGATGGCTGACCAAGCATAGCCCTCATCATCAAAGACAAGTCATCGCCATAGAAAAGGTCCATCTTTCAATCAGAATGAGACATGGAGACATGGAGTAGTACTAGTAATACACCATGCAAGCTCCTTGGACCAGATGTGCGTGTTTAGCCCGAGTGGGGAGCAGGGTTCAAAATCTCGGCTGAAATTTTGGATTTCGGTTAGAACCAAGATTCCAATACTGGTGGGATGAAAAATTGAAAAAATTTAAATTACTATAGTGATTTCGGTGAATTTCGGCTAGATTTTAGCTTTTTGAACCAATTGTCATGTTTTTTGGATCTGATTTCGCACCAAAATTTTTGTAACGAATTATAATGCATTTTATGAAGAACACATGTGAAAATTTTGCAAAAAAATAACATATACAAATTAAGAGAAGACCAAGGAAGAAGCCAGCATAGGTGAGAGTGAGTGAGCCCATGCATGTCTAGGAGCATCATAGCTCAATAGCATGTACACTGCTAGCACACAACAGAAACTCAGGAGGACAGAGTAGAACAAAACTTCAAACAGAAGTATCAGGCAGTATAGCAAATCCATCACAATTTGCCACAAGCATCTATAGAACTAAAAAAAATTGCATCACAACACCGAACCAATTGCATTGCTGGGCTAGAACGTGTTATAAGATTTTACTATCCATATACATAGATTTTTACCATCATGCCAAAGGGTTTCGTAGCCTCTGGCAGAATTGGATTTTACTACCGCATAGGCTATTGAACTCTCTGGTATGATAGTCAAATATATATACGGATAGTAAAATCTATATATGCGGACAGTAAAATCTGATTCATGCAGTGTTTTTAGGTTTTTTATGTGCAAATACTTAGTATTTTGCATTCAAATAGATAGAAAATATAGATCAATGCTTGCATGAATTTTTCATATTTTTTTTCCAATTTTTTAGTCTCAGGAGATCATTTAACAGGTGGTTGAAAAAGGCCAAAATAATTCACTGAAATTTCAGTTTTGCCGGTCTCGAAATTACCGGATTTCAAATTTGGTTTTTGAATTTTGGCTAGATTTTGATCGAAATTATAAAATCTCTCCAAAATTTTAGATTTTGACTACCCCTAAGACGTCTGAAAACGAAATTTGAAACCTCGATAGGTGGGGAGACCAAAAGCAGCCCCAACTTCAAAGCAAAGAAGATTGTAATTGACCTAGCTAGTGTGCAAATGGCCTACTTATTATTATGCTCCAATTAAGTAGGCATAGCTAGGTAGTTGGTGGGAGACTAGAAAGAAGTATACTCAGAACTTTATAACTCTTGGTAGGAACAAACGCAAGACGGAAGTGAAAGACATGTAATATCCTAACAGCGAAAGAGTGATACGATGTTGTGTCCAAGACTCCGAATTACTCCTCCCACATGGAGGAGACATCAGACATGGAGTATGGTGCAGTGCGCTGTAGTAGTACAATTTTTTACTAGTTATCTAAATCGAAGAAGATCAGGATGATGAAGGACCTGTTTGGCAACAAAGTTTTTTCATAGTTTCTAGATAAAATCATGGTTTTAAAGAAAAACTCTGTTTTAGAAACCAAGAGGTGTTTGGTAGCCTTTAAAAAAACTCTGTTTTAAAAACCATGGTTTTCACAAAACCATGGTTTTTTCTCTGTTTTGGAAACTTTGGTCTTGGGCAAATTTTTCTGAGTGTTGACACCAAAACAACTCCCAAAACTTTGTAACCAAACAGTTGAGAGTTCCAAGAAAAACCATGGTTTTAATGGAGTTTGGTAAAACTATATTTTTTTATGCCAAGACAATTCTCAAACCATGGTTTTGTAAAACCATAGTTTTGCAAGGTTTTGCAAAACCTTGTTGCCAAACAGGCCGAAGTTTTTCTTTTTGTGAAACGAAAATCGCAACATGAACATCTGCGTTCTGCCCCCAACAAAGAATTGGGCATATATTCCTTTTCAAAAATGTATGTGGACTGTGGAGAGACAGAGAGTAGGAAAGTGGTACATCTGAATAATGACTTGAACAGGAAGTTTCAGAAAAAGCAGCCAGCCATGCGTTTGATTTGACATTATTCTATGAAAGCCCCTGTCTGCTTTTTGGCACTTGATCATGAATCATGATTCTGGCCAAAAAGAGCTACGCACATCGCAGCCTTGTTTGAATAAATATCACTGTTCCTTGGAGGAACGAACGGCCCTGCCAGTCAGCATATGCTTGTGTCCCGCAAGAGCCAGTTGGCCGTCCAAGATTCAGAATGAAATGGATACTGCAGAGGCAGAGCAGACGGTTTGTGTAGTAGAAAAAAAATTACAATCATAAGGATTTGATTCTTGGAATGGGATCTTACCATGCATGGCACTCCTGCTAGCAGTAGTTAAAGCCTCCAGTAGAGAATTAAGATGTTCAGCTCACAACTGCATGCATACATGCGTGTGATCCCTGAAGATCTTCTTTACCTTTGTTGGCCTGACCGCCCACGAGCAGAGGGAAGTTGACTGTGCAGACATCGCTGATCGTTGGGATGCCGGCCTCCGATTCTGTCCTGCTTAAACTGGACACAGCGACCAGATCTCCGGCCAGCTAGCGAGTACTCTGCGATCTTCTTTCGCGGCTGGAAAACCTTCCACGTCTGCCTGCATGCTGCGCACTTTTATTCTTTGCCGGATTCATGAGAAAACAAGAGAGCTGCTGCAGCTGCAGCCCGTAGAGGTGGGCATCATGTGCGTGGCCACGGTGCGGCTGGCTCACCATACCGTATCGTGTCAATGCAGCTTGTCTTCGGCGATTCTATGCATATTCTATCTGCGTTTCGTATCGGTTCAGACTCGGTCTATTTACACTATTACATATCTAGTTTTAATTTATATTCACTAAATGCAGGGGCGGAACTGTAGCCGGAGCGTGAGTGGGCTAAAGCCCCATCCGCGGCCCAGCAAACCTTTTATACCCTCTCTCAAATAAAACAGTTTAGTACCAGTCTGGCAGTCTCTTAATTCTACATACTTTCACGTATTTTTATATACTTTCGATGTCTTAGTCTTAGCCTTCCTTCATTCCAATTTTCTGGATACGCCTCTGGCTAAATGCATGCATTAAATATAGTATTAATTAATAATAATTAGATATTTTTATCTGTATATAAAAATACGTGAAATAAACTCAGGGGAAAAGAGAGGGAAGGAAAAAACGAAAAAAGAAATCATGCGAGGCGATAACGATCAACGAGGAACGGAACGGCGAAGCGGACAGGAATTGCGTGCGGCCCGCGCGGGGGGACAAGCGGCCGACAGCCCGGCGCATACGCGTTGGCGCGTTGCCCACCCAACCATCTCTCACCTTCCTTCTCTTTCTTTGTTTCATTTACCCGTACGAGGTTATTAGGATTTAGGAGTATACTTCTCTCCTGTTTGCTTTTATGTTTTAGGCCATTTCCGGTGAGAATTTTAACTGAGTTTTATTCTCATTAAATGACATGATACATTATTATGTTTAATGACATGACAAGATAATTATGAAAAGAGAGATATATAGAGTTTTATGCGAGGTGAGAGAGTTCTATCTAGATGAAACCTGAGATACACGGTTATCTAGATAAAATCTGATATGGCACTCTTGGAAACTGGAAAATAAAACTATGCACTGGGAATGGCCTTAGTGCTAGCGGCAGTACAAATCTATGATCGTTGAGATTTCCTGTGCTCTGATTCTGATTTCCTTTCCACCGCGCCTAGGCCGGCCTAGGGCTACAGCGATCCTATTGGAGCGGGTTTCCTCGTTGTGATCCAATAACGGTTTAGGCTCTGGGCTTTTGGCTTTAAATCCGGTGAAAAAGCGCACACAATTTCTGCCATTTTTAAATAGCATGTTTTATAAATAGGATTACATAAAAATAGGACAAAATATGTTGGCAAAACAATTATATAAACATATAGAATATCTGTCGTCAATTGAATTAACGATATTGCTTCTATGGCTAATTCATCTGGCAATAGAAACCTAACAGCCGAATGAAATTTTTTAGCCCAAAATTTGTGGCTTTATAACTCGTTTTGGATTTTGAGTGCGATCACATTTGACACGTCAGACTCCAACCCGTTAAGGGCATCTCCAATAGTCCACAATTTATTTATAAGGATACCATCTCAAAGATTTTGCTTAGGTGGAAGGAAAAAATAAGGAGAGAGATATAGGAGGCTACTAATGTATAGTCGTTATAAGCGATTCCAAGCACTTATTACCTATTACATGTGGGTCAATATTTAATTTTATAGACAATCTATACTAATCCATTGGAGATGTTGTACATATCGCTATCTATAGATAGCATGTATATTTTATATATTAGTATTATTGGAGATGCTCTAAGAGGCTTGGGGCTAGTACTTCCGGTGGGCCCCGTCCTGCCGTTTCCATCGCCGTTGGTTTGGGATCGTGCGGCGGGATTGTGGGCTGGCGTGGAGCCGCTATCTGCTTCCGGGGCTGCTGCAGGGCGCGCAACCGGCAGCCGGGGCCCGCCGCCGGAGCGACCCGCGCGAAATGCTATACCACTATTTTCTTCTTTATATATTCCGTTTTAGGAAAAAGCCGAACCTCTCTACTCCTTTCACGCTCCACACCCCGTCCTCCTCAGGAATTACTATTCTGGCTTAACACCACAAAAACCATGAGATATTGAGGTACTGGTACAGTTTTAGCTTCGTTAGATTTATAAATCTGGTAGAGTTAGGTATTTTTAGCTCTATCAAATTTATGAAGTTGGAATTATGAGTATATTAAGAGTGTTTAGATGAATCATCTTATTTATATTTTAGACTAAAAATATAAATTTAATTTACTTTATTTTAGTTTACAAGTTTTAGATTAGAAATAAAACAAAGATTTAGAACTCTATCAAACATGCCTTGAGATTTAGAAAAGATGGCTCCATGTGGAAATCAGCGTAAATTCTAGGTACCGATACGCAAAACTCGCACAGCCTGACCATGGACCGTCGCCCGCCGGTGACCGCACCCGTCTATAACCAAACTCCTCTCCTCTCTTCTTCCAGAGTGCTCTCCTCGCCCATCTCACCCTCACAAAGCGCAAGCAGCAGCGTCAGAAGCCGCCGCGCGCAGAGCCCAAACGCCGCCGGCAATGTCGGTGGAGACGGAGCGGAGCTCCACCGAGTTCTCCGCCGGCTCCGGCCTCGACTTCGAGGACACCGCCCTCACCCTCCGCCTCCCCGGCTCCTCCTCCTCCTCCCCGGACTCGGACCGCAAGCGCGCCTCCTCCGACGCGGACGCCGACGCCGAGCACTCCCCCCTCGTCACCGACGCCTCCTCCGATGCTCCCCCGGCCCCCAAGTACTATACCTTCAGGCCCCGAATGAAAAAAAATGCTTTCTTGCGAGAAAGTATGGTGATTTTTGGATTGACCCGAGCTTGTTTCTTTGGTTGGATGGTCAGGGCGCCGGTGGTGGGGTGGCCGCCGGTGAGGTCGTTCCGCAAGAACGCGCTTGTCGCCAAGTTCGTCAAAGTGGCCGTCGACGGCGCGCCATACCTGCGGAAGGTGGACCTGCAGGCCTACGCCGGCTACGACCAGCTCCTCCGCGCGCTCCAGGACAAGTTCTCCTCCCACTTCACCATCCGTGAGTATTTCTTGCCTCCGGCTGTTGCTCTTGTTGCTTGCTTGATGGTTTGAGCTGATGGGGAGGATTGTGCTGGATTGGCCACGCGCAGGGAAGTTTGCCGACGACGAGAGGAAGCTGGTGGACGCGGTGAACGGGACGGAGTACGTGCCGACGTACGAGGACAAGGACGGGGACTGGATGCTCGTTGGCGACGTCCCCTGGAAGTGAGCTTCTTGCTCTCCTGCTCTTCCTTCCCCCTTAAGCCATCATCGTGTTCTATTGTCAGCTTTTAGTATGTGTTGAGATGATTGTTTACTGGATGGTTATTGATTAGGCCCTTGGACTGATCAAATTGGATCCCTTAGTTTTGTTTTGAGAGTATGACAGATGTTGGAGGGTAGAGTTATACATCTCATTAGAGACTTTTGGTACTGTTTCTAGAAGTTGTTTTTGTTGGGATTAGATTGCACTAATTGAGATCCGTAACAAACACGGTTGATATGAATTGATGCTTTACGATTTGGGTAGGAAACGACAAGGTTGCTTTGCTTGGGGTTTAAAAGAAGAGAAAGTGACTATATACAGTGAGATCCCGAGACGTTGGCAGTAATGCAATGCACGCCTGTAGCATGAGTGCATTTGAAAAGATGAGTTGCTTCTCCGATTCTGCCTGTGTCGATCTAACAGTGATGTTCTAAATGATATGGGAAATCTGAGCAAAGGGGAGTTCGGAAACACAACCAATTTTTCTGTACCAACAAGCATTCCTGTTCCCCTTTTCCGCTAGTCAGCTAAATGTGCCAAAATTATCACAAAAGATCACCTTTTTTGTTAAGTTAAACTGATCTCACCTATTGGAAGCATTGATAATGAAAAAAAGGAACTTAATTATTACCACCTCCTTTGCCTTTTCGTTTTCGAGCTTAGGTTCCATCTAGAAATGTCGATCCTTTGGGTCAATCACAAGAATTCTCTGTTTGGTTCTTCTTGCACTGCATACTGTATTACTGTTTCTACCCTAGCAGATTAAGTAGCTTTGATGTACAGTTTCTCTCCATTACAGATTACCTTTCTTAGTTTTGTTCTCCACTGCACTGGATTGTTATGTGCACTGGCCTACAGCCTATTCTAGAAGTGCAGAATAGCTTCTTGATCCTTCTAGTAAATATGATTACTGATTTGCTAGGAAGGTTTGATCCTTGCTATTTTCTTTTCTAACCCATTGCTTAGTCAGATCGCAATGAATTAGTGCTAGGTACGAACTTGCAATTGACATATTATATTCTCATCAAACTTATGCAATCTTATAACATCCTGATGCTTGTGTAGGATGTTTGTCGAAACCTGCCAACGCCTTCGTCTCATGAAAAGTTCTGAGGCTGTTAACTTAGGTACATGCTCACCTGATCATTTCAACCTCATCTTCATATTCTACAGCTGTTATCTCATTTGGTACTTGCACTCTCAGCCATCTTGATTTACCGAATGTCTTTCTGTTGCTCATAGCACCAAGAGCTACTCAATGAGACACGCCCCATGCTTGGTAAGCTTGGGCTGCTTGGAAGAAAGAAGAAACTTTGCTCTGCTGAGGTTCTTCATGTGAGATAGAAATGTACAGTTGTCTCCTACTACTTTCGGTTCCTTTATGCTATTGAGTTGAGAAAAGGTTGTAGTTTCATTACTTGTCTGTAGTTTCTACATATAGATCACGAAGCACTGAAGCTTGAAATATACGCCCACAGTTTATCTCTTGATGAATAAGACCAGACACAGAACTTGTGTTCTTTGCTGTCGATGGCTTGTTGTTAGGTTATGTGTGATACTACAGGTGAGGCCTCTGGCATTACTTCCGTAAATCTTTTGTGTTAAGTGATGGTTTTGTTTGAAGTTCATGGCTCTGCATTTTATGCTTGTTATATTGCTGGTGCATTCAAGTTTGTCTACTGCTGTTACATTCTGATTATTAACTGACGGCCTGAGATGTTGCCATGTTGGCGAGGTTGAGATTTGGACTGCCAATGTTGTACTCTGAATCTCCGATTAATGTTTGGATGTATCCTCTGTAAAGAGGGCACAAATGAATAGTAAGTCTGAACTTTCCTAGCGAATATGCAGCCAAATAGCCAACATTGTTTTTTTTTTCTTCCGAACTCATGTCATGCTGATGCCAAATGGAATGGCCATTGAAAATGAAGCCTAGCCTTGGCTTAATAAAGAAGTGCAGGGCCTCTGATGACTGCGTGACCATGTGGCATTGACTGTTTGAGATCATTGTTTTCCAAGGTAAAATAATTGCTCTGTTGAAGAATCATGGACGCGGCCATGTTCTTTCAACAGTGCTTTGGACAGGACAGATAAGATGAAATGAAAGGCTGTTTTCTTCCTTTGTTTCCTTTTGAGCGGTCCGGAAATATTTGTTACTGGATTCGATTCGCATTTGCTCTGTATTTATATTCGATATTATTTGTATTCATATCCGGAATATTCATATTTGTATTTGTTAGGACTCTGATACCATTTGTTAGGTTTAGTAGCATGGCAAAATAATGGAGAGATAGATTTACGGAATGACTTATACTCGGATGTCCGAAATTTTCGAACGCACTGCAACATTTTTTTCCTTCACGTGCAACATTTTCTTTCGACAAACAGTAAAATTTGCTACAGTAAACGGATGTTACAAGCGTTCAAAAAAATGTTTCGCATTGGCGAAAATGTTGCAAGCGGAAATGAATGTTGCAAGAATCGTCGATGGGATCAATCGGACGTCCGAGCGCTAGTTTCTCCCATAGATTTAACGTGGAAAAAACACTTACAGAAAAAAAAACTACGAGAAACAATTCACTATAATGCTTCAAAGATTACAAATACAGATAGTTGGTTTATATAGCTAAAAAGTTCTAATTATAGACGATTTGTACTAACAACCTATTTAAAACTCTTGCGGAAAAAACACGAGAAATAATCCACTATGATGCTTTAAAGAGTACAAATACAGAGGTTTGGTTTATATAGCTAAAAGTCTTAATTGTAAACGACTTGGACTAATAACTTATTTAGATAAAAAAATATCTATATCCAAAAAAAAATATGAAAACAAATATGACCCTAGGTATCGTTTGTATCTGGATTGTTGTCACCATTATTCAGCGGTAGAAGGTGAGACCATGCCTTCTAGAGGAACATGATGTGATTTCATCAATAAAAGGCGAGCGGTTAGCGCTCCGATTTCGCGATCGATCAGGCACCCGGGTTGTTCCGATGACGAGATCTGCGCGTGGTGTTTGCGCATTTCGGCTTCTGACGCAGAAGAAACATGGGTGGGTGAAGTTTGGGGGCGATTAATGTCGGAGGCATCAGCATTTGGCAAATTTGGTTTTAAGATTGGGTGTCTCGTTGCCACCGAAAAAGGGCGTGGTAGCAACGGATCAACTCCGGTGGCTCTCTTTTTCCCTGAAGAAAATGACCTCTCTATTCATGTCTGGTTATACTGCAGCCGTCAGTGTCGCTTCTCCCTTTCTTCTTCCTGATGAGAAAGCCATGCTCCATTTCTTCCTGCTGTCAAAACATCATCTGATGTAACCTACTCTTTTTTCTCCTTAATTGTATGACAGAGCTTCTGCCGTTCTTTTCAAAAAAAGGAAAAAAGAAAGCTATGCTCCATTTCCAAGTCTTTGTTTCGAATCATCGAGCCGTGAACAGAATCATTTAGTTATTAAGACCCTGTTTGTTAGAGCTTCAGATCTCAGTTTCACCTGAAATCTAAAACTCTTAGGTTAAAATAAAGTGAATTAAGTTTATATTTTAGGCTAAAATGTAAACAAGATAACCCATCTAAACACTCTCAATATACCAACAGCTCAAGCTTCACGGATCCGGTGAAGCTAAAATTACTCAGCTCCACTAGATCTATGAATCTAATGGAGCTGGAGCTGTACTAAACACACCCTAAATACAATGGTTCCGTTTGGAATGCGAGAACTTCTTATGATAGGAAATCATTACATAACCTATACCCGCAAGAATTGGAGAGCAACCGGGAAGCCACCTGTCACCTTGCGATTTTGCAAAAAAGCCCTTTTATTTCTCCGAAATTACGAATAGGTCCCTATGCGATTTTTTGTGAGACAAGAATATTTTTTTTCCTTCGCGTTTAGGTCCTCGGCAGGTATTTTTACGGAAAAGCCTCCCGTTAGTTTGAATCGCGAACAAGCCCTTTTCTAATTTTTCGGGATAGCTAACAGGTCCAAAAAAATAACATCCGGTCCCGCTTCTTACGTTCGTGTCCTTTCTCCGTTTTTCCGAAAAAATGTTTTGCCACGGAAAAACCTCGCCACCCAAAAACCCGGAAAAAATGTTTTCGTCACCAAAAACGCAGATTCATCAAGTTTTATAGCAACTTATGTATTTGCTAACGGATCGTGACCATGGGTTTTTTAAAAAATGTAGATTCGTCATGATTTATAGTGATCGTGGATTCGCGGTGGGTCCTAACGACCCGTTTTTTAACGACGCAACCAAAAACCGGAAAAATATTTTCGACACCCAAAAAAAAAAACAATGTTTTCGTCCATGGATTCGCGGTGGGTCCTAACGACCCATTTTTTAACAAACGCAACAAAAACCGAAAAAATATTTTCAGCTAAAAAAACGAAAACAATGTTTTCGTTGCCAAAAAAACACGGATTCATCGAAGGTTTATATCAACTTATGGATTTGCCAACGGGTCATAACCGCGCATGCTATCAAAATTCAACCGGCGCAGCGTAGCGCGCTTTCCCACCTAGTATAGTTCTAAACGGGGTCTTGTATGATGCTCCGTGGCTGCAATGGTTTCAAGAAATCCGTATTTTTCTACTGTCTTGGGGGAAAAAAGCTTGGGGGACTTCATGCCTGCTCAAACCACAGCTTAAGAAAACAATGATTTGAGGAGGGTTTTGTGATGTCAAACACACCTATCATTTGATTTTAGGAGAACAGCGTCCTCATCACTGGTTTCTCAACTAAAGCAAATCATTAGAGGTGCTTATTTGTGTGAAGGAAATTGTCAAATTGTGGGTCTGCCTATCGCTTTTATTACATTTTGTATAGAGCATTTAGGCCTATTTAGAATGTGAGAATAGAATTGTTTTGTATGAAATTCCTGCAAAAATCCAAAGTTCCAAAAGGTGTGTTTGGTTGGTGGGATGAGCTTGAATGAGGTGAGATGGTTCTATACCATTTGATTCCATTGTTTTAAATGAATAGAATGGTCCAGTATCTATAGGGAATATTTCTCAAATTTATATCACTGCGATTCGGGACGAGATAGTTCCATTCAAATAATCAAACATATGGATAACATTTTTCTTGAATCATCTCATACATGTACTACTTGGTACAAATAACCAAACACACTTTTAGTATGCACGAATCGAGTAGCACTGTGTAGCATAATTCACTGTATTTTTTTTTGGGTATGGAATAACAACTTTGCACTGCTGGAAACAAAAGCTATCTCCACACCATAAGTAAACAACAATCCATCGTACCAAACTAAAACTAATCATAATTTTTTCTACTCCCTCCGTTTGTATTTGCTTGTCAATTTTAACTTCGATAAGTCGAGTTTTTACTGATATTTTTAAGCAATACAAAATCAAATAGCTATAAACGTAGCATATTAGTAAAGTATTTTTTATTACAGATTAATAATACCACTTTTATGTAACATGGCTAAATATATAAAAAATATCTTTAGTCAAAGCTTGATAACTCAAAATCAAAATTGGGAGTAAACGTGAACCAGGGAGTAGTTAAAAAAGTTGAACAAAACTACCGAATGACACGATATTTCTCGACCGTTACAACTAATTTCTCATTATCCAATCGCCATCATACCCACCCAAAACCGAAGAGAAAAATAATACTCCCTCCATTCCCATATGTATCGATAAATCATCAATGCGTTTTGTTTCGGATTTCCTCTAATTAACGTGATTAATTATGCCTCGTTCACTATGCATATAGCGACCATTAGCCATGCTCATGCATGCCAAAACCGGTTGGTAATCTCTGACAATTAATCTGCATACATCGCTAGTTAATGCATACGCCTTACAAAACGGAACTTCCAATAAAAACTAAAACGCCTTACAAATAGGAACGGAGGGAGTAGGAGGAAACAACCGCTCAACGATCGGACGGTCGGCACAACTCGACAGCCCTGATCCGACGGCCCAGATGCGCCGAGAGATCCATGCAGCACTGTAACACACGCACACGCACACGCAGACGCACACGCACGCAGCAGTCGCACTGTCGTTAAGTGATCACCACCTCAAAACGCCAAAATTTCCGCACTCTCCTCCTTTCCCTCCTCCTGCAGATATACCATCCATGGCCGCCTCCCGCCCCCGGATCTGACCCTGAGGCCGCCATTGCTGGATCCGTTCCTGCGGTTGCATCCTCCTTCCGCGCCGTTGCGTTCCTGACTCTTGCGCTGGCCGGCATCTGCCCCGTTTGTTGAGGAAGCCTGTCCTTTCCCTTCTTATTTCTTTTTCTGGTGCGTTCTTTGGTTCTTGATCCGGCGCATTCGCGCTGTGGAGTGAGTGGTACGGGGCAGGGAATTGATCCGTTCCTGCGGCTTCTGCTTACCTTGCAATCTGCCGTTGTCTTTGCCCGTCGAATTCCCCGTTGCCATCTCCTGTTGCCGTTGCAAGTGCGGTTTTTTACGGCCCGGGATTTCTGCAGTCGTGTTCTTGTCCGGGCCGGATTGTCGCAATGGTTGTTTGATTGGGGGAATTTGATGTGGTATTGGTGCCGCCGAATCTTGCCGCCATGTGGAAGCAATTTATTGGCAAGCTGTCGTGGAAGTCGCTGAAATCCAGCACTGGAGGCGGCGGTGGAGGGGGCTCGCCGCCGGCGAAACCGTCTCCTTTCTCACCCGGGCCTAATGGGGTCGCGGGGAAGCCGAACATGTCGCCTCTGCCGCCCGCAGGGGTCGTCGGAGCCGAGGAGAGGTCCAGGGAGGAGGCATTCGTCCAGAAGGTGAACATTTGCTGCATGGTGTTCGACTTCTCCGACGGGGGCAAGGACTCGCCGGAGAAGGAGAGGAAGCGGCAGGTCCTGATGTCCCTCGTCGACTGCATTGGCGCCGCCGAAGAGCCCCTCACGGAGGCGATGATCTCGGCGTGCGTGCGCATGTTCTCTGTTAACCTCTTCAGGGTCTTCCCACCCAAGGTTCGGTCGGGCATCCTCATCACTGGTTTCTCAACTAAAGCAAATCATTAGAGGTGCTTATTTGTGTGAAGGAAATTGTCAAATTGTGGGTCTGCCTATCGCTTTTATTACATTTTGTATAGAGCATTTAGGCCTATTTAGAATGTGAGAATAGAATTGTTTTGTATGAAATTCCTGCAAAAATCCAAAGTTCCAAAAGGTGTGTTTGGTTGGTGGGATGAGCTTGAATGAGGTGAGATGGTTCTATACCATTTGATTCCATTGTTTTAAATGAATAGAATGGTCCAGTATCTATAGGGAATATTTCTCAAATTTATATCACACCGTTCAGGACGAGATAGTTCCATTCAAATAATCAAACATATGGATAACATTTTTCTTGAATCATCTCATACATGTACTACTTGGTACAAATAACCAAACACACTTTTAGTATGCACGAATCGAGTAGCACTGTGTAGCATAATTCACTGTATTTTTTTTTGGGTATGGAATAACAACTTTGCACTGCTGGAAACAAAAGCTATCTCCACACCATAAGTAAACAACAATCATCGTACCAAACTAAAACTAATCATAATTTTTTCTACTCCCTCCGTTTGTATTTGCTTGTCAATTTTAACTTCGATAAGTCGAGTTTTTACTGATATTTTTTAAGCAATACAAAATCAAATAGCTATAAACGTAGCATATTAGTAAAGTATTTTTTTATTACAGATTAATAATACCACTTTTATGTAACATGGCTAAATATATAAAAAAATATCTTTAGTCAAAGCTTGATAACTCAAAATCAAAATTGGGAGTAAACGTGAACCAGGGAGTAGTTAAAAAAGTTGAACAAAACTACCGAATGACACGATATTTCTCGACCGTTACAACTAATTTCTCATTATCCAATCGCCATCATACCCACCCAAAACCGAAGAGAAAAATAATACTTAGGAGGAAACAACCGCTCAACGATCGGACGGTCGGCACAACTCGACAGCCCTGATCCGACGGCCCAGATGCGCCGAGAGATCCATGCAGCACTGTAACACACGCACACGCACACGCAGACGCACACGCACGCAGCAGTCGCACTGTCGTTAAGTGATCACCACCTCAAAACGCCAAAATTTCCGCACTCTCACTCCTTTCCCCTCCCCTCCTGCAGATATACCATCCATGGCCGCCTCCCGCCCCCGGATCTGACCCTGAGGCCGCCATTGCTGGATCCGTTCCTGCGGTTGCATCCTCCTTCCGCGCCGTTGCGTTCCTGACTCTTGCGCTGGCCGGCATCTGCCCCGTTTGTTGAGGAAGCCTGTCCTTTCCCTTCTTATTTCTTTTTCTGGTGCGTTCTTTGGTTCTTGATCCGGCGCATTCGCGCTGTGGAGTGAGTGGTACGGGGCAGGGAATTGATCCGTTCCTGCGGCTTCTGCTTACCTTGCAATCTGCCGTTGTCTTTGCCCGTCGAATTCCCCGTTGCCATCTCCTGTTGCCGTTGCAAGTGCGGTTTTTTACGGCCCGGGATTTCTGCAGTCGTGTTCTTGTCCGGGCCGGATTGTCGCAATGGTTGTTTGATTGGGGAATTTGATGTGGTATTGGTGCCGCCGAATCTTGCCGCCATGTGGAAGCAATTTATTGGCAAGCTGTCGTGAAGTCGCTGAAATCCAGCACTGGAGGCGGCGGTGGAGGGCTCGCCGCCGGCGAAACCGTCTCCTTTCTCACCCGGGCCTAATGGGGTCGCGGGAAGCCGAACATGTCGCCTCTGCCGCCCGCAGGGGTCGTCGGAGCCGAGGAGAGGTCCAGGGAGGAGGCATTCGTCCAGAAGGTGAACATTTGCTGCATGGTGTTCGACTTCTCCGACGGGGGCAAGGACTCGCCGGAGAAGGAGAGGAAGCGGCAGGTCCTGATGTCCCTCGTCGACTGCATTGGCGCCGCCGAAGAGCCCCTCACGGAGGCGATGATCTCGGCGTGCGTGCGCATGTTCTCTGTTAACCTCTTCAGGGTCTTCCCACCCAAGGTTCGGTCGGGCACAACGGCGTCGGAGACAGAGGAGGACGAGCCGTTCTTTGACCCCTCCTGGTACCATCTGCAAGTCGTGTATGAATTGCTTCTTCGGTTTGTGACTTCACTGTTTGTCGATCCCAAGGTAGCTAGGAAGTATGTGGACAGTTCATTCATCTCGAGGCTGCTCGACCTGTTTGATTCTGATGACCCGAGAGAGAGGGACTGCTTGAAAACAATATTGCATAGGATATATGGCAAGTTCATGGGAAATCGGCCGTTCATCCATAAGGCTGTGAGTAATATCTTCTATAGGTTCGTCTGTGAGACCGATCATCACAATGGGATAGCCGAGCTGTTGGAGGTGTTTGGCAGCGTAATAAGTGGGTTTGCGAAGCCATTGAAGGAGGAACATAAGCTGTTCCTATGGAAAGTGTTAATTCCGCTTCACAAGCCAAAGTCGGTGGGCGTATATCTGCCACAGCTGACGTACTGCATAACACAGTTTATCGAGAAGGAACCGAATCTTGCAGGAACTGTGATCAGAGGTCTGTTGAAGTACTGGCCAGTTACAAATAGTCAGAAGGAGATGATGTTCTTGGGGGAGTTGGAGGAGGTGCTGGAGTTGACTGACATGGCTGAGTTCCAGAAATGCATGGTTCCATTGTTCCAGAGGGTTGCAAATTGCCTGAATAGCTCCCATTTTCAGGTAAGTTTCTTTTCAAAACCAGAACTTTATTCTATGTAGCCATCGATGAATACTTATCCTTGAATTGTGTCTTCTCTGTATATCATGTACTGCTTTTGTAATTACAACAATTGTTAGGCTTATAAATACCAGCAAGAAATGCATGTGAACATAAATTTACGAATTTAACATGAGTTTATCTGATAAGAAGTCATCATCACAATTTTTTTATCTAGTAAGTTGCAAAGCTGTTTACTGATCGAATCTTTTTCTTTTTTTAGTGAAAGAATCTGTCGGCCTCTTTCCTTTTCCCTGTGCCTTTCTGATTTATTAGTGTCACTTGCATGGTCCCCTGCACCTTTATGGCATAGTGATTACTGATAAGATATTCTTGAGTGGTTAAACTCTTTTCTTGTTGGCTAAAGTGAGACCAAACACTTCCATTGTTTTTTCAATTGCAATTAGTGGTCTACACTTCCCTTCGGAATGCTTTAGTTCATTCTTATTTGAATGTAGGACTGGAAATACCCCAGAATTGTTTTGTGCTTTCTTATATCTTGGGACCCCAGAACTGTTTAGTACTGTCTTATATCTTGGTATCAGTGTATGCTTAGGTTACAAAAGGTCAGATCCTCAATCCAAACGCAAACAAAAGGAAACTAGGGGAGGAGTTAATGTGGTGGAATCATCTAGGTTGGGGCATAAGGTTTGGATAATCAAAGTTGTTTGCTAACTTACATGCAGTTGTGGACGTTGACAATCAATTAGGTACAATTGTGGTTTCCCATTTGAGATGTTAACCAATTTTGTGGAAGGTGCTAACGGCAGTCATGCATCCCCAATATGTATCCTGTTTTCTTATATTCACAGATCTACTACTTTTGTGACAGTATTTTCAAGCCGACAAATAAACCCAACCATTGATTATGTTCATTATTGTTGTCGCTTGAACTGACTGAAATATTGCAAGAGCTGTGATAGATCAATGCTTAAAAGGAAATGATAGACTGCTAAATGACCAATAGCAGTTGCTCTGCAGAAAACATCAGAATATTTTTTATGTATAATATGCCATCTTCCTCTTCTGTTTGTTAGAGTACATAAATGCAAGATTATGAATGGCCTAGAACTACTGTCTTGGTTCATGTCGCTTCCATCTTCTAGAATAGTTATTGCATATCTTCCTCTTGCAGTTGTTGGCCAAGTTTTCTTTTAAATTTCTCTTCCCTCCAAAAACCCCCCTCTGAAACTCAAGAGCCGAGTTCTTTGCTTGCTTCCCGCAGGTTGCTGAGAGAGCCTTATTCTTGTGGAACAATGAGCATTTGTTCGATATGATCTCCCAAAATCGTCAAGTGATCCTGCCACTCATATATCCAGCTCTGGAGAGGAATACTCATTGGCACTGGAACCAATCGGTTCTCAACGTTACGATGAATGTCAGGAAAATGTTCTTCGACATGGATGAGAGATTGCTCCTGGCTTGTCAGAGCAATTTCCAAGCGGAAGAAGAGAAGCGAGCTGCAACCGAGGAGCGGCGAAGGCTTATGTGGGAGCAACTGGAGCAGAATGCTGCCGCTGCATTCCATCCAGTGACTGCTGACAAAAACTTTCCAGCGCCCCCTTCATCAGCTCCTCTGGTAGCTCCCACTGTGACATGACATGGGGTCCAAATATACTCCATTCTACATCCTTGCTAGCTAGCTAGATGAGGTTGCTTGCTTCTCTGGGGATACAAAAGGCATTTTGTCACCTTTGTAAGCCCCCTGTCAAAGTCTGTAATTAATAGTTGATGGTTTGAAGACCAAAGGACACTTGATTTTTCATGGCGTATTCTCGAGTAATGGGCATTGCTTTCTTGGCAAAATCTTGATTGATTCTTCCTGAGTGCCCTGTGAAGTGTGGACAGTATTGATTGTATGAGAAAATGGCAAGTTGGCAACCGTTTTTTTGTGTGGGCAAGAACTTGTCTATTTAATCGATGCATTTTTACAGTGTAATATCAGATTCACTTGTTTGTGAACAGAATGGCTTCTCTAACATTCTAAGCTTATTGAATAGAAGCAATAAGGCATGAGAATTTTCTTTCTAGATTTCTGGATCAATTCGACAGTTTCACATTAAATTCCGGAGTTACATATTCAACGGGCAATATAAAATGGGAGGAAAAAAAACAAGAGTGATTGAGAATTGAGATCTCATATAAAGCAAACCTTTCGTAATGTTTGGCTTAGGTTTTCTACTTGCTCTTTCTGGTGCTTTTCTATGCTCAAATCACCTCATGATACGGCATAACAAGACTTCCTGAGAAAATGAAAACATTGGTAGAGCAAGGTTCATCATTTCACACCTATATAATAGATGGACCAAAATGATAGCAGAGCAAGTCTCACCCTGATGCCAACATGTCGCTATCTCTCTCTAAATGAAAGAAGCTAATTTACTTTCTGAAATCTATTTGGATCCAGCTATGCTGAGCCTAGAGCATCGTACATCGATTGTTAGTCCATACAAGCTCAAACTTTAGTTTTCAAAAGGGAGAGACTTGATTACAAGCAAGCATTGCGTCGTACTCCTTTGTCTAAGTTTATAGACGTATTTCTTCTTGGCATATAGATCAAGAAGATCTTGAAAATAACTAGATCACATAGACCAAGAAAAATCTTAAAATAACTAGATTACTCTTAATTATTATTAGTAAGCACTACATTCAATGCATGTATATAGAGTATATAGAGTAAAGATGGATATTTATTAGGGGTATAGAGGTAACATCATACTAATGTTGCATTGGAATATGAAATTCACCTTATAAACTTGGACGGAGGGAGTAGTACAGATTCGGTAAATCAATCTCTCTTTCAGCATGGATATGATCTGAACCAATTCTCACCTGGTGGATGCTAATTAACACCTCTTCACCACGCTACTCCTGACATTCGTTAACATGTGTATACACACGATGTCAAACAAGATTAAAAAGCTCAGCGTGATTAAGCAACACATTATTCGCCGCAATTATTGCTCCCCGGCCAGTCAAAGTCAGTATCAGACTATCAGTACATGGTTACCTGGGGAAGTCGTTTTCAAGTGACTGGTTGTCTGGTTAAAGCTAGAGCTCTGCTGAGCTGAGCTGAGCTGAGCTGAGCTCCTATAAAAGAAGCCTCAAACTGAGCATCATGCTCCAGAGAGCTAACCTTGTATCCCCCTTACTGATCTGCTCGTCGTCTTCCTCTCCGGCTAGCTAGCTACTCGGCAGCGCAGGGAGATAGAGAGAGATGTATAATCCTCCGGCGGCGCAGGACATGTCCTACTACGGCCATGTCCAGAAGCGCCATGAGGACAAAGGCTGCCTCTACGCATGGTGATCCTTCCTGTCACAGCACATGCTCTCCTCAGTTCATACTTCTTGTTAATGTTTCTATCAGGCAAAACATTTTTCTTTTTTCCTTCTTTTCATTTTTGTTTCACTCAGATGCACGACACATCGAATAGAGAGACCTAAGTTGCTATTGCCTTAAATCTTAATCTCTTAAGTGAGTTAGGCAAGATTACTGCATATTCTGCCCTTCTGTATACATAAACAAAATTTCTTCAGGCAGGCTGATTTCTGCTTTTATGTTAGCATCTGGCTAGAACATCGATCAATAGTTGAGAACGACAAAAGTTCGAGCAAAAAATATATAACCTGTTCTTGAAAAGCTAACAAAATTAATCGAGCTAAGCTCCTACGAATTCACTCTTAGACCCTAATAAATGGATTGGAGTAGTTAGTGGTCATTTTCACGTGAGATTGCATGCCCTGTGGAAGAGCGACATCGGTTCTTTGGCTTGCTTCACATGCGGTTGGTTTCCTTTTGCAGTCTATTCACTCTGTGCTGCTGTTTCTGCTGCTACGAGACATGCGAGTGCTGCCTCGAGTGCCTCTGCTGCTGCGGCTAATCATAATGTTCCCGTCATCATGCTGAAATTTTGTGTTTAAAGATCTTGTGATGCTTCGTTTTCGAAACTGAAGCACTGAAGTCGCCTGTGATTTTGTGAATAAAGAATGCATGCTTGTTGTACATCTACCAGCTGTGTTTACAACTTGACAGTGATATGTGATTTTTTAAAATTTTTTTCTGTACTATCGTTTCTCGTCACTGTATTTGTAATGCACTCTTGTGATTTATTTAATCATTTTAATTAGAAGATATGTGCTTTGTACGGAAGGATTTCTTTAATTAGAAGAAGGAACCAATCGGCTCCAACCATCTTTTGCATGAAGCAGGGCAACCGCTTCATGGCAGATGCGACGTTTCCAATCTTTTTGAACGTTTGGTAAATGAAAAGTTTGATTTGAGATTTAGCAAGATTTATTTTTTATTATGTTCTCATATATCAATTAAATAAGTCGAAGATCTGGTTAACTGGTCTATGGAGGTGAGCTTATAAGATCCACGAGATAAAATGATCAAATAGCCTATACAAAATAAATAGTTCTAATCAGAATTATACACAGGACATAAGTTTTAAAGAGAAGAGATCAGATGAATTGTGTTTATTGTACACACGGGAAATATATGATCAAAGCAACAATTTTCTGATACAAAGACCCCGCTATTCGATGTAAAATCTATATGGGGTAACTACAATTGAATTTGTCTATTCAAAAGAATTGCATCCAGTGTGAAACACTATTTGCTATTGCTAGTATTGTTAAGAGTATAACAATAAATAATGGCACTATTACAAGATTTGCCTTTCTAATTCACCAACCGTGCTCCTAGTTACCCTCTGATGTGGCGATACCACTACTACTATGTAACTAGACCTCAGAAGATGCATGTGCATACCAAGGCAGTAAGCAGAGTCGTCAAGAACACAGAAACTACATTGACACCGTTGTTATCCAGTATGTTCATTCCAGAAATCCTGGTTACCGTTGGACCTTCTACTCCGACCACCTATATAAACATAAAAAATATAACAAAAAATCAAATTTAAAATCAAAGGTGATTAGGGCAAGTAATCTCAATTGCTGAGAGTGTAGTACCTTTTTGCGAAAACTGCAGTACCCACTGTACTGAACCGTTGCTCCCAACAATGAATCGACCAAACTTCCACATAGGCCAGCAGCTGTAGCTAAGGGTATAACTAGAAGCTGCCTCCAAAATACATCAGAAGAACACTGTGTGGTTAGGAATCCTATTAGCACAAATGCAAGCCCAATTGAGAATCCAGCTCCTGCTGCTGCGAGAAGTCCATCAATGGTTACCCCGCCATTGGTCCCCTTCCGCACCCTCTGATGAAGTTTCATGTCGAAGGCAAAATTAAAACTATATGTTTACTGATGTTTTTTTTTTTCAATTAGAAAAAAGAAAGATGTAATGCATACCTTGAATGTTGTGATAATTCGTGGTTCAGCTTTGCTAAGTATGCCAAGCTCAGAAGACCATGTATCACCATTGCAACAAGCATAATGTCCAATAACACCACCAATAAGGGCAGTTACAAAACTGGATTCTTTTGAATCCAAACACTTATCTTTCCCTCCAGTAATTAGTGCTATCAAAACTACCAAGATACTTGCAATACCGCTATTTGACAAAACTTGCTTCCTGCCAATAAGAGTGGTGTGCACCTGCATTAGAACATTCAGAAGGGCATTTTCTGAAACTGAAAGCCATCCTATACGCCTCAATAATGGCGACAGCAACAATTCGCAAATTTAGAAAGCATATAAACATAGGCACATCATTCGCATCTCTTTTACATGCATAGCAAGAGTTTTTTTCCCTGAAAAATATCTAATCAATCTGAAATTTGGATAAATCCGGGGAAAGTATAATAGATTGCATCAAAGTAGAGTGTTCATGATTTTTGTTGGTTCGTCTTCTAGCAAAACTTCATGCAAGGTTGAACTTGATGCAACAATCAATAACATAGCTACTGAGGTGAAAGAAAGAATCCATACCTCAAGGTAATAACAAAAAATTAAACCAGTGTAAATAAAGGACTTACAAGTTCTCAACTACACTAATTGAGTACATAATAGAAGAAAGCTCTCTAGTTCTCATCAAAATTTTGTGATTCACATACATCATCGAACCACCTATCAAAAGCGAACTCATTTTATGCTTCAGGTTTAAACTCTACCAAAATAAAACTCACACAAGAATCTAACACAATGAAACCCCAATTTCTTTCCTTTACAGAATCATAAAGAACAATTCTTCTCTATCTATAAGTGCACACATAAAAACTACTCAGGCTCTCAATGCCCTTTTCCCACCATTGAATTGCAGATATTTTCCACCCAGAGTCAATTTCCCTTTCCACAGAATTACCTCGTCGTCCTACTCTACAATCGAAACCAAACTCATTTGAAGCCTCTGTTGACGTGAACCATCAAATTTATCAACCATCCCAAAGGCCATCACACAATCTCCTCATCCTCCAAGAAAACAGTTCCATCCACCAAATACATAAAGCAACAAGCTTGGCACTCAATTTCCATCCCATCATAATCAAAATCAAACACGTTCGAACCTCTAACGAAACAGAGACCAACTTTCCAAGATATCTCCATCCCTCTAGTGTATTAATTCACTCACTGCATCTAGCAGGTCCTTGATAAAAAGAAAAATAGAAGCAGCGATCTAATTCACCAGTTGCGCTGCCCGCCCTCCTTGAACTCGGGATCAAGCGCGCGCTTCTTCGCCTCGCCGACCCTCGTCACCCGCGATGCCGTGAAGAAGAACACCAGCAGCAGCCCCGCGAACCTACAAGATTCGAGTCGAGATCCCATCACGAACGAGCCTCTCACCGGAAACGGAACTTTCCAAGAAAAGGAAGGAGGTGCCTTCCACCTGTACCCAGCAACGGTGTGGGCCACCAAGGCCGGGACGCCGGCGAAGACGGCGGTGGCGTCGACGGATTTGCGCCTTACGGAGCGCGCCGCGATCGCGCCGCCCGACGCGACAGCCACGGCCGCGCGGATCCAGACGCCACCGCCATGATCCATTGCGGCGATCTTTTCGACTTTAGGATCCTACGGATTCCACGGATGCCAAAGGCTTAATCTTGCTAGTCGTGAGATCGATTTGTGAGTATTAATTGGAGCAGCACGCGACGCGAAAGTGGCAGCGAGTTGCCTTCCTGTGTTGAGATTTCTTCAGGTTTGAGATTTCTTCGCAAGAACTACCTTGAATTGTTCTGATTTGTAACCCGTGCCCATCTTTTTAGTAAGAGTTGGGTCCACAAAACATGGAGTAGAGAATGTCATGTGGGCCAGGATTTCTGAAGTTTTACGATCGAGATAGATCAGCAACAGGGCAACTTTATTATGATTTGACAAAGGATTAATCATACAGCATATTAGCATCTGAGTTCACCCTCATGTACGGGCAAACAGAGCAATAAGTCATGGGACAGTTGGAAATTGTATTCACTGTTCAAAGTTCAGAACATGAGAAATGGGTAGCACCGATTAGAAAAAAGTTTGTCCAATATTATTTGAGATGGTTTAGACATCTCTAATAGAGGCCTCTAAAACACCGATACGTAAACATCAGAAAAGACAGAGGTCAATCGAAACAAACATGAAAAGAAACAGTTAAAATAGACTTGAGAAATTGAAATATATCCAAAGAATTAGCGTTAGACAGGAGTACATGAAAGTTACCGACCCATGTATCGGAACTATGACAATTTTTTTATGAGACCAACTCTTTTGTTGATCTTAATTCTTATTAGTCTCTTTTGGATGAAAAAGATGAAAATATTAAAGGCATGCATCCGAGTTTATATTATCATATCTTGTTGCATTCCTTGGATATAATATTCATGATCATATTGATAAATCCAAATATAAGACTAACTCTTTTATTAAGTATATCTTTAATTGGTCTTATTTCATTAAAAATGAAAATCCCAAAAGTATGTATTAAATACAACTATATTATTATAGATGCATTCCTTAGATTTAAGAAAAAGGATGAATTCTACCGTAGTTTCAATCTTAAGATGTGCATTTTATTTTAAATTTCATATATACATGAATGCACATATTTAGAGGGAGTTTATGCTTTATCTTGAAGTTTCAATAGTATCGATCCTTTTGATCTTGTCACATATTTCAAAGATCTTTACTTTGAAATAAATTATTGAGTATATAAAACTTGTGTAGTTGTAGTATACTCATGTCAATATAGGATAAACTCCAAAGAAATCACAAATTGAATATGCACATATTGGTTCGAGTTCAATTATATATGCACACATTTAATAGAGTTTATTCTATGTTTGATGTTCTTAATAGTATTGATCTCTTTCCATCATTTCATATCAATTGGATCATTACTTTGAAACTCATCTAATTGAGTATATGAAGCTTGCATAGTTGAAAGGTACACATAACAATGTTTGGTTGTCGTTTAATCATCAAAGAACTAGATTAATAGATCTAGGCTCTCCACTATGTGTTGATGGTATGCCTTGTTGATTAAGGATAACCAAATGTGATTGGGTATATGTAGTTTTAGTAGCATTAGTATACTCATGATCCGGTAAGTATACTCATGATCTGGGTTGTCGTCAATCATCAAAGGAGTAGATCAAGGGATCTAGAACAACCATTATGTGTTAATGGTATGCGTTGATGATTGGGACAATCGTGCATGTTAGACTAACATTTTCAATGAGTTGTGATATAGGTTAAATCCAAAGACGGAGATTTTGGATGGCATCATGTGTTGATGGTCATCAAGTCAATATATGGGATAAAGAGTGTCATCATGTGTTGATGAGCGTTAATAAGAAATCCTAAAGAGAAGGGAGTTCATCATGTGTTGATGAACAAGACGAAGAACCGTACTTGGAGAGAAGATAATGGATATCATGGAAACTTCAAGTAGATGTACAAAAGGCTAAGGTATAACTAGCATAGAGCTAAGAATATGTTTATAATCTTTTATCGGTCTCAGTGTTTGGTTGGAAGACCGAGTTGTTAATATAGATTGCCGTACTATTAAGAGGGGTCGAGTCATGTTGATAGCTCAATCCCGTTTGCTTTACCTCACACTCTCTTGATTTAGTTTTTGAATGGAGCAATTCTTTGTGAATGTGTTTTGCAAATAATCATAGCTCATGCTTGCTATCTTATTAACTTGATTCTTTGCACGAAGCTGAGTATTTGTAAATGTGTTTTGCAAGTAATTGTAGCTCATCATTGATGTTGATTTATAAATGTGTTTTGTAAGTTGAGCTCAAGAATATCTATCTTTGGAGCATGTGATTAGAGTTTGCAAATGTGTTTTGCAAACGGCTAAAGATCAGGTGTTGATTATCACATGGCACAAAGATGTGATCTTGATTGTTCTTTGTTGTATAATGGGATTTGAAAATATGTTTTGCAAATTGTTTTGATCATCACACGGCTATGTTTGAGTTTATGCATATTCTTTATGCTTTTGTTTGTATGGATTTATTATTTGCAAATGTGTTTTACAAATAAGCTGATATTTATGAATTTGGTTTTCGAGCATGTGATTATAATTTGCAAATATTTTTAGTAAATTATTTTGATCATGAGTTGATCATTACATAGTTCAAGATTTAATCTCATTGACTCATGCTAGTTTGTAATCACGCTCTTGATTAAGTCTATGTGAAGGATTTCGAGAAAGATCAGATTTTATACTTGAGTGGCTACTTTAGAGTTCTTGTGATATTTAGAAATATCTATGACTTTTTAAATGTTGAAATTAGGTGAATTTATAGCCCTCTTGATAAGTTTTTTTATAGAGTTCAAGATCATCTAAATCAGACTTCGAAGTAAAAAAAGTTATGATCTTTTTTTTGCTGAAAATGTGACACTATCGATCCTACATATGTGGTAGTGCCACTTGAGCGGCACTACCGAACCTACATAGGCGGTAGTGCCGCTCGAGCGGCATTACCGCTGAATATTATGATAGTTATTTTTCAGAGGTGTTTTTGAGTTGTTTTGAGGTTAAAGGCCGGTACTACATATTCTACATTGGTGGTTGTGCCAGGGTACTATAGCAATAGCTAGTTTCAGTGTATTTAATACTAAGAAACTATCCATTGCCTTTGAGGCCAGTACTACCGGTGCTACATGGGTGGTAGTGCCAATTTTGCTAAGTGTTTTTCGAATTTGTCCCCAAATGATTAGTTTCTTTGAGGAGCTTTATAAGAGGTTGAATGGGGAGATTTTGCTACTACTCTATCACCCATTTGAGGTATTCTTGTGAAAGTAAAACCTCAACGTTGACTAAAGAAGACTGGCAAATCTCCGAACACCACGGTAAAAAGTATTATGTCTCTTGTGATTTGTATTCTATTTTTTATTTATATTTAAGCAATTTATATTCATATAATTAAATTGATTGATTGCTTATCTTTAGGATTCCAAATTATTATTAAAGACATAGATAGTTAGTGCACATAGTGAGCCTAGTTGATTTAGGATTTAATTGTCAAAACCTTAGAATTATGTTTCCGCATATTATTTAGGTTTTGATATAGATATTGATTTGTTAGTCATAGAGCGAAGAATTTTTAAAACTGTCTATTCACCTTCCTCTAGTCGGCATCCTCGACCTTACAGGCCGGACTCGCGTGGCAAAGTGGTTAGGCTGGCTGACACCTACCCCATTGGGCCTCCTTGAGAGGTGTGGTTACCTTGGCGAGAGCGGCAGCAAGGAGGTGGCCCCCTGCAGCAGCATCGGGCGGTGGTGCATAGGGCAGGGAGAATGAGGTGAACGGGAGGAAGAGCGGCGCCGGACGGTTATGAGGATGAGGTACGCAACTGTCTACGAGAGGGGGAAGAGCGCAGCGGAGGCAGAGATCGTGGGACTAAGTAGTTGAGAAATCGGGGACCGCGGAGGTGGAGAGCGAAGGGGGGACCGTGACGTGTCGGGACAAGGGTGGAGAACGAATTTACCACCACCAACTCCTACTTAGAAGTAATAGAGATTTATATGTCGACGGAAAACATGAAAAATTCTTGAGTTCCAAACGGTGTTTAAGACCAGAGGAATTTCAAAGGAATTCTTATGCGCCATTCTCTGGCTGCAAAAAATCTCCAAGAAAATTGCTCACGTTGGTCATGAGCTCATCACGATCGCGGTAGTTCACGGGGACATGAGCCGCCTATGACCGTTATGGCTCCAGCACCGGAACCAATTCCATGCCAGGCTCTATGCCCGCATCATGTCATTGCTTTCGGTCGAGATTGAGGGGGAAAAAAAAAGGCTCCGAGACAGCGCGATTCATGCACGCACGCAACGGCATGGACCCGACGCACGGCGCCACCGCACCAGCAGAGGCGGCTTCTCGGCTACAAAAGCCACCTGCGCCATCCATCACCAGCAATCACGGACGACCAGACCGCCGTGCCGGTAAGCAGCTGAAGTTCCCCGTCTCATCGTGCTGTTAGATTTGTGCCGTTGGGTGGGTTGGTACGCATCCCGGAGCATTTTTTGTTTGTATCTGTAATTCTGGATTACACTACTAAATCTCCTCTCGAAAGGTTCTGACCAGAGTAGTATATTATACTAGTGTTTATTGCATTCTTCTCCTCCATGTGTCTGAACCAATTCCTTCACTAAAAGGTTTTGAGATTCTCTGTTCCAATAGGAGAAGGCCTCTTTTCTGAGCAAAATGTTTGTTACTTGCAAAAGTGGTGAGGTTATCCGGATGGTATTTGCTTCCCTTTCAGGTGCACAAATTAGTATTAGTACTATACTGACAACCTTCATTGACAATTTGGTGAGTGTTCCTTGGGATCTCCTTGCCAGAAAGAAAGGTACCACCACCACCCTTCGTTAGTTCCTACACTAAACATATGAACAAAAAAAATATTTTATTTTGGTCCACCAAATGCCCATTAAACTGACAAGATTTTGGTCACTGTGTGAAATACTGCCTCCTGGAATCTTCCCAGCACCAATTGCCCATTATTTTGACGAATTCTTTGCAAAGCAATACTTCCTTATTTTTTTCTACAGTCTACCATACTTATAGAACAAAGAAGTATTAAATCTAAAAAATATCTATTCAGAAATGACCACACATATCCATATTAAATAACATAACACAACCATCTAACCTCTTTGGAATCATTTAAATAGAGGTAGTGTGTGAAAAAAATACAAAAACTACACTCTAAATTATTTTAATGGACAAAAATATTAAGACGAATGCTTCTAAGAATATGGGCAAACATAACGAAACAGAGTATTAAAAATGCAATCCTTTTGCACTCTCATGATAAGAGTATATATAATGGCAGAGAACGGTTGTATGTATAATCCTCTATGTTATCTAAAGATAATTTCTATAATATATGATATATTAAAGTTGTCTCTATGAGATCCTATGATCTTTTAATTATAATATGAAAAATGTTTATTATAGACACTAACTCATATAATGGTACTTTATGTTGTTTATATGATCGTCTTTTCACAAAGAGATAACTATACTCTCCCGCATCAGTAATCTTCCCTAATGAAGTATATAGATAACTAATTATGCAACGTCGTATATACCTTTTTTTTTCCGCTCTATATTCTATTCCTAAACGCTGGACAGCTCATTGTTTAGCCTCCAAGTCTCCAAGTTTCCAACTACGCCGCGCCCCCCACCACTCCCGTCCCGTAACGTAAGCCAGAAAGATTAGACAAAGAGACAAATTAAAGAACAGCATAAAAAGGCCGAATCTTTCGTCGGTTTTTCCCCCGTTCCTTCGTTTTGGTGTTGCCTTCTTGGGGCGGGGGCTGAATTGGGTTGGTGAGCTCGGGATCAGTTGGTGACCTCAGTGGTTTTTGTCTTGGAATTTTTTTTTAACTCCCCCTTCTTCCACGGCTTCTTGGACCTGCCGGTGTTCTTTGGTCTTCTTGGATCTGTAACTCAGATTGTCTTCAAATTCTCCAGTTCTTGGTTCTTGGAGGGGTGCAGGAGCAAGAAGAGGAGGAGGAGACATGGGTAGCTTCGCGAAGCTGGCGAAGAGGGCTGTGGAGACGGACGCGCCGGTCATGGTGAAGGTGGTCGAGAGCTCCTAACTTACCTCGTCAAAATCGCATCTTGCTTCCCGATTTCTTTGGTCTTGTTTGGTGAGTTCTTTCTGGTGCCCTTTTTCAGATACAAGAATTGCTTCGAGGGGCCAAGGATGTGATGTCGCTTGCACAGGTATCTGTCTGCCCGCAATTCTTGGTTTATCTGCCCAATGAGTTTATGTGTTGTTTGGGAGATGCAAGGTTAATGGTACAATCTTTTTTCCCCTATTCTTGCATTTGTTTGTGAAAAGATAGTCAATTTATTGCAATTTGCCCCATATCGATTCTGTAAAATGATCACGTTGTAAGGTAATTGAGTATAGCGCATCTGATAGCTTGCTGAGTTTCGTGCAACGCAACTACCTATCAAGCATTGAGACCGATATGTTTTGTATTGGCTAGTTCTTGAAAACGTTGCTTATGCTACTGAAGTGTGACATCCTCGTACCATATCTGTTATTCGTGACAAGTGTGTTTGCTATCAAGGCAAACAGATCATGTGGTATTTCTCGGAAATTGTTGGTCTCTTTTCCCTAACTTTTGTAAATCTTGAATGCAGGGAGTTGTTTATTGGCAACCTCCTGAGGCAGCTTTGAATAAGGTCAAAGAAATTGTATGGAAACCATCAATCAGTAAATATGGCTCTGATGATGGCCTTCCTGAACTTCGAGAAGCACTTATCAAGAAGGTCGTACTTCTTTTCATTTGAGATAATATATTCCCCTAGTATTAGATTATGGTGCCCATGCTGTTAGGCCTTACCACAAAGCCATTGCTCCATGAGACCAGCTGACAAAGGCGCCCATGTGTGTGCTGCTATCTGATATTTGATCTCAGGGCTGAGAGTAATATGAGGAATCGTATGTAACTGATGCAGCATTTAGAAAATAATTTTGTTAAAGGCAAAAGTTCCAGAAAGTAAGTTTGTTATCTCATTGCAGTTGATTAGAGGATGGCGTATGTTCGTGGAAGTATCTAATCCTCTGGATATGCAATGTGTTAGTAATAACTATCTTCATTTACCAACTGAGAAAAATACCTCTGGATATGCAATGTGTTAGTAATAACTATCTTCATTTATCAACTGAGAAAAATATTGATTTTGGTGACTCCTCTGAAAATCTGGAGGGAGAAATCATGGAGTTGAGAGCTGTAAAGTATCACTTTGACTTCCTGTGCAATGCTGTTGTTTAACAGTTTGGCAATGAAACCACGAGATCCTTCATCCTTTTGAGTATTTTCTATAATACCCATTATCCCAAGTGTTTGCTATTACTTTGGTTATCTGCTTTCTCTGAAAAGCAGAAGCTGGAGATGCGATGGTTATCTCCTTAATCCAAAAATAATAATCCAAAGTGTTCCCTTCTGTAGAGTTATCTTCTAAAGTTATTTCATTGTTTGTTGCCTGTTGTGATAACATTGTAAAACCTTTCTAAAAGCATTAGTATTATAAAACTCAATTCTTATTAACATGGTACTTGACTTCTCTTTATTTCCTTCGTGGGATTATGAAAAGCTAGCATATCTTTTCCTGATATTTACTGAATTGTTTGCAGCTACGGAGAGAGAATAAGCTAACCAAGTCATCAGTTATGGTTACAGCTGGTGCAAATCAGGTAAAAAAGCATACTTTCTATCTGGTTTATTACAGCCTTTTCATGTCTCTACCTCCCTATATTCCCCTCGTTTATCTGTCAGGCTATAGGTTTTGTTCCCAGTTTGTCTCCTTCCTTTAGCTTTGTGAGATACCTTCTCACTTTCCTGTATGACTGCTAAACCTAAATCCTGTTTTCCAACTAGGTTGGTCATATAAAGGTCTCTTACATCAAAGGTTTTTTGGCAGGCCTTTGTAAACCTGGTTCTCACCCTTTGTGATGCTGGGGATTCAGTTGTCATGTTCGCGCCATATTACTTCAATGCTTACATGTCATTCCAGATGACAGGTGTCACTGACATATTAGTTGGTGCAAGCAATCCCAAGACTCTTCATCCTGATGTTGGTAAGATGACTATGAGTATTATCTATAGTGTAATATAAACAAATTGACATACTTAGTACCTGTTCTGAGAGCTTCTGCTTCACTGGTAGTTGATAAATTTCTTTCATATGATGTGTTATCTCTTAGTTCATGAACATAATACGCCTTTGGATTGTTCTATTGAGGGACGACATAGGCCTTCACTTTGTTATGGAACGTATACATGTGGCCTAAGAAATTATATATGAGTTAATTGAAAATTAGTTCATTTAGAAGCATATTTACATTATGTCTAAAAATGCAGATTGGTTGGAGAAGGTTCTGAAAGAAAACAAACCTATCCCTAAACTTGTTACTGTTGTAAATCCGGGAAACCCCTCTGGAGCTTTTATTCCCAAGTCTATGCTCCAGGTCATCTCTCTCTCTCTCTCGTGCATGCCCACAGATTCAAAGTTGACTATTTCCTAATATTTCATTGCCATTTCAGAGAATTTCAGACCTGTGCAGAGATGCTGGTGCATGGCTTGTGGTTGACAATACCTATGAGTAAGTTAATACTGATTAACTGCAATGCTATAGTATGTATCTTCTTTTTTTTCCTTGCTAAAATTCCTCAGTCCTCTCTCATATATAAACTTTTTTAAAGAAATGTAAATATGAAAACTTTTTTCATGAAAGAAAGAAACACACATGGATACGATCACCTTAAATTATGGTTATAGTTTGATAGGAAAGATCATTATTAGCAATTAAACAACCACCATTGACTTCTTGAAATTGAGTCCAGGTTGACATCCTCTCTAATAGCTTATACAAAGAGGAGTTCTAGAACACATTTTGAGGCATTAAGATCTTTTTGAATACACTAGAAGGAGAGAAGAATAAGTATTTTTTGTAAAATGCCATTTAGCAGTGGCTATACACAGATGCTCAAAATGTAATTCATCATTAACCATATTGGTAGGCTTTGGTAAAGGTAATGTTGAAGAACAGAGTATGTACTTTTAAGAAATCTCTGTTGCGGAAGGGTTTGTCAAATGTAGCTATTTTTTTTTTTTGAAAATTGGGCAGAAGCGCTGCCGATTCTTATAAAAAGTGAAAGCAGAGTATGTTGGTACAAATTAGGAGGATTTTAAAAAAGAGCATAGAGGCAACAGCTGCGCCAGTAACTGAGGATAGCCAGGCACTACTCGTTTGGCTGTAAATGCGCCCTTCTTCTTGTACTCACTACATCCTAGATGAGCGAGACAACCTATTGCACGGGAAGCGATTCATGCTGGAAGGAGCGTCTGTTGTGCTCTTTCCAAATGTTCCAGCACACTGAGATGAACACCCCATTAAGATCTCACCAGTCTTGTTTAGGCAAACTTTCAGAAAAATCCATCCACCTGTCCACAATGTCCTGAATGTCGGCGGTCATTCTGAAGCTTGAATTTGTTGTCCACGTTGCCACCTTCTGCCAGACTTCTTTTCCATAGATGTAATTGAAGCAAATATGTTGGCCGTCTCAGGTTCCTGATCGCAGAGGGCGCAGGTATAAATGTAGCTATCTTCTACTGCACATATTTTCAGCTCGGAAAAAGTCCTTTTTTTTCTCAACTCTAGGATTGGGTCCAATTCAGCCCCTCAACCTTTTCAAGGTCTCTTTTAGGTCCTCAACTTTGAGGGTTTCCAAAATAAGCCCCCGGAATCACCTACAAGGGTATACGGAAAGTTTAGGGGTTAAAATGGACTTGAGCCAAAAGTTGTGGGATTAATAAAGGATTTTCCCTTTCAGCTCACAGAAACCAATCCAAGAATTGTCTTTCTCTTCGGGCAGCCTGGTGACCACTAATTGCGTTGGAAAAAAATGATTTGTTTTTAGTTCTTGATCCGGCAATCAGTAATCTTTGATTTCACACTAATCTAGCTTTTCTCTATGTTGCATATCATGTCTAGCTTTTCTTGACTGACTCAATGGTTGACTAATGAAAATTGATCTTAGTTTTGCCATTCCATTTCTCTGATGTTGATGTTAAAGAGTTGCTATGACCTCCTTCTGAACTGCACTGATAACAAATATGGACACATAAACTGCCATATGCTATATATATTTCGTTACAGAAGAGTCTGGCATCTGTAACCCTGTAAATTCTGATATAGAATAAAACTGTCATGGGAAAGTGCAATTCTCCTATTGATTTTCAAAACAAGATGTGGATCTTGCAGTGCATGTATAGCATGCACATCCAAAATGGTAGCATCAAGAATGAAATCCCAACATGTTGTGTTAATTTGTTATCTTTTGCAATGGTTTTGGACTTAATGAGTCACATAAAGTGGATGATCTTTTACTTTCTGTAAATTAATTCTACGTGCTGCTTGTAATTCAGTTATGATATTTAATTTATGCTTTTGTGCGATTTTGATCTTGAACTCAGTTGTGAAATTGGTGGGTGTTCTGCAGATACTTTATGTATGATGGCATGGAGCACTATTGCTTAGAGGATAGTCACATTGTCAACCTCTTCTCATTCTCAAAGGCTTATGGAATGATGGGGTGGCGTGTAGGATATGTAAGTGTGCCATGTTCTTTGTTTATCTTTTGCTTAGGCTCAGACTGCTGATGTTAGGACTTAAGAGTCAATGCTGAATTCTGTCAGTTTCATATATTTCCCACATACACTTGAATTGGCACCCTACCTAGGAGTTGGGACCGCTGAATGCAGTATAGTAACCGAGTCACTTTAACACTTTGCAATCTGTGTAAGGATGGTCAGTTGTCTTACAAGAGCTGATCAGCTGACTGCTGCAGATTGCCTATCCAAGTGAAGTTGATGGTTTCCATGCGCAGCTCCTCAAAGTGCAAGATAACATACCTATCTGTGCTTCCATCATTGGGCAGCACCTGGCGCTCTACTCATTAGAGGCTGGTCCAGAGTGGATCAGAGAAAGGGTGAAAGATCTTGTGAAAAACCGTGAGTTGCTTGTGGAGGCCATGTCTCCACTTGGTGAGGATGCTGTCAAAGGTGGGGAGGGTGCCATCTACCTGTGGGCAAAACTGCCCGATAACTGCTCGGATGATTTTGAAGTTGTCAGATGGCTTGCAAACAAGCACGGGGTCGCTGTGATCCCTGGGACTGCCAGTGGAGGTCCGGGATACATCCGTGTTTCCTTCGGAGGGTTGAAGGAGGCAGACACAAGGCTTGCTGCTGAGAGGCTAAGGCGCGGTTTGGAAGAACTGGTGACTGATGGAATGGTACAGTAACAGCACATCGGATGTAAGAAGAATACATTTAACATTCAAGTTACAAAAGTCCAATTTTTCGACGCTATAATTCTGCTGGGATTAGTTCAAGAGAAGAAAAAAGCCATATTCTCAAGAATACATGATTTTCATGAATGTTGAAGTTTTTATACCATAGAAAACTGCGCCATGCTGGAGGTGCCCAATGGAAAGGGAAATTGGTGGATTGAGACTGAGGACAAAATGAAAGTCATCCAGCCCGTGGAATTATCCATGTCATGAATAGGGGCATCTTCGTGTATTACTTGTCGCTGTTTATTTTTCTTTTTTATTTCATTTTACTGATGACAGCAAATAAATATAAGAATTATAAGCTGTTCTTGTCGTGCTTTTGTTCGAGCTGTCTGGATTTCTTGCCTTGACTTGCGGTTTTTCTTGAAGCTTGGAAACTGAAAAGTGCTGTTTCTTATGGTTAACAGAATTGCAATTTCTGAACCAAAAAGGAACCATTTACAGCGTTTGGTAAGTGTTCTCTTGAGCTAGTGGTGCTGAACCTGAGTATTCATGTCATAATCTGAAATATATATTTATAAGAAAAATATGTTGCGCTCATGCAGAATCAGCATTACTGGGATTAGTTTAGTCCATATATGTATCACTATTTGTTGTCTTCTACTGGTCACATCTCTCTCGTATCTTTTCTACAACCGTTTTCCCTTTTCATCGTCCACTGATCGATCACAGCGACTTGTGATCGGCTTGCGACATTAACACCGTTCTATGAAAGCAAATTGCCCCCTTTGTTTCTTTCTGGAAAGCCATGAGGGGGATGTGCACTAGCGGCGCATCAATTGCCTTCCAAACGGGAGGGGGTACATGAAAATGAAAGAAACATAGTATCAGCAACACAAATTTGTTCCAAACCAATGTACTAAAAAAATGTAGTAGAAATCAGCAGGCACTGGCAAGAAAATCAGGCAAGCAACAGTTATCACACCAGCTTCAAATGTCAGTATGCAGTTGGCAAAACATTGCTTGCAATAACAAATGACAACCGGAGCAGACGAAACAAGTCAAGAAAGGATATTCATTTTGGGAGGAGCGGACGTCTCATGTCAGGCCAATGCATTCAAAGAAAGGCTACGGGGAGTAGATGATTGTAGAAGAAAGCAAGTGAAGCACTGCACTCGTCCTTGCAATGCAATTCAGTGCGTGTCCACAATTAAGTCCCTGCATTATGGAGTGCCCCTACTACTGCTAATCAAGTTGGGCTCTAGCTCTTGGTTGGGTGTCCTCTCATGCCATCTACTAAGCTGATGCTAATATGGGCTACTCAAATTCAAGCCATCTACTAAGCTGATGCTAACATGGGTTGCTCAAATTCTTGGGCAAGTTTATGATCCAGTGCAGAGCACTGCACTGGTCTGCGGATGCAACAAGGTCAACCACTACCAAACCCCCAACTAACTCATAACTATGGAGCAGAATTGTAGGCTAATCTGCAGGGGCTAAAAACAACCCCTGCTCCCCCTGTGTCACAACCAATCTTTAGGATGAAAAATGAGTTAAATGGAGTAAACAACAAACAAGTGTTCACAAGCAGCCAATGCCAACCATTGTGGAGTAGATAAATGGATCAATCAATCAATGGCTCAGCTGGGGTAGATACATGTTCACAAGCATGCTGCAAGAACAGCAAGGCAAATAATGGGAGTATTTATCTGGTTGACAGTAGTACTTGAAACTTACTCCTCCTCCAGTACTACTATTACTAACATATAAGAATATATGTAGGTCCCTTTGCAGAACAGGTCTTGTTGATCTGGCCACATTTAGGACAGCATTGATAGCTCTTACCTTTTTACAGGCAAGACTGGCTCTCCATAGTGCGGATAAGGTTCCCGCCCAGACTGCGAGGCGTCCCTCTAAGCAAGATTTGTCCAATCGAGCAACTGAACGAACGTTCCGAATTTCTCAACAGCCTTTGGAACAGTGCTTACTAGTTACTACAATAAAAAAAAATTGGCACATTATTTTAAAACAGTATTATTAGAATATCTGATTCATCACTTTTTGATCAATGGTCCACATATAACTGCTAAAGTTGCCATCATTGTAATAACCGCATTGGATCTCTTCCCCCATAGTGCACACACTCATCCCTCCCTCAACAGAATTCACAGTTTCCTTAAAAAAAGAAGAAGAGAGAATTCACAGTAGACAGTATGTAGTTCTCCGGTTGTTATTACAATGTAGCCAAACCAAACCTAGGCCATGTGAGCAGTGACCAGTGGTGTGTACATATATATATGCATGGTCCCAACTCACAAGATCTCATGACGTACACTAACTTTGGCCATAACTGCATTGCATTCATCCATCCAATTCAATGAGAGAGCAGTGTGGCAGCAGTACCGGACGCCCGTGGTAAAGATGATTTAGATCAATGCATGCGTCTGAAATTTTATTCAGTGGTTGCTGGCTGCGCTCGTTGGAGCTAGCTTTTTTTTTTTCTTTTCTTTTCTTTTCTTTCTGGCGCTGCGGGCGGGGCAGATGGTGCGTTTGAGCTGTGAAATGGATTATATACGCTGCGCGCACGAGTCCGGCCGGCGACGGGTAGAGCACGTCACGTGATGTCGATTGTCCTCACGTACGTACAGCTGCTACGTTCTGAATTCGCACCAGCTGCGCATGCATGTTTTGATCGATTGTTTCGCTGCTATCAGGCAATTAGGTAGCTCGCATCTAATGAGTAAACTTCGGGTATCGATCACACATGTACTTCATAATGACCTCATTATCGACTAGCTAGGGTCTATCTGATCTTGCCTAGCTAGATCTGCTGCACAGTACAGTTCAGTGAACATTTGTGCATCCGTCGGACAAGGATGATCAATCAAACGGTGTCCTGTAGATCGATGTTACACTGATATCTCTTTATACATAGCAGCTCTAGATTAGGTCAGAGTTTTATGAGATGTGATAAGAACATGCACGGTCTAGAGAATAAAGAGGATGAATCTCGTAGAGAGAATCAAAATAGCGACGTTGAAGCAACCACGATGAAAGAGAAAAGATTTGATGAAGCCGGCCATAAATTATTTAAGCACAACCTTAAAAAGAGTAAAAGTGATTGTTGCTCTCTCATAATCTTTCGAACTTTTTAGAAACCTTTGATTCTTGCCTAATGCTATAGAAAAACCTAGTCACTAATTCTCTCGTGTACATATTGTTTTAAATAAGTTGCTTTATAGCTTTTTAGTTGTTTGTGTGTTCTCTGTGGCCTCTACATGGGCTTAAATTAATAGCCTTCTTAGCCCATTTAAAGCAATAGTAGGAATCATATTATAAAAGAAAGTAGAAATTCTAAACCTAATAGGATTTATCTAATATATATTTTTAAAACCTAAAATACTGTAAGCCACCATAATTAACCATAAACAAACGGTGTACATGGCCACTGTATACTCCTATACGCAGGTAGCTAGAGATCACGGCTAGCATGCATTGTACGCGTAAAAGTATATTCTATACGTACGTACTCGCATGAGCTAGCATCTGAAGACTACTGTAACATGGTATATATGCGTGGCACGACACGACAAATACATTATACAGGCGTGCGTGGCTGGCCAGTATTAAATATTAATTACTACTCATCGACGGATAAAAGTAAAACCGCACCGAAGGTCCGAAGCTAGCACAGCACAGTGACTCGGCGAGTGGTCGCTAGAACTACGATAAACCTGATGGGTTTAGTTAAGTAATTGCAGCATGCAATTACGGTTGGTGGCTATGAATGCGGGGCTGCTTACGCCCGGCAATTCAATGCTTATATAGCGTCTGCATGTTTTTTTTTTAACATAAAGTCTGTTTAGTTTATTTTCAATGGTTACCGACACTTGATTTCTCTCTTTTGGTTCTCTAGTTTATTTTCTTGTCAACATTTGATCAAAATAGTGGTAATCAATTTGGTAATTAAATTTTGGTAATCAATTTGTTATCAAACCAAAAAGTCACTTTAATCTTCCCGCACATGTATTTAAAAATTTAGCCACCTCCTTTATCACGGAAGGTGCAGTAGGTAATACCTCTCCCTTGTTGCATCCAGGGAGCGCGGAAGATCACCGGCATCCTTAGAGGTCAGCCAATTGAGAGAGTAGCATGTGGCCCACCGCGGTAGGCTCCTTCTGCTACCTGACCATGGTTGTGCGCTACCATAACAGCGCCTCCTCCTGCCTCCGATGCAAGCTCCCATAGTTGCTCACCCTGCCATAGCGCTAGTGACCTTCTGGGTTCCTCGAACGCGGTAGGAGACAACCATCGTTTGCCGCGTGTTTTCGTAGTAAGGGACGGAATCAAATTTACAAAAGCATACACAAGAGAGTTAGATTTGTAACCCCTCGTGGTGGTAAAGAGGCTAGATAAGCGATAATTTCGACCTATGGTTACCATGTACCATCGAGCGAGCAGAAGTACGCGTAGGGTCCATGCAAACAAATGGCCATGCCGTTTTCCTCAACACTACCAAGAGAGGGTTCACAATATTGACAAAAATCACAAAAATTGACTATACCGATTCGGCTTGAGAAACGAAACCGATCGATAAACAGATCCAATTCAAATTAAAAAACACGAATTTTGAAAAAAAATTATCCAAAAGTTTCCTAAAATTAGTATTAATAATTTTGAAAAACCGAATTTGTGAGATGTTTTTGAGCAAAACTGAATATAGATAATAGAAAAGGAAAAAACAATGCTAGCTGCAGCCCACAGCCACTTTGGGCCCAATAGCGCAGTCCGGCCCACCACAAGTGCTCCCAATTATAACCGGCTTCTCCAAGTTTCCGGTAGCAAAGTAGAATGTCTCGACCAGGGTTCACAAAACCGTACTGCGACAACCGAACCGGTTTTCGCGGTACGGTTTTCGTAAAAACCGCTCAAAAACCGAAAGAGTTGAAAATTTTAAAAAAATTAAAACTAATTTGAAAAAAATCGAAAACCGCGGTTTTTCACGACCGAACCGGTTTTCGCGGTACGGTTTTCGTAAAAACCGCTCAAAAACCGAAAGAGTTGAAAATTTTAAAAAAATTAAAACTAATTTGAAAAAAATCGAAAACCGCGGTTTTCGACCGCTTGGTTTTCTCGAAAAACCAACTCGTCCAATGGAATGTTCTTCGAAAACGGTTTTTGACGAAAACTGCGGTTTTTCGCGAAAAACCGCTAACATAATTTTTTCAGAAATTTTAATTTTTTTAAAAAAATTAGAACGGTCTACCGAGCGGTTTTGGATCTCGAACCGGAGCGGTAATGTCGAAAACCACGGTTTTTGAGCGGTTTTTCGCGGTTTTGTGAACCATGGTCCTCTCATCAATTGCAAGTCTGCAACACCTTGTTGCTGTCGCTGGCCAATTTATGGCTGCTAGAGCTCAATTTTTGCCCAGTAACCCTTGATAATCGTTTCCCCATACCTAACATCGAACGGCGCCTGGTATACGATGGCGGCGCCAATTTTCGTGATTTGTTGATCGATTTGTATGTTTCATTTTATTGCAACTCGATTTTTTACTAATATAGAGTTCATGTAGGTCTAACACGGCATATGTGTGATAATGGAAGAACGACGAAACTATATAAAGTGCAAATATTTATTTTCAGTAAGAATATTGATTTCAAATGTTATATGCCATGGACATTGAGTTGTGGATTTGTTGGATTGATTTGTGAATAATATTGAAATGAAAGGTTATTTGTTGAGATATTATTGTAAAATGTGTGCTTTACAACTCGATATTATCTTTAAATGTAGAAAAGGTCATGATAAATTTTTTTTTCATATTTTCATATTTTTTAATACATTTCTAACATTTTTCTTTTTTTTGACCTTTACCGGTTTTTACAAATTTTTTTAGCATTTTTTGTAATTTTTTTCTAATTTTTATTTGAGTGTGCCGATTTTCAATTTAAATCGTTTGAAAATCGGTAAAAATCAGCGGTTTTTTGAATTATTTCACGATGTTTGACCATCGAGTTCAAAAAATCTAACTTTAAATCTCGTTCAATTTTTATTGATTTTCGACCCAAAAAAAATCGCTACAGCGGTACGACCGATTTTCCACTAGGTCCGGTTACTGTAAAACCTCGCGCATCTCATGTGCTTCTAGCCAGCTGCTCTTGGCCATGACCGAGTGAGAATAAGCCAGCTGATATGTCCTTGTCTCGTGCCGCTGATCTGACGGACCATCATCCGGTGCGAAGGAAAGCAATGCAGCCATATCTGCTAACTACGGCTAGCTCGTACTAGTACTCGCTAACGCTGTATCCACAGGAGTTGCAGAAGGTAATGTGCAATTGTGCATTGCGCCAACCTGTTGATTATGTCACTACTGTTCTTGCCCTGTACCTGCAGACTGCAGACACCGCCTTGTTGTGCAAGTGCCCAACTGCCCATGCAATATAAACTGCTTTCACAAAAAGAAAAGAAGGTGCTTCGCTGCATCACTATTTAAAAATTATATAAATATTAAAACATAAGTGAAAGTAGATAATAATTATATATCTTTCATTTATTTTAAAATATGTACAACTTATATTAAGAAATGTAACTTATAGAAGCACCGCTAGAAAGACTCCAAAGGAGAAAAGTTACCCTATCCACTAAATGGGCCAGTAAATAGTAAAAAGAGGCCGAGGAAAAGGCCCAGATTAAATTCTCAAAAGCAATGAACTCGCCTCCCAATATATGGCCCAAATCGACCTAACCGAGCGGTCTAAACACGAAGGCAGGCTCGCCCCCTTTCCCTCCCTTTTTCAGTTTCCATCTTCCGCTAAATCCCAAGGATTAGAGACACAAAGCAGAGAGAGAGAGAGAGAGAGGCGGAACAACCGGACAGACAGAAGGCGCATCATAATTCATAAATGCGGCGAGTCGGTGGATCCAACCCGACCAAACCCCTCCTCCGTAGCGATGATCAGTACTCCGCTATTCCCTCCATAAATACACCCCACCACCGCGCGCTACCCACCCAGCCACCACCAGCACTTACTACCTCCGCTAGCTGCGGCGAGGAGGGGAGGCGGAGGGGGGCTAGGGTTTGGGAGGAGAGATGTGGGCGGCGGAGGCGGCGTTCTCGCGGTCGGGGTCGTGGCGGGAGGCGGAGGACGAGCGGGAGGAGCTGCGCTGGGCCGCGCTGCAGCGCCTCCCCACCGTCGCCCAAGCCAGGAGGGGGCTGCTCAGGTCGGCCGCCGCCGGTGCCGGGGGGGAGGTCGAGGGGGACGACGCGCTCCGCGAGGTCAACGTCGCGGGCCTCTCCTGCGGCGATCGCACCGCGCTCGTCGACCGCCTCCTAGCCGACTCCGGCGACGCCGAGCAGTTCTTCCGCCGCATACGCAGCCGCTTCGACGCGTGAGTAACACATATTCCGTGCATTCGCTCTCGCAACGAACGCTGCATCATCATCATCATCGTGGCTTCCTCGGTGCATGTGTGCGATCGCAAGCGCTCGTGTAGAAGCTTCTAGAATCACTTGCTTGGGTCAGTTATGTGCGATGGCTGGCGCGAGGGCCCACTGCTGCATTGGCTGACAGTGACAGGTGGGGACAACCGGCCGGGGTTGGGAGACTGGGAGTTGCAGTTGCTGCCGCGGGAGAGGTTGCTCGATCCATGTTCTTCTGTGGGCGAAGCTTCCAGACGCGCTTGTTTCGAGAGAGAGAGAGCGCTTCTAGATGCGCATGGTTGGAGAGGCTGACACGTGGGCCTGCATCCTGGCTTCCTTTTGTTTGATTGTTTGTTTTGCGGCTTGCTTTTTGTACCTATAATTTTATAATTTTGTACTATGATTCTGCAAGATAATAATTCAATATATGTATTTGAAATTTACTAAAAGTATAATATAAATAGTTTTAAAGTCTTAAAAATTTCAAACCAGTAAAATTGAAATCAATTCAATAAATAAATTTGGTCTATTAGAGAGGATTTGTAGCACTTTTCAAAATTTTTATGGTGCTGGAGCATACCTAGCAGGCCAGCACCCCTAGTACCGCCCCTGCTTCGTAGTGCTCCCTCTGTTTCACAATTTGAGCGACGGGTCCACCAGCCAGATCACACTGGACTCTGGAGCTGGGTGCTTGCTACTGCTAGTGGTTGCAGACCTGCAGCTAGATTTGCTCAGCTGCTTGTGTTGGCTATGGTTTGGAGTACAGTAAATATTTGAGCTTGCTTCTACTGCTGGTAAATTCTGTTTCTGGGCTCTGGACTGGACTGAAAAGCCTTCGTGTTGTTCGTTTCCGGGCGCTGCATGCAGGGTGCAGGTTGAGTTCCCCAAGATCGAGGTGAGGTACGAGGATCTGACGGTGGACGCCCACGTGCATGTCGGGAGCAGGGCGCTGCCCACCATCCCAAACTTCATATGCAACATGATAGAGGTTGGCCCCTGAAATTATCCACACCTGAAAAAATCCCCTCCTCCCTCCAGTTCTCCTTAAATTCTCCTCGTGAAACAAAGGGTCAAGCGGTTTTGTTACGATGCCGGCATGACTACTTTTCTACCACTTCAGTTTTACTCTGGGTCAAACTGGGTTTTAAGCTGTATATAAGCAATCGCAGATGCTCTCTTGAGGCTTCCTTCTTAGGGAGTTCTTGAAAGAGGTTGCACAGATATCGATTCTAGATTTTGAAATGCCTGTTTTTATTTCTTTGAAAGGCATCTCTGAGACATCTGAGGATCTACCGGGGGGGAAGAGTGAAATTGCCAATACTGGATAATGTTAGTGGGATCATTCGTCCATCTAGGTACTACGCTTGAAGAGTAATTTCTGCTCTCTGGTGCATCTAATAAGCTATGAAAAATTGGATACGTTTTTCTTGCTGCAGAATGACACTGCTTTTGGGTCCTCCAAGTTCTGGGAAGACCACCTTGCTTTTGGCCCTTGCCGGACGGCTAGGTCCTGGACTAAAGGTGTGTCTCGTATCATATCGATTTGATTCCTTTTCTTTGAATTCTTGCAATTCATGAGCAAATCTTTGCTATCTTATCCCATTCGATGAATTCTGTCTCTTTTTTTGTCGCAAATTCTATATCTCTTGATGACAAGAGAAGTGCTAGACTGGTATCTCCTGTAGCCTGAAAATGGTTTTCTGATCAAACGCTCATCTCTCTCATATTAGAATATTGTCTCTGCATTGTAACCATTCTGATAAGCATAATAAGCTTATCAATGATCTTGCAATTTCGTTTCCAAAAAAAAAAAATCAATGATCGTGTAATATGTAGAAAAATATATTATTATTGATTATCAGCACCCAATTTATTGTAGATGTCTGGGAACATTACTTACAACGGCCACCATCTAAACGAATTTGTGCCTCAACGAACATCTGCCTATGTCAGTCAACAAGACTGGCATGCTTCAGAGATGACAGTCAGAGAAACCCTAGAGTTTGCTGGGCGCTGTCAGGGTGTTGGGATAAAGTATGGTAGGTCACCGCACCACAATTTCGTTGGTGTTATTCCTTGATAGTTTCCTCTTTGACATCGATGGACTTGTAGATATGCTTGTAGAGCTTTTGAGGAGAGAAAAGAATGCTGGGATAAAGCCTGATGAGGACCTTGATGTATTCATGAAGGTAGAATACATCCTGCTAGCTTTGGACGTACACACACTAATTCACTGGTGAATATATCATACTTTTCACTCCTACTTTTCAGGCATTAGCTCTTGAGGGTAAGCAGACAAGTCTTGTGGCAGAGTATATAATGAAGGTATGTGATGTATCTCTTTCAGTCGTTTATTTATTTAGTTTGGCCAGTCTCAAACTTTTGCATTTTTATATTTGGACTCCATAGTAGCATGCATGCATTATGGCATTTGTCATATTCTTTTATTCTTTTTTGTTGATCTCATTATTTGTCCTAATTTCTTGTGTGAACCTCCCTTTTGAACTGTTTTATTTAAAATATTATTAGTGCAACTACTGTTTTTTTAAAAGGTTGTTTGTGTGTTCTTTATGGGAAAGTGATTCTTTTTTGGTTTGTTGCTTTTTTACAAGTTCATCAACTTGACCATTCTTTTTTTATAACCTCTTGATTACTTGATTCTGGTGAGATTTCTGAATTGCTAAGTTTGATCTAGCCAAGATTTTAGGGCTGGACATCTGTGCTGACACTATTGTTGGAGATGAGATGATCAAAGGAATCTCTGGGGGGCAAAAGAAACGCCTAACAACAGGTTGCTGCATGTTACCACTATTTATATTAGGGGCATTTGGTGCTGTTGGTTGTTGAACTTGGACAATTTCAATATTTGCATGCTTATTGTGGTGCTCAACTATGCTGATATCGGTTGCTTTTGCAGGTGAACTGCTAGTTGGGTCTGCTCGTGTTCTGTTCATGGATGAGATATCAACTGGCCTTGATAGTGCAACCACATATCAGATTATCAAGTACCTAAGACATTCTACACATGCTCTGGACGGCACTACAATCATATCCCTGCTGCAGCCGGCTCCAGAAACTTATGAGCTATTTGATGATGTTATTCTTATATCTGAGGGTCAAATTGTATATCAGGGGCCACGTGAACATGCTGTTGATTTTTTTGCTGCTATGGGATTCAGGTGCCCAGAAAGAAAAAACGTGGCTGATTTTTTGCAAGAAGTATGTAGTTCTACTCTTTCTATGTTTGTGTATTTATGCCAACTGGGTTTTTCTTGTATATCCACGTTCCTTATGTTGCAGGTTTTGTCCAAGAAAGATCAACAACAATATTGGTGCCACTATGATTATCCATACCAGTTTGTGCCTGTATCAAAATTTGCCCAAGCCTTCAAAACATTTATTATTGGCAAGAGGTTGCATGAGGAATTAGCTGTGCCATACAATAGGCGTCATAATCATCCTGCCGCTCTTTCAACATCAAATTATGGTGTCAAGAGGCTTGAGCTTCTCAAGTCCAACTTCCAGTGGCAGCGTCTGCTGATGAAAAGGAACTCCTTCATCTATGTCTTCAAATTCATCCAGGTATTTTCACTTTCAATTAAGAGATGCATCTAGCAGACTAGCACCATGCCACTTCAAATAAATACATGCAAAGGGCAACTGTAACACTGTTCAACAGTGAACACAAAAAGCATATGCATAATAAAGTGGCTAAAACTTGCTAGGAATACAAACCAAAGACTATATTGGCTTTGCTAATGCATTTGTTGATTTTGCTGCTTTCATATTCTAACACACTCTGAAATGATAGGGAGGTGCTTATATGCATCATTATTTGAAAGTTACACACATATTAAAGTATGAACAAAAAGTAGATGGTGATTACTTATCTGTTTCAAGATTTATGCAACTTGTATTGAGAGGGTTATACATAGACACACTATTCGAAAGGGTAAGTGTTGAGTTGTCATAAATATTAGCACCTTTTTCTGAGGGACCGAAAATGTCGATTAGAGGGGGGAAAGGGAGGTGAATGATCACAAAAAAAAAACCCAAAAGGAACCAACTCAAAACCTCTCTACATCAAAGAAGTTTGGAAAAGCAAATTTTTGGAGAATTTCACCCGGGGGCCGATACTACCGCCTATGTAAGAGCGGTACTGCTGGTGAACAGTAAAATCAGGTGAATGAATAGTAAAATCAGCACGAGTTCAAATCCAAAAATTGATGTAACTTTTGATTGGATGATCCAAAACTTGTGAAACTTTGTATGCACCTTTCTAAGGATGTTAAGAACTTATTTCAACCTTCAATCATAAGGATTCATGTCAAAGTTCTGCCCCTTTTCAAATTTACCGAATGTTGCACCAAAACTAGGTCAAAATTCAAAACTTTGCCTTGAGCTTGCTCGTGGGGATTTGATAATCAAGATGACCTTAGATGGCCTCCCACATGTCACAGCAAATAATTAAAGAAATTTCCCTCAAACGTGCAAGATCAAGATCTACCTCAAAATCTTCTCAACCTAAAAACCGGTTTCTTGGAGAAACTTGGATGATCAAGAAGCTTGACTAGATGATTGAGGAGATGATCTACAGAGGATATATCTATCAATCATACATCCTTAGCTGTACGAGATCAAGTAAGAAAGAAATCACAAGAAAATGTCAAGAGCAAATCAAAAAGAAGATCAAAACTTGAGACAAAACTTGAATATGTAGATGATTTGTATTCAAATCATGAAAAACGTTTACAAAGCCTCTCATCTGAGGGCAAAACTCCCAAGGAGCACTCACACACCCACACAAGAGCACCAAAGTCTTGTGGAAACCCTAATTCTAGGCTTGGTGACTTGGAGTCTCACCCCCTACTACATCTCCTTATATAATGGAGACAACTCTAACCCTAAAACCTAGACACACATGTGGATACCATCCACATTTACATGGGCTAACCCGAAACCAAACACTTCTAACGAATTTTTCACTTACACAAGCAAGCTTTTCAAAGCGGCCATTACATTGACGCTAAATCTGCTCCGTGACCCAAATTTGTGTCCAACTTTACTTTGGTGTGACTTAAACCATTTGGGCCACCGCTGTGGTTTTCTAAACCGCTCAAATGTCGGTATTAGACAAGTTACCAATTTGCCGCAATGAATACAAGTTACCAATTTGCCACAATGATCGGTCTTCTTTCTCCTCGAAGCATCACCCATGCTTCGTCGCTTTCCACTTGGCCCCAATGACTTGCCACCAAGTCTCTCACGCGTTCAGATTCCCCTGAACCGTCCTCGCTTGCTAACAGGCCCAAGTCACTTAATGCGCCACGTGTCCTTGATCGCTTCACCATGACGACGCCGGCTTCCTTGACTCTTCTAGACTTCAACTCCTCCCTAAGCCTAGTCTCGAACCATGCTGTTGCCCACCATGTCCACTAGTGTGCTTCACGCTCCGGCTCCTTGCCTTCTCGGCTCGCAACCACTTCCCGACCTCAGTCATCTTCCGGAATCCCTTGATCATTCTGGACATCAGCTCTCCTAGCCTTGTCCCGGTCCCTCCGCCTTACCATGACCTAACTCCAAAGCCCTGCAACTACACAGACAAACAAACTATCACATAGCACTATTCACAATATATGCAATTAACCAATGCATAACCAAAACAACACAACTCGCTAAAAAGCCGGCACTACCAACACCTAGGGCTGGTAGTACCGCAAGTCCGATACTATCGCTCCTGGTAGACCGATAGTACTGCTCCCACTAAACAACCCTGAGAGAACACATCTCTGGAAAAAAATCTACCACATATTGGAGGCCAGTAGTACCGCACCCCCCAGTACTACCGCCTTTAGGGGCCGGTAGTGCCGCGCTTGAACCGCTCCAGAGAATCACCTCTCTATAAAAAGGCTACTATACTCACATCCGGTAGCACCAGCACTACCACCACTACAAGGCTTGTAGTGTCGCCCAACACTGACTGCACCTTTAATTGCTTCAAATTTAAAATAAAATTCAAAGCAAACTAAAACTTGAGCACCACATGCTCAAACATTGTTAATAACTCATCACATAGACCTTCACATGGTCTTTCATTTTCTGAGTTGGTGTATTAATGTTATCGTAGCATGCTTAAATGTTATGTTATAGCCAGTCTCAAATTTGATAGGTAAAGACTTCTACATCTTGGTGTTTTGACTAAATTACTGTTAACTTTATAGTAAATTGGTAGTGGAATATTTTACTATCTGTTGTCAATGGAAGCTGCTCTGAGCTTGTGGACACAATCAATCCTCTTTTTGTGGCAGCTTTTACTTGTTGCCCTTATCACAATGACGGTGTTTTTTCGATCAACAATGCACCGTGATTCAGTTGATGATGGGATCATTTATCTTGGAGCCCTCTATTTTGCCATAGTGATGATTCTGTTTAATGGATTTACTGAAGTCTCGCTGTTGGTCACGAAGCTTCCTGTTCTTTACAAGCACAGAGACTTGCACTTTTACCCACCATGGGCTTACACGCTTCCTTCTTGGCTCCTGAGCGTTCCAACCTCACTAATTGAATCAGGAATGTGGGTACTTGTAACATACTATGTGGTTGGTTATGATCCCCAATTTACAAGGTAACCGACATCACTTTTGCTCATTTTGCTTTCTGCTCAAAGCTTCGGAGATCTTTTCATTTGAAGACTGGTCTTAATTTGTCATCTGCAGATTTCTGGGACAATTTTTGTTGCTTTTCTTTCTCCACCAAACGTCTTTGGCTCTTTTCCGGGTCATGGCATCTTTGGGCCGAAATATGATAGTTGCTAACACCTTTGGATCATTTGCTTTGTTGGTTGTTATGATCCTTGGAGGATTCATTATAACCAAAGGTTGAACTTCTCTGAGACATTGTTATCTACTTGAGAGTATATTTCAAGATTATATATCTAACATGTTGCAACCCGTTCCTAAATTTCTAACAGAAAGCATACCAGTCTGGTGGATTTGGGGTTATTGGGTATCTCCTATGATGTATGCACAAAATGCTATTTCTGTAAATGAATTCCATGGGCATTCTTGGAGCAAGGTAACACTTATTTTACCCCCATTTTAATCCCCTTCTATGTATGCCAACAAAGGCACATCGTGGCAGCAATCTGTTATATTTTCCTAGTTTAGTCGTATGCAACACCCAGATATATATGGATATTTGTGAGGCAATACTATGAAACACCAAAATTACTTAAGATATATTCTTCTTCTTATGAACCTAAAATAAGACATTTTTATTGAGAAAGTTCTTACTAGCCTTACATGGTGCAAGATTTGTCACTAATACTCACTGTATTGTGCTTTAAACAATGCCAGCAATTTGAAAACCAGAACGTCACATTAGGTGAAGCGATACTCACTGGATATGGGTTATTCAAGGAAAAATACTGGTTTTGGATCGGTGTTGGAGCATTGTTTGGTTATGCAATTGTTTTAAACATCTTATTTACATTGTTCTTGACACTTCTCAACCGTAAGTAATCACTTCTCAACCGTAAGTTATCTTTTAAGATCTGCACAACTTGAACTTATTCAAAATAGTTTCTCATTCTCATAAGTGTTTATCCTTCACAGCTATCGGTAATATGCAAGCTGTTGTGTCCAAAGATGAAATTCGGTGCAAAGATTCTAGGATGAAGAATGATAGAGTAGCTCTAGAACTAAGATCTCACCCGCATTCAACTTCACTAAATGGTAATGCTAGATGAATGAAATATTTGGTTACAGTACTTACATCACAAGATCTTTTTCTCCTTTTACTAGTGTGGCTCTTAATCATGGATATTTGACTGTGTTGCAGGGCTTAATCTGAAGGAACAGAAAGGCATGGTGTTACCTTTTCAACCCCTTTCTATGTGCTTTAAGAATATCAACTACTACGTTGATGTACCAGTGGTATGTCAGAGGTGGCTCATATGTATGACTGAAATATTTTAGAAAAAAGATAAATAATCCATTCATTCATAATCCAGTTTTGCTAGCAGGAATTGAAAAAACAAGGTATCGCAGAAGACCGTCTGCAGTTGCTTGTTGGTGTCACTGGAGCATTTAGACCAGGGATACTAACAGCACTTGTTGGAGTCAGTGGCGCTGGCAAAACCACTCTCATGGATGTTTTAGCTGGCCGGAAGACTGGAGGACTCATAGAAGGAAGCATCACTATATCTGGGTATCCTAAGAACCAAGAGACTTTCACTAGGATCTCCGGTTATTGCGAACAAAATGATGTGCATTCACCTTGCTTGACTGTGATTGAGTCTTTGTTATACTCCGCATGCCTCCGGTTGCCTTCTCATGTTGATGTTGACACTCAAAGGGTAAGCCTTGCATAAGTTCTGTGTTTGGTTATACTAGACATTACCATTTTGTCATTTTGATCCCCGCTGGTTCTTATCATAGGTTTTTGTTGAAGAGGTGATGGAACTTGTTGAGCTGAATGCGTTAAGTGGTGCTCTTGTTGGCCTACCAGGAGTAAATGGTTTGTCTACGGAGCAACGTAAAAGGTTAACGATAGCTGTGGAGCTTGTTGCAAATCCTTCTATTGTGTTCATGGATGAACCTACATCAGGTTTGGATGCTAGATCTGCAGCCATTGTGATGAGAACTGTACGAAATATTGTTAATACAGGACGGACAATTGTGTGCACCATCCATCAGCCAAGTATCGACATATTCGAGTCCTTTGATGAGGTTTTTTTTCTTTATAACTATCTGCTTTTAACAATGTATGCGAAATAGAAATTAATTTCCTTTCAGACCTGACCTATGGAAGTTTCATTGATCTTACATGTTGCTTATCTTTGTACTACTATGCATTAAGAAGATTCCACCATTGTCCTATCCTAACTTTGTATGCTGCTCAGCTTCTGTTTATGAAGCGTGGAGGGAAACTTATATATGCTGGTCCCTTAGGCTCCAAATCACGCAATCTGGTTGAGTTTTTTGAGGTATGCTCTGCAGTATGTGTTTTCTCACTGACGAAACTTGGACAAGTCACTGTACTTACATCGTCAAGTTTACAAGTAGGCAATTCCAGGAGTGCCTAAAATCAGGGATGGCTATAATCCTGCTGCATGGATGCTGGAGGTCACCAGTACTCAAATGGAGCACATTCTTGGAGTGGATTTTGCTGTCTACTATCGGCAATCGAAATTATTTCAGTAAACACAAAGTCCCTTTTAATCTCTCTATGATTTTGAGTCACTTTCTCACCACTCATTCCTGTTTGTGTTATTGCATTTCAGGCAAATCAGAGAAATGGTTGAGACCCTGAGCACACCGAACAGCGAATCGAAAGAACTTACTTTCGCCACCAAGTACGCTCAACCATTTTTTGCTCAGTATGTTGCTTGCTTATGGAAGCAAAACCTATCATACTGGAGGAATCCTCAATACACCGCTGTTCGATTCTTCTACACTGTCATCATTTCCCTGATGTTTGGGACGATTTGCTGGAAATTTGGCTCTAGAAGGTATGTCGACTAATGGTTCTGCCAGCAATTTTCCAGCACACCTGTACATAGTTGTCTTTCCAGTGAACTGAGCATGATGTCGCTGTATATTGCCAGGGAGACCCAACATGATATATTCAATGCCATGGGTGCCATGTATGCAGCAGTACTTTTCATAGGAATTACTAACGCCACTTCTGTTCAACCTGTGATTTCCATCGAAAGATTTGTATCATACAGAGAGAGAGCCGCTGGGATGTACTCAGCATTACCTTTTGCATTTTCTCTGGTATTTTCTTGTCCAGAGCTCTTATTCACGCAGCATATGTAGTCATATCGTGAATAGGGCTAAAACGTTGTTCTTCGGCAGGTTACTGTGGAGTTCCCTTACATTCTTGTGCAATCACTTATATATGGCACGATCTTCTACAGTTTGGGTTCATTTGAGTGGTCAGCAGTGAAGTTCTTGTGGTATCTGTTCTTTATGTACTTCACTTTGTTGTACTTCACCTTCTATGGCATGATGACAACGGCGATCACTCCAAACCATACGGTTGCACCTATTATTGCTGCTCCATTCTACACGCTGTGGAATCTCTTCTGTGGATTTATGATCCCAAGAAAGGTATGGGAGAAATAGCACATCCATAATTTGCACCTAACGTCCTCTCGCTGATTTCACAAGACCTATCAATAGCTTTTGTCCTACAATGACCTTTTTTTTAAAACAAGCCTACAACTTTATCCTTTTGCATTTGACAGCCCAATACGAGTCAAGTCTTAGAGTATGTTATTTAAGAAAGAACTTTGTTCTTGTTTCACTCTAGAGTACAAAAGCAATTGAGATGTGCTTCTATGTATTACTATTTGAATTACTATTTGAAAGTTGTACAATTATTAAAGTATAAACAAATGGTAGATGGTGATTACGCACCATTTCGCTTGTTTCAAGTTTTATACTACTTATATAAGGAGGAGGATGCATAGAAATACTACTCAAATCAATTTCATGGAATACCCAGGAAAACATTACTTTAAAGTAATATTTTTGAGAGGATAACACAAATTGATTGTCCTAGGCGGGCTCTAATATATTGTTGAGTTGGGCTTTACATAGCTAGCTGAATTTCCTGTACATCTGTGTGGCTAGACGTAACAATAATATGTTTATATGTAAGTATTAGAGCTGTACTTGTTATACATACAACTATGATACTTAATTATGATAGAAATACAATTTTATAAGGTGTATTCCTTATACAATTATAACAACTCTTGTATCTATACCTGTTTAATCTGCACAGCTATAATCTATACTCACCACAGTCGATGGTGTAGATCTTTCTCTTTTTTTCTCCAATTAACGTGAGCAAACATGGTGGCTTCTTTTTCTATCGTTTTAATAACTACCAGAATTTTCCGTACAATTGTGGGGCTAGATATTGCAACATATTGTATTTGTTATATAACTCTATTGCCTTTTAGAAATATAATTGTATTTGTTATACAATTGTAATAGTTGTAATTTCTGTACATGTAATCATCTTCATCTTTATAATCTGGTCCCACCAAAATAAGTCTTATATATATTCTCTTTTTCTCTTGATTAATAAGATAATTTCTAGGATTTTTTTTCAGATTCAAGGATTATTGTGGGATTTTCTAGACTTCAAAGCTAAATACGTACTTTGAATATCACTAGTTTTTTTAGATATATAGATAGATGTAATAGATGTATCAGGCCATGTGGGCTTATTAGATCAGTGAGGTCACTGTGCATAACAATGTAAGCACGCACTATACACTAGACTTGCCCCCCCCTGGGCGCGCGCGGAAGTTGACAATTTTAGGACATGTTTGTTCCAGCTTTGGATTATCTAAAATCTGATTCTGAATTGTAGGTTGTAGAGAATCTGATTTTTAAAAAACTGAAATCCAAAAGCACATATGAAGTGAATTGTGGATTTTAGTGTATATGGGTGGGCTGGATTATGAGAATCGGATTATAGAATCAGCCTGTTTGTTTTTTATTCTGCTTTTGGGGCCAGAATCTATAATCAAAAGCTAAAACAAACATGCTGCCTTAGGCCATGTGTTGAATGTGCGAAGCACAGCATTGATGTCACATTATTTGTACATTGACAGTTCCGTGTACAGTTATAACGGCTCTCACATGTCTATATTGCCCTGTTATAATCTATACCCCCATATTCGAAGGTGTAGGTTTTCTTTTTTTCTTTGATGAACATCATAACTTTTAGCTTTTGAGAGCAATCGTGATGGTTTCTTTTTCTATTGTTTTAATAACATGGTAGATGTATCAGGCCACGTGGGCCTAATAGATCAGTGAGATCACTGTGCACACCGACGTAAGCACAGTAGGCTGGGCTTGCTGAATTTTTTTTAGAGGGTATTTTTAGGCCATGTTTAGACCGCGGCAAGGACGTCGTTGATGTCACGTTATGTCACATTATTTGTGTGTTGGCAGTTCATTGTTGCAGGCTTGATCGTTTACCCCATCTACAAAAACACTGATCGTTAATTTACCTTTTGATTTTCGGTTAATGCAGCGGATTCCTGCCTGGTGGAGGTGGTACTACTGGGCCAACCCGGTGTCATGGACGCTCTACGGCCTTCTTACCTCCCAGTTCGGCGATCTGGACCAGCCTCTGCTCCTCGCGGACGGCATCAGCTCGACGAGCGTGGTGGTGTTCCTCAAGGAGCACTTCGGATTCAGGCACGAGTTCCTCGGCGTCGTCGCGGCGATGGTCGTCGGCTTCTGCGTGCTCTTCGCGGTTGTCTTCGCTCTGGCGATCAAGTACCTCAACTTCCAGCGGAGATAAGGGCTAAGCCCGCCGGCCGCTCATCAACCCAAACCCAATGTACAATGTACTGCATCGATCGCGCATTTGTTCAGAAACATTCTACTGCTACATAATTTTCGATCACGAGAGGTGTGAGCCAAGCGAAGCAGTACAAAAAAAGGAGAGCTAGAGAAGAACAACAGTATATCTAGTTAACTGCTGCAGGCTGCAGAGTGCATCTGTGCGTGTATTGCTACAATTTCCACCCTCCATCGTTGTACGGTTCCACTAAAATATTCCTTGGAACCTTTTCCCGCGCCCACAAGCGTCCGCCCTGCGCCCATGGATGTTCGACACCCGCGTCTTTATTTATCGCTGTGGCAATGCAGATTGCCCGTCCTTGATTTTTTCAAATAATATATATTTTAACAAATTACAGAAATAATGCGACGAAACAAATGACATAAATAGATCTCTATTGCCAATAAGACTGGCAAAATGCTATTGTGGTGTCTAGCAATGATCTATGTTGCTGTTTGGAATGACAATAGCTCTTCAGTTGCCGTTTTGATTGGTGATAAAGCTAACAGCCAATTGAAACAGTGATAGACGTTCTATCACCGTCTGAAAAGGTGATAGGACTCCTATCATCATTTAAATTAATGATAGAGATCCTGTTGTCATCTCAATTAAATACAAAGAACCTATAACCAATCCAAACGCCGAAAGAGGACATGTCACAGGGGCGAATCTAGCAAAAAATGTGGCTGGGTCAACACTAAGTCACTAACTTATAGCATAGCCATATAATAGGCAAATAGCATGCACAGACAAGAGAAAAAATTATAGAAAAATATAGTTGATAACAAAAATAAATATTTTCTACAAAAATGGTTACCTCAATGGCTCTTTTATAGTTGTTCCCTTCGTTTTTTCATCTTCTACAAAAGATCTATCACATCGCCATTTGGAATTGTGGCTAGAAAACCTTGCTCCACAAAGCAAATTATGGAGTCATTTATAAACTGATCGCCCATACGATTGCGTAACACCATCTTCACAATTTTCATCGCTGAAAAACACCTCTCAACTGATGCAGTTGCAATTGGTAGAACTAACACTAGCTTGAGGAGCTTATAAACTAAAGGAAAAGAAAGATGTTTCTTTGTATCCACCATCAATTTAGCAAGTTCAGAAATAGTGCTCAAATCGGCAAATCTTTCATCTGCTCTCACATTATCAATGTAGATAGGAAGCTCAAGACTAAGATCCTTCAGCTGCATTGAATTGAAATCATCTGGATAGGACTTAGCCAACTCCATTAAGCTCTCAAGGCTAAAAGCAAGAAACAAATCACTGGGACTAAAAGCAGCCATTTGTGTAAGCAAATTAGAATTAATCTCATTGAAATGATCATTAAACTCTAAAAGTTGTAAGTCCATGACAACATTCAAGCAATCGTATCTATAATGTTGATAGTACGATTGGTTTTTTGCCTTGGTTTATGTCTATCTATAAATCCTTCTCCCATCTCCAACTTTAGAGTACGTACCATGTTCATCACAAAAGGAGTATACCGTCTCCAATAGGGATTTCCAACCATCATCTCTAATTTGCTGAATTTTTTGTTTAGTTTTCTCCACCTCCAACATAGCCTCTAAGATATCTTGATCTTTCCTTTGTAAACACAATGATAAAGCACTTGCATGTCCTAAGATAAGCAACATCAAATGCAAATGAAACACAAAGTCAAAATCCTTTAGATAATTTAAGAGTCCACGGGCTTGTCGTTTTTTCCCATCATTTGGGCCATCTTTTTCAACATATTGGAGCACTTCAATAATAGAAGGAAACAGATTGTTGATGCTCTTAAGGGTTTTATAGTGAGAACACCATCGAGTGTCTCCCGCCCTTTGAGGAGATTGCTCTTGATTTAATCCTATTCCACTACTAAGTTGACCACTGCCAATGGCTTCTCACAGTCTCTTGTTGACTTTTTCTAATCATATCTTTCCGCTTGCAAGAAGCTCCAACTATATTAAGCAAAAGATTCACCATGTCAAATAAGTCACTAATATCATCATTCTTTTTAGCTACTGCCACAATGACTAGCTGAAGTTGATGGGCAAAGCAATGAACGTAATATGCCGAGCTATTCTCTCTCATTATCAAAGCTCTTAAGCCGTTAAACTCACCTCTCATGTTGCTTTCTCCATCATAACCTTGGCCTCTAATTTGTTTTATATTCAATCCATACTTAGAAAAGAGATGATCAATATTAGATTTGAGACAAAAAGCTGATGTCTCTTTTACATGAACAACACCAATAAGTCTTTCTTTAATTAATCCATACTTGTCAACATATTGCAAAACAACAGCCATTTGTTCCTTATTAGAAATATCAATAGACTCATCGACCATCAAACAAAAGACATCACCACCAATTTCGTTGATGATATATTTCACTATGATCTATAGAAAACACAATAAACATTATTCAATAATGATACTAAGATTGGAAAATTTTGTAAGTAGAATAAAAATAAACAAGACTGTTTTTATTTTATTACCTCAACAAAACAATTAGCGATGTCCTTCTGAATTGTTGGAGATACCATTTGTTTATTTAAATGAGCATTTCTCCACACAACTCTCTTCACCTTATCATTTTGTTCTGCCACAAGTTTGACCAACTCTAAAAAATTTCCCCTATTATTAAAGCCTTTTGATTCATCGTGGCCACGAAAAGCTAAACCTTGATGCAACAAATATATAGCTGCATTAATGGAAGTATTCAATCAAATACGATGCTCCTCTCTAGTGACTTGACTCTGCTTGTTGAGAACAACAACAACTGACTGGTCTTGTTTCAACAAACTGTTAGCTCTTTTCACTGCCACGTTGTGGAAACTATTACACTGACCAACATGAGTTTGAAGCCGATCTGACTTGTTCCATCAAAAAAAAACCTTCCGTTACGAATGCATCATTTCCACCTTGACCTTTAATGCAATCTCTGAACAAGTAGCAATATAAACAAAATGCTTTATCGATTTTCTCGCTGTACTCAAGCCAATCATATTTGGTGAACCATTATGGATTAAACCGATGTAAATGGTTTGATATGTTTCTTTGTGGATACATGAAACCATCTTGTGGCCTATACGGACCTCTAATCAAATATCTTCGCCTGATCTCATCTTGTAGTTTTGGTCCTATGTATTCCGATATTCTCTTCCTATCAGCTGAATCATATGGAAGGTCATCTAAATTTACCTCTCTCGATGACAGCGGCAAAGAGGGAGTGTTGCTATTTATGTTAGATCCCCCTCCATCTCTACTTGATGCTCCACCATCATGATCGTCACTATCTGCTGCTGGTGACTCCCAGGTAGTAAAGACTTTAAAAGAAACCAGGTAGTAAAAGGCAAGACTTTAAAAGGTTGTAATCTGAGAAACAAATATTTAAAAGGAAAAACTTTAAGGTCAGGTAGTAAAGAAACTAGGTGACTCCCATTTTTGGAGCAGTTTAATGTGAGTAAAATCACAATTCTTAAGTCTGGGTTCCTATATTTTAAAAGATGAGACTCAAGTTAGGTTTTGGGAAGATACCTGGTTGGGAAATTTACCATTGAAATCTCAATTCCCTTCCCTGTTGAATATTGTTAGGAAGAAGCACGTAACTGTAGCTGAGGTCCTTGGTTCTCCCTCTCTAAACGTGTCTTTTAGGAGATTCTTAGTGGGGAATAATTTGAGAAACTGGGGGATTCTAGTAGCGAGAATGATGAATGTTAGCTTACAGGGAGGGACTGATTATTTTAAGTGGCATCTCCATAATAATGGAATGTTCTCGGTAAAATCCATGTACAATTATCTGGTTAACAATGGAATTCAAGTATCACAGGAGATTTGGCGGACTAGGTTACCATTGAAGATTAAAATCTTCTTATGGTACATCAAGAAGGGTGTGTTATTGACTAAAGATAATTTAGTGAAGCGCAATTGGCATGGTGATAAGTCTTGCTGTTACTGCAGGACAACGGAAACTATTCAACACCTTTTCATAGACTGTTGCTATGCCAAATTTCTGTGGAGAATAGTATACATGACTTTGGGTATTGGCCCACCTGACAATATTCAACATTTATTTAATGGGTGGGTGAAACAGGGGTGTCAATTCAGGTTTCTGTATTACTATCAGGCGCAGCCGGGATTTGTTGGGCCTTATGGCTCACAAGGAATGATACTGTTTTTGACAAGAGTATACCCAAATCTTTCTTGCAGGTCTTGTTCAGAGGAACGCACTGGCTTCGCACATGGGCCAAATTACAGTGAAGTGAATCGACTAAAGAGGGTCTTTTATATGTTTGTCGTCAGCTGGAGTCGGTAGCTTTGCAGTTATTTGCTAATCTTGGTTGGCCTTTTGTGGCTAGGATTGGTTATCCTGTTTGATGTTTTGGTGTTCTTGTCGAAACGGTGTTTGATTTCGAGTCTGTAATAAGCGTGGTTTCATTCTCTCGTTGAGGGATGAAGCCGGAAATATATTTTTCCATTATCTAAAAAAATCTGCTGCTGGTGGAAGCTTTCTTTTTAAATATCATTCCATAAAATTTTTACTACCTGTGATTCTCAAAACAAAGACAAAATTTTAGTGATTCTCAAAACACCCCTAAACTATCAAGATGAATTAATCAAGATGATTCGTATTGCACAATTACCAGTACCACAGACTTCAACTCTTCAAGTCACAGCAAACGTGCAAGCTGCAAGCACTGCGACACGCCAGCCGATTCCAACCTCCACGAGCTTGACGTTCTGGCCGCTTTTTTTTTCTTTTGCTCGGCCGCCGTCACAGGAGGAGGAATCGAGGAAGAATTGAAGAAACGAAACGCCTGGCAAAAGAACCTCCAGTCCTCCACAAGAGGAACCTCTCCACCTTGGTAAACGAAACGTCACGGGAGGAGCCTCCACCTAGGCATTTGGCAAACGAAACGTCCTGGCCACTTTTTTTTCTTTTGCTCCACCTTGGCAACTGATTGGACAGCCCGCTAGATAACAAGATGGGCTTTAATTTCAACACAACAATGACCAGCCAAAGAACATCAGGGCCATGATTGGGGTCATCAAAAATTACTCGGTGGGGTCATATACTAATATACCTAGCTAATTACATGGTCTTAATTAGAAGACACTGGTGTCAGTTGACACCATCCAAATACATTGGATCCGCCCTTGACATGTCATCATTTAAATAGGTGATAGAGGTTCTATTGTGAATTGGATTGGTGACAGGACCTTATATGAATTTTTAGAAATAAAAATGTTACAAAATAGTCCATACCGATATATGAAGAAAAACAAACACCCAAATTAGCAATGTGTTGGAATGGAGTAATATTTTTCTTAAGTGAAGAATACCACAATTGGCCCTTTCTATCGTGTAACCGAGGAATTCGTTGTATGTATGCAAGGATGTTAATTGATGTATTTTGTTTGAACAAACAAGATGAAGCCTGGTATAACATTTCATAATAAAGGAACAAATTACATGACACGTAGAGTTTGGCTCGGTGCATATGTTTGTCTTGCTACTAGCACGATACAAATGATGACATGCACAAACCATCAATAGAAACTATAGGTAAGATACATTTGCGAATTTTAGAATTGAAATTAGTCGAGGGATGGAAAATAATCCAGGCTTGCGGTCATAGATCTTATGCAGTCGGATCCATTGGTGACTTTCCTTTGGATTTCCCGCGGGTGTATACCTTGGCTTTCTTCCGATTGCTCCCGTATGTATTGACCCAAAACTAGGCTTACAGGTCCACCTTAGGCTTCTCCTGGCCTTCAGCTATGGCATCGTGAACCATTAGCTCCTTTTGCTTGGACAAAAACTCACTACATGACCCCTAGAACACTGCCGCTTCGCTATCCGGTGCCTTTTCTTTGTCTAACGGGTGAAGACTTCAGGCACGACAGAGTAGTTTAGCCAATTTTTTTGTTCAACGAACACACTGTTGTACTTATCAAGCCCATTGATCCATTAGAAGTAGTACGTCTCCACATCATCGGATTATGTATGGATGAAGTTAGCGGTACAAAAAACACAACATGCATTGTGAAATATATGACTTATGCGGATGTCTCCGTACATGTAGAAAGCCTGGCCGATGATGTTTGGATGTATGGATTGAATGATCCATGTTGGATTACCGCAATCACAGTTTGGGCATGGAAACTCTGGTGGCACAGATGCATCCTTGAAAGAACAATATGGGTAAATATTCGCCTTCTTGGCAAACCACTTCCACTTCTAGAGCATCGCTTCATAGTCCAATATCCTCAACCCCAGTGGTGTGGTGGAGTGTATCCCATGTGGTAGTGTCTCTAGTGGAGTGTTTGCCATAGTGGTGGAGTGTCCCTGATTTTGTAGGCGATTTGTGTATAGTGGTGCGTTGTAAATTTTATGTAATAGTGATGTGAGCTATCGACAATATGACATGAGTTGTCAGCTGGTGGGAGTTGTCAGCTGGTGGGAGTTGTCAAGTCACTGAGGAAAGCTAGTGTGAATTGTTAAGTCAAACACTTACAACACCCACATAGAGTACCTATCATCAGGACAACGTGGATGCGGCTAGTTCTTCTAATAGTGGTAGGCACAGTTGTAGCTTGGATTGGCACAGTAACAGTAAGGGTGGTAGTCGTTGCTGCGGTGGATTACCTCCGCATTGTTCCTCTGTCTCTGGAGCTCGTCGTTGTTGATCTTCTCCATCTGGAGCTCCTCTCGCAATTCGTCTAACCGTATAAGAGTGTGCGGATGTAAACCATGGTAGGTATACAATACGATGGGTCCACCCACTTAGTGAATATGTAATCCGCGGTTTGCAAGGAAAAGTAGGTGTTAACGAGTGATGATATAGCGATACATGTGTGGAAGTATATGTGCAAAATGAAGTAGTTAACATGAATAGAGGACAAAAAAGATGTCCTAGGTTCAACCGGTTGTCGCAAAAGCTTGGACTACCATATCGAGGTTATGCTTGCATTGTGGCCAATACTCAGGGAGGTGTGTGTAGTCATAGAACAGATTTCTAGTGATATATGATTCTCTGGTTTTGAGAGGGAGATCAGAGACTGGTATGCATCCCACTCTACCAGAAGCCCTCCTCACATTCAACCTGCTCATTACGACAACATTCATCATATGACACTGCCTTATAATCGTGGCCTTTGGTCTCTATTCGTTCCACCAAAGCTTCAACCTGTCCACCTTCTTCTGTAATGCCCATAGGTTTCTACATCTTCGGTATGGAAAGATCTACATCCTCAACTTATATTGAGTCATCACCACCTTCCACATCTTGGCTCATAATGCACAAGTGATTCTGGCTCGATTGCCCAACTTCTTCAACTTCATCACTGATGACCTCTTTGTGCATCACGAGTTGAATATACTTTCTCAAATGCTTGTGCCAGCAACACTAGAGGCCATCCACGATCCTTTGTCAATCGTATGTATGAGCTCCATGACTTTTGACTCTTCAATTTCACTAACTCCTAGTACATGCGCTACCATACACGAGTACCAACACCGTGCAACTTCTTATCACTCAAAGCATGGTCCGATGAGAACATCTAGTACAAACATATCATAACGGTGCACTAGGGACGCTTGTTTGCACGTGACAGGCTAGCTGTTACACTTTGAAAATTACCCAATTCAACCCCTTCTGAACACATATGTAGAATCTCTTCTCTATAGTGTATTTTGAAATGTACTCTCTCATCTATATGTGTCAAGCATTTTATCCAAAGTTATTACGTGAACAATCACTATGCCTACCTATCACAACAAATTAATCAAACCACTATTCCCTGGATGCACATACCAATAGAGAATAAAGAGCATATAAGATTGAATAAAATCCTATCATGACTATTTCTCTGAACATGAAAACCCTATACATTGTAGCACAAAACGAAAAAAAACATAACTAGTTTTTGGACCAAAAATTCATGAAGAATATGCAATGGTCCATGATTTTCACTCTATGTTCATTTATCTCAAAAATAATATATTATGCAATTTTGTGTTTTTCTTCATTTGTTCCCACTTATTTCCAAAAGATTATTATTAAAGGCAACAAAGTTTTAATTTTTTAGAAAATATAAATGCTATAAATTTCTTGAAACTATTTTTTTTTCAAATTCTAGTCCGTGTCAACAACATCGCAAATCGCATTTTTTTTAGAATTTTGTGAGTTAGATTGCCAATTTTCAAAATTGGAAACGGATTTTGAAAATTGTCTAAATTGGTTTGAGCATCAGAATCCATATTAAAAAAATTGCCTGGATTGGTCTAAAACTATTGGATTGTTTTTCACCCCCATTTATAGTACTACATTTCTACACCATAATACAACTACATATCTACACAACTGCATAGCTATACAGCTATATTTATACACAACTACAAATCTAATTCTTTGGATTGCTAACCTACCATGGTTTTAAAATATAAGAGGCAATGACAATAATAAAAAGCAATGATAATAAGACGCAAAAAGAAGTCAAATTCAAAAATGAATTAGAATTGAAGGTTCTCATGATGAAAATACTTTTATTTACTAATTTCTTATTGCTTAAGTTCATTTATTTTATCATAGATTTTAAGGTTTATATTACGCGGTGTTATGCTTTTAATAGGATTAAGATGCAAAGTATATTAGAATAGGATTATTTCTATAGAATAGGATAGCCTTGCCTTAGGGAGCAATTTTAAGCTAGACTTACTAGCATTAGTGTTTATTTGTGATATTGTATTCATTCCCTAGTCTTATGTAATTTTAAAGTTTATGTTATAAATTATTAGATTTCGTTTTAGGTTTGTGGTTGCAATTCACATAGATATGCAACCATTTTTGTAGCATTAGCAGGTCTTGACCCTGGAAGTGTCTTGAAACTAGTTTTACGTGTTTTAGCTTTTCTTTGTGAAAGTTGTTAATGTTTTAGTTTTTATGTATATAAAAAATGAAATCTGTTAAATTTAAATTAAATCAAACATTAGATCTTTTTTGCAGATTAATATGGTCTTGGCCTTAGGAATGTTTTGAAATTGGTCCTATATGATCTAACATTTATTTGTGACATGATATGTATGTATGTATGTATGTATGTATGTATGTATGTATGTATGTATGTATGTATGTATGTATGTATGTATATGAAAGCATGTTCCTATTAGGGGGCTAAGTGCTAAACTTAGGACTAATCATAACGATTTCTATTGTACCAAATGGTCTGGTCCTATAGGTGTACCTACTGGTTTTATACCTATTATTATTTATTTATGAGAGTTACGCAATGTTGGTCTTTTGCACATGGAAGATAAAGCTATATAGAAACTTTGTTCAAGTTAAGTTGTACATCAAATATATTTTCTAGAATTAGATGATATGATCTTGTAGAATGTTTTAACTGGTTTCTTTTATATAAACATTGTACTATATGGCCATATATTAACTTTATATACCGAAAGTCCATTATAACTTTAGTTCAAACTTAATCAAATGTGAAGTACTTTTGCTTAAGCAGGTATATTATGGTCCTAATAAGGTTTATAAACTAGTTTTCACAAATTTAAGAGATTAATGGCTATAGTTACTACTACATGACTTTTCTATGACTATTATCCAACTTATAAATGGAAACTAACGCTGGCTAATGTCAAATATGATTAAATGGTCTTGTACTATGGAGTGTTGAAAAGCTGATTTCATATATATTTTCCTTTATTCTATTCATATGTGTATTGAAAACAAGGTTATATACAAACTTGATTTAAACTTAATTAATTCTAAAATATTTTTGCATAAATAGGGGTATTATGGTCTAAACTAGGTCTAGGTATTGTTTTTACCAAAATTTGATTCTATTTGCACTATGTATTGCTATTTGAATTTTATATGTATTAATTAAAACCTATTTACAAATTTAATTCAAACTAGGTTCAAATATAAATGTTTTTTCATAAATGGATTCATTTTGGTCTAAAAAATTTTAGAAAATTTATTTCACTATTTTAGGAGTTAGGGTTTTCAAGTTTTGCATAGTGACCATATTAGGGTTTTATACAAATCTTTATTCGAATAATTCAAACTAGGGTTCAACATTAAATATTTTTGCATATTCAGAAACTATATGATTTATCACAAATTTAGAAATTTGTTCCACTGGATTTGGGGCTATATTGTGAAAGTTATTACAATTTCAATTATGTTGATTTGAATAATTTTCAGAGAAACAAGAGAATACGTTTCCTACACTAGAAGGCATATTTACCGTTTTGAACACTCCTGTCTCATGCCTTGTTGGCAACCTGGGCCCATCGGTCAGTGAGGGAAAACAGAGTAGGGTGACGGGTGGCCTTGCCAGCGGTGAGGGAGCGCACAGCTCGGCTAGCCAGTGGCTCAACGAGCTAGAGGGGGTCGAAGGGAACTCGAGGGAGTGCTCGGCGGCGGTGGAACGGTGCCACAGCGGGCTGGCACTGATGACCAACGGCGGCAAGCTCGTCCAATCGGGGAACTAGCAGACGAAGTCAAATTAGGTGCGAGTGAGCTTGAATTGAGCATTAATGAAGCCATAGGGTTCCAATTTACCTATTGGTTAGGGCGGAGAATGGCGTGAAGCTCCACCACCGTGAGTTGGCCGTGAGGGAGACGAACTAGGGTGCGACAATAATTCTATCAGAGGGGGCTGAAATTGAGAGGTTGGGCAAGCTTAGGAAGTTGCAGGGAAATTCTGAGTTGAATGAATTCAAGGGAGCCTCACCGAGCGGCGTCAATCAATTGTTCCCCCTTCTTGCAAAACTCTTGGTAATGGCGGCAATTGGTGGTGATTCGAGTATGGCAATTGGCGGTGGAGGTACTATGGGTGATCTCGGGGGCCTTTTATATGTGAACAAGGTGGTGTCGACGAGTGTGAAATGGTTTTGCGATTACGGCCGGGAAGCAGAAGCGTCAGTGCACGGGTTTCTCTGGTTCATGGCCATCGCAGGGCATGCCCAGGGCAGGGTAAGGTAAGAGCAGACCATGGTAGGGTATGCAGTAGGGCAAAGCTCTGGCGACGTGCTTTGGAATGGCAAAGGCGGTTGGCGCAGGGAGGAGCTCGGCTTTGACTGAGAACAGGGAGGAAGGGAGGTGCGGTACGGGGAAAAGAATGCGAGCTGAGCTTGAGAAAGAAGACAGGGGTAGAGACTGCCAGGTGGGCCAGGATAAGGTTTGGTCCCACACGGCAGTGAAGGAAATGGGAGACAACTAGAAGCTCAAACCTGAATAGATAAGGATTTGGTTATTAATTGAGCCATCAATTCTTGTATAAGAATTTTGTAATTTTTTGTGTGTGAACTTTGGTCAATGCTTACCATCTGGTAAAATTTTCAGCTCAAAATCTTTTGTGCGCAAAATTTAAAATTCTAGCGAACCTGTTGTTCAGATTTTCTCTTTTCTGTTTTTGATTTTTCTGAAAACGCTATGAAGCCTATTTAATTTGCCAATTTTCTTGGGTGATCCCATGGATATTTAAGGTTTCCATAAAATTTTCAGAAGATGATCCACTCTAGAAATTTTTATTAAATTCTGACATTGATCTGGTCAGTTATTTTGATTTTATAAATACAATAAATTTGATTATTTATTTTTTAACTTTTTTTTAAGTTACCCTAGTGTTGTAGATAATGTGGTAAATTTTTTAGGATAAGATAAGGTCTGCACAAAATTTAATAATTTTGACATGGTGCTGTTTTTAGTCACATTATACTGTTTTTTATTTCTTTTCAGAACTAAATGTGTTTACACTACTTTGAAATTTTTTTGTGGAGGCCCTAGAGATGATTTGGGGTTTACATAATATTTTCAAAATTTTTTCTTATGGGATTTTGGGTTTTCATTTTGAAGAAGAAGAGAACAATTAATATAAAAGATTTTCTTAAAACCAAATTTCAATAAAAATTATAAAATATGAAAATTCAAAATAAGATCATAGTTCAAACTCATTTTTATAATTTGTTCATTTTGAAAGAAAGAGTTTTAATATTGCAATTGTTTTTTATCAGAATTCAAGAAAGTAAGGAAAAAGATGATATTTTAAATTAAAATCTTTATTTCAATTAAAATTTTTATTCAATTATATTTGTAAATTTTCAAAATTTTTGGAATGTTACACCATCTAGGCCAAGCACGAGAGAGCGCACTCCCTTGGCAGCTGGGCGTGGGAGTAGCGGGCGAGCACAAGAGGTCGACGAGTCTTGAGGAGTTGGCCCATTCATGTGGCTGTGCACAGAGGCGGCCTGCCTCGGCGTGAAAGACAGAAGCCGCCTCCAGCGGTAAGGAAGCGCGAAATCATGTTTGGAGGGCTAGATTTGCAATTCCGGTGAGAAGGGGGCTAAATTTAAGAAAACCAATGCAAGGGGCTAGAAAAGTGATCAATTAACAGTCATTATGTAGGTAGGTATAGTAGCTAGCTAGGGTGGCCTTGGGCTGCTTAGCACTCTGCATGCGAACATTTTTTTTATAAATGACTCTTTTATTAATACTGCACTTTTTTTTAAATAACCTCCTCCAAACTCATTTCTAAAAATTGTCCCCTGTTTACCATGCCATCTTTGATGGTCTGGGCCATGGGTAAATCCAAACTTATTTTTTTAAAATGATCCTATTTCACTATGCCACTGTTCGTGGCATACAATGGTGGAATAAGATAATTTAGATTGAAGGTGTTCCATTGACGCTTAGCAATATAGTATTATAGAAATAACTTTGAGTTGTTGATAACAATTAAGAATAGTACTCACTATTAACGGTCCATTAATTTTTAATCATGGTATGGTTGTTTATACAATATGCAAAGGTTTATATGGAGCCAAAATATTTATCACATTTCTGAAATGATAGCAAATCGTAACCTTGGTAAATAAATTGGTGTAAATATATAATTGCTCAGCATTGTCCTGATTTTCTAGCAAAAAATCATAAACCATCTTTTACTGTACTAATGCTTACGCAAGTATTGATGGTCAAATAGTATGAATATTTATATAAAATACCCCAACATTGGTCTTGATTCAATGCACTCATTGTAATGATCACAACAACATAAATAAATAGGGATTCAAAGACTTGGTTTTTTAGCTGCAAACCAAAAAAATTTGTATAAGTGATAGAAGAGCAAACGATTTTATCTATCAATTGTATGGCGCCACATAATTGATAGCCAAATTGAGAAGGTATGGAATGTAATTGTTATCTATCTCCTTTAAGTATTATCAAATTACATTGAAGACCAAATGCATTGTAGTCACTACCAGATCGGACATATTTAGAATTTTCAAAAAATTCTAGAGTGCCAGTGCATACCGACACCTCAGCAAGTTCCACCCTGGTCGCCTGGCAAATGCGTTAGATGACAATTCACGTAACGGCTCTTGTCAGTATTTATTTGTAAGTGACGGGAGGTGGTTCATTTTTTGAAATGAATTCATTAGAAAGCGGTTTATTTTTAAAATACTGCTAAAGGAATGGTGTAATACCGCAAATGGTTTTTTTCAAGGTTTTTGGCCGGGGTGTTGCAGATATATTGTTCACTGTTGGCAGATCTCTGCATGCAATTTAGTGAGTACATGTAAAAATGTGTTTTTCCCCTCTGTAAGTTGACAATACCTTAGGTATCAGCAGTTGTCAGTTGACTTGGTTCAGAAAGTATATACATATGCATCTTTACATTTTATCTGGCTATATGTGACAACAAAAGAAAAAAAAAGGCCGACAGACGTTCAGGCCTGGACGATTTTGTTTTTCCCCTCACCAAACCTCTCTCTCTCTCTTCTGTATTGTGTGGCTGTCATTGGTGGGAGGCAGGCGATTTTTCTTGTTGCTGGCCAATTCCTGCCGATGCTCTCTGGCATCTCTCCCCTGCCGAAACCTCCCTCCCGTGCGCCCCCTCCAGCCGGCCCTCCCGTGCGCCCCCTCCCAGCTGAGTCGCCATGGCCGCCACCTCTGGCCCTGCGCGCCGGCGTCGCCTCCGGCCAGCTCCTCCCCGGCGCGGCTTCCTCCGGTGGTGCAGCTCTTCCCTCCAGCCGGCCATGTCCCCCATCTTCTCTTTCTCCATGGGTGTGAGATTGGAGGTATACCTTGTTCTTGGGGAAGTTTGGCATGCATGTGAGGTGTTTGTGATAATGCCTAGAAGGTTTAGGGTTGTTGAATGTGTTTGTGTATATATTATCTTGATTAGCTGGTGAAATTTCAAGTAGCGTAGTACTTGAGGTGAAGTTCTTGTGTGGATGAATTGTTGTAGTCAGGTTGTTTGATGTAATGCTCAAAAGGTTTAATTCCCTTCATTCATGTTTGCCATCAACTCACTTCTTTGATTTCTGATAGGCTTATGAAAAGGGATAGTTAGCCTACTAATTGGAATTGGTTGCATGTATGTTGCTAGCTTCATGTGTTAACTTTGATGAGTAGCTGAGTATCACCATGTATATATATATATACATTTATGCTCTGTTAATGAGATGAGTAGTGCTAAAGGGCTATGTACATTATCCATGTCCATACTCTTATATTATTGATTATTACAACCTTTGGTTGCAAGTATTAGAGTGCAGTGTACATGATTTGTCATTTTAGTGCAATGGTAAGATCTCACTTAAAGGCAAGGGCTCTCTGATGCTTGTGTAACAGCATGTGCTCCTACACAAGCTATTAAATTTTCTTTTATTGCGTAGTGGTGGTGTATAAACCATAGGATATTGCAATACCGATAAGTAGCATATTCAAGTTTTTGCTATGTTGTATGGCAAGATATGCTGAGCTCTGTTGGAAAGAATGCTGATTGTATGTCATGTTAACTGCCCCAAAGAATGCTGCATTGAATATCAAATGTCTGTATGGAAATGAAAATTGAAAATTTAGCAGCGTTTGTGTTTTTCGTGCAATTCCATTTTTAGGGAACTAACTTCAATTCTAAAGCATGTTTTTTCGCTGCTGCAATCTGCTTAGATGATACGAACATGTTCTGTTGCATGAATTTGAGTTGGATGAATATTGTTTTAATTGCAGGGAAGGTTCTGTCGGGAGTGGCCTCAACCGCGTGCCACTCCATTCTTTCGTCGGTAAAGGCAAGTGCATTGTATCGGTTGTGACTTAGGTGACCACTAGGTTTTACACTAATATCGTCATCCATGTGTGCTTTAACATTGTCATGTTTGATTTTGCATGTGATACGATGAATGAGAATAGTTGATTGGTTATGTTTTTATTTAAAACGAGTTTATATGTAAGTGTAACCCGTATATCTCTTATACGGTATCTAGTTGATTGCTTGGGTTAGGTATATGCTTACGCTACGATTTCATTGTGTTGATAAGTACGTCTAGTAGAGTAATTATCTTTTGATGAAAAGGTTAGGTAATTTGATGCAAGAGCATCGTTGATTGAAACGATTAGTGTCGAAAGTTGAATGTCATGATACCTTGTGATTATGAAGAGCTATCGTTTGAGATATCATACTATTATCACTAGTATGAAAGGATAATGTGAATGATGAAGTAACGAGGTTGGATTAATAAGAATGGATGACTTGGCGATCATGAAAAAAAATTATGACTTTACTGGGAGTATTAATGATCATTGTGACCATGTAGATATGAGTGTTGAGAATATGAAAATGAGTGTCAGAATATGAATATGAGTGTTGAGAATAAGAATATGAGATTTGAGAATATGAATAAGAAAGTTGGGAATGCGGATATGAGTATTGATAGTATGGATGTGAATGTGAGGAATGGTATTTGCATATGTGCATTCATGAAAAGTGCATTGAGCCAGGGCGGTGAGAAAGTCATACGGAATGTATGACTAATCCGGTGTGCTCGGATTTCCTACCCCGTAGTCCCATCCACTGGCGTGGATGGGAGCGGTGTTAAGTGTAGGACCCGCTACTAGGTAGCGGGCAAGTCCTGTTTCGGCAGGCCCCTTCCACGGGATGGTTGGATTTGAGGGCACGCATCGACGGGTGGTGCTCGGCAATACCGGTATGTGCTAATGAAGAGATGAGACCTGCATAATGCATCATGTACCATGAGGTTATGTGAATGAAAGCATGGTTGCGTTGCATTATTTAGCATTTCATTACATTGCACTGAAATTGTTAATTGTTGGTCTATGTGAATGAAAGCATAGTTGCGTTGCATCATTTAGCATTTCAATGCATTGTATTGAATTTGTTAATGGTTGATTTATGTGAATGAGAGCATGGCTACGTTGCATTTTTTAGCATTTCATTGCACTGCGTTGAAATTGTACATTAATAACTTTTGGGAATGGAAGTGACAAATGGAGGATGGAGTTACGGACTCATCCAGAAAGGATTAGCGAGGCATGGGTAATGCCTCCTTACGTTTTCCTTGAGTTGAGTTAGTTGTGGTAAGTGGAGGTAGGTACTACTTCTTGTACTTGATTATTTATATTAAGTATTGGCTATGGTAGATTCTAAAGCAAAGGTAATCCAATTGAATGTATTTTCATTTCTTTAATGTTGCACTTTGCTGAGTCTTGGGCTCACGCTTGTTTGCTTCCTGTTTTAGGTACCTTGAAGCTGACTCGTCGGGTTGGGAGTAGTAACACGTGCACGACTGCGGTCTCCAATCATTCATTTAACCAATTCATTAATTCTGGATGTAATTAATTCGGTTGTAATGTGTTGTTGTCATGATGAAATTTATTAAATTCTGTTGGGTATGTGATTGATTAACTAAGGACCTGCTAGAATGATATATCTGCAATTAGGGCTGGAATTGAGCCGAGCCGAGCCGAGCTCGGCTCGGCTCGTGTGGGCTCGCTGAAAATCGAGCTAGGCTCGGCTCGCAGAGTGAGTCGAGCTATAAGTTGAGCTCGGCTCGGGCTCGGTCGAGCCTCGAGCCGGCTCGTTACGGCTCGCGAGCTGGACCAAAACAGGCAAAAACTGATTCGATCTCTCGGCTCTCACCACTCACTCACTCCTCAGACCTCAGTCCTCCCCCCAAATCCCGATTCAACTCAGCGTCTCAGCACAGCAGAGGAGCTAGGGTTCGGTCGGGGCCTTGGCCGGCGGCCCGGCGTCAGTGCCTCCCGAGACCCGACTCAGTGAGACAGCGACTCCACCGGCCAGGCGGCCACCCCTCGGCTCCACGCGACCACGCCTCCACCCCGGCCGCCTCGCCGCCTCGGCCTCCCCTCGGCCACCCGTGGCTCGCCGCCCGCCTCCGGCCTCCCCTCGGCCACCCGTGGCTCGCCGCCTCGCCGCCTCGGCCTCCCCTCGGCTCCAGGCTCCAGCACCCCGTGGCCGCCTCGCCACCTTGGCTCCTCCCCCACGGCTCCATGGCCTCCACCCCGTCGCCGACTCGCCGCCTCGCCGGTCGCTGCCTCCCCCACCGCCCCACGGCTCCACCCCGTGACCCGTCGCCTCCTCCCCCGGCATCCTCTACGCGCTGGTTGGTCTCCGTCGTGCCATACTCGAGCTGTAAGAAAGTTCGCTGGAGTAATCATTTCTTGAAGGAGAGTACGATGACGAGAGCAGGCCAGTGGGGGAGCGGTTCATGCTCGGGGAGTGCGAGGGCGAGGTGCTGCTCGTCAGTGAGGAGCACGAGGAGATGGTGGTGTACCGTGTTTTCTGGTGTGTGCCTGGGGAGGGAAGGTTACGATCACATGCTTGGCGGGCGGATGCTGTTCCTTGGTTTCAATGGATTTGCAGCCTGCATTGGTCTAGATTGCCCAGCCATTCGAGGGGATTGCTTATATGCACCTGGGCGACGCTTGGGCGAATGTTATGAATATTTCTTGGTTGATGCATGATCCCTGAACTTGCTGTTGCTGAATCTTAACATGTTGTTTCTGTAAACAAGATATTCATTATCAATCAGTACCACCAGTTTATGGTTATTTCGTTGAGATAGAGAACATGCTTGTTGAATTTGACCAGAGGAATCAATAATTTGGTCCCGCCCATAAATGCAGATAGCATTTATTTTTGTGTTAGTGTTATGCAACTTCGTGAGACCTGCCGCAAGCTTCTTATGCTTCCTTCAACGTATTGCTTTGAGACTGCAGCAGTAATGAGTAAAGTCACATATTGCATCAAAGAAATATTTGAGCGCCTTTTATAAATAACTTTTGTAATTTTGTTTAATGTGCCTGACTGCCGACAATATATTTATTTCTGCATTATCTCGTTCAATGTTTGCATTCTTGTTGATATTTCAATGTTATCAATGTTATTTGTTTCATAACAATGCCATCAATGTTATTTATTTCATAACTTATCCACAGAATTAACGAGCCTATCGAGCCAACGAGCCGAGCCCGAGCCGGCTCGGGCTCGGCTCGTTGGCTGAGCGAGCCAAGCAGCAGGCTCGGGCTCGGCTCATTGTCCTATCGAGCCGAGCCGAGCCGCACCGAGCCAAGCCGAGCTCGAGCCGAGCTGCGAGCCTCGAGCTTAATTTCCAGCCCTATCTGCAATTGTTTTCTATCTGCTGAGTGGATGTCCTACCTTCTAAAGAGGTCATGCCGAAATTTTGCAAATTTCGGTAACTTAGTTTTAAACTGGTGTTAGAGTTTATTGGTTGATTGCAGTCAAGTTCATGGAAGGGTTAGGTTTTTATGTCTTCTTCGGTAATTCTCGGTGTAATTGATCTTATTGTGGAGAATTATCGTGGGTTGGTAACCTTTTGGACATGTGTGGGTTCGAGGGGTGTCGCTAGTGAGGCGGGGTTTTGGTAGCATCCGTGGCGCGTTGATGTTCAGGGTGTTACAAATGGTTAAAATAATAATAAAAAGGTTCTCAACATGATGGCTGGCCCTACCCACGACATGCAGGATCATTGAGCAGACCTAGAGCCAGAGCATGCACGTTCACTGATCCATCGTCCATGCATGGCGATGGGTGCTAGTGTCTACTGGACTATGGTACGTAACTACGTATAGCCTTTCTTACATAGTAATATAGGCTATCATCACGTACAATAAGTCACTCGTGCGTATCAAAGACGCTAATGGGACAAAGTTAGCATGGATCTGATTCAAATATAATATTCTGTTTATATATTTGTATTCAGTCTGATAAAAAAAAATGGGATCTAAGTCTAGTCTGAACTCAAATAAAAGTCTAGACCTTTATTTGGGTCTTTACCTAGACAAATTATTGTTTGTTTGATGAGTTGATAGTTTACTGTGCAATATGTAGTGATAAAGCTAGGTCTGTAATTACGTATTTCATTGGAAACAAAGGTTAAAAGTTAAAATTTAAAGTATGCTACTGAAGTATGTAAAAAAAAACATTAGTGTTAAAGGCAACATCAATTGGTTTACTTGGCTAATGATAAAAGATTTAGTAGAAAAATATAAGATCCAAGTCTTGTCTAATTTGGTTTAGATCTGATCCAAATAACTATAGATATAAAATGAGTTCAATCTATTTACAATTTTAGACTGATCTAATCTAAAAGCCTGAACCTGTCCAAGCCCATTAGCATCCCTAATCGTATTAGATTGATCCGTCGATGGCTGCTCATCGATGTGATTATTGCCAATTCGTGCATGCTGGGTGAGCGAGAATGAAAAGACAACACACATTGATCTCAGGCTGCGGATCAATCCATCCATGGCTAGGCTTGCGCATTAGGCCGATATGACACGGTAGTCACGAAATGGCTGAAGCACAGTACGACACACATATGTACAGGCCAGGCCAGCATGGCATGACACGAATGACAAGGTTGTGCCAAGCATCGCAATTGGACATGATGGGTGGCATGGTACGGCACACCTGCATGGGTTATACTTGGGCCGTCAAGGTACGAAATAGGCTTGATGGGCCTAAAGCAGGCACGATATGGCAGTACGCTTTGCCGCGACATTGGGTTATGTTGTGGCTCGTCCTACGGCCGGCGTCTTTTGTGGTCATCGTATGAGGAGAAAGAAGAGACAATGGAGATGCTAAAAGGTGAAGAATGGGGACGGGAGAGTGTATGTTCACTAACACCGAGCATGCGCATCGAGCTGCTCTGCACTAGGTACCCCATACTGGGTGTAAGGTTTTTATGAGACAATAACTTTATACCTATTCAACAATGAATAAGATTTAGTTTTTTTTTTCCAATATTTATATCCATTGACTTAGCTTTTACGTCTTTCTTCTTGTCACAATAGTGCAAATGGACCGGATTTGAACTAGCATAACACGAAACTGGTATAAATAGCAAATAGACGGTATCTGTGCTCATCGAAGATAAGCCAAACCGGATGGCACCACACGGCTTAGGTAGGTGGCCCGACGGGCCGTCAATGGTCAAGTATGGACAGCCCCGTTGATCGATCGAGCTCGACTGGCTTGTGCATGCACTTGTTTTTCTCATGCAGAATTACAAAGATGAGTTGCTTACAGGCATGCATAGCCGGATAAATTTATGTACGTGTATGTGCATGCAACTCTGAGCAGCGCCAGGCCAGCACAAGATGGGCATGGTACGTCAGTCTGACCTCGATCAATCTCTCTACCTGCCGGACGTGATCACCCCCATCGATCACATTCTGAGCATGGATGGGTTCGGGCAACCGGCCGGCATGATCCAGTACGTTGCCAGTGGCAACGGCAAGTGTGACTACTGACTAGTGCAGTGTCAGAAGTTTTTTTTTGAAAGAGCAGCAAAAGAGTTGCTACTATATTTATTAAGAAAGAAAGAAAGGATAGGTGGCCCAATTTTTATAAGAAAAAAACCGGGCTAAAAAAAACCTCACAACAAGCCATTACACTACTCACACCACCAATACCTCTAACTTTAGACTTAAATATTACTCACACCCAGAAGGACGCATACAAAGTCAGTAAGACGCTAAACTGTAGCTTGCGTAGACCAAGCGAACCCATGAACTTGCACCGCATCTTTGATTGATGTAGTCACCTGGTCAGGTGTTCTATTCTTCCCTTGAAATATGCGTTGATTTCTCTCGAGCCAAAGATTCTACTAGAAGTAAATGAACAGACCATCCAGCTCTCGGCGTTGTGAGCAGACCATCCAGCTCTCGGCAGTGTCAGAAGTGTGGCCAGTGGCAAGAGTCCCGTCAGAATTGAACTGCTTCCTACCAAAATCGTGCGAAATTCCTGTGAAATTCATGCGTTTCAAACATACCCGTGGCTGTCACTGCTAGCTAGCTTGCAGCAGAGCGCAGTCCGGCCGGCAAAATCTAGGGAATAATCTAGGGGTAACCGGGCTGCACGTACTCAAACTGGGTGTGACTCGGGCAGGGCCAGCAATGTGACCAGCTACAAGGTCTCTCTTCAAAGGAAGAAAATTTTCGAATCATGCTGAGATTGAACTGTTTCACACGAAAATCCTGCGAAATTCTCCTGGAATTCTAAACGGGACTGTAGCTATCACTGCTAGCTAGCTTGCATGCTAGGGAATAGTCACACGCTAGCTACAGCTAGCTGTACATCTGGCAGGCAGCCGGTAGTGATAATAATTGGGATAATGATGAGCATGACGTACGGGCAGATCGATATAGCAGATTTGTTAGGCCTAGATCTTTGGTACCCTGCGCTGGCAACGGCAGCTGGGGCAGATGATGACAAGAACTGCAGACTGCTACGGCCATGCTAATCTCGTCTCACCCACAGGAAGGGAGAAAAGAGACAGCAGTAGAAAAAAATGGCAGATCGAGTAAGCTAGCACTCACGTACTCTTCCACATCAGGAGTTGATGATCGATCGAGTAGGTGCCAACGGAAGGGCTAGCTTCAAGATAAAGATCGACGCTAAGGGCCAAGCTAGGCTCCTCTCGCTCTCGCGAACAGAGCACCAACCAGCTAGGAGCTAGCTAGTCTGTCGATGTTATTACGTACGTACGTACGTACTACGTTAGGAAAAATATTGAAGATTATCCAAGGTTATTGAAGATTAACAAAGTTATGCTTGAACAAAACTGAAGGCTGTCGATCCTAGCTCAGACGTAGATCAGAGCTTGAAGAATGCTTGATGCGATAATGATCACTTTGGCAATTTTGTTCTTTTGCATGCACACATGCATGCATGCGCTCGGTACGCACTGCATGCCAAGGCGGCACACGCAAGCTGCAGGGACGCACCATATACGTGCTGCCAAGATGGATGGCAAAGGCCTCTCTCTCTCTCTCTCTCTCTCTGGCTTTCGTCCCTTGGGAGAAATCCTTGGAGAGGGTGAGCTTAACTAGGAACAGAGTGAAGAAGATAAAAAAAATGTCAGTAGGAGAAGCTCAGATGAATATATACAAGCCAAGAGAGAGAGATGGTGATCCAGCTTTTGTATCTTGTATTGACCTTGTTAGCATGGGAGGGAAAGCATTTAGCTGCTAGGGAAAAATTCGAAGTTCAAAGTACCCCCTATGCAAAATCTCTAGGTTTTGTTAGCATAGGGCTGGAGGAAAAGCATTATCTGCTGTGGGAAAAAATTCAACTTAAAAGCGCTCTTTGTTAAAAACTTAAAATGCGGTAAGATGTTGGCCACACATATGGATTGAGCAAGCCATCAAATCAAGAGAATAACATGACAAAATGACTAAATTGTTCTCTCATAAATGTTTCGAAAAGGAAAGAAAGGTTTGTGTGTGTGCTCGCTTTTATAATTAAATGCCGAAGAGAATATATGGTGTTAAATTGCAAATATGGATAACACAATTAATTCCACATTCACACCCTATTTTTCCAACAAAAGTAGAAAAACTATACAAATGCATTTTTCGAGGGAGGGAGCATGTTCTACAGAGACAATTGCGCATGAGAAATTTTGTATTCAAGTCCTTTTTAAATTAAACTATTTCTTCTTACATCCATTTTTTATTGTTTGGTCCATTAAGTGTGCTATGATTTGTCATATAGATTGATAAGACCGATTATAGCTAGCTATATGAAATTAACAATGATCAATTGAGTGCCATGAAAAGAATCAGTGAGGGTGAGCATATTTCCTTGACAGTGAGGACCGAGGACTATCATGCAACACAAAAGAGAGACAGAACGACATGGTGCGTCGGCTCATCGGACCATCGGCCAAACAACCAAGAACTAAGGCCGTGTACAATGTGTCCGGTGCCAGGATCGGATCGCCACATCATATCAGTATTAGATTTCCTTTTCTTCCACAATATTTACCACATCCTTTTCTCTCTAAGATGGGACCTACAGCAAAATAAAATATCACATATTTTTCTTTCACCATAGTCTCTCCCTCCCTCCCTCCCTCCCTGTTTTCACTTATTACAAGTCGACCCATAATTTTAAACCATAATTAAAATTATATAGAAATGTAAGTAAAAATATAGTAAGATCGAGTGTAAGACTAGCCGCGCATTTTACACGGGCCACTCGGCTAGCTGCAAGAATAAGCAATAAAAATAAAATATTGCGACCAACAAACCAAGTCATCATCATATCTCCTCTTAACCACTCACTCCCACCTTTTCTCGGACCTAGGATATGTAGATGATCCGATGATCATGATCCGATTGCATTAAGATATCACGCATCTACTTTTATCCCTATCTACCGGTGGTTAATTCACATCATATTTTAGCTAAGATTTGGCGATTGCATCGTGTTCCTTTGTCGAGTGCTCGTGGTGTAGCACAAAAGGAAATAAAAGGAGGTTCACACTTATGCTTATGGGACCCCTGCTGGGTGAAGAAGCTACAATAGTATTAAGAGTGCTGGAGGCAGTTTATACAACATGAAAGCATGATTTGGCTTATATGGATGAATCAGTGGACACTAGCTATAGTAGCTAGCGGACATGACAAACGGGACACTTGGCAAATTAAGCATGTCATTTTGCCCCCCTGCGTCCAATGGGCTTGACTGCGATTGACGAGGATTTTAAATTTCGGATTTTAAGATTTTTTTTTATTTTTTATGTTTGTGTTGCCCTAAAAAACGAGATTTCTCATTTCTCACCAAGAAAGAAAGAACAAAGACAGCAATAATATATGTTATTTGATGTGGGGCGTCTTGGTTAGTCCTCTTCTAAGCTTTTCTTGAGGTCGGCTAGTAGCGTACACAATAGAAAAATATAAGGGGTGCTCAATATACTGCACTTACATGCGTTCATGGTGGACGACATGTGTGGCGCCTTGAAACAACTTAAAAAAAGCTAGAGGACTAAGGGGGTATAAGGAGTACGATGAACAGAACTGATGGTCTAGCACCTTCGCACATTCTCCCTGCATCCGCCACTACTTGGGCCCTCTCTAGCTAGTAGATTGATGAGGCTAAGAGTTGAAAAATGTCATCTAGCTAATTTATCACTGGACCACGTGTCATCCTCTCACATTGGATGGAAAATTCCAATTTATACCGCTTACATTGGTACGGAGCAAATTATCTCTAAAAAAATCGAATACATAATCAAATTAGTCTTTCTATGGACTATCTCTTTTGCTTTCTCCCTTAATGCAATTAGCAGAGCTAGCTCCTGCATTCTCATTTAAAAAAAAAAATCAAATTAGTCCGTGTTGGGTGCCCTCATCATTAAATCATTCTGAAGGTGACTGGCTATATTGCCCAGAAACTAGCTGCTGGCCGTTGGAAGCCTTGAGCATTAACAACTTTGAAAATAATATATCATTATAAATCAACAAATTTACAAAATCATGCAAACTAATCATCACAAGTAATTAATTTGAAACTATGCACTAGAAAATATTTGATGAAGGAATTGAGTATGAAATTTACACCGACACAAATTTGCACCAAATGTGTTCATGGCAATTTTTGACTAGTTTATGCTACATTACGATGCAAAAGGTCAAGGAAAAGAAAACGATTTGACTATATATATAGACATCTTCAAGGATTTCATCATGATAACTAGCACATATTCAAAAAGATATCGATCCTAACTGCTTTCTTTCACAACGATGATCACCTCACATTTTCAACCGTCCTGTCTTTGATCGATGGTGCTTGAGAAACAATAAAGCCGGTCTCCTCTTTTTTGTTAAGCAAAGGGATCCTAGCTAGCTGCCAGTACATAAAGCTAGTGTTTGTTCTTGTCCTATATGAGCGGTTCTAATACTGAAATAACTAAATTCTCCATTGCCTAATTCTTTCATAGCATTGTTCATGTGCTGCATATATATGCATGCTTTGGATAAGGTTCCCCTGATTGCAGTCCTCAGTTCTCAGAGCCGTCCGATTAAGCTATTGAACGGTCCGGATTGTCCAGTAGCCAGTTACTACGGTACTTGTTACAGTAAAAAATCGTCACATTGTTTTAAACACTGTGCTCATAGAAAATCTTGATTGTCGCTTTTTGATTCAACGATCCATGTGCAACCGCTTAAATTGTAGTTCCTACGGGAGTGCACTACAAGGTTTCAATTTTTGTTTTTAGATCACATCTTGGGAGTGGCCAAAATCTAAAATTTTGATGAGATTTTGAAATTTTGGGCAAAATCCAGATGAAACTCAAAAATCAAATTTCAAATTTGGTGTTTTTGAGGAACCCTAAACCGAAATTTTGGTCAAAATCACTGAAATTTTGATGAAATTGGCTGAAATTTCGGTGGTTTTCAACCCCTTGTGAAATGATCTCCCTAGGCTAGAAAAAATATGAAAAAAAAGCATACAAGCATTTATCTACATTTTCTATCTGTTTGAATGCAAAATACTAAATATTTGCACATAAAATTCTGAAGTTAAGGTTTAGGGTTTAGGTCAAAATATATCATTAAGTTAGAGTTTAGGGTTTAGACCAAAATACATCATTTAAGGCCGAAATCCAAGTCAAGGTTTAAGGTTAGATTTACATAATTTTATATGTATTTTTTTACAAAATTTTCACATGTATTCCTCATAAAAATGTATTATAATTCTCCACAAAAAATTGGTGCGAAACCGGTCCAAAAATCTGAAATCTCAGTGAAATTTACTAAAATTACTGTAGTAATCTTAATTTTCATTTTTTTAATTCTGTCAAGATTTATAATCTTAGTCCCAGCCAAAATCTAAAATTTCACCAAGATTTAAAACTCCTGTGCACTGTCTCCTAGCTGACAGGAATACTAGCACGCAGAGCTCAATGGAAAAGCAGACACTACGTACACTCCATGCCCCCCAAGTCTCCTTTGTAGCCACCAACCAACACGTACCCTCAACCTCACCATGGGACATCACATTACCCCTCGCCACCCACCACCCTCACACTCATAGGCGGAGGCATTAGTGGGACTGGAGCCCACTCCGTCAGGCCAGCAAAAAACTCCCTGCGCGATGGCCCATGAAGATTTCTCAGTAATAAAGGTTATTAAGACAGATTTGCGCAATAAGATAAGTGATGACTGGTTGAATGATCTTATGGTATGCTACATTGAGCGAGACGTGTTTGCAAAGATAGACATGAAAGATATCTTACAACGTTTTCAGAACATAAAAACTCGTAAATATTAATTGTCAACTCTTTTGAAGTAATGAATGATACGTTTTTCTCTTTTCATAGTTACATACTTATATTGCATACAATTTAAATTTCAACTATTTTATAATATGTCGATAGTCATAGTAGTTGATTTTGGATGTCTCTTTTTTAAGCCCCCTCTTTGGAACTTTCTGGCTCCGCCACTGCTCACACTTTGTCCCTAATGTTTCCTAGTGGTTAACACCCTATGTATGCAAGTATAACATATGTACAAATACTTCCATTCGTGAGAGTTTGCTCCATGGACCATGATTATCTCTCTGGTATATATAAATGGTGCTACCCCTTGTGTACATACATCGCCATTTTGATCACATGATATATTAGTACTTTGATACTGTTGGTAATTGAGTTGCACGCACCGATCAAACTAGTTGATTGAAAGAGCAAGCTGTTGGGAAAAAACGGGCAATCCTACTCATATTTCAACGCTGTCGTTTTTGCGCTGTAATTTTTAGGTAGGCTTCTCACATCAGGTGCCATCCACAAGGAAGACGAGCTTCCTAATTCCGATTTTGGTTGTCGTATTTGGCCTGGCAATATCCCTAGCTAGACGAAATGTGTTGGGGCCTTGGGGGCTTGGAATGCCCGAGCCTAGTCGTCAGGTTGTATCCATGCAATGCAATATTGCGTTATCTTGCTGGTACTACTAGCCGGTCGATCGGTTAATTGCCCTGAGATTTGGTTCGTCGTCATAAGCGTCCTGCTTTAACATGATTGAACCATGTGTAAACTAGAGATGGAGCTGCAGCCAACCAAACAAGGAATCCAGGAAAGGATGCTGGCGAAACACGTCCAACGTACGGTTCCAGTGACAAGCTCACACATCTCAGCTAGAGAGCGCCGCTACGTGTGCAATACCTGTCCCGGCCCACGTTATCTTTATCGAGCGACGGCACGGCTAGTCTCGTATTGTTTTGTAAAATATGTTTTAATTGATAATATATAATGTCAGTTAGAGCTTGACAGGGAAAGGACGGGAGGAAAAGGACAAACGATATTTCGTGATATGTAGAAGATGTGTTACCCATCAGAATTACTAGCAACGTGGGTGCGGCCACGCCGCGCCGCAGAGTGTTAGCCATAATATGATATCTGGGTCTTCTAAGATAAATTTCATGTAATCTTAAAAAGATTTCAAGAAAAACGGAGAAAGGATCTTCTTTTTCTGAATCTAACATTCTATACATTCACCCGTTAATAATACATGCTTCGAAAAATACTATAGATCGAAGTGAGGAAAAAAATACAAAGATACAACCGTACACATATTTTTCACTATAGAAAATTTCAGAAACCGAGCTACGGTAAAAAAATATAGAGATAGAGTTGTAGAAATATCTCTTTCGGCGTTTTTCTGAAAATATTGGAAAACGAGCTAGAAAACCGAGGTGGGAAAAAAGTCTAGAGGAAAAAGGGTGAGAAATTATTAGAGACGACAACCTTCTTTTGTCGACCATAACATTCTACGTGTTCACCGAGTAATAATACATGTTTTAAAAAATATTAGAGATCGAGTTGGAAAATCGAGTCGGGGAAGAAGTCTAGAGATAGAGATGTACACATATTTTTAGTGACGAAAACATATTTTTCGGGGAAAACGGAGAAATGATCTTCTTTTCCCGAATCTAACACTCTATACGTTCACCCGTCAATAATACATGCTTCGAAAAATACTATAGAACGAAGTGGGGAAAAAATTACAGCTAGAAAACCGAGGTGGAGAAAAAGTCTAGAGGAAAAATGGTGAGAAATTATTAGAGATGACAACTTTTTTTGTCAACCATAACAGTCTATGCGTTCACCGAGTAATAATACACGTTCTAAAAAATATCAGAGATCGAGTTGGAAAATCGAGACGGGAAAAAAGTCTAGATCAGATAAAGATACACACATATTTCTGGTGACGAAAACATTTTTTCCCGGGAAAAACGGAGAAAGAACCTAGACGTAAGTAGCAAGGACCTAATTGTTACGTTTTTGGACCTGTTTGCTATCCCGAAAAATTAGAAAAGGGATTATTCGTGATTTGAATTTAACGGAAGTTTTTTCCCGTAAAAAGACGAATGAGGGACCCAAACGCGATAAACGGGAAAAAATCTTCCCCTCACAGAAAATCGCGAAGGACCTATTTGTAATTTACAGGGACCTATCCGTAATTTCAAGAAATATAGGGGGTTTTCGCAAAATGGCCTAGGAGGACAGGTGGACCGGCTCTCCATGCGGGAAGTCTGCGAACTTTAATTTAGGGGATGATACACGTGATAATGGGCTAGGTCCTCGTTTTAGAAGGGTTGTTCTCTACTCGCTTCCTCTTCTACCCTTTTATTTTTATATAAACTAGAAAATTTTTCATGCGACACGCCTTGTATGTTGTCAGTGAAAAAATTCTTTTTGGTGGCGCTTTATTTTTAAATCGTCGAAATAATGAGCGAAAGCAATTTGAAAGGATACAAAATTTTTCAGGCGTAATACTTATTTGTGCGTGTCGTTTTCGAAGAAAAATTTTCTTTTTACGGTGTTTAATTTTTAAATCGTCAAGTAATGAGCGTAAACGGGAAAAAATAGAAAGATAAAATTGTAGAAATATCTCTTTCGACGAATTATTTGTAAAATATTGAAGACCGAGCTGGAAAACCGCGGCGGGGAAAAAGTTTAGAGGGAAAAGGGTGAAAAATCATTAGAGATGACAATCTTCTTTTGTCGAGTTTAATATTCTATATGTTCGCCGAGTAATAATACATGTTTTAAAAAATATTAGAGACTCGTGGCATATATAACATGCCGCGCGTGTCGTTTTTTCGTAGGAAAAACTTCTTTTTTTTCGACGGCGTTTTATTTTTTCTAAATCGTCGAATTAATGAGCGAAACAGAGAAAAAATAGAGAGATAGAGTTGTAGAAATATCTCTTTTGACGAAATATTTGAAAATATTGGAGACCGAGCTGGAAAACCGCGGCGGGGAAAAAGTCTAGAGGGAAAAGGGTGAAAAACTATTAGAGACAACAACCTTCTTTTGCCGAGACTAACACTCTACGCGTTCGCCGAGTAATAATACATGGTTTAAAAAATATTAGAGATCAAGATGGAAAATCGAGGTGGGGAAAAAGTCTAGAGATAGAATTGAACACATATTTCTAGCGACGAAAACATTTTTTCCCACGGAAAAACGAAGAAATGACCTAGACGTAAGGAGCAAGGACCTGAATGTTACGTTTTTGGACCTGTTCGCTATCCTGAAAAATTAGAAAAGGGCTTATTCGCGATTTGAATTTAACGGGAGGTTCTTTCCGTAAAATGGCGCACGAGGGACCCGAACGCGATTTTAGCGAACAAATCTTCCTCTCACAGAATATCGCAAAGGGCCTATCCGTAATTTCTAAAAGGACCAAATCGCGAAAATATTTTTTGAGCCGAGCCGGCCGGCCGGCTCGAGCCGAGCAGCCGGCTCGGCTCAAACGACGTGGCATCGGTCTGGTGCCGTGAATCCCGACATTTAGTATAGGTAGTACTAGACACGCGGGGCGCCGCGTCGCAACACACCAGTCCTCATACGAGATTCGTGACTTTTCCGCGAAGAAAGTGATTCAGATGTAATTTCTAAAAATCTCTGGGACGGATCGTATAATTTCCGCTACACGCGTTGTAATTTTGAAAAACTTCTGGGCCTTTGCGATAAATTCCATATAATCAGGGCCTAACTGAGAAGAAAGGGACCTAGAAGTAATTTATAAAAATCTCCGAGGCAAAAAAAATGGATAACAAGCAATTTTAGAAAGGTTCGCGTGAATTTCCGCATAGGAAAACATGCTAAAAACAAATTCTGGAAGTTCCGGAGGTCCCCTGCAAACAAAAGACCAACATGTGAATGCGCAACCGGGGAAAAAAGCACTGATCTATTAAAAAAATAGATGAAACCGTAAATTTAGAAAACCTCGGCCGCCTATCCCGCGAAAACCGAAATGTCAGAGGTCTTTTCACAAGAAAAAACCTAAAATAGATAAAAAAACAGTCTAATATGTAATAATTTTCTAAAAGTCCGGATTTTCGGGAAAATAGAGCCTTACTGTGAAGAAAGGACTTATAAGAAATTCTTAAAAATCTCCGGGACAAAAAATGGCTAATATGCAATTTTAGAAAGGCTCGCGCGGCTTCTTGTCTAGGAAAACATGCTAAAAGCAAATTCTGGAAGTTCCGAAGGTCTCCTGCAAACAAATGACCAACATGTCTTTGTGCACTTGGAAAAAAGCACTAATCCGAAAGAATAGACAAGACCGCAATTTTAGAAAGCCTCGGCCGCCTATCCCGCGGAAACCAAAAATTCAAGGGTCTTTTCGTAAAAAAAGGCCTAAAACAGATTAAAAATAGACGAATACGTAATTTCCTAAAAGTCTGGGCACTGTTCCGGCTTAATCCAGGAGTTTTAAGGTCCTTCTCGTAGAAAAAGGAGGGTCTTTTTGTAAAATCTAGGGCTTTCTTAAAAAAAGGACTTTTATGTAATTTTGGAAATCTGCCAAGGTCTTTTCGCAAAAAAAACCATGCGCCGCGAGTGCGAGCTACACCGAACGCTAGTGCCACGCATCGCCTGGGAAAAATCGGACGCAAGCGCACGCAAGTGGGATCGAACGCGCAACCTCTCGCTCGCTACGGCGCGTGCTACGACGCCGTTTAAGTCTGATCACCGCGATTAATTACTTAAGCCTGATAACTGCGTTAACCAAGCAGGCGACTTGGCTCAACGATCTGCGCGCGCATTTAGCGGCGCCCAATTCATCGCTCATGCGCATGACGCGGCGCTGCTTCACGCCCACGTCACGCACAAAGCAACGTGGCCAACGCCTCTGGTGGTGAAAGCTCCAGACTTTATATACGGTAGTATACCCTGGTGTAAAGGCCTACGTGGCCTATATAAAATAGTAGTAGGATTAGTCCTATATTGTTTATCTAAAATGAATTGTAGTAGTATATATTATATGTTGAGTTCAATCATAGTACTTTTAGATTAATCCTTTTATACAAAACGAGGATGAAGTGTAAATGCAGTGTTATACATGCACGGACTCGTTCCACAGTGGGCAATTTGGGCCTGGGTGTTACGGATGTTGCTATACCAGCATATGTGGGACTGGGGCATGAGCATATATGCCGACACTAGACACATGGACGTGTACTAGGAGGTGGTTTTGGACATCTTACATGTATACGGTTGACTACTGAGGACATCGTCCCTTAGGGAGTGAACATAATACCTTGGCTCGTTACCGTGAAGACATCTTCTGTGTAGACGGTCGACTATCGAGGACGTCATCTCTTAGGGAATGAATGTAATACCTTAACTCTTTAACGTGAATGTTCATGTGGAGCGATAATATGATTAGTCCCACAAGTTATAATAATATATATTATTTGTTCGGTCTAAATATAGCACTTTAAAATTAATTTTTTTACATAAAACTAGAGCGAATGTGTAAGTGTGACACTATGTATGCGCAGAGCCTCTCTATGATAGATTAGCTTTTGGACAAAATTCAGGTGATGATGTTACATTCCACCTCTCAGCGTAATAATTACCAGATCGACTACTCAACCCGAGTCACTCCATCCGATGAGCAAGCAAGATCTAATTGGGCTTCGATTCTCAAAACAAAAGAAGATCTTCCATTTATACTACTTCCTACTACGTAATCTATGGCCTAATTTAGGACAGCTTTTTATTATGCAGATTTAAATTCTCTATGAATTAGATAGATGATAATTTCTAATTCTTTAAAAATCTAGATTCTAAATTCTTTTAAAAAAACTTCTCTCAAAATTAGAAACTGATTTGTATAAAATTTAGATCATGATGTTACGTTCCACCTCTCAGTGTAATAAGGCAACGTATCCTGTGTACACACCGTGCACACCAACTAAAAAAAGTCACGAAAAATTCTGAAAAAAATTGTAGATGTACTTTATAGATTACTCTACTTATGTATAAAATTGTAGGTTCAAATTCATTATGTATCAAGAGTTATAAAAAAGAGAAAATTCTAACGAGTTTAAATTCTTTAAACTTGTTAGAATTTTCTCTTTTTTGTAACTCTCGATATATAATGAATTTGATCTTGAAACTTTATACATAGGTAGAGTAATCTATGAAGTACATCTACAATTTTTTTCAGAATTTTTCGTGATTTTTTTTAGTTGGTGTGCACGATGTATACATGGAAGGACCTGTATGCACAGGATATACGTTGCCGTGTAATAATTACCAGATCGACAACTCAACTCGAGTCACTGCATCCGATGAGCAAGCAAGATCGAACTGGCTTCTATTCTTAAAACAAAAGAAGATATGGAACTGTCTTCCATTTGTACTACTTCGTACTATGTAATCTATGGTCATGGAACTGTCTTCCATTTGTACTACTTCGTACTATGTAATCTATGGTCAGTGTGAGACAGATTCTGATTTTAATTGTACAGATTTTAGATTTTTTAAGAAATCAGGTAGATTGACAGCTTTTGACTCTTCAAGAAGGTTTTCTTAAAATCAAAAGCAGATTTATACACAAATTTAGAAACTACCGACCATCCAATTCTTAAAGAATCCAGAATCTGCACAATAAAAAATTGTCCCAAACCGGATGGAAATGACATTCAAAGGGATGCTGCATGCTGCGTTGTGCTGTGTCGTGAGTGTGTGTTGCTGCCTGCTGGTGGTAATCACCCAGCTTCAGTGATTTATCTAGTCACCCTATCGGCATTGGAGCCTAGCCAGGCCAAAGACGCAGAGTAAGTGACAAGATCCGACGATGAGATGAGAAGAAAAATAAAGCAGCGACCCAATTACAAGTGGTGCTCGATCTTGTCGTTGCATGAATTTTCATGTATGTCGCCCTCGATCTAGCTTACCCTAAAAGCCTATCTTGTATCCTAGTTTCTTATCCTACTGTACTCGAAGAAGAAACAAAAATCAATATATCATCACTTAGCGTGGTCGATGTTATGGTTAACAATCCATGAAGATAACCGCTCAACTGGTCACACGTTTGATTCCCCATTAAAGTTGTTGTCTCTTAGAAAAAGAGAAGTGTATTTCAAATCAATATTAATTAATTCCATATGGCATGCAAGATGACCATGAAACTTCCACAAAATACTGGTGTCTCCCAGTGGTGTTTTTACGTGTTAGTGTTGTTAAATGAGTTGTAGAGATGCTCTTTCTCTCGAGTGTCCTATCAGGATAGATGTCTGTGATTGTAATTCTCCCTTCCTCTATGTAATGAATAGGCAGATCGAGATCTCCTATCATCCGTTTTGGAAAAAAAAATGTCACAAAATCATAGCCCAATTACTCTCTTCGTTGGTGTATTTCAAGTGTGTATATAGTGTGTATATATATACACATTCTACTCCTGAGTGTAGTTACTCTCATATCCGATATAAATAAACTTGAAATACTCTTTTTATCACTTTGGGTACACTCATACACTAATTATAAGGTACTCTAATATGAGCCACATGAAAAATTGCAAGTTTTCAATGTATTTTGCAAATAACTTCATATACGCACATAAAAAAATAGTATGTCCAAAAATGTACACACTTAGATAGTCTTATATATTTTTATACTACGCGTACATAGCCTTCGTTTCACGAGATACTCCATACGTTATGAGATACGTCATAGGGAGTAACTACAACCGGGAATAGAAAAGTGCTTCTACACACACACATGGTGGCGCTATTCTACCCCCGAGCGTATAATAGCTATTCTGCGCTCCGGTTAGAGAAATGCATGCAAACAACACCATGCTAAGTTAATGCATTGCAAACAACCCCAATAAATGTAACTCGACAGTAAATCATGAAACATTTTACTATGGAACAACTGATGAATTTACTAGCGAAGTGCATGCAAAGCACACCGTGCTGATTGAATCCAATTTAGTAGTAAATTACAAATATGTTTTACTATAAAACAGCAGATTGAATTACTACTGAATTAGTTAACAGTTCATGTGTTGGTCAACCCAGCTAATTAATGTGTATTGTAGTTTGTACGTAAACATGTTTCTTTTTTATTTTAGCCAAATCTTTTTATTGGTAGCTCAGATTTGCACATGATTTTCACCAGTAGCTTATTGGCGATGAGAGAAATGAAATGATATAAGTCTCGCTATAAGACATTAATTTCTCTGATTGGTAACAGAAATTACTATATATACAACATGAATTACTACATATATAACATAAACTTACTATATCTGCAGCATATTCTACACAAATTAGTTATTTGATAGTAAAGTCCATGAAAACTATATGTGCAAGTTCTAAAAAATTCTCAAAAAATTACTATAGGTAGGGAATGTGAGTTTCTACGGTCCTGTAAAATTTGAACACTAAAATAAGTTACATTTGAAAGATATGAAAATAATAATTTTATATCTTTTAAATGCGACTGAATTTGGTATTCAAATTTTTCAGGGCTGTAGAAGCTAACATACCATATGAATTGTAATTTTTTGAGAATTTTTAAAACTTTTACATATGGTTTTCATAAATAAGAATTTATTTCTCTTTGTCAGACCTGCAACAAAATATTTTTAAAAAATCCTCAAAAAATTACCACATGTAGGAGAGGTGAGCTTCTACAACCCTAAAAAATTTGAAGACCAAACTCAATCACATTTGAAAGATATGAAATTGACAAAGTACTAAACAGTAGGATATGATGTCTTTTACAGTAAAAAATAACATTTTACTGTAAAAAATTCTCAAAAAATTACCACATATAGGAGAGATAAGCTTCTACAACCCTGTAAAATTTGAAGACCAAACTCGATTATATTTGAAAGATATGAAAATAACAAAATACCAAACAGCAGGATATAATGTCTATTAATATCAAGAAAACTATATTTTACTACCTATTACTCAATGTGTTATTATGTACTGTATACAGAAACTTTATAGTATAAAATTTATAAAAATCATATGCACAAGTTTTCAAAAAATCTCAAAAAATTATCATATGTGAGCTTCTACAACTCTGCAAAATTTGAAAACTAAACTCAATCACATTTGAAAGATATGAAATCGATAAAGCACTAGACAATGAAAAATCACTAGTCAACCGAAGTTTTCTTTTTCATATCTTTCAGCTGATAATGATTTTGATCTTTAAATTTTATGGGGTTGTATAATTCTCACCTCCACTATCTACAATATTTTTTTTGAGAATTTTATAAAATATGTACATAAATTTTCATAAATAAGAATTTACTTCTTTTTGTCGAATAAAATATTTAAAAAATTCTCAAAAAATTATCACATATAGGGGAGGTGAGTTTCTACAATCCTATAAAATTTAAAGACCAAACTCAACACATTTAAAATATATGAAATTAAGAAAGTGTGAAACAGCATGATATGCTATCTTTTACTATAAAAAATAACATTTTATTGTGAAAAATTCTCAAAAATCACCACACGTTGGGTGGGTGATCGAGTTTCTACAACTCTGTAAAATTTGAAGAATAAACTCAATTGTATTTGAAAGATATGAAAATAGTATAGTACTAAATAGCAGAATATAATATTTATTACTATCAAGAAAACTACATTTTACTACCTATTAGTCTATGTGTTACTACAAGCTATCAAGAGCTTTATAGTGTAAAATTTATGAAAATCATACGTATAAGTTTAAAAAATCTCATAAAATTATCATATATAAGGTAGATGACCTTCTACAACTCTGCAAAATTTGAAGACCAAATTCAATCGCATTGAAAGATATGAAATTGACAAAACACTAGATAGTGAAAAATCACTAGCGAGGCAAATTTATCCTTTTCATATCTTTTAGCTGATATTAATTTTGGTCTTCAAATTTTACAGGGTTGTATAATCTCACCTCTAATATGTATGATAATTTTTTAAAATATGTACATATGATTTTCATAAATAAAATTTACTTCTCTTTGTCGGACTTGCAGTAAAATATTTGAAAAATTCTCAAAAAATTACCAAATGGAGGGGAGATGAGCTTCTAAAATTTTGTAAAATTTGAAGGCCAAACTCTAATATTTGAAGACATGAAATTAAAAATGTGCTAAACAACAGGATATGTTATCTTTTACTGTCAAAAAATAACATTTCACCATGAAAAATTCTCAAAAAATTACCACACGTAGGGGAGATGAGTTTCTACAATTCTATAAAATTTAAAGACCAAACTCAATTATATTTGAAAGATATAAAAATAACAAAATATCAAACAGTAAAATAAAATATCAATTATTGTCAAGAAAACTACATTTTACTGCCTATTACTCTATATGTTACTATGTGATATATACAAAGCCTTTATAGGGTAAAATCTATAAAAATTATATGTAAACATCTCAAAAAAATACCATATATAGGACAGGTGAGCATCTACAACTATGCAAAATTTGAAGATCAAATTCATTCGTATTTCAAAGAAATAAAATTGACAAAGCACTAGACAGTGAAAAATCACTAGTCAGCCAAATTTGTCTTTTTTCATATCTTTCAACTGATATTGATTTTGGTCTTCAAATTCTACAAAGTTACATAATCTCACCTCCGATATATATGATAATTTTTTGAGAATTTTCTGAAACATGTACGTATAGTTTTCATAAATAATAACTTACTTCACTTTGTTGAATCTACCGTAAAATATTTGAAAAATTCTCAAAAAATTACCACATATAGGAGAGGTAAGCTTTTACAACTCTATAAAATTTGAAGATCAAACTCTATAGTATTCGAAAGATATGAAATTAACAAAGTGGTAAACACTTTGATATATTGTCTTTTACTGTCAAAAAAATAACATTTTTCTTTGAAAATTCTCAAAAAATTAACACACATAGGGAAGGTGAGCTTCTATAACTCTGTAAAATTTGAAGACCAAACACAATTAAATTTAAAATATATAAAAATAACAAAATATCAAACAGTTAGATAAAATGTCTATTACTATTAAGAAAAGTATACTATCTGGTACTCTATGTGTTACTATATGGTGTATACAACAGCTTTATAGTGTAAAATATATAAAAATTATATGTACAAGTTTTCAAAAAATCTCAAAAAATTGCCATATATAGGGTAGGTGAGCATCTACAACCCTGCAAAATTTAAAGATCAAACTCAATCGCATTTAAAAGATATGAAATTGATAAAATATTAGACAGTGAAAAATCACTAGTCAGCCCCATTTATCTCTTCTTATATCTTTCAACTGATATTGATTTTGGTCTTCAAATTTAATAGGAATGTATAATCTCACCTCCACTATGTATGATAATTTTTTAAGAATTTTTTAAAGGCAACGTATCCTGTGCACATAGGTCTTCCCGTGTACACACCGTGCACACCAACTAACAAATGTCACGAAAAATTCTAAAAAAAATTGTAGATGTACTTCATAGATTGCCCTACCATTGTATAAAATTTTAGGTTCAAATTCATTATATATCAGGAGTTACAAAAAAGAGAAAATTTTGACAAGTTTGTAACTCTCGATATATAATGAATTTGATCTTGAAACTTCATACATAGGTAGGGCAATCTATGAAGTATATCTACAATTTTTTTAGAATTTTTTGTGACTTTTGTTAGTTAGTGTGTACGATGTGTACATGGAAAGATCTGCGTGCACAGTATACGTTGCCTTTTTAAAACCTGTATGTATAGTTTTCATAAATAATAATTTACTTCTCTTTATGGGACATGCAGTAAAATATTTAAAAAATTCTTAAAAATTATCACATATATGGGAGGTAAGCTTCTACATCCCTGTAAAATTTGAAGACTAAACTGAAATACATTTAAAAGATATGAAATTAACAACGTGCTAAACAGCAAGATATGTTTTCTTTTGCTATAAAAAATAATATTTTACTGTAAAAAATACTCAAAAAGTTATCACACATAGGAGAGGTGAGCTTTTACAACTCTGTAAAATTTGAAAATCAAACTCAATAACATTTGAAAGATATAAAAATAACAAAATGCCAAATAACAAGATAAAATATCTATTATTGTCAAGAAAATTATATTTTACTTCCTATTACTCTATGTGTTACATGTGTTGTATATAACAGCATAATAGTGAAAAATTCATGAAATCATATATACAAGTTTTCAAAAAATCTCAAAAAATTACCATACGTAGAGGATGTGAGATTCTACAATCTTATAAAATTTGAAGTCCATAATCAATCACATTTAAAAGTTATGGCTAAATAAAAAAAGATAGATTCATGTACAAGCGCTAAGTAGCATTTATTAGTCATTTGTATACAAACACGTTTACTAGTAGTTTTGCTATGTAATGGGCTTGATCAATTGGAAAGTTCGTTGCACTAATTAAATCCACGCGCGGGCTAGCTTGGTCGATTAGTAAAACTGGCTGGCATGTAGAATATGTTATTCTACACACAGCTGTAGAATAGCATATATATATAATTTTTTTAAATAATATATATTTAATGAAAAATTACAGAAATAATATGTCAAAAATAAAAATGACAGTTTTACACACCTGTCACACATTCAATTTGCAACAGATCTCTGTCGTAATTGGGAATTGCGACAAAGAGCCTGTCGCTAACCGTTGGGCGAGATATAATATGTTTCCAAATTGCGACAGAGACTCTGTCGCAATTCCAAATTGCTACAGAGACTCTGTCGCAATTTCACTGTCGCACATTGGATGTGCGACAGGTGTGCAGATCTGTCATTTTTTCGACATATTATTTCTGTAATTTTTCATAAATATATATTATTTATGAAAACAAATTTTATATATATATATGGCAAATATGTGGTGCAAACCACTCTTCCGGTGAAAACTCCGTGAAAACCACCCGTAAAAGTTTTGAAAAATTCTCAAAAAATTACCATTGTAGGGGAGGTGAGCTTCTACTCAATCGCATTTGAAAGATACGAAAAAGATAAATTTGTCTTTTTCATATCTTTCAAATGCGATTGAGTTTCATCTTCAAATTTTGCAAGATTGTAGAAGCTCACATCCTCTACATATGGTAATTTTTTGAGAATTTTTCAAAACTTTTACAAGTAGTTTTCACGGAGTTTTCACCGAAAGGGTAGTTTGCACCTCATATTTGCCCACATATATATATATATATATATATATATATATATATATATATATATATATATATATATATATATCCCTATGCCGTATCTCACAACATATAGGGTATCTCATGCAATGGAGGGCATGTACGTTTAGTATACGAGTATATAAGATCATCTAGGTGGTATGTACATTTTTTCAGAGGTAGTATGTATATTTTTTGGACATACTCCTTTTTATGTACGTATATGAAGATATTTGCAAAATAGGCTAAAATTATGATCTCCTTTGCAATTTTTCATATGACTCATATTGGAGTATCTTATAATAAGTGTATGAGTGTAACTAAAGTGTAAAGGAGTATTTCAAGATCGTTTAGGTGGTATTTCAGAGGTGGGAGTAACTACACCTGAGAGTAAAAGATATTTTTCACATATATATATGGCAAATATGGGGTGCAAACCACCCTTCCGGTGAAAACTTCGTGAAAACCACCCTTAAAAATTCTGAAAAATTCTCAAAAAATTACCATATATAAGGGAGGTGAGCTTCTACAATCTTACAAAATTTGAAGGTGAAACTCAATCGCATTTGAAAGATATGAAAAAGAAATTTTTCATATCTTTCAAATCTTGATTTTTCAAATTTGCAGAATTTAAAGCTCACCTTTTCATAGTAATTTTTTGAAATTCAAAACTTTTAAAGGTGGTTTTTTTCACGGATATATATATATATATATATATATATATATATATATATATATATATATATATATATATATGGGCATGATGTAAAAGCAGCATTGAATTTATATGCACAACTTATCATTTATCAACAAAGTTTCGACTAGGCATCTACCAGAGAGTCACTTATTTCACCCTAGGATAGATTGGGGTACGTTTGTTACCACAAATATGGGCATGAATTAGTGGTAGACGGATACTATGACTTATGAATATGGAGTTAACTCACCCGGTAGGTTTAAATATTCTTTAACTAAAAGAAGAAAATGGAAGGGGTTGACTAAAAAATCTTACACCCTTCCCGATAGGTTGAGTTATTCCTAGATCCGCCATTAGTAGCTAGGAAAATGTCACATTGTTGCCTCGATTTATCATACCCTAAAATCATATCCTATATCCTAGTTGCCTATCCTACTGCAGTACTTGAAGAAGAAACAAGAATCAGTATCATCAAATTGGTATGGTCGACATTACGGTTAACAAGCCATGAGGGCAAACAACGTACGGCTCAAGAGGTTACAGTGAATTTTAATTCACAAGATACGAACCCATCTAATGTGTTGCTATGACAGCACCACCTAGACATCCTGGACAGTCACATTCATCTCATTCTCACCCCACTTGGATACTAGATTATTGAAGTTTCGTTTATTTTCTACCACAAAGATGGGTTTGAAATACTAGTGACGGACTGGTACTACCTACTACGACTTACGCGTCAGCTCCGCTGATATGGTCCAAATGTTCTATTAACTAAAGGAATAAGTTTATTCTACATCTCTTAACTTCTTAAAAAGTCCATATAACACCTTCAACTACAAATTACAAAATCAGCTATTTAACCCTCAAAACTTATAAAACCGGGTCTGTTTACACTCTAAGTTGGTTTTGGAAAGCGGTATATATTGATAATTTGGATCCCACTCAAGATGATTTTCGTCATATTGGCGGTTACATCATTAAGTTTTGGTAATGAGAATCCAATTCAAAGGTATTGATATCAACATCATCAACCTCTTTCACTTTTTTTCTCTCTATATGCATTCTCTTTTTTCTTCTCATCATCATTTTTTTTCTCATTTGGATCTACATCAGCGAAAATCGATGACATGATTGTCAACATAGCAAAAACACACAAAAAAACCCTAAGTTGAACCCCCCTGTCAGCAAAACCGCTTTAAGGTGTAAATTAACCTAGTTTTATAAGTTTATGGAGCTAAATACCTAATTTTATAGTTGAAAGTGTTAAATAATTTTTTTAGAAAGTTGAAAAAAGTGTAAAATGAACTCATTCCTTTTACTGAGAAGAAAAGAAAAGGCGAAGCTTGCATTCCGCCGGCCGACAGTGTCAAGTTATTCCTAGATCCGCCACTGGTAGGGAGGCGGCGTAGGATAAGCGCTAGCCTTACGGAGATCAGGATATTAATGACAGCATTAAGCACCATGCACTAATTAATTAAGGGAAAGGAAGATATGTAGATTAGATAGGCCACGTACTCCATGCACTATAGCCACTGTTGGGCGTACCACAAACGACGTCGCTGCTAGCTGCACCATCCATCCATCGATCACAGCGGTACGTTTTAATTATATTGCACGGCGCATCAACAGACAACAGCCACTACAGCGACTTGGATCCGGATGCTGATTAATTACCAACCAAATACTCCATTGATTTGGCCCCTGACCGATCGATTAATCGTACAACCACATGCTCTTAATCAAACAACAACGTGCCCTTAATTAGTGTAGTATATATAGTACTCTACTCCCTCAGTTTATTTTTATAAAGTCTATTTTTTAAATGGTAGTCTTGTTTACAAATGTAAGGTTTGTATGTAGATTTAATAAGACCTTTCCTTCTATACTCCTATTTATTTTCTCTCATCCATATGCATTTATTCATTACCATCTATATAAAGTATATCCTTCATCTTCCAAGATAATTAAGTGAGGGCGTCTAAGTCATTTTTTCTCGCATCTTTCTCAATTTCAATGCAATCTTAATCTTTGTGCAAAATCAAAATACGTCTTATAAAAAAATGGAGGGAGTATTTCATCTGCCCATTTTTATAAGGAGTATAGTATCCCAGAACAAGGTTCCTCCAGTTATAAATAGTTGTCATTTTGGATATTGACATGATTTTTAAAATATAATTTTGATCACTAATTTCTATTATAATATATTTATAGAACCCAATAAAATTATAATATTATAAAATTATTTATTTTTTCTGATTAAAACTTATATGCATGACAAATTCCACACAAACTATATTTCCTGGCCTCGTCTTTCCACAGCACTCAATGGAAGGGTGCCATATCGACTCTCGATCTTGTGTGGTTTAGCAATATTAAAACATTTCAACAAAATATATACCTTTTAAAATGGACCAACATATGTCCTTGGATAGTTAGTTGGCATTTGCCATTCAAGCAAGCTGTTCGGTTAGCTATGAGAGGTCGCTAATTAAGGTACGTGCTGGTTGGTAATTCTACGTGCTTAAACGACAAACACAAAACAAAAGCCATTTGCTAAGCTAATGTGTCTATCAAAGAGGGAAAATAAAGCTAAGCTAGCTACTGTGCTGATGTGCGATGAGACAAAGCGCAATCCTTGTTCTTGTCGCCGTGTGTGCGCGAAAAAGATTAATACGTGTCACTTTACAACCTTGGTTGGTTCCATGCAAAAATAATGCAATCGTTTCTGTTTCCTCTGGGAATATTCCAAAAGATCAACATCACTAAAAGAACCTTGGTCTGGATTAATTACTCAATTGACTCTTTAAGAAATAAAAAACCTTTTGAAAAAATGTTAGTACTTTATCACATATATTAACATAGGTCACTAACTAACCAAGGGAATGAATAATAAACAAAATGGCAGGGGTGTCGTTGCTCATGACTTGTTTTTTTGAGATTCCAACATGTAAAGATTCCTCCGCTTTTCAGCTGTATAGCTCCAAGCGTTGAGGTCGGTCCAAAAGAACCATGCAACCCTGTGCATTTTCTATTATTAGCCTGGTGTACTGTTGTTTGGTGATAGGTTTGCTGTCGCAATGTAGTTATTGGTTAGAATTATTGATGAATGCAAAGGAATATATACATAAATATACATATACACAAGGAACAAAATCTCATAAGATCTTACCGAGATCCCAGAATCCGGAGGTGGACGGTTTTGGAAACGCCAGCCGGAGTAAAAAATTTGAAATGCTACAGTAAACTCGGTAATTTTGATATTTCGCTATTTTTTTATCAAAATTTCATGTTCTGTCCCATATATTCAAATTTGAGGACCGGATTTGGGTCAATAACCCTTAATAATATCATCTTCTATGAAAATTTGTAGAAAAAAATGAATTTTTGAGATAATTTTTAAAAATTGAAGAAATACTTTTGGATTTTTATAAAAATTTACAAGATTTATCATACTATAAAAATTTATGGTACCATCTTCAGAAGTCTACGATCATACATAAAAATTTTAAAATATTTTAATTCCATTGTTATTTTTAAAAATAAAAACAGAATGAATACAACTACGACACAAACATTATTAGAATGTTTATAAATTTTGTCAAGTGTGATCATAATCTAAAATATTTAGGAAAGCTTAATCACTGCCTCAAAACCATTATATAAAAGTTCACAAATTTTAAACTTATTTTAATTGCTTAATCGAATCTATGAAAGCACTACAGATAGCACTGTAAGGTTTTATCAGGACAGTAGCACCGTCACAATTTTTAAAAATTTCTCAAGCTTGATCATCATATGAAAATTTTATGGGAACATTAGTGATGCATCAATACTATACAAAAAAAATTCAAAATTTTCAACCGTGGTTTGAACTATTTTTCAATCGGTTGAAATTTGTTGGTCAACCTTTAGTAGCACTTTTTGAATTTTTGAAAATACCTCAAGCTTGATCATCACCTGAAAATTTTATGAAAATATTATAGATGTGTCAATACTATCCACAAAATTTTTTGGAAGTTTATAACATGGTTTCCACCATTTTCCGTTCGACTAAAATTTGTCGGTCAGCCTTTTATCATGACTATAGCACTTTTAGAAATTTTGAAAATTTGTTAGGCTTGATCATCATGTGAAATATTTATAAGAACATTACTAATATATCAGGATCACTCAAAAAAATTTCAAATTTTTTGTTATATTTTGAACCAATTTTTGTTCAGTTAAAAATCATCGAGATCTAGGTAAATCTAGGCGAGGTCTCAGAAATCTCAGTTAAAAAGACTGGATTTAAATTTTTCTTTTTGGATTTCATCTGAAATAATGAGATTTTATCAAAATTTTAGATTTCGAAGGGTGATAAGATGTGAACCGAAAACAAAATTTGGTACCTTGCACATACATGTATACATATATAGCAACAAATCCAATGTAAATCCCCTTTATCACGTAAACTCCGTGAAACTCACTTGTAAAAGTTATAAAAAAGTTTCAAAAATTAACATACATGGGAGATGAGCTTCTACAATCCTGTAAAATCTGAAGACCAAACCCAATCGCGTTTGAAAGAAATGAAATGGACAATCAACAAAATAAATAGTGCTAAATAGTGAAAAATCACTATTTAGGCTAAATTTGTCTTTTTCATACCTGTCAAATTATATTAAGTTTGGTCTTCAAATTTTAAAGAATTGTAGAAACTCACCTCTTCTACATGTGATAAATTTTTGATAATTTTTCAAAATTTTTACATGTAGGTTTCACGGAGGTTTCACAGTAAGAGGATTTACATTGGATATCTCCCCTTTATATATACATATATATACACACATACATATACATACACATACATACACATATATAGGCAACATATGTAGTGAAAATTTCATAAAACCCACGTGTATAAGTTTCAAAAAATTCTCAAAAAATTACCATACGTAGAAGAGGTGAGATTCTATAATCATTCAAAATTTTAAGACCAAACTCAATCGCACTTCAATGATATGAAAAAGATAAATTTAGCTTAAATAGTGATTTTTTACTATTTGGCACTATTTAGTTCTCTATTTGTATTTTTCATATCTTTGAAATGAAATTGAATTTGATCTTCAAATTTTGCAATATTGTAGAAGCTCACCTCTCCGACATATGATAATTTTTTGAGATTTTTTCAAAATTTGTACACGGAGTTTTCACGGTACGAAGAGTTTTCACTAGAAATGTTACCATATATATACCACTTAAACAAATAAGTTATACCTCTTTATCCTTTTGAGCATACTCTAATAATGAGTATAAGATACTCCAAAGTGAGCTCTATTAAAAATTTCATCAAATCTCACTTTTTATAGAATAATTTATGTATATGCTCCTTTTACATATGAAAAAGAGATATATTGAAAAAATAAAGGGGCTATGTACACACACATGTATGTATGTATGTATGTATGTATGTATGTATGTATGTATGTATAACATATTTCAAAATCATATCAGAGGATTCAAGCAGCCTGTGTAGTTTGTGCAATTGTAAAATCTAACAACATATTCAATAAATTATTGTTCATTTGGTAGTAAAATCTGATTTATCTGGTGTTTATTGGTGAGACTTATATCATTATGTTACTCTCATCATCAGTAGGTTATTGATGAAAATCGTTAGTAAATCGAATCTACTAATAAAAGTTATGACTAAATCAAAGAAAAAATATTCTATTACAAACAAGAAAATACATTTACTAGTTAGTTGGCCACGTAATTGATTGGTTTAGTCAACACATAGGCGTACGTAGGATGGTTTGCACCTTCTTCTCCGATCGAAGCACAAAATAACTATTCTACACTTGGGAGCATAATAGCGTTGTTCTATATATAGCTGCGCGTAGCGTAAGCAATTCTAGGTCCGAGTGAACCGTACCAGTACCATTTAGCGCTACGGTACTCCCACGCAGTAGAGAGGTCAGGTATGGGCCACGATCGCAAATGATTTTGTGAAAGCCCATGTATTAGTGGGACTGTATATTTACTATCATGGTATGATTTTGTAAAATGTGGTATACTGGACAGTGAAAAGGTTACTTTCTTTGCAGGAGAATGTATTGAAGATAGTAAAATTTTACAGCAAAGTTGCAAGAAACAAACGACAGTAAAATAGTTATCTCTGTGGTAGTAAATGTAACTGACAGGAATGGTAAACATCAATCATACAAACACGGCAGTTACGTCATCCGTGCAGGTACAAAAAATAACGAATACTGTGATATGCAGGCGTAAAATAATACACTCAAGATAGTAAAACATAGCAGCATGTGATAATACGTGGTAGTAAAATGTGGTATACTGGATAGTAAAAAGATTACTTACTTTGTAGGAGAATGTACTGAAGATAGTAAAATTTTACAGCACAGTTGCAAGGAATGAACAACAGTAAAGGTTCTTTCGACAGTAGTAAATATTTTAACGATTAATAGTAAAATGATATATAATCAATAGTAAAAATTGTAGCTTGTACATCCAGACACGATACGTAAATATAGACATTTGCGACTATAAGATCGATGGGATCAAAGCCCATTTTGTTGGACTTGCTGCCATAGCTATGTCATTCTCTACTACTATCGCCGGTGACATCGACGGATGCCAATCCATCCTTAACCCCATACTTTGGATGTTTCTAATTGCTATAATTTGCAGAAGTTTTTTCACAACTTTTAGGGGCTGTTTGGTTGCCGTCTCGCACGAGCCTGGCCATAGGAGTCTGCATCGTCCCAGCCTGGCTCCGGGGAAACCGTCATGGAGCTCGTTTCCCACAAGCCTGGCTGCGAGTGCTTTGTGCACCATGCTGGTTTGGCTCCGCACTGCGCGCAGACAACCAAACAACCATCTTGCATGCGTGGGTATAGACTCACGCGATATAACGAGTAACCAAACGTTGGTTCCCTGGCTCCCGTGAGTCTAGCCGCGTGGAACTAGACAACCAAACAACCCCTTAATGGACAAGTGAGTATGTCATGGTCAGGAGACTAAGTGCCCGAATCTTTAGGAGCATTTATTACCATAGATAACAAGTTCTGATAAAACGGGATTTATTACTCATTACTACCGATGCTATCACAAATAATTTTACTTCCGACTATATGCTTTCAAATTTTCAAATAACATATTTTTACTATCATGCATTGAGCTTTTTTTGTATTATACATGAATCACCTGGATGTTCAATCTGCGATTTTTACTATCTATTATATATAATTTTACCATGAATCGTTACAATATTTACTTCAATCAAAAGAACCTTTACTATTGCTCCTTCCTGACAACTGTGCTGTAAAATTTTACTATCTTCAATACATTCTCATGCAAAGTAATCTTTTTACTATCCGGTATACCACATTTTACTATCACGTATTATCACATGCTACTATTTTTTTACTATCCCATGTATATTACTATACTGCCACATATTACAGTATTCGTTATTTCTCGTACCTGCTCGCCTGATGCAACTATCGTGTTTGTACTATTGATGTTTACCGTCCCCATCAGTTATGTTTACTACCCCATAGATAACTATTTTGCTAACTTTGTTACTATTGATGATTTGATGTTTTTACTAATGTGCATATAGCCTTTTATTACCATTAAAAAAACTGTAATGTTTTTTTTTATATTTGTATGATTTTACTATGTTATATAGATCAACTTTTACTTCTGACAATATAAGATTTTACTGCCTGGTATGGCAGTATGTCAATATCATTTTCTAATACATATTCAACATTTTACTATCATATATTCATTTTACGATCAATATTGACAACCTCATTAAATACTGCAGGTATTGTTTTGTACAGGTATGAAAACAAAAACACAAAAGTGATTGTGATCGATGTTAAAAGGTAAGGTAACCGGGTCCAACACCACCAGCACATTGTACAGGCGGGGCCCACGGATATAACCCCACCATTACTAACATTACACATATCACTTTAATCGACACGACTTTCTCAATTTTGATATATAAATAGAGATAGGTAAGTTTCCGTGGGCAATGTGGGACTAAGTTTCTATCGTCGATGCTATATATGATGATGGGTCTGACAAAATGGGCTTTGAGCCCATCGGCCTTATAGTCGCAAATGTCCATATTTACGTATTGTGCCTGGATGTACAAGCTGCAATTTTTACTATCGGTTATATATAATTTTACCATGAATCATTTCAATATTTACTGCTATCGAAAGAACCTTTACTGTCATTCATTCCTATCAACTGTGTTGTAAAATTCTACTATCTTCAGTACATTCTCATGCAAAGTAAGTAATCACTACACCATGCCACACTTTTGCCAACACATAGTACAGTCGGCAAAAGACACCTTCCCCGACACAAAAACTGTTGGCAAAGGTTTAGCCAAGCGATTACATAAACGATAGCGGTAGAAGCGATGGCTTAGGCTTTGCCGACGCAGATCTAAGATCTAAGTTTTGCCGATTTCTATCTTTTGCCGACGATTAATGTTTTGCGACGATGAGGAGCTTTTTGAAGCAGTTAATATGAATTGCCGACACTTTACGTGTTGGCTAATCAATTTTCCACTCATAGACCGAAGCTAGTTTTCTACACAAGTTTTGTGTCAGCAAAGGTGCCAACACAGATGACATACAAATTAAATATGCAATATATACAAAACCAATTCCACATTATCCACCATTGAATTGACATACAAACTTTACATGCAAATGGTGCCACTCACATATATAACCATATACATACACAATCACAGTTCAAATAGTCACTTCAACATGTAAATAATGCAACGCATATATCTCCACCACAGGGTTTGATAAACATAGATCAATCCTTCAAATAAGTTAAGTTGCATACATGCCCGTCTAAAATAAGTAACAGTCAGTGAGAGGTAATGAGTTAAGTCTCAGCCTAGTAAATAAGGGCATACATTTTCACTAAAAGAGAAGATGCATATATTTTTCTAGCTACTAGTTAACATTTCTAACCATAAACAGCACTACTTTTTTGCTGCACAAAAGGTTGCCACTCCAAAAACTTGTAGCACCTCCAACTACACAAAAGTTACTACTATACTCCAGAAACCTATCACCTTGTACCTGTGTACCTGCCATGATGAAGAAAAGGAATAATCAGCAAAAACAACAGAAAATTAGTGTTAGGTAGCTAAGCTGTAGGTAATCTCAAATATGTGAAAATCAGACAAATGGATAAAAAGTTATGCCACATTTAACAGTTTAGTATATATCAATGAAGCTATCACATTTAACAGTTTAGTATATATCAATGAAGCTACTCGAGAAGATATATTGCCAAATTAAATGTTGAAGCTAAAAGTTAACATATATCCCAGTGAAAACAAGACGTTAAAACTCATAAAGATTCAACAGACGAGATGGTTTAGAATGATGGAATGGCTAAGCCCTATCACTCACAGTTCATACACCAAGAAGCTAGCAGAGTAGAAGGAAGACACCAACACAGAAGAGCGGCTAAAAACAGAGATGGTGCACAACGTATTTTAGAGACGCCTTCAAAGACCAACGCAAAGCTCCGATTTTCCTTTTATCGGATGCGGTACAAAAAGTAACTAATCAAGCAAAAACCAGAATGCACATTTGCATGACCTCCACTATCCTACATGTTCGAATTGAAAGGAAATATGTGATGCGCTAATTATGTTGCTACCTCTGAGACTCGGTCACAACCAACACAAAGTCTGCAGTTTTTATCTGAACAAAAGAACAATGCAAGATAGAATAACTAACAAAGCATGGAACAAGATTACTTTTCTAACATAGAACACATGGAAAAAAGTTTGCTTTATCGATGAATCTTTGGATCAGTGAAACAGAGGAACCAGATACACATACCGTTGCTTGTTTGACAAGTAAATACTATGATTTACTTTGGGAATCAAATAAAAATATTAGGTCGGTGAGTCTTGGTTATAAGAGCTACTACATACACCACGTATTTGTTTAGAAACCACCATACCAGTGCTAGCAGAATGGTGTGTACTGACACAATGCCATTGTTAAACAATGTGGATCGAGTAGAAGCCATTAAATTCTGATCTTGGCTATACTCAGATACATGGTGTGTACTGACACAATGCCATTATCATGGTTGATTTTTATAGCACAAAAGATGCCTTGAGTTCTTAACTATTGTAACTAAGCTGTGTATGTTTTAGGGCCGGATTGCGAGACGCTTTTCCTTTTAGGGATAGAGAGTAGTGTGTGTATATATATACACACACGAGTTACTTTGCATTGATCTTAACTAATTATTTGCTTGCTGGTCGTATGTATTATGAGTTCATGATGCTGAAATGAGTTCATAAGTGCATGAGTATAATTGTATTTGCATAAAGTTCTACCATCTTGATTAATTTGGTAAAATGGGTGGTGTCTGTGTTTGAGTTCTCGCACATTCAAAGTTAAGTCATAAAAGATTTTCTCTATGCCCAACATGATTGAGAGCATGAGCGAATATAATCCTAGAGTATGCATGAGTGCCTTCCATAATCTGGGCGTGCTTTGGTGTGATCAACTCAAAAGTTAACAGTTGTATACAAGCAATTGTAGAGTGTTATGTGAGTGTTTCATTTGCAAGTTGTGTTATTGAGTGTATGCATTCTTGTGTCTGTATAGATATCGCTTAGAGGTGTTAGATTCGGTGATTAACTTCAAGTTATGGATACACATGCTAATATTTTAGGTTCGATGGGCAAAATGCATGCGGTGCTATGATCTTCTACCCCAAAAGAATTTCACGGTTTAGTGTTATTGTCGAGGATTAGATAAAGAATGGATTGAAGTGTTTCCGACATAGCGCTTAGCGCTCTCTAGATTGAGTAATGCACCATATTGCTTTGTTTGGGTCATGCTTCTCGATTCATTATCACACTAGTTAATCCATGTTTCTGTATTTGGCCTTTTTATAAGATTGACTAAGAGTTATTCATATGTGTTTTAGACGGAAGAAGCGAGATCACATTAATAGCTACAAGATCAAGTGAAAAGAAAGGTAGTCTAATGCTTTTACACTTGGTCTGCTGAAAAGAAGCTTTACAGCTTGTTTTCGCGGCAAACTAACATTTATATTCACTAAACAAAATGTCACCATTTGCTAGTGTTCTCTCGCAGAGCGATAATATTCCACGGATCGCACGCATACCAAATCTACAAGTTTTGTGAACCATAGAGAGTAATTTGTTTAATCCCATAGGAAACAAATTAAAACCACATAAACTGTTCAAAAGAGGTATATGAAATTTGAATGCCTAACAAGAAAAGAGTCAAAATTTAAACCACTTTGAAAATTAAGTCATCAAAGTGAACATTTTAAATCTAGCTCATACCTATGGTCACATGGGCACTTCAACAATAAAAGATTTCAACTCCCAAACAGTTAAAACATCTTTTGGTATTTAAGTACCTATCAAAGAGAAGAATTTAAATTTTATAAAAGGTGAAATAATCAAAGAGAAGGACTGGCAAGTTAGCAATTATACCAGGACTTGGATCTTTTGATTGCCTTGAAGACTTCTTGTCATCCTTGATCTATAACAAATTGGTAAGTTATTGTACATGATAGACCATAAATTTCTTAGTCATATGGATGTAAGCTAAGGTATTACTCTGTCATGTGGCCACGCGATGCATCTCCCACGAGCATCTCCAATCACTACAAGAAAAGTGATTATCTGTGACGAAAACGTCGTGACGTTGTCAACTTTTGTCATGAAAAATCTATTTTCTGTGACGACTTGTTTATGTTCGTCATTAATTGTATCAAGCGCCGTCGCCCCATAATCTTTTGTGACGAAACATAAAATTTCGTCATGAAACTAAAATACGAATCGTCATTAATTGTATCAGGCGCTGTCGCCCCATAATCTTTTGTGACGAAACATAAAATTTCATCATGAAACTAAAACACGAATCGTCATAGAAAATGAGTCGCGTTTTTTAGGTTGGGAAGCGATCGTTGCTAGAAAACCTCCTGGAGGCTGGAAGCCCTAATCTAATTTTTCCTTCTTGCTAGAACCTCCTGGCGGCTGGAAGTCCCCTCACGGCCAGAGAGTTCCTAGCGCCTGCACTCCATCATAGCTAGAGGTTTTCCTTGTGGCATGAGATTCTCCTGGTGGGTTGAAGGACTTCTGGATCAATGTGTTGCTTCCTATAGCGCCTGCACTTCTGGATCATAGCTAGAGGTTATTTTTTTCTCGTTCTTCGTTTGCATGCTTATTTTATTTTTAGATTGATTTATTATTTCTCCAGCAAGTGATTGATCTGAAATTTTTGATTGGTTAATTCCTCATAAATCTTGATTAATCTCGTAATTAGGGTTTGATCAATTTTCGTCATTATTGATACAGTCATCTTGCGAAGGTCATAACTCTAGATCCGTATATCCGATCGAGCTGATTCTTGTTGGATTAGTTTCAAAATTGAATCTAGTTTGCACAGTTAAAATTTCGCATCAATCCAACGGTGCAATCTTCGGGAATTACTATTTTAGTGAATGTATATCATTCTGCTTTTGTGGACTGTTTTAGGACTGATTTTGACATATTGTTTGCCATGTTCAATTATGCATTTTCTTAGATGGACAGAAGTTGGATTTAGGGTAAACAATTTACCCCTGCATATATCAAAGGTGTGGGAGAGTTCATGCAATTTGTGAAAGAAAGATTTGATGAGAATGTTCAGATACTTTGTCCATGCCGTGCATGCCTTAATCAAATAGCAAGACCTCAGTCAGATGTGCATGATCATATTCACATATATGGGATATCAAGTGGATACACAAAGTGGGTTTATCATGGAGAATCTGTTGATGTTGATGTGCATGAATCTCAAGTGCATTTTGATGAAAATGTTGAGCATATGGAAAATTCTGGTCCCGATGGGTTGTGTGCGGATGAGGATGACAATGATGATGATGGTGGATTGCCAGAGATGATAGAAGAGCTGTATACCGCTTGGGACCAAAGTGGAGAACATCCAAAGTTTGCTAGAGTGCTCGAAGGCGCCAAGTGCGGACTTTGCCCGAATCTAAAGTATCAAGATTCTCTTTTCTTGTGAAGTTACTTCATATCAAGTCATACAATCGAATCGAATACTGACATTTAATGCACTCTGAAGTTATTGGTGATAGCATTCCCTCATTGCAAACTTCCCAATTCATATTATGAATTAAAGCAATATCTCCGTGAATTGGGTCTTGGATATGATTCTATCCATGTGTGCGTGAATAAGCGTGTCTTTGTTTGGAAGGAGTATGAGAATAGAGATGAATGCCCGATATGCGGTGAATCAAGATGGAGAGATGCAGATGGTAAGAAAGTGGTTCCTCAAAAGTTGTTGAGACATTTTTCGCTCATACCTAGATTGAAGAGGTTTTTTGCTTCGAAAAAAACAGCAGAGGACACACAATAGCACAAGTTGAAGCGACAACCAAATGATAATGAAATGAGTCATCCAGCTGATGGTGAGGCGTGGAAAGACTTTGATAGGAAATATCCATTGTTTGCGGATGATGCAAGGAACTTGAGGTTGGGCATAGCTACTGATGGCTTCAATCCATTTGGCAATATGAGCACTTCGTATAGCATGTGGCCCGTACTTGTGATGCCTTATAACATGCCACCGTGGGTATGCATGGATGAATCGAACTGCATGATGGCCTTACTCATCCCAGGTCCAAAATGCCCTGGAAAGGATTTTGATGTTTTCTTGGAACCTCTCATAGAAGAGTTGCTTGAACTATGGAATGGTGTCCCTACTTACGATGCTTTTACTGGTGCGATGTTCAATCTTCGTGCTGCAATAATTTGGTGCATCCATGATTACCCTGCTTTAGGCACGTTGTCAGGGCGAACTACAAAAGGTTATTATGCATGTGTTCATTGTGACAAAGATCCGTTGTCACGGGGCATAAGGAGGAAGATATGTTACATTGGCCATCGTCGTTACCTCGCAAGGGACAACAGTATGCGGAAAAGCTTAGCTTTTGATGGACATCATGAAAAGCATGACAAGCCAGGAGAGTTCAGTAAAGAGGAGCTTTTGGAGCAACTAGAGAAGGTCAAAGATGTTAGACCAGGAAAGCATCCTCGAAATAATAAAAGGAAGCGTCAAGAGGAGAACGAGCCTCAGTTATTTAGCCGAAATGCTATATTGTTTGAATTGCCATATTGGGTAGAATTGAAGCAGCGACACAATCTTGATGTGATGCACATCGAGAGAAACATATGCATGAACCTTCTTGGCACATTACTGGATATAGAGGGGAAGACAAAAGACACTATTAGTGCTAGGCTTGATTTGCAAGATATGGGCATAAGACGTGAATTGCATTTAGAGGACAAGGGCAACTCATATAGAATTCCTCCAGCATGCTATACCTTGAAAAAGGAGCATAAGCTTGCATTTTGTGAATTTATTAGAAGTTAAATTTCGGATGGTTTTGCTTCCAACTTATCTAGATGTATTAGTCTTGATGGATGCAAGTTACAAGACTTGAAAACTCATGATTGTCATATCCTCCTGCAGAGAGTTTTACTGTTGGCCTTGAGGTATCGTCTTGTGAGGATATATATGAAGCAATTGCGGAGTTGGGTAACTTCTTTAGAGAATTGTGTAGTAAAACTCTAAAGGTAGTTGTCTTCTTGCAATGACTTAGAGCACAAATCCCATCATTCTATGCAAGCTTGAGAAAATATTTCCTCCGGCCTTCTTTGATGTGATGGTGCACTTGGTCATTCATCTACCTGGATGAGGCAATTCTTAGAGGTCGATTCAATTTGGATGGATGTACCCAATAGAACGTCGACTTGGCACTTTAAAAGGTTTAAGTGAGGAATAGGGCAAGGCCGGAAGGGTCCATTGCAGAGGCATATGTAGTGAGGAGGCCATGACATTTTGCTCAAGATACATGGACGATGTTGACACAGATTTAATCGGAGCACGAAGTGGGGATGGATTTGTAGAAAACACGGTGGATTGTGACGTTTCGTTTTTATGCATGGTGTTAATTTAGTAGGTTCTGTAGAGTTACATTCCTTGATGGTGAACTTGACAAGCTTATTTGGTTTGTGCTAAATAATTGTGAAGAGGTTGATCCATACATGAAGTGAGTAATCATTTATATTGAACTTAATTTTTATGGAATTGTGGACTTAATGTAATGCTATGCTTCGTTTTTCCTGTTTTGCAGAATGTTTAGAGAAGAGTTAGAGAAAGAAGGGGCAAATGATATTGATGAAGGGTGATGGTGGATTTGAAATGGTTCAAAAAATATGTAAGCGAGCAGAAAGGTGAGGTTACTGATCACCTACGTGCACTATCGTGTGGTCCAGATCTCCGAGTTAGGATTTACTCATCGTGCACTGTTAATGGTGTTCGGTACAACACCATTGATCGTGAGAGAAACATGAAGACCCAGAATAGTTCCATCATGGCGGAGGGTACACATAATGGCCTGTTCACTGAATTTTATGGTTCGTTGAAAGAGATCATTGAGTTGGCATATAACTTTCGGATATACAAGTTAAATCGATCGGTGGTTCTTTTTCGATGTGGTGGTATGATCAAGATGGAAAGAGGAGAGGCATTGCAAATGATGAATATTTCAAATCCATCAATATTGAGGGCGTGGTATAAGACAGATCCTTTTATTTTGGCCACTCAAGCAAAAAAGATATTTTACTTACCAGACACTCAATTGGGCAAAAATTGGCGAGTTGTGCAGAAGTTTGAGCATAGGCATATATATGATGTGGCTGAAAATGAGATGACCAATAATGTTGGCGTATACCAAGAAGATGATTGTTCTGATAATGAATGTAATGTGCAAGATAATAATGTTTCCTTCACTGATTTGTGTTTATAGCCTACCCATTATCTCTAATTGGGGTATCAATGCGTGCAATGGAGGTTTGTTGTACTTTATACACATTAAATGCATGGTGCTATTTCTTCTCACTGATGTGTATTGGGTTGGTATTGATAGTCCAACAACTAGTCTTTTCAAAATTTTGCATAAGACACGAGATAAGGGTGATATGCCCCGCTTTTATTGAAACTAGCAAAGTTAATCTTTCGAAGTTGGTTTCTTAAATCGATTTCAAGCGAGTTGGTCGGTTACAATCTAGCTACAACTTGAAACGGCTCAAAATGATTACCATTTGCCCTGTTAGTACTAGTCCTTACATGAATTCTTAAATCCTAGTGTAACATAACATGCCTGATGCCCTAATAGTCAATTATAGTCGTTATGGAAAACCCCAATGGCCATCAACTCATTATTACCATGTTGCCCCCTTCAAGTCTCGATATCCCCAATCCATTATGTACTAGTGTGAGTTCATCATGGCAGCTTGAAGTTCTTCTATCTCAAACTGACATGACATGACCTTGCATATCGCAGCAAACTTGTAAGCACATAATGTTTAATAGAGGTCCTGCACCAACATAATTGCAATCTCATTTCTATTTACCATGTTCATTTAAGGTCTTACTTTAGGCTCTTTACCTTTTGTCTAGCCACCGAGTTGTAGGGTGCCATGTACCTTGCACTTTTCCCTGTGAGAATGTAGTAGCCATTAGTGTTCTTCTCAGCCACTTTGTATAAGCCTTTTATTCCTGTTATCACTATTGATTCTGTTATGTTTTATGTCTTAGGCTGAGATGGAAGCTATGATGGTGCCTGATGTAGAGGGTCAGCCAACAATGTCTACTACCGAGATTGTTGACAAGGTCCTGTCTCAAAGTAGCGCCACCAGCAAATTCTTGAAGAATGTTGGCTTAAATTCTTCCACTCCGAACTCTGCAAAGGACTCCAAACAACAAGCTCTTGAGGAACAACTTGAGGAGGAGAGACGAGGAGCAACTGAACTTCGACAGACTGTTGAGCAACAACAACGAAGAAGTAGAAGACTTGAAGCTAAAAGAACAAGCATCGATGAAGCACTGATCAAAACCCAAAAGGAAATGGAGGATTTAAAGAAGAGGCAAGAGGAGAATGATGCAATTATTCGCCGTCTCATGCTAATGGTGGTGAAGACAACTAGTGAGTTTATGAACTTGTTCACTTATTTTGCATGGATACTCATTTTGTATGGTCGGTACTTGTGAGTTTAGGTAGCTGAAAATAACTTTGTGACCTATGGATTTATTTTCAATAGCTTCAAGTGTGGTACTAACTTTAAATCTTGTGACTCTTAATGTATATGTGGTTAATTTGTGATGCTCTGTGATTTGTGATGCTCGTGCAATGTATTGGTCTCGAGAAAATATTGTGTCTTTGTGTCGAGATGTATTGTGTGTTGTGGTGTAAAATGGATCACATGTGCCAAATTATTCATCACAAAAATGATGAGACCATTACTTCCATGACGAAAATGCAAGTCCACGTGCCACTCATCGATTGAAACATTTGCGTCACAACACGCCACGTCACCTCACATCGTGGTCTGGCGGCGTGAAATAGACTATTCAATGACGAAAATGCATGTCCACGTGGCACTCATCTATGACGAAACATTTGCGTCACAACACATGCCACGTCACCTCACATCGTGGCTGCTGACGTGGCACTAGACTATTCAATGACGAAAATGCATGTCCACGTGGCACTCATCTATGACGAAACATTTGCGTCACAACACGTGCCACGTCACCTCACATCGTGGCTGCTGACGTGGCACTGCACTGTTCAATGACGAAAATGCATGTCCACGTGGCAACAATCTGTGACGAACAATTTCGTCATAAATAAAATGGTCAACGCTCATTTTTGGCCGATCGGAGTGCTCTTTTATGACGAATTTGATGTTTTTCATGACGTTTTGGGTACAATTAATGACGATTATATTCGTCATAGAAATGACCTCTTCGTTGACGAAAATATAATTCGTCACAGAAAAGTTGATTTTTTATGACGAAAAAAAGTAATTCGTCATTGAAAACTTTCTATGACGCACCTACTATGACAAGTTGAATTTCGTCATAAATTCGTCATAAAAAACCTACAATGACGATTTCGGGACTAATGATGACGAGTTTGGACCGTCATTAAAAATCACTTTTCTTGTAGTGAATGGATTGTAAGGCTCCATATGGGCGAGGTAGTATGGCATCCCTCATGAAAACATGATTGACAACTACCTCACAATATTGAATGCCAAGAGGAGTACCCCCCACAATAGATGATGGGTTTGTTGTTTGAACAGTTCCCTTAGCCACAGGAAGATTATAGGGCCTCACAACATTATATGGTATCACATCTCTTCCACCCTAAAGCATAAGAGTTTCAAAGACAAGGTACCAAGTATGTTCTAGACATAAGGTAAACTATATATTGTGGGTTTAGCAATTACCTCTTCATCATGTGGTTCATCTGGAAAGACAACAAGATGCCTATTCATGAGCATATTTTCATCATCACTTAAGTGTATTTCATCCTCGACTTGTGACACATTATCATCATCATGGTTCTCTAGTTCTTCCACAAGACTAGGTCGACTCATGAGTTCTAATAAAAAGAACAACTATGGAACAATTCTTGCATTAAAAATAAAGTTATAACAGAAAGGAATGACCAATTACCACTTGGGGGAATTATTAGATCCATTTGGAGTCTTTGGAAGCATTTTGTTCTTCTTTGGAGTAACTTTTCAAGTAGTTGTTTCATATTGTCCAACTGGATTTGTATAGCTTCCACTTTCTTATCAGATTGTCAACGTGCTTCAATTTCCATTTGAAGCCTTGTTGACGTGCATTTTTTGGCCCCAAGCATGTCCAACTCAGCAGGTGTTGGTCCCAAGCCAATAACACGAACATATCCATTCTTCTCGGGCCCACAAACATGGAAATAAGCATCACCTTCCTCTATACTCTTCTCTATTAGTTCAGAATTATCTCTGACTGCATCTTTAAGTGCATTCTATAGAAAATGAAGATATTAGAATAATATGCAGCATGTATGGCAGAATGCTAATAACAATTGCTGTTTAAATGCCAAACAAGTTATATGGCAGTATGTTATTATGCCAAACAGGTTTAATTGCTAATAACAGTTGTTGTTATTCTACATCACTTACAATTGTTGTTTCAGCTCCTTTGTGAGGTACTCCATTCTTGTGTGTGTGTGTTTTGATAAACAATTCATCTCTACGTGCGGGACGCCCTAGCTCTTCGCACTGCATTTTATTACCAACGGGTGCAATTCATTCAGTAATTGGACTCTAGCTACACAATCAGAATAATGGATACAAAATGACAAAGAACGGTGCATACCATTTCTTTACCAACACGTGCATGACTCTTACTTCCAGTTGTATGGTTTTGGAGCAACTTTGACCGATTTGCTTTCCCTCTCATTGAACGGACCTATCATCAAGTGTTAATAGTGTTCATGATTCATATATAAAAATTCTAAAAATAGGGAATTGTAGCTTACGGTACCGCTTCGAGACCTCCAAAGTGATCAATTAGCCACTTCAATCCTCCTCATGCACTCTTTCATCACGTAATTCAGCGATTCTTCACATGACATATCATCATCAAACACCTTCTTCAAATCTGATTTGAACTCCTTCCATTTTGCATTCTTTGTCCTCATAAACCAGTTGAAGCAACCTTTGTCTATATCCCAATAGAGCTGAGCACAGATGAAGTAGATAAGGTAGCAACAAATCACAAAGCTAAATCACTTCATAATTCATTTCCAACAAATTTCACTACGAGCATCATCACAACTTATATTTTTGTCGTGGGCAAACCTTCCTCCAATCATCATGTGCAATCGAAAAGCCCTTTGTTCTCACAAGTGCACCAATAAAGTTAGCAAATTCAGTGCTTGAAGGTCCACAAGGCTAGCCATGTTCATTTATCTCTACTTTGAGTTTTGGCTTATTTTGTCTTGCAAATATATCAGCCTTTTTAGTTGGTCCTCTAACATTTTTCTTTTCTTGTACACACAACTCTACATCAAAATGATATATCTAATGAGATCAACAATAAAAATACAGAAATTCATTTAAACCGATACAATCAGCTCACAAACATACCTTCATTCCTTGGAGTACTGCCATTCCTTGCCTTTATATGAGCACTTGCTGCACTACTCCCATTCCCTGGCTGTAGATCACCACTTGGAGTACTCCCATTCATTGGCTGTAGATCAGCCCTTGCAGCAGTTAATCTTGAGCTTGTTAAGTAAGTTGTCTTTGAATTGTAGCATCGATTACCATCCTTTTTACATTGCCTCATAGCATCTACCTTTCTCTGTTTCTTTATCATTTGTGGTGAGGTAACTTCTTGTCCAAGCTCTTGAAGTTGCAAAGCTTTGATCTTCATCTGATTGGCCAGGACATTTGCATTTCTTTGTGATTCACATTCACAAACTGGAACGCCCTTTCTTTTTTCTCCTGCAGTCACCATCTTTCCTCCTGAAAATGGTTCAGTAATCATAATATGAATGATAAATTGTTACACAAAATATGAATGATAAATTGTTACACCATGCAATTGATACAGCACACAATTGTTACTTACTTCCTCTTTTTTTCAGAAACAATGGTCCCATCTATATCTGTCCTGACATAGACCATATCTTGAAGAAAAATATTCAGGTCATACACTTTTGTATGCAGATCAGGAATCGGACTACGAAACTCATTTTGATGATCTATTTGTTCACTGTCGCTTGCAGCCATGTCATAGATTTCTCGTGGTTTGGACCGAACAACAGCACTCCATTCTCTATCAACAGGATCTTGAACATAGTAAACTTGTGTGGATTGCGATGCTAAAATAAAAGGCTCATCTAATAATCTTTCTCTTGTATTGAATAAATGATTGAAATTAACGACTGTGATCCCAAATTGATCCGTTTTCACCCATGTATCTTGAATGTGGTTGTCAACCCAATCACATTTGAAGAGCACTATATTTCCCTTATTGCGATAGTTCAGCTCAATGATATCTTTGATCCTACTATAGTATGTCTTGTTACGCACTATCGGGTCCGTGTTTCCATTTTCAAAGCAAGAGGTTTGGGCAACTAGAGCTACTCCACTATTTTGAAACGACCTACCCTCATCACTAGAGTGTGTATGGAAATTGAACCCATTTATAGTATAGCTACTATACATTGTAGCAATCATGAATGGCTCACTGGCCAAAATTTTATCTCTTCCAGTACTTCGATACCATTTTCAACTAACCCTTCCACCTGTAATACAGAACATTCTAATCAACTTAAATTCCATTCAGACCTAACAACAACAATTTGAAACACAAATGGTTGGTCATGTACTGACTTACATGCTTTCTAAACCACTCATGAAACATTTCATGATGAATACTATTGATTTTTCGCTGATTGCGATGGCCAATTGAGCGAAGGTACTCAATATGCTTGCTGAAAATGTTTTGTAAAGTTAAAAGACTGAGAAATATGCATATACATAAGGGTAATGCAATCTATAAAATAAAGTTTGAGCAGCTTACTTCAAGTATGGTTCTATGTTGTCATAGTTGAACAACACATATCTATGTGCTTGAAGCCATGTCTTATAGTCTATAGATGTAGTGCACTTGCCACTCAAACCTCGCCCAAGGCTTCGAAAGAAAGGATTGATATTGCACATTGCATTATCCAAATCCTCACCATTTCTTACTTGCCTAGTAAATCTGGTCTCACAACCACGTAGAAATTGTGAGCAAAATATAAGACTCTCATCAAATTTATAAGACTCACAGATTGATCCCTCCGGATGACTTTTGGTGCGAACATAGCCTTTTAACCTCATCAAAAACCTAAGAATGAATAAATTTTAACTGTATAAACTTAACTATAGTCTACAAGTTAAAAATAGGTACTGTTAGTGAAAATAGTTTTATAGTACCTCTCTATTGCCCACATGCTACGATACTGTACTGGACCACCAATTCTTGCTTGAGAAGGAAGATGAACCATCAAGTGTACCATGATATCAAAAAATGCCGGTACAAATATAGTTTCCAGAATGCTTAGTGTCTCAGCTATTTCAGCCTCTAGTTTCTGCATATCACTTACTCGAATAGTAGATTAGTATATTTTCTTGAAGAAATTGCTCACACGAATCGTCTTTGCGATTACTCGTGTTGGCAATATCCTTCGTGACAACAAGTGGAAGTAATTGTTGCAACAAAAGCGTGGTTGTCATGGCTCTTTAGTCCAATCAATTTCATTTCAAACATGCACATTATTGTGTATATTTGATGCAACACCATCCGAAACCTCACATCCTTCAATACTTGGCAAAACAACTTCTTTCTCATCTGGACTCATTGCATATAGTCTGCCGAGGCATGTAGAACCTATCATCAATATCGGCGGGATGAAGATCGTGTCTAATGCCAAGGTTTTTATGTCCAAGCGAGCATTTAAATTATCCTTTGATTTGCCATCAATGTTCAAAAGTGTATTAACAATGTTATCACATACATTTTTCTCAATGTGCATAACATCGAAATTATGTCTAAGTAATAGATCCTTCCAATATGGTAACTTAAACCAGATAGATTTCCTTTTCCAAGAAAGTGGTGCCTCATTTCTACCCCTACGTCGCGGGTTTGCTGGCTTCTTTGTAGTTGGATCCTTTCCAAAAGTTGTGTCTATGTTTGCTGTAAGCTCCAAAATTTCCTCTCCACTAAGTGGAGTAGGTGCTGGCCTATGCTCCTCAGTACCATCAAATAGTTCTGTAGTAGACCTAAATATGTGGTTGTCATCTAAGAATCTACGATGGCACATAATGACATATTGCCTCCCTTTTTTAGTTGGAGAGAACATTCATGTGAGTGGCAATCCGGACAAGCAACTTTACCAGAGGTAACAACTGCATGCAAATAGCCTAGACCGGGAAGATCCGAGATCTTTGCATAATATGGCAAAGACGCAATTGGAAGCACTCATCCTTAGAAGCATCATATGTCCTAACACCATCAACAAACATATCTATCATATCATTGACAAGTGGCTCAAGATAAACATCCATATCAGCCCCCGGTGCCTTAGGACCAGGAATTATTAGAGAGAGGATAAAATTTGTTTGCTTCATACACTTCCAAGGTGGCAGATTGTATGGAATCAAAATAACAGGCCAAATGCTATAAGTTGAATTGTAGGTCCTAAAAGGACTAAAGCCATCACTAGCCACAGCAAGTCTAAGATTTCGACTATCTGAGGCAAACTCTGGATATGTAGAGTCAAAATCCTTCCAAAAAGGAGCATATGCTGGATGCCTAAGCAAACCATCTTTCGTGCGTTCTTCATCATACCACCTTGCATCAGCCGCTGTTTTGGAGGACATAAAGTACCTTTGAAGCCTTTTCTTTATTGGAAAGTACCGAAGTACTTTCATAGGAACTCTATGCACACGTTTTCCATTAGGACTTTTCTTTTCTGATTTCCACCTTGAAGTGTTGCACTTTGGACAAACATTTTTCTTTTCATGCTCTTTCCAAAACAATACGCAATCATTATCACAAGCATGGATATTGGTGTACCCAAGACCAAGGCATTTTACTATATTTTTGGCTGCATTGAAGTTTTTAGGAAGTAATGACCCTTCAGGTAAAACATCCTTAAGTAACTCTAGTAGCATGTCAAAACTTTTATCACTCCACCCTCCAAGAAATTTTATATGCAGTAATCTAATGATGAAATGAAGCTTTGAAAAGTTTCTACAGCCTGGGTACAATTCTTTGCGGCATCTTCTACCAACCTATAAAAGGATTCTATATCCTCATCATGCTGCTCTTCATTCCCTTCTAAGTCACCCATGTCATCTAAACCCCCAGCTAAGTCTCGAAGTAAATCAGAGATGTCATCTTCTTCATTTGACTTTTGTACTTCTACTCTGTCAGGCTGCTGGATATTTGAAAAATAACTGGAGCTTGGTTCTCCATGGTTCAACCAAGTTATGTACTCTTCAGTAAACCCCTCACAAATTAAATGCTCACGAACTAAATCACTGGCTCTCCAACAACAGTTTTTACATGCCTTGCACGGGCATAATATCTTTCTTCCTTTAGCTGAATTACGAAAAGCAAACTCCAAAAAATTGTCAACTCCTTTTATATATTCATCAGTATGCCTAGGCATATCCATCCAATTTTTATCCATGATGCACTTTGACAAAACTTGAGTCTAAATATTGAAATATATGAGCAAACACACCTAGATAGCAACACAAAACCTCAGATATGTCTCATTTATGCACATTCAAACAACAAACTGAATTTATAGCACATAGATTACTTCTGAATTGGAACCAAAGACCAGAAGAAAACAAACATACCAATCACTAGCTATCCGATGAAGATGAGAATGTTGTCCAGTAAAATGTTGATCCTTCAACCCTCGGTCCTCCCCTCTCCGAAATTAACACCGACAACCTCAAAGCACAACCATTAAGGTTTGTCACCAGATTTACCTACCGATCGAAACGAGAAGCTTCATCAATTAATGTAGTTAGAATGCAGGTGACATTGCATCAATGCTTTAATATGCATATTATTTTCAGATTCTCCTAAACTATATGCTTTAGCTAAATTAACGTGTAGACAGAGAAGCAAAGTTAGAAATAGTTTCTAATTCTATGCTTCTACCTGAAAAGATGTGTGGCAGGAGACCTGAATCCTAAGCATGCATGCCACCTATGCAATCCTGTCCATAACTATGTGGTGACAGGCACAGATTTACCTACCCGATAAAAAAATAATAAGATGGCTGGAGTGCATGGTCAACTTGACATCTTGACTACCAATGTGTCAAATTGAGACTTCTGCTGTATAAAAGTTAATTTAATTTAAAATATATAAAATTCCTGAAATTATGCAACTTTTCAAATGTGTGAAAGGGGGACTTGAGTTCCTACTCATAAGGAAACAATGCGTTCGTGACATAGGCTAACCAACCATACAAGATATTATTTGACCAGCTAATCTACCTATCAAAGTGAGACTTGCTCTGTGATCTCAAAGTTTCAAAATGGTATGGTTTGCGTTTGTCACCGCAGATTCTGCAATTTTTGTTTCAGACAAACTGACAAACACATGAATAGTTTAGAAGAAGTAGCAAACTTTTTTTTGGCCTCTACCTGAAAGAACTTTTCTTTGGCCTCTACCTGAAAGATATGGCAGTGGACTAGACTTTAACTCGCGTTCCCTTGCATGCCACCTATATAATCTGGTCACCAAGCATTTGGTCTATTCAGTAGGTTAGCAGCAGTAACATCCTCTTCCTTTCCTGTTCCTTTCCTGCATTAACCAATAAAGAGGTGATTACTGATTACCCATGTACGTGATTGTTACGATTTACTGTTTTGACCAGCTAAATTGATCAAATCATGGCTTATCTACAGTCTAAAGACATCTTTTTTTTGGTTGTCGTCTAGCACGTGATTTGAATCACATTCCCTCAGCAACTGATTTAGAGTACAACACATATAACAGGTTAAAATTTTGACTACTTTAGTATTATTATTATTGGCATACTAACTTACTACTACTAACAAAGGCAGACAATTATGCTACAATTTCTATGAAGTATCATAAACTTAATCAACAGCGGACCTTACAAAATCCTCTAGTAGGGCACATATGCAATTGCAAATACAAATATCCTACAATCGTTGAAAGGAGATGTGATTCTGGTTCAATATGTAACAAGGTACCATGCAAGGCATCCAAGCACAACACAATTTCCCTAAAATTACAGGCTAATCACTAGAAAAAACAAATCCACAACAAAAGCAAGATTCGAACAATACTATATCCAATTCAGATGTAAACCATAACCCTAAACAGTAAACAACCCACTATCAGACATATAATAAGGTGAATCATATATCAATCATCACAAGACTAAAGCATTTGATAAGAATATGGGGGAAATAAACAGTATATTTCGAAGCAGTAAATCTCAACAAAATCTCGACCAGATCTATCCTTCAACATGATTTAACACATGAGACATCACCACGTCTTAATTAAACTCTTCCCCGCGTCTTAATTAAATTCTTCCCCAAGACCCATACTAACCATGACGAAGTCTTCATGGACAATACCAAACAAGAGATAATGAAGCGATTGATACCAAGAACCAGATACTAAAGGTTACTAGACGACGTATCTCGCCACCAGCGACAAGAAGGTCGCCGCCTGCAAGGCCGCCAAGGCCGCCTCGAGGAGAGGTTCAAGACCGGCAAGAACAGATGGTTCTTCACCAAGCTCTCTTGTCGCGGGTGGCGAGGGCGTCGAGCCCGCCGGAGGCAACGTCCTTGAAGTCAACGTCGAGGGTGTAGCGGGTGGGCATGAGATGGGTGAAGTTGACGAGCTTGAGGAAGCACTTGACGCGCGACTTCTTGGTCGTCTTCTTGGCCGAGTCCTCTTGCGGATCACCTTCTTGGGGTACTTGGCGAGGCCGGCGACGAGGCAGTGGCCGTTGGGGCGGCGCGGCTGGGGCTTGATGCGGATCAAGCGCAGGGGCGACGGCTGGGGCTTAATGCGGATGAAGCGCAGGGGCGGCGCGGCTGGGGCTTGATGCGGATCAAGCGCAGGGGCGGCGGCTGGGGCTTGACGAGGGGATTTTTCTTTTCTAGGTTTTATGTGAGCGATGCTAGCTGTGTGAATGAGTCCGCGCGCAAGAGGATAAGGCCCGCCTGGCGGCCGAAACTTTAGACTACCTCTCCCGCGTTCGCTGTGGCCAGGGCGCCAATTGCAATCTTTTCGCTAGCTAGTTCGTACACACCTATTCGCCGACACATTATCAGTAGTTCAGCTAGGCTACACCGACAGATAAACTGTCTACTATTTTTTGCCGACACATTATTAGCCAAAATAAAAATGCCGACACATAACACGTTGCTCTATCATACAATTGCCGACAGACGAGGTGACAGTAGAAGGTCTGATTATTGTCCACAGATTATATGTCGCCAATATTAGCCTTTTGCCAACAGTTCACAGTGGCCAAAAGTGTGCCATGGTGTAGTGAATGTTTTTACTCTCTAGTGTATCACATTTTACTACCACGTATTATCACTTGCTGCTATTTTTTACTATCTCGTGTGTATTGCTTTACTGCCAAATATTATAGTATTCGTTATTTTTTGTACCTACACGCATGACGCAACTACCGTGTTTGTATGATTGATGTTTACCATCCCCGTCAATTACGTTTACTGCCACATAGATAATTGTTTTGCTAATTTTGTTATTATCTGGGATTTGATGTTTCTACTAATGTGCATATAGCTTTTTACTACAATTCAAAAAAATGTAACATATTTTTTATATTTCATATGATTTTACTACGTTCTATGGATACAACTTTTAGTCTCGATAGTATAAGATTTTGCTGTCTAGTATGTCAATATCGTTTATTAACACGTATTCAACAGTTTATTTGCTATCACATATTCATTTTACGATCAATATCGACAAGCTCATTAAATACTCAGGGTATTGTTTCGAGCACCGCGGGGTGGGGGGTGTTGTTTTTGGGCCTCTCTCTCTATATATATATATACACAAATATATATATATAGTATAATTACCTGGGACACTACGATGCCTAAGTACTATGATTGAAAATAGGCATTTCCTTTGTATCACATGTGATTTTTTAAAAAAAAATTAAGATGTTGAGTTTAACTAGTTTACTAACTAGTTCAAACAAGTTTGAACTAAAATTCGAAATAGAGTTTCTTTTTTTATGATAGTTTGATTGTAAGTATGTGCTAATTTTATATATAAATAGAAAAGCATGTGATATAAATTCGTTTGAAATGTTTGAATTCGAGTATATGGCACTACTAGAATTTATTTGAATGTTGCTTGAGTTGTTGAGTTCAGAATAGTGTACAGATTCAGCCTCGAGCGGTCAAACCGAAGGTTGCGCACTGCAATCTAATCGGCCATAGGGTTTGGGTACAAGTGGTCTGACCGGCCTTCAAAGAGGTGAGAAATTGGCAAAATTCACGTAAACTTGTAGGGTTGAGGTTTTAGTTGCGTTAGGTTGCAATGAATTTGAACACTCGACATGAGACTAGATAGAGTTACAAGTTTCCAAAAGCACTACATTTTGAAGTTCTGAAATTGACATGGTACAAGCGGTCGCTGCATGTCTCTGACCCATCTTTCCATGGAGGTTAGACTACCCTCTAGGATTTTAGCTCCGGAGGTCAAGAGTTGTTATAGAAAAAGTCCAGTATTGTGTTAAAGCTGCATAAGTGTTGTTTGATGCATTTTATGGACTGGTTTGAGTCAAGTTGGAAGGAACTTGTGCTTGGAAATGGTTTATTGTTTGGTCTTTTGTTATGTAGGTGGCTTAGAATCAACTAAGGTTAACAATGAGGAGGACTAGGGCATGGTTAAGAGAACCAAGGACCAGTAAGGTCATGGCAACCAGATAAGATGATTGGACTCACCCAAGGCGCAAGATGGACAAGGACCATACAAGGCATACGTGGTAAAGGTCGAGGGGTCATGTGGCGCATCAAATGAATTAGGCCCATTTGCAAGCGAGAATTGTTCGATGGTTCAGACACGTGAGAGGCTTGACAGAAAGTCATTGGGCCACATAAAAGATAATGAAGTATGAGTGATTCTTCAAGGCGAAGGAATTAAAAAACATTGGTTGAGGGGCAAAGTGGTCATTTGCCCAACACCAGAAAAGTAAGTGGTTTGCAAAACCGTGGCGAAGGTAGTTTGTGAAACCATGATGAAGGCCTAAGTGGATTAGGTCAAGGAGACTTATGGAGAACAAGATGATAGAGTAGGGAGCCAAGGTTGAAGACACCGTTTTGAGAAGCGTGCATGTGTGTGAGAGAAACCCGTTATGCGTTAGGTTATCGGGTTTAACCATGAGTTAGTGCATGGAATCCACTTTGTATGTAGATTTTATGGTTTCGTCCTCCCGTATATAAGGGGTGTTCGGGAGGGAGAGGTTAAGATTTTCCCTTGATTCTCCAAAAAAACATATTAGAATGAGTGAGTGCTGCCCTTAGGGTTTTTGTAACACCCCGGCGCCAAACGCACCGCGAATGCTACCAAAAACCCTAAATAACAAACCACCTCTACGAAAAGATTGAAACTGAATTTAATCTCTAAACTCTTTAAACCGGGTTAAAACTAAGTCACCAAAAATTACAAAATTTTGGCATGACCTCTCTAGAACAGAGGACATCCACTCAGCAGACAAAAGAACGATAGCAGTTATATGATATCATTCTAACAGGTCCTTAGATAATCAATCACATTTTCAATCGGCAATTAACCAGCTACGCAACGCCGATCAACACAATACAATCGCATTTATTACAACCATTTTTTTTAACGAAACAATTAATTGGGTTGTTGGTGACCGAAGTCGTGCACGTCAACCAATGAGGCGCAATTAATTGTTAACGAAACAATTAATTGGGTTGTTGGATGATGAACAACGGTTTCCATTCTTATTTACTAGTAAGCGCATTTGGCGTTATTCAATGGATTTTCCAAAAACTAGAAAAAGGTGCACATCCCCTATATTTCAAGCACTGTTGTGAAAAATAGACGATTCCACCGATTAGTCGGCTGATTAATTAGTGACGGTAACTAAACCATCACGAATAATTTAAGCGGAGTGCAATTAACGGAGTCGAACGATTAATTGATCGTACAATTCAATTAATTGGCCGTTTTATGATAAATCATCCATTTTACCAATGTAATTATGAAATTAGCTTATTTTTATTCGCTAAATACGATAAATTAGTTTATAATGTGTCATAGTATATATGTATCTTTTAGATAAAGTATAAACAATGAAATGTAAAATATGTTTTGTATAGTGATAATTTACAATAACTTTGGGTAACTAAAATATTTCTAACTAACTATAAATATAAATAAATATATTAATAAGAACGATAACTGTTCATTAAATTCGGATTAATCAACCGTATTGCAATTAATCACTTAACGGTATCACATCTATCCGTCAAATGCATACCGTTTTTCACGACACTGATTTCAAGGCCCTTTCTTCCCAACTTTGCGTGCTCCTTTCTGCCATTCGCAATGAGTTGGAAAGAAGTGTGGATTTACCCCTCTCGGTTCTTCTTTCGAAAGAGAGCCAACGGGACTTCCCAGTTCCCACCCAACCTTCATTGGTGGAGCAATGGAGGAACTAAGACAGAACCGGTATTATCTGCTCCTATCGAATTTTACAATCACACAGAGTTCGCATCATGAAGCAGCTAGTACAAGTGATCTCGAAACATCGTGATCTAGTATGAATCGTATGATTAGTATGACACTACCGTAAAATACCCTTGAAAATACTCCCTTCGTCCTTTTTTAAATGATGTTTTACAAGCTCTTTTTTTTCTCGAATAGATGTCGTTTTGGGTTTTCTTGTTAATTACTGTTTTATCAAAGAGCCCGTATTAAAAACTGCTTGGTATCAATGCTACTCTAATTCAACTCGCTGCATATTCTCAACCACATTGATAGTCAGTAAGGGTAAACATTACAATTACCCTATCCGATCACAAATAGTTACCGTTTAGAACATCGACACGGTGTTCAAAACATAGCTTTAACCATTAATTTCTATTATAATGTATTTATAGAACCCATTAAAATTATAATATTATGAAAATACTTTAAGAGACAAATCTACATAAATAATTTTCATATATCTAATTTAAATATTTAAAAATGCATCAACAGTCAAAGTTTCGAAAGTTTAACCGCACCTTTGTTCAAAATGATAATTATTTGTGATTGGAGAGAGCAGTAACGAAACTAATAATTAATTGACACCTTGTTCTCTCTTTGTCCTGACCTAAAACATCATCTAAACGCCAACAGCGGAGAGTACTAAGCAGATAGATCCTGGCGCCGGTGGGGGAGAGCATGAAGGCGACCAGTGACGAGCGCGCGCGGCTCCCCGACAAGGAAAACGCAGCCGTGCGTACATGCGCTGCTCCCCCGGCCGGCCGGAACGCACACTCCCCCAACCAACGCCGTTTGTCCCCGCATTACATTGCCTCGCGATCCTCACCACCGTCACCCAATCACTCATCATGCATCCCTCGTCTTCTTCTTTCCATCCATCCATCTCTCCAATATCACCAGCCAGAGATTTCTACACATGATATAGGTCGTACTCCATATGGATTACGGAGTATGCTTCGTTTTACTTGTAGAGTGTGTGTATATATATAAAGGTTTTAAATCATGATTTTCACGGCAAAGCCTAAAAAAGCTATTCTAGTTATCATAGAAGTTACATCCAAATAAATCATTAAACCATGGTACTTTAGAAGGTGTTAATATTTTTATAGTAAGAATATAAGAAATCAACAAACATGTTAATACATGTCAAAAACCATGATTGATAACTATATCGTAATGTTCTAACAACAAGTATTTAATCAATAAAAAATATGAATACTAGATTATTGGAAAAGAGTGAGATGAGATCTTTTACTAGGTTTCCTTATAGTTCAATTCAAATTTATAAGAGATGCATTTGATCTTCTAGTAATATTGGATTTCAAAATGGCTCAATGTTTTGGTCCGTAAGTACTTATGTAGGATAGCAGAGCTATCGCTAACTACAAGCTACAGCATGTAACGGAGCCATTGCTGGTTATAGCGTTTATAGCTAATACAGTGAACAATTGGCCTATAGCTTCGTGTTTGGGATAAAAAAAAAGGTGTAGCGTATTTACAACACTGATATATATATGTAGTAGCTAGTACCTTTTGTTCTCCTCTCTTGTTTGGCTTAGCTAGAAAGACAGAATCCTTACTGAAAGACTATGTGAAGTTTTACTTATGTCTGTGACGATTAATTGACTATTTTTAAACTTGTGGTGCTCTGGTTTGAGTTTGATTTGAATTGATTTTGAGTCATTTGAGTTGATGTGAGTTGTTTAGGACCAGTGGTCGGGCCTTAACTGGTCTTAGCCTTCAGTGATTGTGGCTTTTAATGGTCGGGACTGGTTGTGACAAGTTGTAAACTAGTCGGGATAGATTGTAAACTAGTCAGGATGAATTGTGTATCATTCTGGCTATATGTTGATTTAATTGTGTATGTGGTTAGACATTGCTATGTGATGTATTTGCTTGTCAGCAATGGTTGCAGGATTTTGGAGTTAGGTCATAGTGAGGCGGAGAAGACTGGAACTAAACTAGGAGAGCTAAGGTCCAGACGATCAAAGTAGCACTGAAGATGACTAAGATCGGGGAGTAGATGCAAGCTGAGAAGACAAATGAATGGTAGGGATGCTAACTTAAGCTTTATTCAAGCGAAGGATGATCATAGATTTGCGAGTAGAGTGGCAGTTAAGCTAGCATGCTTAGAGATGTATGTCAAGACTTGTTATGTTGTTGGATTTCGAGTTAGCTCATTTATGAGCGAGTGAATTAATCTCAACCTTTGATGGGATTCCTTATGGGAGAAAGAAGTCATCCAACGGTGGAGATTGCTCAGGTTAAGATATAAATAGAGGGGTAGAGGGATGTCTCTTTCCAAGAGTTGTGAAAAGGGTTTTAGGGTTTGTGAGAAGATTTTGGTTTCTTTATGCTCTCTTGAGTTTTGTCCACTTGGTTGTGAGGCTTTGTAACTATTTCTCTCATGAAGAAATAAAATCATTTTCGTGCTCAAGTTCATGCTCATCTGGTTGCCCTCTATTTTGAGTTTTGATCTTTTTTTGATATCTTTCTCTCTTGTTCTTGTATTGCCAAGGATGAATAATTGTTGGATAAATCTTCTATAGATTATATCTCAATTATTTAGGCAAGCTGTAACTTTCTCTTCTAAGTTTTTGCTAGAAACCAATCTTTTTGCTTGAGAAGAGAGATTTTTTTGTTAATTGTGTTCCTACTCATTTGAGGATTATTCCCTTATTGTTCATACTTGCTGTGATATGTGTTAAACTACTTAGGATTATTTTGATCATCAAATCTCATGAGTAAGCATAGGGTGAAGTTTGTAATTTTTGTTTGGTTTTAATGCAATCTTCCTTAAATTGAAAAAATGCCAAAACTCTGACATCAATCTCTGTAATTGAAGGTTGGAATAGGTTCCTGACTTCCTTAGAAAGGTGAATGCAAAATTTCACGGGCTTAAGATAAGCCGGTCAAAAGTTACATCGATCTTGGTTTTAAAATCGGGCTAATTTTATTATTCACCCAACTACCGATCGCCGAGACTATTCATCTGAACACTATTTATCTAACCAATTGTCGAGGGGTTTTACTGTTCATCTGACCAATCGCGTGTTTACTGTTCGTCAGCCCTACTAGGGTGATGGTTCACTATTCATTGGGTACTGTTCATTCTGACCTGGTAGGCGGTACTAGTTCACTATTCATCTGACCAATTGCATTTTACTGTTTCTCAAACCGTTTTTTTTGTTTTTACTGTTTATCCGACTGAGAAAAAAAAATTATTTGGTTCCTCTTCACCACCTTTTGATCGTCTTTTTCGGTCCTTCGCTTACGCTGGGCGTGGTTGGTTCTTTACCTGCACTTACTTTTGGATCGGGGAAATTGGCTCTCGTCGAAAGATACTTGCTTAAGAGCGAGGCTGGATGGGTGAGCAAAGAAACCATGTCCGTTTTTTCTGTAAAATTCCTATGTTTTAAACAAATATGTTCTAGGACCAAATTAACTAATTGAGGTGATCACAATTATTTCCGGCATTTTTTTTACATGTGTGTTTGTAATTTTGCGTGTATTAATTGGGTGCCAGTGCCACTGGCAAGGAGTACGTACTAGCTAGACTTGTGTTGTGTAGTTGGTGGTCTTGTGTGCTCCACATCGCTTATAAGGGTGTGTTTGGTAGGACTTTAGCTTCATCAGATTTGTAGATCTGGTGAAGTTAGGTATTTTTAGCTCTACTAGATCGGTGAAGGTGAAGTTGGAGCTGTAAGTATATTAAAGTGTTTAGATGAATCATTTTGTTTACATTTTAGACAAAAAATATAAACTCGATTCATTTTATTTTAGCTTAAAAGTTTCAGATCTCAGATGAAACTGAGATCTAAAGTTTTACCAAACAGACCCTAAGGCTCCATCTCTCTCAGTGTTTTTCATCAATTGATTGCTCTTCCAAAAGGCCACCCCGTTAATTAATTCTCTCTCCCCTAATCCACTATACGCTGCCAAGCTTCTCTCCCTATCCCTATATATACCACGCCCTTGTACTTCTCTGCTAGTTCTTACACCCCGGCCTCTCCCATTACTAACTCATATACACCACTATTGCAAAGTCCTGGATACATATAGGTATATATAGTTAAGAGTTAATTTATTTCTAGACATAGCTGCTTGATTGGACTAGTAGTGAGTAGTGAGAGAGTGAGTAATTTGTTTCTTGTGTTGTGTGGTAAGTGATATATTGGGTGGGTCGATCGCCATGCCGACGCCGTCGCACCTCAAGAACCCGCTCTACTTCGACTTCCGGGAGGCGAGGCGCGTGCCAGAGACGCACGCGTGGCCGGGGCTGAACGACCACCCGGTGGTGGACGGCGGGAAGCCCGGGCCGGACGCCGTGCCGGTGGTGGACATGCGAGACCCGGGCGCGGCGGCGCGCGCGGCACAAGCCGCGGAGCAATGGGGCGCGTTCCTGCTGGCGGGGCACGGCGTGTCGGCGGAGCTGCTGGCGCGCGTGGAGGATCGGATCGCGCTCATGTTCGCGTTGCCGTCCACGGACAAGATGAGCGCCGTGCGCGGGCCCGGCGACGCGTGCGGCTATGGCTCGCCGCCCATCTCCTCCTTCTTCTCCAAGTGTATGTGGTCCGAGGGCTACACTTTCTCCCCCGCCTCCCTCCGCGCCGACCTCCACAAGCTCTGGCCCAAGGCCGGCGACGACTACCACCACTTCTGGTACGTACGCACGCACGTGCCGCGCGCCAACACGTACGTGCCTAGCTAGCCTTTCACGCTGCACCTACTCGATCGATCGCATCGACGTGTCGATCGATATATGCATGCATGCACGCACACGCTCGCTCGCACGCGCAGGCTTGCTACCACCTCATGTAGTTATACCGTTTCCTGTTTGTTGCGTTACATGTGTACAGTGACGTGATGGAGGAGCTCCACAGGGAGATGCGCGCTCTCGCTGACAAGCTGCTCGAGCTCTTCCTCAAGGCGCTCGGCCTCACGGGTGAGCAGGTCGCCGCCGTCGAGGCGGAGCAGAAGATCGGCAAGACCATGACCGCCACCGTGCACCTCAACTGGTATGTAATGGCAGCTGGCCATGGCCACGAGCGCGCACCATGTCCCGCCATGAACGAAAGGCTAGCTCACTAGTGCCGGTGTAATTAACGTGGAGTTGTGCGTGGTGCACGTAGGTATCCCAAGTGCCCGGATCCGCAGCGCGCGCTGGGGCTCATCGCGCACACGGACTCGGGTTTCTTCACCTTCGTGCTACAGAGCCTCGTGCCGGGGCTGCAGCTGTTCCGGCACGGCCCGGACCGGTGGGTGGCGGTGCCGGCCGTGCCGGGCGCCTTCGTCGTCAACGTCGGTGACCTCTTCCACATCCTCACCAACGGCCGCTTCCACAGCGTCTACCACCGCGCCGTCGTCAACCGCGAGTGCGACCGGATATCGCTCGGCTACTTCCTCGGCCCGCCCGCCGACGTCAAGGTGGCGCCGCTGCAGGAGGCCGTGCCGCCGGGCCGCAAGGCCGCCTACCGCGCCGTCACGTGGCCCGAGTACATGACCATACGCAAGAAGGCCTTCACCACCGGCAGGTCCGCGCTCAAGATGGTCTCCACGGCCGAACCCGACGACGTTGCCGACGTCCACGACCACTTGTAGATTAATGATCGTTCACCGGCCGATCGAGAGATAGAAACAGCTATTAACGGAGCAAAAAAAAAAGAACAGAAATGGCGGTAGCTTAATTAGCTAGGGAGGGAGGGAGCACGCTTGCGTTCGTTGTGTTTAAGGTTAATTAATTTCCTCCATGTTTCCATGCATGCGCATGCGTGCATGGAACTGAGGACCGGTATGGTTGATTTGCAGCGACGCATGCATGCATGCAAAGAAAATCTTCTGCTGGCTGCAGCAGGTAGAGTTTAGCATGCAACTGGGGTTAATGGCCGGGTTAAGTTTAGGCAGCTTCCATGTGTATAAAAATTAAGATGTGGAGGAGGAAAGGAAAAGAAAAGGACATGTTGTTTCTTCTAGTTGTAGCCTGGCTCCTGATGATTGAGTGCTTGTAGCCTGGCTCCTGATGATTGAGTGCTTGTTTTGTTGTTATTGATCAGTACTATTAATTTGTTAAATTAATCGATTAGTCTGGCATGTAGTTTGGCATTTGGCACAAGGTGCCCAATATATTGCTCTAGCTAGCTAGCTAGGCTGGTCAATGATAGGAGCATGTATGTGTAAACTAGCAGCCCTGACCATGCATTGATGTATATGCAAGTAATGAGCATCACCACTGGGCATGTCTATTCCTTAGAGGAATAGGCCATGGATGTGCAGTGTGTAGCTACAACTGTGTAGGACACATCTGATTTGTACTGTTGTACAGAGAGAGGGGAGAGGTCATATGCATGCTGTGCATGCATGCTTTGAAGAACTTAACAACCAGATGGACCAAACCATGCATGCATGCACAAGAATCACAAGGATGAGATGGGAGAGAAGGAAGGAAGCTTGAGAGGGTGTGTACATGCATGTATGCAGCAGTGTGTGATAGGATAGAACAAGTATGCTGGGTTGTTGCAAGCACAAGCGGGGCAAGCAGCCAAGGGAGCCCTCAGTGGTGCTTGTCCTGCTTCCTGAATGAAAAAGAGAAAAAAAAAAACTTGGAACCTCGGCAGGGATCTTTTTACCTTTTGAATTATGCCTGGCCACATCCCATCCTGCATGATGCAAACAGAGATGCCATGACAGTATGACACACACAGGGAGAGAGACCCCTATTAGCCTCAAGCCCTCAACTAGCTTTCAAAGGATGCAACTCGCAAACTAGTAATACTATACTAGTACTCCCAGCCCATTACAATGCCAAAACAGATGTCATCAAGACGTACATCAATCTCTGAAAGATGGGAAGCCAACTAGCTGCTATTTCTGTTCTAGCTCACGTATCAAAAAAAAAAAAAAACTCAGAGATTATGTATGTGATCACTGAGAAATCCAGAGGTTGGAAGTGGAATCCATCAAGCAAACAGAATGAGTTAGTACTCAGTACTGACTACTGAGTACAACTGAATGAATGAATGAGCATGTACAGCATGCGTGAGTTATTGAACAGGAATTAATTTGGCACCATCACTTGAATGGATGTACAGAATTTCTCTGTCATTCTCTCGATTCCTAGCTGGCAGCAGCGGCAACAGCAACCAAGTCACTGAACAGGTAATATAAAGCCTTGCAGGGTAGAGCTAAGAGCTTGTCTGTCCACTCTCCACAGCCATGTATCTAGTACAGCCAGGGATTAACAGTTCTGGTTTCAATTCGACCAGTGAGTAAATTCCAGGAGTAAATGTCCCGCAGAGACGATCGACAGAAAAATAAATTGTTTTAAACTTGTTCTGAATTTCCAATCGATCCTGGTAAATTCCAGTGACAAGCAAACAAGCAGAGGAAAAGAGAAATGGAAATAATTATTGATGGAATGGAAAGCCCTGGAAATTAGGTTATTGGAGGCCATAGGTCATAGGTGAGGTGGTGATAAAGTAGTCTCCAGCAGATATGCGGGGCTTGTGCTGCCCTTTCTGTCTCGCGTCTGTCCGGAGATGTATTGCAACCGCAACGGTGCGCCGGGTTGTTGCTCACCGGAGCACCCGACACGGGGAGCCCATCGCCGGTCGCCATTGCCATCTCTCCATCGATCGATCCATTTCACTCCTGCAAATTAGAATTACCTTACCTGTGTCTGGGAGGTAGGATCAAGGAACTGATCGCTGCAAGTGCACAATGCTGCTCTCGATCGTGGTGCATGCTGGGCTGGGACTTAGACCTGGGACCCAGGCTTTTCAGGGCAACCTGAGACCCGATAGGCACGGTATAGACACGACACATGGCAGACCAGGCCAACACAGCTCAAATGGTGGATCATATTGGGCCTCTAAAGAAGGCCTGTTGTACGGCAGGCACAACACGTGGTTGGGCCGGGCTAGTGCGGCGGAATGGCTATGGCACAACGATGCGGCTGGGATGGGCGGCACCAAGGGATGGGGGAGGAGGGAGTAGCTAAGAGGGGAGAGAGTCTACATCTTGTCATGGCACTATTGTCTTCGACTCATTAAAGGTCAGATCCGCCACATCTAGCCCATCGGCACTATCGTAGCCCAAATTTGGCACGCATCTCGAGGCACAACCTCCAGGGCTAGCATCGGCGGCCGTGAGCAGTGAGGAGGTCGCTTGCGACGGTGTGGCCTATGCTGATGAAGTCGAGGACAAGGATAGGTGGCAATGGGGACCGTTCCGATCGTGGGGAATTCTCTATTAGGGACGGTATGGAAGAAACATGGATGGAAACGGAAAATTATTCTCGTCGATGGCGGGACGGACGGGAATTTTTTCTCAGGGACCAGTTAGATCCAAATTTAATTTAGTCCAATTTAGTTATTAGATTGCAAATATATTCTCTAGCCCATGAACCCATCATATTCACATTTTCATAAACGGGACAACATAATCTTTAATGAATGTATGCATTCTTTTTTCCTTGTCTATTAATATAATTTTAGAGTTAAAATGGCTATAAGAGCTCTTCTTGTGTGAAATTTTGAGGATGGGTCTCGACGGGCCCCGATAGAACGGGATGGGGACGGGATTTTCTCCCAGACGGGAATGGGGACGGGACGGGAAAATTTTGGATCGGACGGGACGGGAGGCACAGGGAATGGAATGCTGCCACCCCTAGACAAGGAGAGCTCCATTGCGCCAACAAAGTTGAGCCCAAGGATGGGCGGGGACAATAGGAAGGAGGGGGGTTGTGGACAATGGGGAATAGAGGGAGTTGGAATGGTGGGGAGGAAGAGGGGAGCACAGGAGGATCCCTTTTATGCTATGTTGTTGCAGCAATAGGGAAAAATTTGTCAAATATTTTGGACCTATTTCACACCTATATTTCTTTGTTATCAATTTTTTATCCTACAAAAAAGGTTTGCAGACTGCTTTGGAGGAAATAGGTGAGTGTCTCGATCCTAATTTCTCTAAATCTTTTGAACATGTCAAAAAGGAGTTTTTTCATGTTTTCTGCTTGTATCATGACAAGCTTGGCAATAACACGAGATCAGGACCTCATAGCCGGCGCAATAAGACAAGACAAGCATGACATCCAACTTATAGAAGAAGCTAAAGTGCAAATCTAGTTATTCATCCTCTCAATTTCAGGTAGCCCCCAAGTGAAATTATGTCTCAGAGCTAAACCATTATCTAGAGCATGATTTTGCAAGCACTGATCATGATCTTGCTGGCGAAGGCAAAATAGACTTTCTCAAGTGGTGGAAGAACAACAAGTGGATATTTCCTATGCTATTTCGCATGAGATGTTGTAATGATTTTGGTATCCATTGTCTATTCAAAAGTGACATTCAGTTTGATAGAAAGAATAATTGAAGAAAGGAGGTCATCCCTAATGCCCAAGATAGTGGAGACAATCACCTACTTCAAGGACTGAGAATTGGCAAAGAGCAACAACAGCATCAACCATGGATCTTTAGATTGTGTAGACATATGCTGATCTAGAATGCATGAACAATATAAACATTGAATAGTAGTTAGTATGTACACTTTACTCTTTTCCTTACCAGGAAACCCCACTCTAGAGCATAAGGTTTGTAACAAGAAAGTAACTTTGTATATGTATCCAAGAACTAAATAAAATTTAGTTCTTTTCCCAAAATAATTGCGTGTACCGGATCCTCCTGGCAATCAACACTTACTCCTTATCCTTGTACTATCCATGGAGACTGACAGACAGTGACGGTGTCCACAACTTCACATGTCCCATAGGACAATACCTAGGCTGGCTATTTGATGAATTTTTGTACATAAAATTCATTAAATAAATAATAATAATAAAATAAAAGAGGTAGTGACCCACGTGTCAGTTAATAACTATTGATATGCAATAGCATGCTACGTACAAAATTTCCTTAAGGAAGACTACGATGTGTGGGTCCATTTATTGTCAAATATTTTTCTATGCTTAACATATCTAGTATTAGACTCATTTGAAAGGATTTATCGCAAGGAGTGCGGAGGTTCGAACGGATCATACATCTGACGCTCGGTTTGAAAGATATAGCCCCTACAAGATTAGTTGTTGAATATGTGTATAGCGAAGATCAAATCAATTGCCACGTCATCATGTTGCATATGCCTGGCTGCTTGGGTGCTGAATAGAAAACTTGGCGTACGGATGCAATCTGGTCAGGAGCACTGTACATAACTAGCCCTCTCTGCATCGTTTTTTTTTAAAAAATAGTCTCCTCACCTACCACATCACCAGTAGCACAGAACCGAATGGGCTACGCTAGAGCGCAGGCAAGCACGACAGCACTCGTGGGCGGAGCACGGTACTGCAGGTGAGGCAGGCACAACGGTTGGCACTGGCGGGCACGTAGCGGCGAGGCATAACGCACGAGCTGGTAGCCCTGGTGCGAGTGCGGGAGACCTAGCTACCGCACTCGCCTGCGCTCACGTAGAACCCGCTCAATCCCGTGCTTCTCGGATACGGTAGAGGATATGTGTTTTTGACACGCCCTCCACTGTAAGAAAGAGGATCGTTTAAATAAATAATATGTGTTAAGGATTAGATTTGTAAAAATAACATGTGTTCCACGCTCCTCCCATCAACCGAGAACACGCACGGCCACCCGAGGACGCAGGAGAAAAAAAAAGCGAGAAGAGGGCCGAGAAGCAATCTGTTAGCCACGCCAACTAAGTAGAAGAGAAGAAGAGCCAAAAGGGCCGAGAATCATCGTCGACCTGCTACAACTCGTGACATCCGTATTTAATAGTAAGCAACTTGATTTTATCCGATGAGCATAAAATTTTACAGAATATGCGCCACATATTTCTATTAAAGTGAGACCAACTATAGATCAAAACGTTCATAGTGCATATTCTCTAAATGAGATAGAATTAGCTATAGAAGTTCACACTTGAGCGGTACGAATTTTTTTCAATACAACAGAACTAGCTATAAATATACACATGTCGAATTCCTTATTTGTAGAAAATCCACTGTATCTCCACACAAATCAATACAAGAGAGTGTCATACTATATTGATTTTTGCCACTCACATAGGAGCAAGATTATTTTTAATGCTTCAGAAAAAAGCATCGTCCAATACATCATATATGCATCGTCCATTGCAAGGACGAGGTGCGTACTCTACATAATTGTCATACATCGACACCATGGCAGGGTGTCGACGAGAGAAAAAATGCATTTTATCAAACACGTTACCACCTGTCTAAGATCAACAAGGCTAAACAAAATTATGGCCTAGTGCTGACGAGACAAGGTCACTACTCCATCAACACACATGTATGTGACCGGTGAAGGTAGGTGTACAAATGATTGGGCATCGACGAGACGAAAATTATCCTCTTCATCAACACAATGAAGACGTACCATGACTGGCATCGGCGAAACAAAGCCACCGGCGTCACATCTGTATCTTCACCATCTTCATTTGCACCAACACCATACATGCATATGGATGAGCAGTATAAATATAAAGATGACTATTGCAGCACAATTTAATCGGAGATATTCTATAGGCCAAGTCTACATATGTAATTAACCGAACACCATGCAAAGGCACCGGAAATCAACCGTCTATGCAATCTCCAATCAGAAATACTCCTTAAGCATAGAGCAGAAGGCAAAAGATGAACTCCTGTAAGTACATGTAATTTTGTATGCTCAAAACATAATTAATAAAATATAGTTTTCCCTACATGTTCCATCGTCATTTTGTTTTCACAAATACCGGCACAGCATGGCAAGACGTGCCTTGACCATATCTAGATTTTATTAGAGATGAGTCAGATCGGTACAACACGGTATAGCTTAGTGGACATGTTGAACACGGCTCAACTCCCGCCTCTACGCTGGGATAGTAAAAGACGGAATGATGAAAGCGAACAGTGTGAAAAGGAGGACGTAGGACAGTAGGAGTGACTGGGTTCTTGGCGGCTTTCGCTTTCAGAGCCCTCACACACTCCTACCAGTAGTTATCCCAATTCTCTGCAGGTGATTGGATTGCTGGTGCTGTGTGAGACTCACACACCACACCACATGAAGGAAAGCGATGCCTACGCGCCTCATACGCAAACTGACAATTCTAATAGACTACTAATGTAGTGTGTGCTCTGAATTATTCTGAAACGGAGTTGCTGCATCTTAGGTTGTCGGAGGTGGACGACGACGACGACGGTCCGACGTACGAACTCGCGCGGCGCATTATCGCTGCACTGCAAATCCAGCGGCGCAGACAGCTTGCTAAAATGAAACAGCAAGGGGAGGGGTTTGATTTTTTTTCTTCAGTCGCAGGTCTTCAAACACTCCAGGAAGAATAATAGATAACTGGATTCGTGGTATCCGATACAATCTGACCTTGAAGCTCCTCGGGAAATATATAGAAGTATGGAGGAAAGTACAGCTAGTAGCTCTCTACAGTCAGATGCGGACAATGAGATTACCTGGACACTAACCTCTAATGAAGTATATTCAGCTAGGTCGGTATATCATGCACAATTCGTAGGGTGCATCTCCAAGTCCTCCCACATGATGACCTTGTCAACATGAGCAACTGTCGAAATGCAAATTCTTCTTCTGGTTCGTCTTACAAAATCGACTTTAGACGGCACAACATTTGACACTTAGAGGGTGGCTAAATCAATATTTCTATCAAATGTGTGTTCAAAATCTTAAGATTGTGCATCACCTCTTTGTCGACTACCCTCAAATTCAACATTTGTGGTCGTTTATTGCTTGGTGGGTCCGCCTAACAGCATTTATATCGGACTGATGGGAACCGACAACACATCTGAAGTAGTGGAGCCTTGACCGGGTAAACTAGGATTTCAGAATGGTGTCAAAACATTGGTCATCTTAGCATGCTAGCACTGGTGAAAAAACGCAATAGCAGAGTCTTTCAGAACATATAGTTGACCGATGGAGTAATCCTTAAATCAATCAAACATAGATGACAAAATGATGTTTCGCGAGAGCAACAAAACTATGACTAGACACTCTGACTTGAGATAACCTTGAGATTTTTTTTCTTTTTCGTTTCTTTCTTGCCTTTAACCAATGGCGAAACTAGAAAAGTTTCTATGAAGGTGCACACTTCACACGTATAACACTATAATCTTGTACAATAATTTCATAACATCGTAAATCCAACACATATATTTGAAATTTGCTAAAAGTAAAATACAAATAGTTCTAAGGTCTTAAAAATCTCAAACCACTAAAATTAGAACATATTCAATCGATAAGTTTGGTCTATCGAAAAGATAATCTTGTATGATTCTTAAATTTTTTAAGGTGCCACCCTAGATCTGCCCCTGCCGTCTGCGCCTTGTATTTTTCTCTCTCTTGCTAATATAATCACACCTTTTGCTGTCTTCCAAAAAAAAAAAAACCAGCTTCATGCGAGCAAAATTCCCCAAGCTACGCTAGTTCGAGCTTGGAGGATGGAGGAGCAGTAAAAGAAGTTGCTGACAATAACAGGCAGGCAGGCCGCAAATATATATCGGCACACATGCATGCATGCAGTCATGCCGGCAGATTTGATTGCAGGCACGCGTACATCCATGCCTGCAGAGCTAGCAATTGCCTAGTAACCAGAGGTTGTTGCATCGCGAGTCCAACGCGAAGAAGATACAGCAGTAGTAGGAGTAACTATTGATAGATTTTGAAGACGGCCGAGGCTGAACGAATGATTCGATGAGAGGGAGGGCTCAGGACGACGACGCACATTGATGCCGCACGAATTGATGATGCTTCTTACCGCGCAGTTAATGGCGATAATAACTCCGGATCTCTCCTCCTCTCGTCGGCCTCCTCTCAGATTGCTGCCAACGGAGTGATGAGTGAGCAGCTAGATGAGCCGGCCGGCCGGCCGGAGCCCTGCCACCCGGCCGGGCCACACGAGAGGACCACCGAATTCAGATTTTTGGCGCAATCATTGCCAGATGACACTAGCATCCATGCGTATGCATATATACACACACACACATCTACTACACCGTGCATGGTTCCATGGAAATCAATACCCTACTATGATTGATCCAGCCTGGTCCAGCGTTTTAACTCATCTTGTTAATATTCTCCCCGAGGAAGAAGAAAGAAAAAAAAAACAGGGGAGGTTTTGATCGCGTACGTAGTAGCGCCTCTGCCTGCAAATAGTGTCGCGTCGCTCGCTGCGTGCAGCTGCTGCCTGCTTCACTCCATAATGCTTGTTGGCAGCTCTTCAATTCGATGGGTGTGCAATGCGTGGTGTATGTTTCTGCTCATCGAACATGTAGGGAGGGGCCACCAAATCACATGCTCGTCCATGATACATCCCAAATTCCAGTCCATGATCCGTGGCAATCGTGCAGCTTGCAATCGATTAGGCCCCATTTCGATCGCAGGGATTTTCCCCGTTTCCTGCGAAGTCCGTGCAAGATTCACATGAAATTCCCGCGTTACAAACGGGGCTTCAGCCAGGATCAAAGAAGGCATGCGGGGCAAGCAGACAACGTGCGTGGTGCACTGCATTGCCACTGTAGTTTTGTTCATTTCGCCAGCCGGCTCCTGACAAGATTGGCGGCTAGGAATCATTGCCGTTCAGGCAGATCATCCGATGGGCACTGCACTATTGGTGCAGCACGGACAGGCGGCGGCGGCGCCTCGTCGATCGGTCGCAGCGTTGAGCGATCACTGTTGGAGCCTTTGCCTCCGGATTCTGATCAACAGTGGCGCTGGTTAGCGATTGCTGGCGTTTTTTCTCTGCAGCAACCAAAAGAGGAGTCGTCTGATGCTGTTGGTGCATGGAATGGGGGGAAAAGGTGGCCATGCCACTGCGCTGCTGCTGCCCTGAAGCTTTAAGGATCTCACCTGCTCAAACTTCTGAACACGAGGCTTGAAGGAACTATACAAATGGATCTGACACAATTTCCCCAGAGAGATGGACTTGCATAAATTACTTGCTGCAGTTAAATCAATCATCAAAGAAGCTCACTAACTTTGCTGAGAGCTGAGTTGTGTGGAACTTTTCGGCGAGCGATCGAGTCGATCTTTCTGCTGTAACGAGACCACAGTGAGGTGCTGTGCCTGTCCAGTTTCAGCTTCTGAGACGGCACGGAGTCGTCAATGGGCGCGCGCGCACACACACAGCACACACAACACACACACACCAGGCGGCAGTAACAGCAGGTCAACAGCAAGGCAACACACAGCACACACAACACGCACACCAGGCGACAGTAACAGCAGGTCAACAGCAAGGCAAGGCAACTTGCTCTGCTCCTCTCCTCTGTCCCCTTTCTTTTCTTTCTTTTCCGTGTGCTGTTTGTGAGGCAGATAGGTAGGTAGGTAGATGGGAACATGCAAACTAGTACTAGTGGATCAACTTCCACAAACTATTGGACACATATACTACGTGGGAGAGCGCTAGTGGCTACTAGTAGTGCACATTAATGTTGACATTGCTGGATAACTGAAGATTTTGTTTGGTTTGGTTCGCCCAGCATATGTTTAATTGATCAGAACAGTCAGCCGGCAGCAACGTGTACCATGCTAGGATCTTGGCTTGTGTGTAGGTCACTGGTTGCATCAATAGTCGAGGACACTTCTATGGTGTCACTGCAGAGACGGTTGAGCGCAACAACAACCTAAGCAAATCAAGGATCTGCGAGAAAAAAAAAGAAGGGAAAGAATTCTCATGCCTGAACTGCATTATCACGCATGTGTTTGCAGTCGCTAGCACTTACTGGATGAATGATCATGACATGAACCAACCGCCGCGACGACGACGACGACGATCGTGTGTCCAAGCAACCGTTGCATTCAATCCTATGCAGCCAAGTCGAGATTTCGGGTCAGCAACGGAGAAACCAATGCCGATGCTTTTCTGCGTCTCTCTCTCTCTCTCTCTCTCTCTAGCAGTTGATTATCGAAGCATTGAATTGATCTGAGACAGCAAATTTGGCTGCCCCCAAATCAGACGTATGCATCGATGATTGGCATTGAAAGATCGATCACACCAGCACGAGATTGTGCAATCCTTGCCGACCTTGGCACGTTGGTTGTCACTAAGCTGATCGAACGAACAGAGGCACGAAACGGAAACGGAACCACGTAGCAGCACCCAACTCCATGCGTGAAGACAAGAGTGTAAGTTAGTCTAGTTTCCTCCTACCCTAGAGACCTAGAGCAAGGTTGGTCCGGATCACCAACCGCGTCGTACCATCCCATATGACTATGTTCATCCTGATCCTAGATAGGAACAAAATCAGATGGTAAAATATAAAATAGTGGTCTAGACCGTGTCATTTCCAGAGTGACAATTTTCGAGACACGGTCGTGCTATGATCATAGATGCACCAACACGGAAACTATCCTACCTAAAATCACGATGATTCTCAATGTCGTACTCCCTCGAGCCATACATAGTTGTCGTTTTTTACATCGAAGCAATCCTTAAAACATAGCATTGACTACTAATTTTCTCAATGTCAGCTTGAGTCTTTATTACCTTCATTGGCTGTTAACGAATCATATAGAATCCTAGGTTTGTAGTTGTAAATACTGATGAATCCAGTATAATTCACTTGCCAGTCATGCATAGCACTCTAGGGAAGCATTTTGGTGATATTGCTTATCTAACCTTACTAAGCAAGTCCTCTACCAATCATAGCTCCTGTCCAAATCATGTATGCTAGGTACTTAATGGACTAATGGAGTATGGATATAGCAAAAGTGGTTCTCTGCAAATTGTGTAGTGAGTATTATTTTCTTTACAAGCATGCTCACTTCCAGAGGTAATACTGGAAGCCTGGCACTTTCATGATAGAAAATATGGAGACTATAGGCTAGTACGACAGATGCTGCAGACTTCAATTGTTCCGTTAGAAGCGTGTGACAGATAGTTTACAATGGTTATATTAAGTTGCTTGGTGTGTCAGATACTTTACAACGGTTATATTAAGTTGTTTGGTGTGTCATTATGTTGTCTTGCAAGTTGCATGCTGTGCTGATAGAGGATGTTATCTGTTGTTTCTACTTCTGGATCTTGCCCTCTTCTCTGTTTGTAATTAAGTTTTGATGGATCCTTTTTCTCTCTTTGTACGATGTGGGGACCCGGATTACCAAATCCGAACCCTCTGTGTTTCCACCGTGCTAGTCCAGGAACAGCTAGCACACACAGTCATACAGTGATGATAACACAGACATATCATAAAGTAAATAACAATACTAAGCAAAAGAGTGTAACATCATCATCACATTATTACAAGTATCGAGCCTTACGGCTTAAGTGTGAAAGTAACAGCGGAAATGTAGCAACAAAAAGAGCCAGTCAATGTACCCACAGGCAACCGACTGGGGTACGCTCCCTAGAAGATCGAGTCATCATCCTCATCAGAGTCTTTACCACAGATGTCGAAAGGTGGGATGCACGCTCTGGGATAGCTAGCTCGGTCCTCATCTGCTTTATGGAATAAGCAGCCCCTGAAAGCATCTAGGCCCCAAATCGGTTTTAGTTTTGGTAATTAATGACAAATTGTGAGAAAGGTCTAACGCTTTTCAATGAGATGTGTTTGATACAGGAAAAGGCATATGATTGAAGAAGTAGTGAAGAAATGCATGTGATTGAAGAAAAGGAAAATAGATGCTCGACTCCAAAGGTATAAAAGTACTCTAGGAAGTTTTCGTAGTTTTTACCGATCTCGGATGTTCGAAGAAAAAGATCGGATTTCTAGAAATAAGTGCCGTACTATCAAGAGGGGCTTGTGTCGCTGAGTTTAAGGCTGAAAAGGTGTCAAGGCTCAAAATTATTTTGATTAGGCACCTGCACAAAAATTCACTCAAAGAAATCATCTTCACTGCACAAAAATTGTCTTGGCCGGTCTGACCGGGGCTCGGGCGGTGCGACCGGCCGACCGGTGCTACCGCTCCCCCTCCGGTCTGATTTTTCCAGAGAAGAGCATTTTGGGGTTTTCGTCGGGCGGTGCGACCGGGACTCGTCCGGTCGGACCGGACGGCCGGTGCAACCGCACCGTGGTCGGCGTGTTTTTCACAGAGAGCAGTCTTCGGTGTCTCCGGCTGAACTCATGGGCGGTGCGACCGGTGGCAGTCCGGTCGGACCGGAGGAGAGGTCGGACCGGAGGCTGAGCGGTCGGACCGTCTGTTGTCCAACGGTCACTGCTCACGCATTTATTGCACTATTCCGACCGTTGGACCGTGAGGGTCGGTCGGACCGGCCTGGATCCGGCCGGACGGCCTTTTTCGCCGAATTTCGAGAAAAATTCAAACGGCTAGTTTTGGTTGGTGAGGGCTATAAATACCCCATTGCTTTGCGAGATGAGGGTTCCTTCGGTCCACATTGAATACCCTTGAGTTATTGCAAGCCTTCTAAACACCTTGAGCACTAGTTTCACATATTTGAGAGTTTAGAAGCAAAATTGAGTGTGCATTCATTGATTGAGCCTCAGACACTCTAGTTCAACCTCAAGCAAGCGTCGAAGCTTATTACTCTTGGAGGTTGCCGCCTCCTAGACGGCTTGAGGCGATCGGGATTGGTGATCTTCTCAAAGAAGGTTGTGAGAAGGCCCAATCGCTAGAAGGCAAGGAGCTCGCCTACCCGGAGCGGGGAAGAGCTACCTCTAGTGATCGGGGAAGGCTCAAGCAAGTGGAGCCGGCTTGAAGTGTTTCAAGTCACCTCAACGTGGAGTAGGGGAGACCGGCAAGTCTCCGAGACCACGGGATAAAATTCAAGTGTTCCTCATTTGTGGTTTGCATTGTGATTACTTTTGAATTACTATTAGCAAGTTGATCATCTTAGTGCTACTTGCTTAAGTCTTGAATTATCTCTAGTATATTGATCATTATTGTGTTGCTTGTGTTGCCATTGATATATTTGAGTAGAAATTTTAGTTGGTGGTCACTAGAATTGCTCGATATTGATATTGCCATACTTGTCACTTGTGCTTAGAAATATTAATCTTGACCTTAGCAATTAAAATTTAAAAACCTCCTATTCACCCCCCCTCTAGTCGGTATCCTTGATCCTACAAGTGGTATCAGAGCTTGGTCTCTCTATTTCGGTTTTACCGCCTAGAGAGCAAGGATGGCCAACGAGGGGATGTCAATTAGAAAAGCTCCTTTCTTTGATGGTACAAATTATTCTTATTGGAAAATTCGCATGACCGTTTATCTCAAAGCTATGAGTCCAAATATATGGAGAATTGTCAATGAGGGTTATGTTGTGACCACCGGTGCCGCTTTAAATGTGAAACAAAATGAAAGATTTATTCATTTAAATGCTCAAGCTATGAATGCTATCTTTGGTGCATTAAATGCGGATGAATTCAATCGCATAAGTAATTTAGAAACCGCACATGAAATTTGGAATACTTTATCGGAAATTCATGAAGGAACCTCCACTGTTAAGGAAGCTAAATTACATATGCTTAGAGTTAAATATGAAAGCTTCATAATGCTACCTAATGAGAATATTAATGAAATGTACTCTAGATTAAATAATATTGTTAACGAGCTCAAGGGTCTTGGTACGACCTTGAGTGATGTTGATATTGTCAGGAAAATGCTTAGGGCTCTTCCTGAGAAGTACGAGACCTTGGTGACGTTGTTCTTAAACTCGCCGGAATTGCCAAGGATGACGCCAACCGGGCTTCTCGGCAATCTCATCACCAACGAGCTCTACAAGAAAGACAAGGAAGAGTTGTTGGAACAAAGCTCTTCCAAGAAGAAGAACATCGCATTCAAAGCTAAAGCGGAGTCGAGTGATGAAGACTCCGAAGATGAGGACACCGAGGAGGAGATGGCGCTTCTAGTAAGAAGAATGAAGAAATTTATGAGAAGGCGCTCAAACTCAAGCGGTCCGCAAAGGTTCAAGAAAGGGCAATATTCAAGCTCCAACCGGTATGCAAATATCCGGTGTTATGAATGTGATGAGAAGGGACACATCGCCTCGCAATGTCCCAAGAAGAAGGATGACAAAGACAAATCACCCAAGAAGAAGAAATTTTTTCAAGGCAAGAAGAAATTATTCAAGAAGTTTCAAAAGGACGGCAAAGGTGAAGCTCATATTGGAGAATGGGATTCCGAAGAAGAATACTCGGACTTCAATTCATCCGAAGATGAAGCTCCTTCAAAGAAGAAGGGGCTTACCGGCATTGCTATCAAAGAGGCTTCGTCGCCTTTCGTCACTCCTTTATGCCTCATGGCTAGAGGAGAAACTAAGGTAAACTCTAACGAAAATGATGAACCATCATATGATGAGCTAATGGACATGCTAGAAGAATTAAATGAATATCTTGGCAAAGAAAAATCAAAATTTAAGGTTCTAAAGAAAGAATTCCTAACTCTCAAAAATTCATATGATGAGCTAAAGGAAGATCATGAAACTCTACTTGTCAAGAATAATTCAAAATTAACAAATGATATTGGTATCGAGTGTGATATTATAAATGACTTGCCTAGACTAGCAAATACCTTATCTCATGTAGAAAAATCAAGCATATCTACTTCATGTTGTGATTTAGTTAATTTATCATGTTCTAGTACTAGTTCATGTCATGAAAATTTAATTGTTGAGAATGATGAACTTAAGAAGCAAGTAAGTAAACTAAATCAAAGTCTAGATAGATGCTTCAAGGGTAAGGACACCTTAAATAAAATTTTGGGTAGTCAAAGATGCTCCTATAATAAAGAAGGTTTAGGATATATCCCTAAAAAGAACAAGAAAATGAATAACAAGGCTCCGCGTTTTGTTAAATCAAATGGTAAATTTTGTTATAAATGCCATGAAGTAGGACATCTAGCGAATATTTGTACTTTGAGTAAATCGTCTAAGGATAACATTCATGATTCATGTTATGTACTTAAAAGGGATAGAAATGGTAAAATTTTTGCTAAGTTTGTTGGGACCCCGATATTTGGCCAAAGAAAGAAAGCCATTTGGGTTCCCAAAACCTTGGTCACTAACCTCCAAGGACCCAAACAAATTTGGGTACCTAAAAAGGTTTGATTTTCTTTTGTAGGTGAACTACAAAACCGGTGGACGGCATTGGGTGTTGGATAGTGGGTGCACCCAACACATGACCGGTGACCGGAAGATGTTCACCACGTTCGATTCGGGAAATAGACAAAATGACAAGATCACGTTTGGGGACAATAGCAAAGGAAAGGTATTAGGCTTAGGTAAAATTACCATATCAAATGACCTCTCCATTTCAAATGTCTCCTTAGTTGAAACATTAAATTTCAATTTGCTATCCGTCGCTCAAATTTGTGATCTTGATCTTATTTGCACATTCTCTAAAAATGATGTTGTTATTACAAAAGAAAATGATAATTCACTAGTGTTTAAAGGATTTAGATTTGGAAATTTGTATTTAGTTGATTTCACTTCAAATGATTCATGTCTTCAAACTTTCTTAATGGCTAAAACTTCCTTAGGATGGTTATGGCATAGAAGACTAGCTCATGTTGGAATGATTCAACTTAAAAAGTTATTTAAAAATGATTTAGTTGTGGGCTTGAAAGATGTGAAGTTTGAGAAAAATCGACTTTGTAGTGCTTGTCAAGCCGGTAAACAAGTCGCTAGTTCTCATCCGTCAAAAAGTATCATGTCCACATCTAGACCATTAGAGCTCTTGCATATGGATTTGTTTGGCCCAACAACCTATAAGAGCATTGGAGGAAATTCTTATTGTTTAGTTGTTGTTGATGATTATTCTAGATATACTTGGGTTTTCTTTTTAGACGACAAATCCGAAACCTCAAGTATTTTCAAAAGATTTGCAAAAAGGGCTCAAAACGAGTTTGATTTTATAATAAAGAAAATTCGTAGTGATAATGGTTCCGAGTTCAAGAATACAAGAATTGAAGATTTTTGTGATGAAATCGAAATAAAGCACGAGCTTTCCGCAACCTACACTCCGGAGCAAAATGGAGTTGTGGAACGGAAAAATCGTACACTAATTGAAATGGCAAGAACGATGTTAGATGAATATGGTACGTCCGATAGTTTTTGGGCGGAAGCCATTAATACCGCTTGCCATGCTACAAATAGACTCTATTTGCATCGACTCTTGAAAAAGACCTCTTATGAGCTTCTTGTTGGAAGAAGGCCGAACATCTCTTATTTTCGAGTATTCGGTTGCAAATGCTATATCTTGAAAAAGGGTGTTCGGCTTTCCAAATTTCAAAGTCGGTGTGATGAAGGGTTTTTGTTAGGATATTCTTCAAATAGCAAAGCTTATCGAGTTTTTAATAAAAATAAAGGATATGTAGAGGAAACATGTGATGTTGAATTTGATGAAACTAATGGCTCTCAAGAAGAGCAAGAAAACTTGGATGATGTAGGCGAAGAAGGCTTAAGGGAAGCTATGAAGAATATGACAATTGGAGATGTGAAGCCGGAAGTGGATAGACAAGATCAACCTTCATCCACTCAAGTCGAGCCTTCAACCTCCACAACGCCAAGTCGAATCCAAACAATCGATGAAGATGACAAGGACAATGATCAACAAGTTCAACCTCTACCTCAACGGATTCATCACGGTCTCTCGAAGGATCACCCAATAGACCAAATATTGGGTGACGTGAGTAAGGGTGTTCAAACTCGATCCCGTGTCGCTTCTTTTTGTGAACATTATTCATTCGTATCTTCATTTGAACCTACTCACATAGATGAAGCATTAAGTGATCCGGATTGGGTAAATGCCATGCATGATGAATTGAACAATTTTGCTCGTAATGATGTTTGGACATTAGTTGAAAGACCCAAAGAACATAATGTAATTGGCACAAAATGGGTTTTTCGTAATAAACGAGATGAAAATGGTATTGTAGTTAGAAACAAAGCTAGATTAGTGGCGCAAGGTTTCACTCAAGTCGAAGGATTAGATTTCGGTGAAACATTTGCACCGAAATGAAGATTTTGATAGATTTTTGCACCGAAATTGAAAGAAATGGTATGAGCGACTTAGAGATTTTCTACTCTCAAAGGGTTTCAAAATTGGGAAGGTTGATACAACGCTCTTTACAAAAATAATTGATGATGAATTCTTTGTATGTCAAATATATGTTGATGATATCATTTTTGGTTCTACTAACGAAGATTTTTGCAAAGAATTTGGTGACATGATGTCTAGGGAGTTTGAAATGTCGATGATCGGGGAGTTGAGCTTCTTCCTTGGACTCCAAATTAAGCAACTCAAGAATGGGACGTTCGTAAGTCAAATCAAGTACACGAAGGATCTTCTCAAAAGATTTGGCATGGAGGGGCAAAGCCGATCAAGACTCCAATGGCATCAAACGGGCATCTCGACTTAAACGAGGGAGGTAAACCGGTAGATTTAAAGCTTTATAGATCCATGATTGGTAGTTTGCTTTACCTCACCGCATCTAGGCCCGATATTATGTTTAGTGTTTGCATGTGTGCTCGCTTTCAAGCTTCTCCCAAAGAATGTCATTTAGTTGCCGTAAAGAGAATTCTAAGATATTTAAAACATTCCTCAAACATAGGGTTATGGTATCCTAAAGGTGCAAAATTTGATTTAATTGGATATTCGGATTCGGATTATGCGGGTTGTAAAGTGGATAGAAAAAGCACCTCCGGGAGTTGTCAATTGCTAGGTAGATCCCTAGTTTCATGGTTCTCCAAGAAACAAAACTCCGTAGCTTTATCCACCGCCGAAGCCGAATATATATCCGCCGGTAGTTGTTGCGCTCAATTGTTATGGATGAGGCAAACTCTAATGGATTATGGAATAAATTTTAAAAAGGTGCCTCTCTTATGTGATAATGAAAGCGCAGTTAAAATAGCCAATAATCCCGTCCAACACTCAAGAACCAAGCACATAGATATTCGCCACCATTTCTTGAGAGATCATGTGAGTAAAAGGGATATTGAGATTAGTCACATAAGAACGGAAAATCAATTAGCGGATATACTCACTAAACCCTTGGATGAGGCTAGATTTTGTAAATTGAGGAATGAATTGAATGTTATTGATATCTCTAATGTGGCATAAGTGTACTTTCTTTGGTTGTTTGTTGGATTTTATTTAGTATTTGTTATTTAGATGTGTCTCACATCAAGGGGGAGTAATATGCAATTCATGCATACACCACATCCCTTAAATGTGAAAAATTGAAGATTGTGCTATAAATATCTTAAAAGATAAAACTAGACCTTATAAGTCAAAATTATTTGGAAATAATCTATTTTCGATTTTCAAAGTGCAAAGGGTTCTCAAACCTTCATTTAAAAATCAATTATTATGTAAATCTCATCTTTTGGAACTTATATCATGTTATAACCCATTTTTGTTTATAACGAACCAAATTTGTTTTAAAAGGCTTGATAAAATTCAAAATCGCGATCTATATTGATCTAATAAAGGCACATCTTGAGTTTTGCCCAAAGAGCTAAAATTGCCATACTTCTAGTTGCTTATGTGGTATTTCAACTCGAACAAGTCAAATCATTATTCCTTATTTAATTGTGTTTAAAGTTTTTGCTTTGTGCTTTTCTTATGGTTGGAAATGTTCTAATATATACTCAAAATTACTAGTATAACTATTGAGCAAATTCGCGACCAAAATTCCTCTCTTCTCCCAAACCTTCACTGTCTCAAGACTCTGTCATTGACGGTGGTAGTATCAAGATTTGGTACTATCGGGTCCAGAGCGTAGTACCGCTCAGATCGAAAATTGTGGGGCCACTTCATTTCCTGCCGTTTCTCTGCCTTCTGTCTCTCTTCTTCAATTCTCCGCACCCGAAACCGCCTCCTCTTACATTCCCGTGCGGCCCCTTTCTCTCTCCTCCTCTCAAACACTAACTTCCATCTCACTCAAATCTTCGTGTTTTCGGAGATTTCTTCCATTGATTCCAGTTTTTGAGACCTCCTCCTCCGAAAGGTATCACTCATCTCCATTATTCTCTTTTGTTTCTTCCTTTTGAGCAATCTAGGGTTTGAATGAAGATTTAAAATGAGTAATCGTGTGTTGAGGCAAAATACTTGAGGATTAGGTGTAAAATTGAAGTCCTTAATATTTCCTAGGCCCTAATCCTAGTTTAAATCATCAGTGCCTCAAGCATTGCCCCGAATCGCTCAAATTCTCTGGAGTCGCTCGGGCGGCACTATCGCCACCAGAGCGGTAGTACCGACTTTTGCGGTACTACCGCCTCCAAGAGCTGTAGTCTTGAGACCATTCTGCTTGACCTTCGGTTTTGAGCCATTTGAGGAGTTTTGCTCTATTGTTGTCTACACATTTCATTTCTATCATGTCAAATCCTATCCATATTCATTACTCACACCTCAAAACTCCTTGAATCTTCTTTAGACCATGCCTCGCACCAAGATTGCCGGAACCGGTCCTTCTGGAGGGGGCAAGGGTACGAAGAAGACGACTAAGGGTCGTGGCGTTCCCACCTCGGACTCGGACATCGGAGACAGCAACAACTCTTTCACTGTCGCCATGAGGACCACAAGGGCTAAAGGAAAGGGTCCTGCTGAGCCTTCCCAGGTTAAGAAGAGAAAAGTCCCCGCACCTGCTCCTCAAATAACTGGCAGCGACGACGAGACTGAAAGCGACAATGAGGAAAGCTCAGAGGAAGAAGAAGTGGTGCCTCCAATTGGAAGGCACGATCCTTCTCAAATTAAAGGAGATGATTATTATGCTCGCAGAAGTCAGAATCTGTATCTCCAACCTCACTCCGCCACAAATCCAAGGTTCCATTCCCTGTTTCAGCAGAAGGTGTATGAGCAAATATATCTGGAGAAGGATTTTGCCAACCAGCGTTGGGTCAGTTGGAAGCATGTTCGAGAGCAGCCAGAATTTGTCGGTATTCCTGAGTTATTTGGTGGAGCTGGCTTATACAACTTTCTTGGTACAAGGACTGATTATCATGAGAAGGTCATCAAGCAATTTTATGCGACACTTTATGTTTCTGAAAATTGTGAGCAAATCACCTGGATGACCGACTCTACCCGATACACTGCTTCCAAGGATGACTTTGAGCATGCATTGGGAATCTTCCACAGTCGACATCCTAAAATCCATGATGAGCCTCCTCTGACCTTGGAACAAGCTGCAGCTTTTTATGACCAATCTCATACCTTCAGAATTGGAAACTCAGCTGGTCTACAGCTCCAACCGAGCATGGTCAACAAAATCATTCGTGTCACTATTCATCCGAAGAGTGGAAATTTCGATGCTATGAGAGGCCATGCTTGGAATGTCATTGCGAAGATCATGGCAAAAGAAAATTTTGATGTGGTGGACTTCATAATGAGGGAGATGTCTCAATCTGCTAGGGATAGGGGGAAGACGATCTACTTTGCTCCATACATCATGGCACTAATCCGGAGAGTTGCCGAGTATAATGGTGCCACCCCTACTCCTCATAAGCCATACAAGCCCCGTGTTGCTCCACCTCAAGTATTGCATCACCTAGCCGAACAAGCAGCTCAAGCAAAAGCTCAAGCGGAGCAAGCAGCCCAAGCCCAAGCCCAAGCCTCTCAAGCTGCCTCCGTGCCCGATGCCTACCTTGCGAGTCTTGAGACTCTTCGTTCTGATATGATGGCCAGGTTTGCTCGACAAGAATCTTACATGCAGGGCCAGTTTGCACTCGTTATGGAGCTTCAGTACAATAATCGTCAAATGGTTGAGGAGGTCCGTGAGCGCTTGGACACGCTGAACACTTCCTTTGATGACTATCGTTCATATCATCAGTTTTATCAGCGTCGTCGTCCGGATGGCAGCAGTATTCCTACTTCCTCTCACCCTCTACCGCCATCCGACTGGTCTCCTTGGTCTCCTCCTCCGCTTTATACCTCTGGCGATGATGAAGAGTAGACGGCATGTTGGCGATCCTCTTTTGGTCCTTGATGACAAAGGGGGAGAAGAATGAAGAATTGAAAGCCGTTGAAGCCTAGCTCAAATCTATCTATTTTATTGTAATAAACTTGCTTAACTTATATGGTTGTTGGTTTTGAACTCCTTGTGGTTATTTATGTCGTCATTTTGCGTCTTGTTGAATCTATATTGTGAACTCAGTCTTGAACTCAATTCTATGATCTTTTGCGCTCTTTTATCTAAAAGCATCCTTATTATGAGTTTCGTAATTATGCCATGAAAATTCAATTGAATAAATATCATCTCTATTGTCATATAAAACTCATATACAAATGTGCAAAATTTTATTGTTTATTCATGGCACATTTGTAGGGGGAGCTATGTTCTCATTTAGCAATATTCTCATTCAAATATCTTTTGTCCTCCAAAGATAAAATATTGCTAAATAAGAATCCCGTGGTGTGATTAATTGATTTCTATTGGTCACTCACACTAAATATCAATTTACTTCAATTCGACTATGAGGATTGTCATCAATTACCAAAAAGGGGGAGATTGAAAGCATCTAGGCCCCCATGTGGTTATGGTTTTGATAATTAATGATAATCACGCGAAAAAGACTAACGATGTTTGTGCAAGTAAGTTGGAAACAGGAGAAATGTATTCCTCAGAAGATGTTGGACGGCTTCAAGTACAAAAATGGAAGGAGTACGCACAAAAGAAGCTAAAGAAGTGAATGTATAAAATTTAGAAGTATTTCCTAGTCTTTTCACCGATCTCGGAGTTGGGAAAAAGATCGGATTATTAGGATAGTAGCTATACTATTAAGAGGGACTTGATTTGGGCATTGAACTTGAAAAATGCGCATAATATGGCTCATTAGTTCTTTTGTTAGTTCATGCATTCGAGAGAGAATTTAAATCCAGAAAATTGCATTGAGTCCGGCACTACCGCAAGTGTTGAGCGGTAGTACCGCAAGTGCGGTACTACCGGGTGTTAGATGGCGGTAGCTAAATTCCAGAGAATAATTTTTACTGCCTTCTTCGGAACCCCTGAGGCCGGCACTACCGCTGGTGTCTAGCGGAAGTACCGCAAGTGCGGTACTACCGGGCTTATAAGGGCGGTAGCTTTATGACGATCGCATCTCTCAGTCGCCAGAGGCGGCACTATCAAGATGGTCGAGCGGTAGTACCGCGAATGCGGTACTACCGCACATTAGATGGCGGCAGCTTTATTCCAGAATGTATCCTTTTCCGGTCGACAGGTGCGGTACTACCGCACCCCAAGGGCGGTAGTACCGGCCATATAGAAAATTGCTGTAACGGCTACGTGTCAGTGCATTAAATGCCCGTTCTAGCCGTTACACCCCAGGTGCGGTACTACCGGCCCTTAGAGGGCGGTAGTATCGGCCATGGCGCAAATTCGACAGAAAAAGTAAAAAAACGGCTAGTTTGAGTGGGTGGGGGTTATATACACCCCCTCACCTGTGCTAGGGCAGGGTTGGTGACTCCATTGAATACATTCTAAGCCCTAGCAACTCTCTCCACTCTCTTGTGCATTGAATTCTTGATTCTTGAGTTTTGGAGAGCTACAAGTGAGTGCATTGCATTAGTGAGCCATATTGATTGCACTCTTGAGTTCAAGCCTACGTCAAGTTTGTTACTCTTGGAGGTTGCCGCCTCCTAGACGGCTTGGAGGCGCAAGGCTCCGGTGATCTTCACAAAGAAGGTTGTGTGAAGACCCGGGCGGTTGTGAAGGCACGAAGCTCGCCTACCCGGAGCGGGGAAGAGCTATCACTAGTGATCAGGGAAGGCTCAAGCGAGTGGAGCCAGCTTGAAGGAATTCAAGCTACCTCAACGTGGAGTAGGGAGACCAAGCAAGTCTCTCGAGACCACGGAAAAACTCTCTTGTCCATCATTTGTGGTTGGCTTGTCTTTACTCTTGTGCAATTCTAGCATTTTGATTCTCTTGTGCTACTTGTTTAGATATTAATATACTTGTGTAGTGATATCATCTTGTGATCTCTAGAATTGCTGAAGTATTAAGTTTGCTAAAATTGTCACTAATTCTTAGAAATCATTAAGCTTGAAATTAGTGATAGAAAATTTTAGAAAAGCCTATTCACCCCCCCTCTAGGCTCATCCTCGATCTTACACATGGTGACACACGACCGGTCCTTAATTGACTAGGGCAGAACAATCACATTCCAAAATTTTGTGCATCCCGCACCCACCGTTCAACCATCCGCCCCGGTCTAAACCATTTTTCACTTTTACCTTCAAATTAATACCAGCAACACCAATTGCCGTAATTTCCACAATTCATTTTGAATCAAATATGAAAGCATTTCCATAATAGTAAGGTACCGACGTGATTAAGCATGGCTAAGCATTTTCTACCGTTCCCATAATAAAATGATTACCATTAATTACAGTAATTAGTTTTCCTAAGGTGTCAAAGGTTGTCAAGTTGAATATCAATGTGGCATAACAAAGTTGGAATATAGCTAAGCATTAAAACAGTATTTAAAGTATGATACGCAAATAATAAGCATGCAATAATTTAAACACAAAATAGCATTTCATAAACTTGGGTTCAATATGGTCAAGGGAGACTTGCCTTCAACCTCTCCCGCTGCTGCTACCTCTGTCGGATGCTCCGCTCGCTCAACCGCTGCGTCGTCTACACGCGAAACACGCAAATCGAGACAACAATAAATAAAACAAAAATAAATAAAATCCAAATAAATACACCAACAGATATATCTTGATTTTAGATGAATTTAGAAATTTGAATCGTTCGAATCGGAGTCCGAACGGAGGAGAACGGACCTTCCGAAGTTTAAATAGAAGAGAAAATCAGAATATAAAAGAAGTTGACATGTGTCGCTACGCTATTGGCTGGATTTCAGATTTTCCGGAATAAATCGAAAAAGAAAAAGCAACAGATGCTGCCGATGACGTGTGGGGACCACGAGTCAGTGACACAGTCTTTGGGCTCGGTGGCGGTGATGTGGCGTGTATGTGGCGCTAACATGGCGCCAGGTGGCTCTGACGTGGCGCGAATACGCAACTCAGCGATGCTGACTACGACGTGGCGCTGACATGTCACAAACGTGTAAGCTAGGGTCTACGTGGCACCGACCTGGCAACCACTTGGCGATGACGTGGCGAACGGGAGGGTTTTCGCTGACGTGGTGGTGACGTGGCACCGGCGTGTCTAGCACGTGGCGCCACGTGGCGGCTGACGAGGCAAGGCTAAACAACACAGCGACATGGCGGCGCTGACGGGGATGCCACACGGATTAGGGCTTACGTGGCGTCTCGGTGGCACCAACGTGGCTTGCACGTGGCGCCACATGGCGGACACGAGGCGGCTACACAGCGGACACGGCGGATACAAAAAAGATGACAAGGCAGCGTGGGTGAGGGCTTACCAGAAATGCGTGGCTTAGATCCGAGCATTCGTTGATGATCCGACGGTGACGAAAGCTCGAAGACGACCGCGACGAGGCGGCGGCGCTACACGCCGGACGTGGGAACGAAGACATGGCAGACGGCGAAAACGAGTCGATTAGCAATCGGCTTTGAGTAGAAAAGAGGAAGATCACAGAAACGAGTCTAATGGTACCAAGAACACGGGCGGAGACTCACCGGAGGAGAAGCAATACGGCGGAGAAGCTTTGCGCACGGTAGGCAAACTCTGGCGAGGTCGCGCGCACAGATGGCGGCGCCTCTGGCGGCGAGAGAAGAGGGGAAATGTGCGGCGCAGGGAGGAGAACACGGCACGGAAATCGGAGTGGGCTTAAATAGCCTAGGGTTGCGGGAATGGGCGCGGAAAGCAAGGTTGGTCGGGCGTTAGGGCTGCACGGGCGGCGGCGGCTATTCAGGGCGACGTGGACTCTTCTCGTTCCTTGGATCGGGATCGGACGGCTGGTGTGCTAGGGTTTCTCCCGGGGCAAAACGACAAACCGTAGGGCAGCCGTTGGATCGGCGATCAACGGTGGGATGTGCTAGGGTTTGCTGTGTGAGGGAAATGGGCCGGACGGGGCGGAACAGGAACGGGCCGGGCGGGGTTTGAACAGGGATTCCGGCCCGAAGACATTAAGAGAATTAAATTATTTTCCGAATTAAAGAAAATCCATAAAATCCGAATAAACTTCAAATAAATCAAATAAATAGCAAATCAATTCGGAAAAATCCCCAAAAATACAGGAATATCAAATGAAGCATAAGAAACCCAAATAAAATAAGAAATAATTAATTTGAAGTTTATATTAATCCAATTAAATCCTTTTTGACTTTGAAAATTCAGTTTAAGCTGGAATTAATTTGAGAAAATTGCCACGGGTTCGGGTTTTGAAATTCAAGTTTCCGGAAATTGAAAAACGGAATGTTACATACGAAGGTAATATCCATTCTATAATCCTCTCATCTTTGATGTCTTAATAGGACAATTTGCGGAAGGGAAACATTGTTTCACTTCTAGTCAACCATCTAATGTTGCAAATACAAGCATCAGTAGAAAACACTCACGGGATGTAAGCATCACTAGAAAACACTCACGGGATGCAAGCTTTAATTCAAGAGTTCGCATTGGGGAAAGACAGGACAACATGAATTCTCCTCCAAGAATGTATGAAGTTGAAAGGCAAGATTTGGAGAATGACATACAAGATTAAGAAGAGAACACTATGTACTCTTGTCAAAGAATGGAAAGCATTGCAAGGAGTGTAGACTGTAGAGAATGAACTTCAAAATCGCCGTGCTGAGCAGTTGGATGTTGAAGATAATGAATCAGATCAACAAGAACGAGGAGGTGATGATCATCCAAATTCAAGAACTGGGAGTGCTGGAGCATAAAGAGGAAGACCTAAGAAACAAAAAAGTACATCGGCACCACGCATTGAAGAAACAATGGCAGCTTATTTTGAATTCAGAAAAGAACATACTAGCATGAAGGAGCAAGCTTCAAAGCAAGGAAATGAATACTCAATTTCAATATGCTTTGAAGTGTTACATGCGATGGATGATGTGTCCGATGAGATCAAGATCTTTGCCTCTGATGTTTTCAAGGATGCAATAAACCGTGAGATCTTTCTATACTATGAGCCAAGACTTCGTGGTTTGTGGTTAAAGAAGGAAGTAAACAAGTTTGCAAATTGACTCCTTGTAAGTCCTTCTATACTTGAGATTGAAATCCAGTTATATGCTATAATTTCTGTCTTTTATATACTCTTTCCACTGCTCATTTAGCGATGCAAAAGTTAAGTTATTGATGTGCTTGCTCCAATGAGAAAACTAACCTAAATTTAATAGCCTGGATGCAGCAACTTTGTTTTTTCTAACCTATTCTCCAATTAAGTAAATAGCACTGTATCAATCTGTACAAAATTTGATACAAAAATCACTGGAAAAGTCTGTATGACAAAAAGGTCATGCAACTACACAGAATAATTTAACTAGTAGCAATTGTTAGATCACCTATTTTTAATGAACGTACCTATTTGATAAGCCTAAGCTAGTTGCACCTTTTTGATCGAAAGGTGAGTTTCTGCACCTGTTACAATTAGCTCACCCATGTAATGTTAAAAGTACAACTCAAAATGTTATCAAAATTTTCAAACTGAATCTGTTTCTAAACAAACCCAATCCAAAAGAATGATGCACTTGTCAGTTGATACTCCCCGTCAATACACATGTTATAGAAGAAAACTGAATGTGCAAGAAAGCAAAGTGTTGATTTCCATGTTCACTGAGATATAGAAATCCTCAGAAAATTAGATAGAGGAGAAATGCTCCTATACATCCATGTGGAGATCCCTGATTAAAACTGTTCTGGTTAATTTTCTATATATAATATATTTTTAAAAAAACTATGCATCTATAATGTGGAACTGAGGTACTCATAAACATGTCTTGAATTGATTTCTTTCAAGTTTAATGAAAATTTGATTGAGTTACTACATTTAATCCTTGCCTGCTGATCTTATTCTGAGAGGAGATTTGGCTGTGAATCTTAATTTACTTCTACTTGTCCATTGTGCAGCGCAGTTACCGGTATTTTTTCCTATTTGTTTCTTCATCAAGTCTCCTCTGCATTTATGTATTTGCTATGTCAGCATTATACATCAAGTTTATCATGGACAAAGACTATCCTACAGTGTGGAAGGTTTTGAAACACTCTCCTGCTTCTCTGGCCCTAATGATATACTGTTCCATCTCTCTCTGGTTTGTTGGACTCGTAGGATTTCATACGTAACTCATCAGCACGAACCAGGTTGGTCTGTCAATGTAAAATTGGGTATCTTGATTTATTCTTGCATGGTGATTTCATATGGATGAAGGTTTTTAAGGTTGTGTTTGTTTAGGTTGGTGCTGGAGGAGAAGCCGCTGGAGCTGAAAGAAGCTATTTGGCCTGTTGAAACTGGATGAGGATGGTAATTTTTCGTAAATAATAGTTAAGTTGTAAGGGTACCAGAGAAGTGGGATTTCGAAGTTTCACCATTTCGAGAAGCATCGTTTCCTTGCTTCTCTCAGTAGTGCAAATTGGGTTGGAGCTTCTTCTCTCCGTCTGGCTGGAAAAATACTGTTTGTTTTGGCTTATGGCTTATAGAGGTCTAGAAGCCAAATAAACTCAAGCTCAAGCCTAAACAAACATACCCTAAGGCCTCTTACCACCATTTTGGTGTGTTGTTGCAGATTTTTAGTTATATGGACGATAGATACAGAGTTCACAAGGATGTTTTGGTGTGATGTTGATCTAGACGATAGATGGAGGCCTCTTATCGCCATTTTGGTGTGATGTTCTTGTGATTTTGGTGTGATATTGATATAGATGATAGATGTGATTTTGATGTGATGTTGATCTGGACGCCATTTTGGTGTGATGTTATTCTTGTGATTTTGGTGTGATGTTGATCTGAACGATAGATGTGATTTTGGTGTGATGTTGATCTGGACGTCATTTTGGTGTGATGTTGATCTTATGATTTTGGTGTGATGTTAATCTTATGATTTTGTCTCTTATCGCCATTTTGGTGTGAAGTTGATCTAGACGATAGAAGGAAAGTTCACAAGGATGTTTTCATATACCTGCCAAATGTGCTATGCTCTGTTTAGCCTGTATAAGTCATTAGCAATAGTGAATATTTACAACGGAAATACCTAAACAACAATTGAAAAGCGGATTTATTTTCAATAGGAATACCCAAACAACAATTAGAAGTTTTTACAAAGAAAAATAAATCCGAATGTATTCAAATGGTTTTCTTTGTGTTCACAAATATACAAATGTAAAATATTTACACTTGTAAAAAATTTCAAGGCTTTTAAGCAGACCCTAAGGGTGTTTGAAGTTTGAATTAGGAGTATTTCATTGAAATATTTTAGAAAATTAACTAAATCCCAAAACCTTTTAAAGAATTACTACTCGTCCAATACTCGTCCAAACAGGGCCTAAGTTTTTTTCATTTGGGACCTAAATAGCTTTCCTTGAGTTTTACTAGTGCTCTTGCTAGTTGCTACAGTTAAATGGTACCTCTAGAAAAGCAATCCAGAACGACACTGGAATGAATAAAATTTCCACTTGTGGGCACCTAAAACGCACAGATTGTACGAGTCCAAAGACAACCACTTACTCATTCCATAGCATCAAAGTCACATGGTAATCAACATAAATGTAATCGACGGTGCCAATGCATGATGCCTCGGGTAACCAACATCCCAGCTAATCAGTCTAAAATCAGCACGCAAGGATGTGACGAAACAGTCGCTTAGAGTCGATTGGCACGCAAGCTCTGCGACCATCCGCCGTGCTTTCGATGATTGGTGTCATGCATGCATGAAACATGACTTCAGTCAGCGATAGTAGTTTTGCCTGCGATGTCTTTAGCTGCTTATCCTCTGAAAGAAATAGAGGTACCCCATATCCTTGGGCAGGTCAACAGATGCAGCAACCTTGCTGTCGTTGAAGATGGCCCACCTCCCGTCTTTGAGGACATGGGCCACATAGTGCCCACAGTGCGTAGAGGTGCCCATATGGCTCACAAATGCCATCAGCTTGTATCCTGCAAAGCATAAATATTGTTCACATCACAGCTAGTCTCACAGGTCTTGCTAATGAATTTTAGACACTACATGATCAACGAAATTGCAAACAGTGCTAAAACCAACGCTTTGACACGCTTACAGTTTGAGAGGACAGTTTGGGGGGATGAAACAGTTGCTGAGAGCATTCCAGTATGCTTTTCTTTTCATAGGTTTGATAATGTACTCACATGGATTTCAAAGAACCTGTTGGAACTTTGAAATAATGTGTTCTCTTGGAAACATAGTGGACTATCTAATTTAAAATCTGCATCCACTTTTTTTTTTGTGATAATATGGTAATTAACTATTCAGAAATGTGTTGGGTATGTACAGAGGTTGGATCTTTGAAAGGATATGTATAGACCACCCATGAACAGTTCAGACTTTAGGAAATTAGCTTGTCCAATTGGCACCACAAACCGGAGTAATTCTCAAGAGGGGAAAAGCAGAGAAATTCTCTGCAAGTTCACCTCCAACGGCCATATACCTTAGAAGAGTCCATTAATTCCATTTTAGAGAGTAAGTGCCCTACTTATTACTACTGCACAGAAGATGGTTGCCAGGGATAGGGAGGGGTGGTGTATGTACGTAGTGGACAGACGGCTAGTTATTTATTTGCAGACATGACATTAAAATGCAACACAGCACTGTTACTCATTTACAGAAGATCATGGTTTCAGATGATTATCATTGGGAAGGGTTAAAGTAAACAAATGGGTCGGAGAAACTTACTGCCACTTCCATCTGTCATGTATGGGTCATCAGCCTTTACATTGCTTGTTGAAGAATCAGCAGGTACTGAGCTAGATGCTTCAGGGTGGCTGAAAATCCAGTCTGTGGCTCTCTCAATATTCCCACCCTAATACATAACACAAAACAAGTATCACACCAGAGCATGGTCAACAATGACAAGTTAATCGGCAACAGTAGAAGTGGAAAATGCAAGATTGATTTGGATAGTGAATATGCCAGAAAATAGCCAAACGCCAACTTCCAGAGGAAGCTCCACATTGCTGTCCAGAGGATGAAATCATAAATAGATCCTTACAGAGGCTTTCAAGGCCTTTTGGGCAACATCTTCTTGAAATCCAAAGGAAACAAGTGTTTGAACACTTGCTTCATCAACAGTTTGTTCAGCAGCCCGTGGATCTTTAGATATTGGATCATCAATATCTGCATCGTTAAGGAGTGCTGAAGTCAATAGCAGTTTCTTCTGTGTCGGTGAAAACTTACAAGCTAATCCTTTCATGATGACAAGTAATAAACAATGGAACCTTTGCAATTGCATACCAACCTGGATCATCCATGTGGGAGAGGAGCCAATTCATCGCCTCCTCAACTCCTGTGTTTGATGTACTAATAGCAGCTTTCTGACAATGAAGGTAATTGAACCCCATGCTTGCAAGCTGGGACACAATATCCTCACTGGCAACAGGATGAGCAGGTTCAGCTTTGTTGTCACCAGAAGCTGAAAGAAGATATTGCTAAGTCATCAAAGATGAGGGGAAACCAATAAGGCCCTGTTTGGCAGAGCTCTGCTCCCAGCTTCTGCGGAGTGAATCTGTGGAGCTCTGCCAAACAGCAGTTTTCTGATAATCGCTCCTAGGGTGATTCCCGTGAAGTGATTCTCCGAAATGAACTAGGAGCTGGGAGCTGAAAAAAGCTGCTTCTCCTGATTCACTCCCAACAAAGAGTCAGTTTCTCCATAGAGTTTATCCTATGGATTCGTTAGAGAATCACTTTCAGCGACAGAATCACTTCTCTCGGAGAATCACTTCTAACAGAGAATCAGAATCAGAGGGAGCTCTACCAAACAGGCCCTAAGAGTTAAGAGCATGTTGAGAAAAAAAAACTAATAAAAAATAATCTAACCTCCTTCAGGTAGTAGCTCCTCCCCAGGTTGTACACCTTTGCTGCGCATGTGCGAGATATCAATTATATCCGGCACATCAATGTAAACATCTGAGGGATGAAATCAAATGTCAAGACTCAAGACATCCAATGGTGAAAAAAAATAAATTATTATAGATCAGGGATGTGAACACCGCCAAACCAGCACTGGTACTTAGACCAAGAAATTGCCAAGTAACATCAGATTCCTACAGATTCAAAAAAAATTGTACAAACACAATACATTCTCAAATTATATAAAAAGATACATGCATAAGTGTGTTGAAGACAGGTTTTTACTGAAAACCACAATGCCGTAGTCAGGCCCAGCTCTAGCCAAGTTCAAGTATGCTGGTATAAAAGTTTCCTGGCTCAGAACACCTATAAATAAGTCATGATATGGACCAGTGCTGGCAGCTCCCTAGGAAATCAGTCTACTATGGAATTTAAAACCTTGGTTCGAATCCACAGCATGCATGCACACATAAATGATGATCAAGAGGGGAGTATTACCAAGTTTCTTTGGCACCCATCCTGCTTCCATTACAAACTTACGCATCTGCAGCACCAGGTAATCAGGAAAAGTTTTAAAGCCAGCAGTCCTGCAAAGGAAAATATATTTATTATAAGTAATCATAATAGATTAGTTATATAATGTGGTGATAAGAAGCCATCTCCTGGCTGTTCAACATCAATCAATAGAAATACCCAATCACTATAAATAAACATACCATTTCACTATTCAGTGCATTCAACCAATGTAAAAACAAAATATCATTAACAATCCAGAAAACACAATAAGCAAAGAAAATCAAGCAATGTCAAAGGGTTGTCCACAATTCCACAATAGTAACCAAGGTCACGAGTCCTCAGATTATGATTAAAATGATACTTGCAAATTCAGAAGTAATTGGCTAAGTTCTGTATTGGTGTGCATACAATAGGACTAATTATAGTAGAATTTAAGTATTAGGTGTCAACGTTTAATTGCTTGATCATTACACTTATTTTGCACTAGTTTAAGCTGAACTACCACTAGGCTTCATTTCATGTGAGTTCTTAACTTAGTTACTGATGAACTTCCATGTCACCTATATTAATTCTACTTGAATTCTTAAAATCTGATCAATAGTCTATAAGCCAAATAGAACAAACCATCTCTTTCACATTGTTCCAACTTGATATACTACAATTCTAAAACAAGTTGAGCATTTTCCAACAGATTGTCACTAACGTTTATTAATTTAATTGCATGAACACAAAAAACAGGATTAGTAAAAGCAACAAGTGGAACAAAGTACTGCAGTTTGTGCATGAGAATTATATTGTAAACATCCTTTTCGCAATTGCAGGAAAAGCAACAAGTGGAACAAAGTACTGCAGTTTGTGCATGAGAACTATATTGTAAACATCCTTTTCGCAATTGCAGGAGACAGGTTTCAAGATATACATACTTAATCGCTTTTGTCTTTGAATTTAATGCAGTGCTGTAAAAATCATGTACTTCTTCTGCGCCTGAAAAACTAGCTAAGCATGCCTCCAGTGGGACTCTAGGCCTCACGATTTCTTCATTAGACCTGTTATGGAAATAAAGTGGTAAATGTGTCATAGGTCATAAGCACGTTAGGCACTGCATGAACTATGAATGTCTTACACTTCCTTTCCATCCAAGTCCATTGCAGCTTTCTTCTCATGAAACGCTTCTAGCTGCTCTGCACGTCCCACAGATGTCAAGGATCTATTATATGTTGAATTATATAAGACAACAGAAAATAACTTTTCATAGCCACCTTTGTTAGTCGCTTCATGTAATGGTATGCTCAAAGAAAGAATGCAATCAGAACGTTTGTTGTAAGAAACTTTCCCAGAAGGGCATTGAATCCGCTCCTCAACAATAAACCTGAAACCCGTACAAGGATTTAACTCATGGTTTCCAGGGTTTGCCTGATCAACTTTGTCAACAAGATGAAGGAAGAAGTCAAGGGCATCCTGGACAAATAAATAAGAAACTTTTTATACCCATAGTTAATGAAATGAAAACAGAATCCAAATAAGTAGCTCCTGGACCAAAATAAAAATTGATTGACATAGCCCATAGGTATAACGTTAAAAGTACCTGCTGCCTCATACTGGAAAATTCAGGATGATTTGCAGCAATAACTGTCTTAAACATACGAGGACGTATTCCTTCTTGTCCCTATCAAATTGAACATAGAACACTGGGAGCATCAACATAAAAGTAGGCTTTATAGTACTTGTTAAGCTCTATCATTAATATATGAGAACAGTAGTACAGAAATCCAATCAGAACCAAATTTGCTGATTGGAATTTGGAACATACTATGCATCAGCAAGCCTGACCTAGAGAATGACAAAAACAATACTGAGTATGATGGGTACTCCAGCACTTTAAATTGTTTTCCAGTGGTCGCACACGTGACCAGTACTTAAAATTGCATTAAACTAAAAGTACAACAACAAAGAGTACATAGTTTCACTATAGTGAATACTGAGATCTAGAGGACATGTTTAAAAACACAAAAGCATATAAACCTGTAAACATGTTTGTATAAGATAGGACAACAGGACACTCGTCGCTCAGAACTCAGAAGCTTGTTTCCACCCAGTCCAATGTAAACAAAAGTGATATCAAGGCTGTGAAGCATCACCATTGGTGCGCTACATCGTTTTCAAAGAAACTCACCCTTGACTATTCAAGCCAGAAAGCATGCAATTGTCATTGGTGCTCATCAAAAAGTTCAACGCATCACAGTTAAGAAGAAAGCTCAAATTCACTTTCCATTTCATTGAATATGCAAAACAAATTGTAGAAAGAGGTGGATTCTAATTTCCCAAACAACAGTTTCAAAACTTTTCAACCAGATCAAAGTAGCTTACACGTAGCTATGGCTTCTATCAGTTGAAAAGGAAATTTACCCACTTAAAGAGGGACATTATTTTGGTAGGGAATCAAATAAGCCAGAATTTGTGTTGTGTAAGAGCTAAAAGAAGAAAGAAAGCAGCCTACTCCAGACTGAACCATCACCCATTTGAACAATAGAAATGCAAAGGGCAACCAACAACGACATAAAGCCACAACAACACATCAAGATATAAACAAATTCTTACCTCCTGATTTGGCATAGAATATTTACCAGAGAGCAAACCATGTGCCAATTTTGTCCTAAAAATGAAAGTAAACAAGCATAAGGACATAAATATATTGATTAAAATTCTTGCACAACAACATGAATCATTCACTGCTGAGTTGGACAGAAAATAGATAGCATGGTACAATAATGTCTTAGATTATACGACAGTGCAGTTTTCTTTGGACAGCGTGATGCATGCTTGATTTTAACACTGCTATCAGACTTACACTTTGTACCAAGTCATCAACTAGCACCCCACGGAGGCAGCCAGAATGAGTTTCCCCAGCGGCCACTCAGTGCCAGCAGAAGATAAAAAAAATGTGGGCTCACCAGAATCAGATGTTAGTAGTAGCCATGCTGTTTGTGATGGTGCTCCAAGAGAGTTGTAAACGAATTTGTAGACAGACTATAATGCTTTCAGCGTAAGAAATAAATGGCCAAATGTATCCTTTTATGTATTAAAATTGCATTTAGCATCAAAAGCTAAGAAAACTGCATATGAAATCAACTACCTCAGGATAGTAACACATCATACATATACACACCCAAACACGTAGATCAGCTGGTGCACACTTACATTTGCATGTTTAGGTCCAACGTTGGATCAGCTGGGGAAATTGCAAATACAGCTTTCAAGCTCTGCTTCTCGAAGTATCTGAAACGATTCAATGAATAAATCCAAGAGCAGGTGCTACTGAAGGTGAAAAGGAAAAAAATGCAATACTACACAAGTGAATCATATGAGAAAGTAGAACCAACCGTGATATAAAAGGATGAGTTGAAAACATAACTTGCATTATTGAAGCCATATAGCAACTGTAAAGGGGGGAAAGATACGTATTACTTAAGAGAAAATATTAAAAGAGAAAATAATCTGATGTAGTCAATCCATGCTACCTATTTCCAAGGTTTACAAGGCCAGTATAACCAGGTCCATATAAAAGTTCGGCATCTTTGCCACTTTCTTGTATTCTATTCCAATCAAAATTTGTGTTGTGATCTAGTTCTCTTTCAGCAGTAGTCATCTCAGTCTGCAAGGACAAAGAAAATTTCAGTTCAAATAAGCATATAGCACCTAAACAATAAACCATGTAGCCAAGCATATAAAGGAAGGGGAATAGAAACAGTGCATTGGTGCATTGCCGGTTGTAACATATTTTCGTTTAAATTCTATAAAAATATCGCAGCCACTAATCTCTTACTCGGCTATTCACAATAATTCCTAGAGCAGTCTTTTCTATTCGTAGTTAAAAATCATACCAGGTATTCTCGAGACATTTTTACAAAAAATCTAGTCACGCAAAAGTCCTTGATATCCAGCACTGAAAGTTGAATTATTGAAGCATCCAGCAATATCAATATCTAACTCCAATATGGATTTAAGCTTGGTGTTTAAAGCAATTATGCAGTAAGTGTACAATGAGGTGTTAGAGCATATATTTGCCATGAGAAAATTACATTTGATTTTATCACATTTAAAAAAACATATTACATGAGCTAAATTATCATAGACAAATGTCATAAAATAAAATATAGCAACTCACCTTTTGGAGTGAAGAAAAATCAATACCAAAATGTGACAAGTGCTGAGCTAATAATGGATCTTCAACACTATCATCTTCTGGGTATGAGTAAACGTCTGAGCTGTCACAAAAAAATCTGATATGAATAGTTATTTTAACAATAATGAAGAAATGATGAAAGCAAACTCTGCTGCACATGCTCCTTGATAGGAAAGGTTGTATCAAGAATACTATTTGGTAAACTTAAAAGGATATGCAGGAAAGACCTTTATATGAAAAGGTAAAAAATACCAGCAAATTGCTTTTATATGAAGATACACGAGCTCTGTGGTATGAACCGCACATGTAAAGAAAATAGCTCTAGAAATTTAAAAGAACAAACCGGACACCTTCGGACACTTAATAAAAAATCATATCTTCAATAATGGTTGCAAAATACACCCTCCGGTCACATTGTTTTTATGTTTTCAACTTTCTGAGTTTTTGTGCCTCCGAATGCAACTTTGACCATTATTTTTTATCACAATTTATTTCAAAGTTATTAAAGTATAATATTCCAAAAGTACCTTTATGCTGAATCTACTCATATCATTTTCACATGACCAATTTAAATATCGAAAGGATAATATTAGTGAGAGATCAAAAGGTTTGACTGCATATTTCACACAGTGACAAGGTATTGTCCCCGGAGGTAGTAGTAACTAATAACTATAAAATAGTGAAGTCCAAAAATGCAAAAATTCAAGAGTAGCATTACCTGCTGCTTCCAAATCAGCAGTAATTGTTCCAAGCTTCACGGCAAGAGGATATTTAGTCTGTTCGTAGTGTTCAACAGCATGATTATTCCCACCACTTCCATCCCAAAGCCGCCTCCCACAAAGGATCATACCATCAGTTAAATTTAACCAGAGATTCTCCGTTTTATCACATTTGCTACACTTCCATCCAGTAGGAGGCACAGTAACACCATTCTCTAGTTGCTGCAGGTCCATAGCATATGCACTGATTTTCTTCTTGTCAGCAACCCAAGAAGCCAGTTGTTGTTTTCTGTCAGCACTTTCAGCAAGTATAACTTTATCAACTGCGAGCCTAACCTGCAGATTTATAGTATTAGTATAGTAAATAACTATGCATATGAAAGCTTCAATCTATTAAATAAAACACAAAATTTACCTTCTCTGGCAAGTCGACCAATGGAAACGGAAGTGAGATAAATTCAGGCAAGATAACAATTTCAAAAGTCTCATCATATTCAGGTTCTTGATCAGTAAAACCTCCCTCCACCCCTATCAATTGTAGAAAACTCATTAGTGAATATGGTAATTGCTTCAAATATATAAAATGGCCAGAACTTACTAGACCCACATTCATCTATTTGTAAGCATGGGAACACAGAAATACATTGCAATTCTGATTCACATATATATAGCTCTATTCTGAAAATCCAAATATATCGACAACTCTTGTCACAGAACCGGTATTGTACTACACATACTTAGCATAAAGAATATCACAAAGCCAGTAATCAACCAACACAGCCACCTTACATTCTAAGTTTCTAATGTTCTATACAATGACATCATCTCCATTTCTGAATATAGCAAAAAAATAATAATAAATAACACAAATTTGCTGCAACAGAACCAACCAAGAAAAGCAGAATATATACCATGTTGATAATTTTGATCGTTGTTGTCAAGGCGTTTCCTAGGCGCCACCTAGGCGTCTAGTCACCGGCGGCCACCCACCATGGCCCGTCGCCTCGCCTGGACGTTCCAGCCATCGCCTCGCCTAATTTGGGTGGACGATTGGGCAGCGTCAAGCACAAATAAGGGGTGGGGGACTGGGGGCTAGCACCAGTCAGGACTCGGGAGTCGGGATGAAGATTGAAGAGCAAAGCTAACCCTAGCATCGGGCAGGGCGGCCGGGGGTAGGACGGGACAAACTAGGCATGAAGCAAAGCAGAGCAGAACCCTATCCCCGTGAAGCAGTGATATGGATCAGCAGCAGTCTACTAGGCGTTGGGGCAATGTTTATGTGCGCAGGCACCTTAGGATTAGTAGTTTCAGACCAGCTAGCAATTAGATAAGTATTTCAATTACAGATTAGTAGTTTTCAGTTTATCTCTATTCCTTATTTAAGAGCTGTCATTAGATTATAGATTAGTTTAAATCTTCTAGAACTTTGTATCCAGCCGAATAGGAATCAGAATCCAAAACTGACTGGAACTCTGATTCCCAGCCGACTGGACAGTTCAATCAGAGTAGGAGCTGGCTGGGCCAGTTAAATCCGAGTAGGACTCTAGTTCCTAGCCGGATTAGGAGGTAGTGTTGTCCTTTTTAAAAGGGAGGACACATTGTAGGACTGGTTGCTAGCCGGATTGGGAGGTAGTGCTGTCCTCTCTTTAAAAGGGAGGACAGATTGTAAAGGAGGAATCAATCAATAAAGCTCAAGTTTAGTCAATAGGCGAAAGATCTCCCGAATTGAGATCCGGTGATTGCTTCCGGCTAAGCAATACTTACCTGTCATCACGGCACGATCCACAGACCCTCCACCTTCGCAATCCTCTCGCCCCATCACAGGCTCCTTCGCCCGAACTCATAACACTTGGTATCAAAGTGGGACGCTTCTAGAATCATGGCAGACAACCACATCCCAGCAGCACAATTCACTGAATTCAAGAAGACGACAGAAGAGAAATTGGCAAACTCCGATGAGAAGATTACCCATATGCAAACTTTCCATTAATGAAGTCAGGACTCAGGAGTTTGTTGGAACAAATAGCTGCTGTCCTGCCCAGTCAGCAGCATGGTGTGCTCCCGATTGCACAGCATCAATCTGCGCCTAGGATGGGACAAGGTTCTGCAATGTTGCCAGTGCAAGGAACGGAGGCATCAGCACCTGCGCAAGGAGTGGCCGGTGTCTCCCAGGAAGCCAGCCGGATGCCATTCATCGGGGGAAGAACATCCAGCATGAGACGTGAGGAGATAGATGCATCTCTCCCACCAGAGACGTCACTACGCCCCCACAACTCAGTAACGGCACGTGATATCAAGGGTCCAAACCAACGCAATTGGAACCCGCGCCTCCCTGAGGATGATGACCTCCCGTGGAACAGTCTACAAGGAGGGCGACATTATGAATCCCATTTGATGCACGAGGAGGATCGCTGGACTCCCCGGCCTCCATGTTTGGAGCTTCCTGAATATGATGGCACAGGCAATGCCATCTTATGGATTCGACATTGAGAACGCTATTGCAATTTACAGAGTAGGCTTGGTGGGATTATACCTCCGGGGAGTAGCACAATATTGGCTGGATTCTTGGTTGCAAACCACCCCTGGATACCGTGGGAAGAGTTCATGGATTTGTTTCTAGATCAGTTCACAACTTAGTCACACATGGGGCCTTTGGGCGATCTGGTCAGTTTGAAGCAGTTCGGCTCAGTGACCACTTTCAATGATGAGTTCTAGACATTGTTGGCCCGAGCGGTTCGTATTCCACTGCACGCACAACTCGAGATCTACATCACCGGGTTAGCAAGTACCATTGATCAAGAAGTACGAAGGGACCGACCCCCTTCCCTCAGTATTGTCATGCGGCTAGCAAGGGAGGCGGAGGGCAGGCAGCAAGCTTGGATTGAGGCAGCACAGGTGGTCTCTTTCGGTAGACCTGCTACGCTCCCTCCAGAAAACACGACGACACCAACGCAGTCCACATCTTGGCCTGTACCTGCAGCAGCACGCCTTCCTTCAGCGCCTCAGCCACCGCCAGTCTTGGCGATCTCTAGTGCAGGGAGCTGTACATCCCAAGCTGGGCCAACTGTGCCCAAGCCAGCCTGCAGCTAGCGTTGCTTCCCCCCATGTGACGCAGGCGTCTAAATGCAGCCGAGATGGCTGACCGGAGGGCACGAGGTCTCTGCTTTAACTGCGATGAGGTGTTTGTACCAGGTCATCGTTGCAACCGGCTATTTCTATTAGAAGTACGGATTATGTGGAGGAAACTGCAGATCCAGCAGCTGATCTGACCATCTCCTTGTTTACAATTGAGGGAAAACGCTCCAGTAGTATGATGCAAATTCAAGTTCAGATTGGAAGCATATCCCTTCACTGTTTGGTGGACTCGGGGACACCTACAACTTCCTGAGTTGTCATGCCAGTAGACGCATACAAGTTCCATCTGCAACTTGTGGGCAAATGTTGGTCAAGGCAGCCAATGGTCATCAACTGCCGTGTTTGGGACACTTCGATAACATGGAATTTAGCACCAATCAGCACTCGTTCATGTCAGCCGGACCGCCACACCTAGCGTGTCCGGATCCCAGGCCATTGGCTGCAGTACACTCGCAGACCCAACCAGAGCAGCGGATCAAGGTCTCTTGGGCCATCTCCCCCCAAAAAGCTAGCTCAATGAGAGGGTGCTCCCTCACCCTTATAAACCATGCTCAAGCCCTCTCCACAACCAATGTGGGACTATTCCCAACAATCTCCCCCTCACACATTGGGTCGAGATTATCTAGGAACCACCTGGGGTCACCTGGGCTCTGATACCAATTGTCAGCCGGACCGCCACACCTAGCGTGTCCGGATCCCAGGCCGTTGGCTGCAATACACTCGTAGACCCAACCAGAGCAACGGGCCAAGGTCTCTTGGGCCATCTCCCCCCAAAAAGCTAGCTCAATGAGAGGGTGCTCCCTCACCCTTATAAACCATGCTCAAGCCCTCTCCACAACCAATGTGGGACTATTTCCAACAGTTCACAGCACTGTTTGTAGTAATTTCATTGGACACCTTCGATATGGTACTCGATGTTCAGTGGCTTTAGACATTAGGAGTCATTAGATGGGATTTCGACAATCTCACCATGACGTTCACAAAGGATGGTGTTCCGTATCGTTTGGAGGGCAAATCTACTAGCACCGACCGTCATCTTCTTGCTTTGCGCACTGAGGAGCCTCGGGAAGTTGCAGCCCTCTTGTCAGACTTCCAGGATATCTTTACCGAGCCCCAAGGATTGTCACCCGTGCGCCAGTGTGATCATCGCATTTGTCTACAGGAGGACATGAATCCCATTGTGGTGCGACCCTATCGCTACCCGTATCGCCAGAAAGATTAGATTGAGTCATAGTGCCAAGAGATGCTTCGCCAAGGGATTATACGCCCAAGCCGTTCACACTTTTCCTCTCCAGTTTCGCTCATCAACAAGGCAGACGGTTCATGGCGGTTTTGCATCGATTATCGGAAGCTTAATGCTAAGACAGTAAAGGATAAATTTCCTATTCTAGTTATTCAAGAATTGCTCAATGAACTCCATGGTGCTTCTTATTTCTCCAAGTCGGATCTTCATTCTGGCTATCATCAAGTGCGCATGCATCCAGATGACATAGCCAAAACAGCTTTCCGCACTCACCATGGACACTTCTAATTCTTCGTGATGTCGTTTGGGTTGACCAATGCCCCATCTACATTCCAAGCTTTGATGAACTACATCTTTCAAAAGTTCCTGCGTCACTTTGTCCAAGTCTTCTTCGATGACATTCTTATTTACAGCACGACGAAGGAGGAACATATGAGTCATCTCCAGGCCGTACCTATTTGGGTCATATTGTTTCGGAGCGGGGACTTCAGGCCGATCCAAGCAAAATTGCTGCTGTGGCCAACTGGCCCAAACCGGCTTCGGTTTCCACGCTTCGCAGCTTCCGAACTCATAACAAGCAGCAGCCGCGGGCGCTGGCAACCGGCAGCTCAATGCGATTCCTCGACACCGTCACCACTCCTCATCCTCCTCCCGATGCGTTGCCTCCCCACTCACCAGATCTGGTGAGGAGTGCTACATCTATGCCTATGCGCTGTGCAAATCGGGAGAGGGGGAAGCAGATCTGTGCAGATCATGGAAGGGGGAAGAGTGGGAGGGACATAGGAGGAGATGAGCTGCAGAAGAGTGCCACAGCCTTTTTGTTGGTTTTCTTTTTTTCTTTTTTTAATGATTCAATCCAAGGATCTTATGTGGCTGGCATTGTTACCACTGCATCCCATGTGCTGCAGTTGATGCTCGTGCTGCTGTTGGCCTGTTGCTGTTGATGCTCTGTTGCAGATGCTCATGCTACTGCGGTGCTATATTGCTGGACCATTTTTGGTCGCCTAATCCTCACCTAGGTACCCGACTAGGTGCCTAGGCGTCCAGGTGCTCAGTTGGCACCTCAGCTCGTCTTGTCGCCTTGACAACCATGATTTTGATACTATTGAGCACAGCTATCTTGCAAATCCAAAAGTCGCATCGCATAGTACTAGGTCTCAATCACACCAAACAAGGCAAAGCTAACAAAACCATTAAACAGTAATGGTAATCGTAAGCTACAAAACATATCATATCATGCAGATTTCGCACCAAATTCCTATGGCAGATGGTAAAACTGCTCCACAATAACACAGTTGATGTGAATCCAGAGATAATATGTATTTTTGTATGTCTTCCTTTATCAACCAACGACTACATTAAACGCGTCCTAAGAGAAACAATCACATCGCCCAAATGCAAGCATGCAATTCACATAGTTGGCAGACGACGTGCAGTGCAACTTAACAGCAGCAAGCAAATACGATGTGATCAGAGGATACGCGCGTCATACCAATGGCGAGGAGGGTCGGCTTCTTCAGCGGGCGATCCGCCTCCTCGGGCTCCGGCTTCCGGCGCTGCACGATGTGGAGGTACACGGGGTTCCCCGTCTTCTCGTAGTTCCACTCCACGTGCTCCCTCCCGAACCCCAGGAACGAGCTCATGTCCACGTACAGCCCCCCCTCCGACCTCTGCACGACGCATGGAAGCGAAAATTCGCATCAAACCCTAACCCTAGCAAATCGAAGCGAGGACTGAGGAGGGAATGGGGCAGCACTTACAGGGGTGTCGAAGGAGACGCAGCACTCATCCTTGTGGATGCGGTTGGTGGGTTCCGGGATGCGGACCTTGTGGAGGTGTGAGCGGAGGAGATCCATGGCAGCGGACGGCTGCGTCTAGCGTTTTGGGCCGGGGGGGGTGGAGACGGCGGAAGCGGCGAGAGAGAGGAGGTGATTAGACTAGAAACTGTGGGGAGTTATGTAGGAGACTTGTAGCCGAGTCACGGTGTTTGAACGGACTAAGGTCCTGTTTGGCAGAGCTCTGCTCAAGAACCTGCGGAGTGAATCTGTAATTTCTGCTAAAGCAAAGTTTTCGAGAATCGCTCCTGGGTGATTCCGTGAAGTGATTCTCGAAATGAACTAGGAGCTGGGAGCTGAAAAAGCCGCTTCTCCGATTCACTCCCAACAAAGAGTCGGTTTCTCCATAGAGTTTATCCTATAGATTAGTTAGAGAATCACTTTCAATGACGTAATCACTTCTCTCGAGAATCACTTCTAACAGAGAATCGAATCGAGGAGCTCTACCAAAGCAGCCCTAAGGCCTGTTTGTTTTAGCTCGATTCGGATTCGCCCCAAAAGCGAATCGAAACAAACAACTGATTCTAGAATCGATTCTCACAATCCACCCACCCATATACACTAGAATCCACAATCCACTTCATATGTGCTTCGGATTCCACTTTTGGAGAATCGACTTCTCTACAACCACAATCCAGAATCAGCTTTTAGAGAATCCAAAGCTGAAACAAACAGGCCCTAAGAGCATCTCCAACAGTTCCTAATATTTAGACTCCCAATATTCTTAGATTGGGATCTTTCTAAAAAATTTTGGGTCTACAAAATACCTTGTTCTCCAACAGTTCCTATATTTTCTCCCAAAAACACCTTTGAATTGGTCCGGTGGGCCATCCTGGGCGCGAAATAATGTTGATTGGGAGCGCGGACAGAGCGCACAAAAATGAGGAGTCGGGGTGCTGTTTTTGGGCGTGCCAAAATTTGAGGAGCTAGAAAAAGGAACTGTTGGAGTACTTTTTTTTGCAATCAAGCCTAAAATCAGGTTTTGAGAATGAATTTTAGGCACTGTTGGAGATGCTCTAAGGCTCCGGGACCGGGGGGAGCATGGGTAAGACCGTAAGAGCTTGAGTTGGGGCTTTTCTTTTCTTTAGTTTTTTTTTCCCTTAGGAGTTTAGGTTGAGAAATTCGATCGAACAGTTTAAATTTTTTGTAAAATTTGAATGTGTTTGAGCTTACACAGGCATTAAGGCATTGTCAATTTAGACTTAAGCTTTTTAGTTTATAACTTATAGCTTTTTGATTTAAGCAGCTTAAAAGCAATCAAGTCACCCTATTTGTTAGTCTGGCTACTTTTTTTTTTTTTTTTTTTGCCTTTGAGCTGTGACTTATTGTTGAAATGTCTGCAGTACTCTTGCTTCCAATGTCATATGTATTTCTGAATACAAATTTTTAAAATAATATGAATTAGCCAATGAGACAAAACGAAATTAAAAAGAATGGGTTATTTTGAGATCTGGAGCTGAGTCTAAACAATATTCACTGAATCCGATCAAACCCATGTAAAAAATATCCTGCATCAATTAAACAGGTGCAACATAAAAAATGATATTGGGAAGATTGCAGTTCAACGATCACGGTCCACAAATTCATGATATACAAAGAATATATATATTAATAACTCTCCTAAAGCTAGGGTATTTCGCGCGCAACGGTTCTTTTATAAAAAGGCCTTCGGAAATTTAAAAATTGTGTTTAAGACCTCCTATAGTTCTTTTCCTTAGGAAAAATCGTGGTTCTACATACTCGCATCCAGATCTGGACCGAACCCTTTTTGCAAAAAAAAAAAAAGCCTCACGATTTTAGAAAATTAAGACCTGGCAATGCCCTTTTGCAGAAAAGTCCTCATAGTTTCGAAAAATTGTGTCCAACCTCAAACCAAAATTCATCTGACTCGATGTAGCGCACAGCTCTACCTAATAACTCTGAGCCCACAATGCATAGTTCCGTCACAATGCACTAAAATATGCAAATTACATGCTATCTTCTTTCATTACATGGATCATTGTGGTAGAACTTTTCCCCATAAAAATAAACATTACAATTCACAACCAAATTTGTGTTCAAACAATTAGAATTTGACGACTCAATTTTAAAAGCAAATATGAAATCAAAAAATTAAAGCCTGCTCAAGAAAGTACTTTGCACACATAGAAGGAATATTGATCTCGACAATTTTTTAAAAAGTATGTGCAAAGAAGAACAATTTGCATTTAAAAAATTTATACAACTCTCCCTCGTCTAAAATCTAAGTCACAATAAAAAGTAAGAAACCCTAGATATAGTCGGTCACCGCAATCGAGCCGCTATTGCCCCCACTGGTGGCTAACCCTATCGTCGGGCCGTCGTCACCCTCACCGTCATCGATCTAGTGATGATTCGTCGCCGCCCACCTATCATCCTCCATATCTGAATGGAGGAGGGAGACCGGCGGTGGCACCCACACAATGCTAGAGGGAGAGAGGGGCTTGGGGGAGGAGTACGGCACCGACGACATGCGGTAGGATGATGGCAACGACAGATGTGGGGAGAAGGATGGTGGTGGAGGATTCTTCTTTCAGTCAAAAGTTAGGGGTGTCAGACAGAGGTCACAGGAGGCCAAAAATGGTTGCAAGAAGCCAAACAAGCAAGCCTCTGCTGGTGCGCTCGTGAACCCTAATTGCCCTAGGGCGGATAAGCCTAGGAGCCGAGACAAGAAAGGAATGAGTTGGGAGAGAGCTGAAATGGATGTTTATATACGTTGGTACTTGCGGCTAATTTCTTCATAGTATAGTAGCAAAGGGCTATTTACAACCCAGAAAAGTAAAAAAAAAAAACCTTGGACACGCCATTGGCTTGTAGTTATTTGGTGGCTTATGCTTTTTGAAAAAACTCAGTTAAAAAAACACCCTTTTGTTTGAGCTTTTTTTTTCTTTTTAAACCGAAGAAAAAGCCCAAACAAACAAGACGTAAGATCGACATATGCACCCATATTCGACATAATTTTACGTAACAAGCAGGACTTGAAAACAAAAATTAAGTGGCTACCCGTTGGTTTTAAGTTGTAACGATGGGGCTATAATTTGTAGAAGGTTAAGAAATCGATTAAAATGGCAAAGCGATGAAATTGCAGATGATCGACTCAATCTATGTACCTTCGGTTTCTAGAGCCAAAAAACTGAAGCCAAAACCTAAGCAATGTAGGGCCTAAGAACTGTGATGACGGTGCAAGCAACAAGGGCGGATCTGCTATGGAGGGGCCGGGGTCCGGTAACCCCGACGTCTCCGTATTAGCCCTTTATACCCATCGTTAAACACAGTTGATGACTCCGGTAGCAGATTAGCTTGGACTCTAGCCCCAGTGCTCATCTAGTCTAACCAGTCATCCGAAAGCAAACAGCTCGTAGGCCGCATATCGGCGATGACCCCGACGACCAATTTTCCTGGATCCGCCCCTGGCAAGCAAGGTAGTATCCTACCTTTCACATAATTGCAGATAGAGGTTAACTCTATGCAAACATGCCGATAGAGCTTGAAACATGGGACTTATCCGTCGAATTGGAATCCAGTGCTCAGGATCATAACGGGACAGAATTCGGATGCCACTACCTAAAATTTTCCTTGTCAGGGGCTATCTCCCACGAACTTCTCACAAACTCACCAAGTCACGACCGTTCTTACCCTACCTTTGCGATCTCCTTCCCTAGTTCATCTTAGGGCCTATTTGAAGGAACTAGGACTGAACTGAAAAACTGTTTTTGGTTTACTAAGCTGTAAAACAGCTGTAGTTAGTGACTGTGGTTTTTTTATTATGCTGTTTGGCAAACTGGCTATTGCAGTTGTAACTTTTGAGGGCCAACTGGGCGGGAAGGTAATAACATAGCGAAGTACAACAGTATTCGAGTAGAAAGGTGACATGGAGGCAGTGAGACGGAGTGGCAAAGATCGAGACCACAGAGCGACCGAGGTGAAAGGTGGTCAAGCAAAGCCACAGCTAAAAAACTCCTCCCCAATAGCTTCAGCTTTTAAAGGTGCTTCTGCTGTGACTTAGTTTCCCAGCTGCTTTGCTGCCATACTGTTACACAGTCCCCCAAACAAACCCTTAATCTTACTCTGTGCTGCGATTGAACGGCTCTCCATATAATGTTGATTAGTACAGGAGGATATGCGAATCCAAGCCGTGCTAAGGTTGCACATAAAGACCTAATATTCCTTTCTTGTTGATTGGGCATGCCAATTCTTTTCCTTTCCTAGCCAGGAAGCATCCGTGGTCCAACAACAAATGTAAAATTGATAGCATCGAAAACTACAACGGTCTACAAAACTAGAATTATTTGCTTGCAAACATACAACTCAGCGATTGCACATTCTCCATTCAGACTTCAGAGCAGAGATGCAGCAGTAAAGCTTTCAGATTTCCGAGTTCAGATCATAACCATTTCAGTGTTCAGGATTCTAGTGTTAACCTGACTACCTGAGATACACTATAAATATGAAGTATAACTCCTGTTCTATACAAAAGCTAGTACTAATCCACCTTCCCAGGGTTAGCAAAAGATGTAATTCTGACATCCATATGTTCAGTTAAGCAGGAGCCAGCATACGTTGGGGATATACCGTCTAGAGTGTTTGTCACCAGCACAGTAGCAGTTGGCGGCAGCTAATGGTGTAGCAAAAAGAGCCCATCCACAATTAACAATTTGAGCACGGCGTGCGTGAAGAGCGTGGAAACGGTTCATTTCCACAGCTTGACGTACTTATCATGGCTTGTGGAAGCAACCAGACCAGAGCTCGACGACGCCAACGATGAGATGAGGCCATCATGGGCGGCGAGAGTCATCGTTCTATTCTCTGACATGTCCCACAGCTCAAGAGACTGCAGTGTATTCGACACAACCCACAAATAAGTGTACGGACAAATGAATTGAGGGGAGAAAAACGGCAGTAGCGTTTGTGGGGATGATCCCGTCTGTTCTTAATAATTAATATTGAAGGTATTTCATGGCACCAAAAAAATATGATGATTTTCCTATCACAAAGGAATGTCACTTGTATTAAATGATGGAAGTTTCCTATGCTCCGCTAAAATTAAAGTTGCAATGGTTGTAACTCATACGCAATTGAGTAATCAAGCGTTTATATACGAAAATCCACTTCTAACAACAGATACTAAGAATCTGTGCAATTTACTTTCGGAGGAATCATGATTGCAAACGCACTCTTAGAAGATAAAAAGACTTGCCTGGTGGCAACCAATGATAAGCAAAGATGGATATGAAGGGTGGAAAGCACATGAATGAAACTTGCTCCCGCTGCAGTTAAGCTCATGCACACAGCTCTCCTCGTTCCCAGCATTCAAAGACCATACCTTTACTGTGTCCTCACTGACAGATACAACAAATTTACCAGAGGGATCCCAGCACAGTGAATCGACATGCTTTGTGTGGCCCTGCAATTACCGAGAAAAGAGTAATGGTTGAAGTGATCTCTTCTCATAACTGGGAAATTTCATTGACTAATAGAGAAGTAAATGTTGGTTCCAACAAGCACAGCATTGACTTAAGAAAATACTTGAGTAACAGCAATTGGCCATAAACGCAATGAACCTCACAAAGACAATTATAAACAAAAATATAGATATTGAGACTTCCAAATTATAGAGACATCAAACTAAACGTTTTTGCATAAAAATTAGTCGGTCAGTATATATCCTGACACCACTCAGTGAACTAAAAAAATCACATTACATGCATCAAGTTGTTAGGTATAAGAAATCTAGAGTCATTCCCTACAAACCTCAAATCTCCTCAAGCAAGCTTGTGTCTCCACATCCAGTATAGACACAACATTCTCTGAAGCTGCCGCAAGATATTCACCAAGACGTGGTTGAAACCTCAGCTGGGTTGAACCCCCCTGCACAGGCATCGGACTCAAATAAATAAGAAATAGAAGATCCTGCATGGCATCTCATTTGAGACCATCTGCCAATTGTGCTAGTGATAATTTATTTTTGTAACAACCCGCTATTACCGGGATATACATCAGTGCTTGCCACCAATTAAACATGTTGGTAACTCGGTATGATATGTTACATAGAATGTTTTCAACAGATTGACACTCACAAACAAAGTTTTTTATGATAAAGAAGAATAACACTTATATGTTGGGAGTGTTCACAACAAGGCAGCAATTACAGATCAACAGAATGCTCAATAAGTAAAGTTAAGTAACCTTGAAAATTCGGACGATGCTTCCATTGTTGATACTCCAGAATCGTATCTCACTATCCCCATCACAAGAACAAATGAGGTCATCCTTGTTTGGGTGGAAATCCAGTGACATAACAGATGCCGAATGCCCAGTGAACGTACGAATTGAATAACCTTGCTGAAAAAGCCCATTCCAAGGGACAACAATGATATTATTGAAAACTGAAAAGAAGTAAAAAAGCACAAATACTCTGTTGCACTCAAAACTCTGAAGAAAACAAGGATAAACATCCACATGTTTAGAACAATCATGCATATCACCTAGAGAACAAATAAGTTCCACTTCTACATAATGGATTCATCTTAGGTGAAGGAATCTACAAACTGATGTTGTGGACCTTTCACAACATATGACCTTGTAATGGACATTGCTTACTGCTTTCCTTGTGACTTCACAGCCTAATTAACTCTACAATGCAGTTTCAGCATAAAGGGCTACAGAAAAGGCAACAACACTGAGTTAAAAACAAAAAATAGCAATGTGATATATTATAAAATGTTACTTCACAGAGTTGCGCCAACATATCCAATGCATGCTAATTGACAGACATACAGACGCAATCACACAGGGAAACAGATTGTACGAAAAACTTGGACTGTTGATATATGCTTACATTGTCGGCGTCCCAGACCCTGACAGTCATGTCAAATGATGAGGTAGCAAGGCGTGGAATGCTTGGGCTGAACCGTACATCAGTTATCAGCAGAGAATGCTCCTCCAATATTGATTTTTGTTTTAAAGTTTCAGCATGCCACAAGACCGCCTGCATTTCAACATAGTAACTATACATTTCATTATTTCAATATCAACACCAATTTTTATTACAAGACTCCAAAACTGTGATTATATCCACTTGGCTGAGTAGCTTAACAAGCATGAACATGTACACTAACCTTCTTATCATGACCCCCAGTAGCAAGTAGCTTTCCATCTGATGAGAAGTGGCAGCATACAATCTTGTTTGTGCTTGCTCGGGCTGAAGAGATCTCTCGGAAGGTAAATCCTGCATAAAACACATAAAGAAAATTAAAGCACTACAAAACAAGATACTGATTCGACTTCGAAGCAAACAACACATTGAACCGACATATGCTAATGCTACCCTGGCATAGGTTAGGTAGTTCCCTTTATAACAGCCCAAGGTCCACACCACATTAAATCCTAGGTTTTCATGCTAACTTCATCTAAATGAGTTTACCCGATTGGTACTGTTTGACAAGCTATAATGTCACATGGTACTAGCCATGTGCCCGTGCGCTGTAACAGAAACTCAATTTGTGATAAAAAGTTTATTTGCAAAGAGCACTAACAGTGGCAAAGGTAGATAATTAAAGAACAGTGACAAAGATAGGTAATTTTGATGAAGTAACGCGGGAAGAAACTCGTGCTTTATATTAGTAGAGACTAAATTGCTGGACCAGGGAACCAGTGCCAATAATTGCCATACGCGTATAGGGGTGGGCATAAAAAAACCAAAACCGAACGGAACCGAATAAACCGATTATTTCGGTTTTTTTGATTTTCGGGTTTCAATTCGTTTTTTGGTTTCGCTGTTGTTCGGTTTTTGGCTATCGGTTCGGTTTTCAACTGGCGCTAACCGAAAAACCGAACGAGCCGAATAATACACGGACAGGCGGACTCCACTCGCCCACTCGCCTCCTCGCAGACTCCACCTTTCGGTCTTCGTCTTTCCAGCGGCCTCCACTCGCGAGCCACAGAGGTGCGGCCTCCACTCGCCTCCAGCCTCCTCACCTCCTCAGCCTCGCGGTCCACCAGGCAGGCGGGCACCACCGAGCGAGCGGCAACGCAAGCAGACTCCACTCCACCCGCGAGGAGTCCCTAGGGCACCACCGCACCGAGGCACCGAGCGGACTCCACTCCTCGCCAACTCGCCTCCTCGTCCTCGTGCTCCACCGGGCACCAGCCGTCCAAATCCAGCCACTCCACACCACCCGCGGCCAGATCCAGACGGATTTGATACACGGAGGCGGCGTGGAGGAGCTTGGCGACTAGATCCGGTCGAGAAGGATGTGGTTGCGATCTGGCGGAGGCAGGATTGGACGGCGACAGCGTGGAGGATCGCATCCGGCAAGACGCTGTCCCAGTCAACGAAGGCCAGTCCTCGGGTGGCGGCAGCCTCGGCCTCAGTGCGGCGCATTCTCCCTGGCTCCCCCCACGCGGCGGCACCTCGTCCCTCGCTGAGTCCTCCCCCGACACGGTTAACCGAAAAACCCCAGATCGAGTATCCGAGTATGGAATACAAATCATCCATCCATAACTTGTATAAATCTACTGGTCCAGATTCGGTTAATTTGGTACATATTTTTTCAGTAGTACTGGAATAAGCAGTAAAGCAGGTTGTGTGAATTTCAATCAATTATGTTTCTCCATTTCAATTTTGATTCAAGATCAAAAAACTTCGGAGGCGGGTTGAACCGACTAGATAAATCAAGTCTCATCTTCCCTAGTTGCTCTCTTCTTGTTAGTTGTCAGTTCTTCCTCAATCCCTAATTCTCTAGCTATCCCTGTCCAATATGTTATATCCTAGTCTCAAATTCCCTCCAATTCTCCCCAAATCTAGTCCAGCACCGGTAGGACTGAATCTGAAATTCAGTTAACTGAATAACCGAAATAACTGAACCGAATTAATTCGGTTATTTCAGTTCGGTTTCTACGCCTGTTCGGTTTGGTTTTCAGAACTCAAAACCCGAAAAAACCAAACCGAAAAAACCAAATGCCCAGGCCTATAGGCGCGGGCCAACAACTCAAACTTTGACTAGCCGTGTGTTTCTGAACAGAGGGGTCAGAGTATCACACCTTTAGTAGAATCCATACAATGACTGCCAACATTTCTTGGATCTGCATTGTCACGTGATGAGAAGTCTACATTATCATCCAAGCAACCATCCTCCACAAAATGATCCATGTCAACCTGCAGTCAAAATTATCAGAAGTTAAGCATCAAAAGATCCACCGATACAACAGAGAATTTCCCAGCTATGTCGCAAACATCTATTAGACTAATAGCTGTTTGGCTAAACTAGTAAATAGCAACTTACAAGTTGGTTTGTTGGTGATCCGATTGTCCCTGGGGCATCAGTACCGTAAACAACCGAGGCCTTTGATACACTAGCATTGTGATGCATCGACAGCATTGATATGGTGTCTCCTGGAGTATGTGTGGAAGGAGTTGAGGGTGCTGAGCTGGGGGAAGGGCCAGCAGTATTTGTAGTGCCAGAGCTATTAGCTGGACCAGACGATGAGATAGGCTGTTTGCGCTTTCGCCCACTTCGATTCTTCGAAGCCTTCAAAACCATATCAAAGTTAGGGTATTACAACCTTATGAGAGAAGTTTTAACAATAGTACAAATACAATAAGATACTAAGAAATAATGTTGAATTTATGCAGAACAGAGTAAAACCTGTTCATTTCCACGGAAGGAATTAGACAAGCTTCCATCCATAGTAACACTTCCAGCCCCCATTTTTTCCTGCTGGCCTGGATGGTGATTTGAGCTTTGTGGTTGCTGACTCAGTAATGGATGTTGAAGGAGCTGTTGCTGATTGCTGCTTTGCCGGTGCTGCTGCAAAGCTGCTATCTTCTACTACACATAAAGGAAGAGGTAGTAAGGCTTAGCCAAAGATATAGAAGTTCTTTCACAAATAGTAGTTTTGGGGTACATTCAAGCATATCTTAATTGAATGCCAGACTAAACACTACTACTAACATCTCCTGTATCCTCACAAATATGAGTAATTATATGCATGTACTGAAACATACAAGTGAAACCTGCCTTCATCAGCATATCTGTCTCGACACGCTGCACGGGCGAACACATGTTTTGAAACGAAGGCCCAGCACTAGGAATAATTTCTGTGAAGGCGTTCGATTGACCATCCCTCCCAGGAATCATGTTTCGGCTGCTCAAAAGCATCCGAAGCCTTCGGCTATCCATCTCTCCAGTTGAAGATGTCATATTCTGTTGTGCTTGAAGCAGAAGTTGTTGCTGCTGTGGAGTGAGAAACTGAAGATGGTGCAACGGTTGAGGAGATTGCATAAAAGCTTTCTGTTGGAGAAACCCAGATCGAAATTGATCTAAACCCTGAACAATTATGATCAAATGGAAATTCATCGTAAGAACGCACTTATGTGCATAAATCAAACTTGATGCTAATTTACAGCTTGGAACGCCAATGACTGAATAAAGTACAGAACTAACCGTAAGAGGCCACCCTTTCAAGGTCAAATTGTTCCCTGCTGGATTAGCACCTGCCAGAAACCAAAGTAACAAACATCATCTTTAAGCATATGAATGAGGAAACAAGTTTTAAGGTACTACTCCGCATCCAAAAAGCAGTCAGAGATGCAGCATATAACCACAAGAGCAATCATGGGGGGTGCACGAACAAAAAGACAGAAATTATTTGTGGTAACAAGAGAGATGAAGCCTCTAAATCTCAGCCTAGTGTTCCTTGAATCTGAAATAACATCAATCTTCATTTTTATAAAATCACAAACTCCCTTTCAGTAAGTATGCAGAGTAACACTAGAGAACTAATAACATATCCAAAGTAAAACAACAAATCAAAAGTATCAATACATAGAACCAGGGTTCGCAATATCATCCATAATCGCTTGAATATCGCGATTATAAACCTTATCGAGCCGGTACGGTATATAATACCGGTCGATAAACCAGTTAAATTAAAAAAATCAAAAAAAGGAAAAAATTATCTGACATAAATATCACGATAATCGGTGAATATCGCTCGATTTTTTATGAATATGAAGCGAAAATCGCTCGCAAAATCGACCGCCGAAGAACATGAGTTCGCAAAATCGTTTGGGTCGATTATCGAGGCATATCGAGAGATTATCGGTGAAAATCGATTTTTTAATTTTTTCATCAAAAAGTTTGATTTTAAAACCCTTCAATTCTTTTTCCGATTTTCAAAAATCTCGATATGGTAGATTATCGTGATATCGATATTGTGAACCCTACATAGAACTATAGAAGATCAATTCAAACATTAAAAAAATTAGCTGAAATCCTGTGCAACTTTACTACTAAATCACACAATATATATTTATATTTGAAAACATAACTGTATATTTGTATCAGCTGTACAATTCTATCTCCTATGAGTTGTATTTGTTACACAACTGTAACAATTTAGAAGATATTTGAACTGGCACGTACAATAAGGTCCCACCAAATAAAATAAAATTGTTGGCAACATTATTCAGCAATAAATTAACAAAATACCCAAAAGTTGTTTTTAAATTCCGTATATTATAGGGCTGCAGTTGTGAATCAATTGGTGGCAACACAAAAGCAAAAACATCAATTTATATTAGAGTTCAAAAGCAAACACCTGGTACTCCAATTAATGATCCATCTGCTCCTGCAGCTCTAAGATTTAGAGAGGCATTTGTGTCTGCCTTGATTTCCTGATAGAAATTTGACATATCCAATTACAGACACTAATAATAGATGAATACATTGTCTGAAATAAACTAGCTACCTGCGTTGATCCCTGAAACTGTTGGTTCCTGGCCTGAGCTTGTTGCAATGTACCTGACATGCCACCAGCTGATCCATGGAAAATTTGCCTGACAGTGGTAAGAAAGTCAAACCAATTAACACACGCACACACTAACTGGAAAACAGAAGCTAAAGATAAGTACCCTAATAATGTCCATACAAATAGCAGCTAAGCCATAATATCAAATAAGCATCCGTACAAATAACAGAAATGTCGTATGTTGTGAACATAGACCAGGCAGCAGCAATTGCACATGCAGTGGCAGGACAAGACCAATACTAGCGGCCAGCCACAAGACGTTCCAGAAAGGTGACGTCAAAATGGAGTTCACGAAGAACAATAGAAGGATGGCGCCAGAATTAGTTTAAAGAGAGTCCACTGAATTAGGAAGAGGAGTCCATATGTATTAGTAGTCTATTGGGCATCTTTGTCCAGGATGATTCCTTTAGGTGACTAAACTCAAATTTTCAGGAATTCTAACATTGATACGGTACCATACCAAAGATGATGTCGCGATCCCACATTGAGAATAGTTTGCATTGCACTAGATATCTCCCTACATGTATATGCAGTAGTAACAAATATCAATGAGTAGTTCGTACCCTGAAGCCTGAGCTGACATTGCAGCAGACTTCAGCATAGATGTCGGGTTTGATTCCAGCAGCTGGCCAATGTTTTCAGTAAACCTTTGCTGCAGTATAAGTTGCGATAGAATTATAACTATATATCATTTTATATCAGTATTTAAATTATTCAAGCAACAGTAGACACTGCCATTGAGGAAGTACCTTTATGGATGCCTCATCCAAAGTGTCCCTCTGAGCAGGAATCTTTATCCTCTCAGACCTCTCCTCAAACAACTTTTCTGACAAAGAACTTGCGGCTGAAGTATTTTGTCGCATTGGAGAATCAGCTGCAACCAAACTATTCTGAGCACTTGTGGGCAGATGACTAGTTTCATTATGCTGCTGTTGACGGCGCTGCTGCTGCGGTTGCTGTTGCTGCTGTGGATGTTGTTGCTGCTGCTGTACATGTCTCTGTAGCAGGAGTTGCTGCATCTGGATCTGCTGTGGCGACTGGTGAGAATGAGCCTGTTGCTGCTGCAGGTGTGATGGCTGCTGCTCTCGAGCCTTAATCGACTGTGTCTGGCACACAAATTTACACATGATCATGCAAGGTACCAGCTACTCAGAGGAAACAAGTACAATGGCCAATGGGTTCTTGGGGCCTTGGCTTCAATTTGAGTACCAGCCTTAAAATAATTTATACATTTTTTAATTGGGAAATTTTGATATATGCCATTGTAGAATAATCGACTTACAGAAATGACACTAGAGAGTGGTGGCTTCTAAAAATGCCATTGCAAACCTTACTTTCACGAAAATGCCACAGTTATAAGTATTTAGCTTGTGTTGAACGAAATTGTCCCTATCTTCTCCAACCTCACCATATGTCTTCTTCCTAACACCTCACCGTATGTCTTCTTCCTAACTGACTGTCTCCAGCAACGATGGCTGGGTGCCGCCGGAGATGACAAATACAACGACGGTATTCTAGGAGACAGAGTAGAGCAGAGCCATCGACGTCATCAAGGCTGCCCATGACATTGTAGCTCAACTGCTGCTGTTGATGATTCAATGAGGTTGGCACTGGATATAACCGTGTACATGCAGCGGCTCAGAACCACGAGATGGATGGCCTTCTTGTTATTACAGCTCCTGATCGACAGCCACTTCGTTGCCGTCGCCTAGTTGGCCTGACATCTGCATGAGACGGCCGGCTCCAGCAAGTCCTTAAAGGGCGCCACTGGCCAGGTTTCACTTTGCCCAATTTTTGTATTCTTCATAGCCAAAGACGTGATCATTTCCTTTCCATCTGTGCTGCTCATTAATGGATTAGAAGCTGTTGAATCAAGGAGGTGCCTTTCGGTTTCTTATGTGTGGGACTTGTGTGTATCTGATCATTTGGGGATAAGACTTGTTATTCATGGATGAGGACGAACTTGTTCTTGGCTCTTTGTTGCTATATTACCATATGGTGTTGCAGTGGAGGAGGGGTGGAGCGGCGCGGCGGGGTTAGCCAAGGTTGCTGAAGAGAGCGCAGAAGAGGGAGGTGTGGTGGTGGCCGATGACAGTGGACAGGTGGTGGCAGCCATGGATGAACTTCAGAGGTGTGGATGGGAAGAAAACAGGGGCAACGTTGTCTAATATATGTGAATGATGCAGAGAGTGGCATTTTTTTGTGAGAGTGGTTTGGAATGGCATTTTTAGGAGTTGTTACTTTATGGTAGCATTTCTCTGAAATGGTTACATTGCAATGGCATATATCAAAATTTCCCTTTTGAATTTGGCTGAGGTCCAGTAACTGGCTAAACAACAGAACTGCCTATTATCCTGGCTAACAATGCATATTGGTAATCATGTTCACTATGGAGTATTAGCTTCAAGATTTTACTTGAAACTTAAACACTAAAAACTAGCTGGAAGCAAACGCAGTACAATAGACTAGCTAACAGAATCCGGTTGGTTTATACAGTAATACAGATTCAGTGTCTTCTAAAATAATTAAAATATATGCTGACCTACGCTCAATTGCCACAGGTCCTTCAGTAATTGTGTGATTGCTCTCTCATCATTTATTTGGCAACAAGGGCAGAACATGTAAAATAAAAAACACTTAACCATAAACACTTTAGCCCAGATAGACAGACTAGAGCTTTTTTCTCTTTTCTCAACAGTACTGTGCAAAATTTCTTGGACTTTACCTTCGCTGTTAATGCAGGGATTTTCTGTCTAACTTCAGAAATGTAAATTACATCTTTTTTCCATGAATATGAGTGGGTGGGTGGAGGGATGGGTGTAATTAACGCAATTAAACCATTTGGAAGATTATTGTAAGATCATATCACTTGGCCACAGTAGCAAGACAATACAAGCAAGAAACAATAAGGACAAGTAATAATCAACATGAATGTGCTATAAGAACCTCAATGTATGAAGCAGCAACATCAGAATGCTTCTCGTTTGTCCTTGCAATGAAGATGTCCCAGAAGACCGACCACCATTCAAAAAGGAATCCCCCTGGGGCGTCAATTGCTTTTTGCGAAATAAAATGTGCCACGTTTTAGTACAAGAAAATTAAATTCCATTCTTTAAAATGTAGAAAGATCGGACTGGAAAACATTAAATCGGATAAAAACAATATGTCTTAGTATTGTTCCTTGCATATGTCTGGTATGAGTAACTAGTAATGTATCGCCTTGCAAAAGTAGTGAGTAATATATACTTCTTTATCCCAAATCTATTATATATTAAAAGCTCATGAGAGTTATTAAAAAAAATGAGAAATAGGCTAGAAATTCTGACAAAAAAGCAAAACATCTAGCCCTTACTCTGGTGGACCCTAATTACAACCGACATCGGATCTTTCTACAAAAAATTAGGAATATGCCAGAAATTCTCATAAAAAAGCAAAACATCTCATCCTTAATCTGGTGAACTCTAACTAAGTTGAACGATAATAGCCATTGAATGTTATTATTTAAAGAAAAACATATAGCCGTCCATCTAGTGGGACCGAGTTATAGCGGCTTAGATTAAAACAAAATAGTCCATGCCAAGTACAATAAAAATAACAAAAAATCGGAATAAAAAATATAATAAAATTTGCCATTTGATTCTTGTACGAACTCCAAATCAAAACCAAGACATAGCTAAAATTTAGAATAACAATTATATTAAAATTAGTAGTTGGATTTGTATATGAATTATAACCTAAAACTAATATTTAAAATTCAATGAAAATAACAATAAAAATTAATATAAATTCAAAATTAAAATAAAAGTAATGAGCAATGTAAATTTTATTCTGAAATCTGAAATAAAAGGTAGATGAAATTAGCAATTGGATTTGTATACGAATTCTAACCTAAAATTGAAACTCAAAATTAAACAATTAATAATAACAAAAATAACAGGAATTGGGAATTAAAAATAAAAGGAAAATATAAACTACATTTTCATACAAACTCTAAATTAAAACCCCTACATAGCTGAAATTCAGAACAAAAAATAGATGAAAATTAGTCGTTGGATTTCCATACGAATCTTATCCTGAAACTGAAATTCAAAATTACAAAAAATATTAAAAGAAAGGGCCCATGTCAAGTACCATAAAAAATAACAAAATTATACATTAAGTAAAAATAAAATTTAGATTAAAAAAGAGTCCATGTCAAGTACAATAAAAATAACATATATTCAAAATTAAATAAAAGTAAAATTTAGATTAAAAGAAAAGGTCCGAAAAAGAAAGTCTACAAGAAGTACAGTCCGAAAAATATGCAAATTTAGAATAAAAATCAAAAGAAATTAGTGATTGTTTTTAAAGTTCATACTAAGTAAAAAGTTAAAAATTTTGGTTTTATTCAGAATATTCGAGAGGAAAATAAAATAAGGTAAGGAATTTGATTGTATATATACAAATTAGGAATCGAAATCTATTACATAATAAAAGTCTATGATCCGTGATTTATAGTCACTAAGTACAAAGAAAATATGCTAACAAATTCTCACCGAAAAGAATACATTTTGATCCTTTATTTGGTGGGCCTCCACGGAAAAGAGGTTGTTCATCAACGGATGTTCACTCGACTATGATGGTATAAGGTATATGATGCACATTATTAGCATGCAGTCCAGATAAACTTTGCAATAATGAAAGAACGATATGATACTAATATAAATGGAAAATGTTATGTTATACCATGTTTATTGTTTTGCTATGCATGTATTTGATGAAGAAAGTTTGATCGCAAGTGACAAGTATAAGGAATCAGAGTGAGTATTTTTTCTTATAATATATAGTATTAAAATATCACAGATAAAGTTCTACGACGAACTATACATACACAAACAAAGTCATTTAAACCTGCTTTAAAGGCGATGCCCAAGCAAGTCAGCGGGTCACCTTGCTAGTTAATTAAAAAAACACTGTGTACCTACTGTGTACCTATCCTATTGGCTGAGAAATAATGGTTCAAGTAATCAAATGCTTGGAAACTAAAATGGAGCCACCATGGCAAAATTATAATTTGATCACAACACATCGCGTTGTAGCACTCACCAACAGGATCTGAAGACACATTGCCTTCGGCTTGGAATGCCTTTGCAGTGTTCTGCAGGTTCCTCTTCACCAGGTAATCATGAATGTACACATCCAACCTGCCTCCCCAGCAACGCGCATGGCCAACATTAGTGCACTAATACAGATCATCTAGCTAAGATGAAGTTACGGGATAACTTGAAGAAATAAGTGACCTGCAGAAATCATCTTTAGAAACATTCAAGACAGAAAGCCCACAAGAAAGCTTGCGTGCCACAACTGGCAGCAACAGGAGAGAAACTGAGAGGGGAGATCAATAAATTCTCAGGAAATGGAGAGGCAGTTGCATTGCAGCAAGGTATACAAGAAACAAAGAGCAAAAAAAAAAAAAAAAAGCAAGAAACAAAACAAAACCGGAAAAACAAAAGGGCGAAAAAGAAACAGAGAAAGAAGGGGGGAAGACCAAAACTTTTGCAAAAGTGGAAAGAAAAATGCAGAACGGAAAAGGAAATTTCAAGAAACTCAACGAAATCGAAAGCATTTGTTTTTTTAGGGATAATCTAAAGCATTTATAGCCATCTCAAATGAAGGTTCTTACAAAATCACACCAAAAAAAAACGAACTAAACTATCAACAAACCAATCTGGAAAAGAAACCATCAAGCGGAAAGCCGAAAGGACGGAGGAAATTTAAGAAACGTGAAGAACATTTCCAACACATCAAAAAGAGGAATGCGTAAAGATGAAAAGTAGCTATACGTTCCCCGATCAAAGCAATCTGATCGCGGAAACTAACCAGGAGACGGAGCAAGCAGAGAAAGAAAACTCACATCTTGTCTGCTTCCCATGCACTTTGAGCCATGACTGCCGCTTCCTTCCTGGCAGCGACGCTACACAGTGCACACAAGAACAGAACACCCTCCTCAGGAACCGACAAAAGAAAAACACAACGCAAAGAAGATAGAAGAAAGATTTAACTGCTCACTCTCTGCTTCTAATCTAATCTAGGTGCCACTTTGCAAAGCCAAAACGCAAGTTGCTTCTTTAAAAAATCTTCAATTGGAGAGAAAAGTAGGTGCTGATTTAATAAAGGGAAGGGAATGGAATAGAAGAATGGAATAAAAGAAAGAGATGAACAGGGGAGAGGAAGGGCTTCAGCCCAAAAACGGCAGCCGCTGCTCATTTTACGCTTCAGCCCTTCATGTTTTCCTAAGCACAATGCAACAGGACACGCACGCGCACATTAAGCGCCTTTGGTTTTTTTTTTATCCTGGTTCAAAAGAAGCATTAAAAAAAATGTGTATAGTCATCTCTCGGATGTTTTTGTATAACAAAATATCTAAATTTTGAACTATTGGATTGATTAACCCAACCGTTGGATGAAAAAACTTAAGTTCTGCACTAATCAGGCCTACTTAACTGCACTAATCATAGCAAAATCAGACCCACTTAACTACACTAATCACAATCAATCACAGCAAATCACAATCAGTCCCACTTAACTGCACTAATCACAGTAAAATCCAACGGTTCACGATTTGGTTGATTTTTGGTAAGAAAACATTCAGATAATGTTTATCAAAACCCTAAAAACAAATAGTTTAATTTTAGGAATCGATTCTTACAATTCAGTCTATCCATATACACTAGAATCCACAATTCATTTTATATGTGCTTTTGAATTCTAACTTTTAGATAATCAGATTCTCTACGACCACAATCTAGAATCAGATTTTAGATAATCCAAAACAAAAACAAACTGACGCTCGGTTGTACGCACTTAATACTTCAAAGGTAAAAAAACCGCAACCTTATAAAACGTAATGACAAAATGCACCCTTACATATGAATACTAAGTTAATACAGCCGAGCAACTCAACTCGAGCTAAAACTTAAGGCTAAAATAAAGTGAATTAAGTTTATATTTTAGTCTAAAATATACACAAGATGATCTACCTAAACACTCTTAATGTACCCACACTTATTCCACAAATTTGGAGCTAGAAAATCTGCTCCACCAACTCCACAGATTTTGTGAGTGAGGCCCCAAACACCCCCTAAATTGCTAGGTAGCAAATACCTCAACCCTCTCCATTATTGTAGGTGTAAATTTGGCACCGGTGGTAGGCCGGCGAGGCATTCTCATGAAGAAGATGGAGTGAAAGGAGACGATGATAATAGTGAAGTGGATGGTGAAGTGTCCGTTGACATTAAAGCATGCTATTTTAGTTCTACAAAATACAGATAGAATTACTACCTTTGTTTTTGGAGTTCAGATAACATTTTAAGATTTTGCACTTCAACAAGACAAGTATAAAAAAACCAAATAACATCTTTCATTAGGTCATTTATTGTTTTTGGATTGTACGTATTATTCTAGTTCATGGCAATAGATAATCTTAAAAATAACTAAAAGGAAGAGAGGTTTATGAGCAAAAAATTGGTAAAAAGCAATTTCAAAATATTATAAAATAATAACTATTTAGAAACAAAAATTGAAAACTACAGTGACTTGTATTAAGGATCGGGGAATACTGAAGTAGTATTTGTTCAAAGTGAAGCCTTACGTACATGGACGTTATTATCACCACGCAAAGGGTTTTATGTGCAAAAGAGGAGTCCATTACCAGTAAGGGCAATCCCAATACAATAATGTAAGCAGTTTGTATGAAATGCCAAGTAAGATAAAATCTAATGTGGAGAGTGAGTTAAGAAAGAGATAGAGTAAGGGTCTGTTTGGTAGAGCTCCAGATTCTAGTTTCTCCTGAAATCTGAAACTTATAGGCTAAAATAAAGTGAATTAAGTTTATATTTTTGGTCTACAATGTAAACAAGATGATCTATCTAAACACTCTTAATGTACTCACAGTTCCAGTTTCATGAATCTGGTGAAGTTAAAATTTTCAGCTTCACCAGATTCTCAGAATCTGAAGAAGATGAATCTCTGCCAAACAGGCCCTAAGTTGTTTCTCAAACAACATACAATCCAATTGAAAAAACCAAGAAAATCAGAGGTGAGTATTGGTAGGAAGGAAATAAGAGGTGAGGTAGGAGCAAGGTTTTAAATTTTATTTTCGGTTCACATCTCAGAAGTGAGCAAAATACTAAATTTCTGTGAAATCTTAGAACCTCGGACGAAATCCAATCAAAATTCAAGAATAAAATTTTAAATCCGGATTTTTTGAACCGGAAATCGAAAGAAATTACCAAAATTTCACCGAGAAATACCAAAATCTTGATGAAATTCAACTGAGCGAAAAATAGTCGAATGATGCTAAATATTTTTAAACTTTTTTGTGGATGGTTCTGACACATCACTAATATTCTCATAAAAAATTCAGATGATTATCAAGCATTAAGAATTTTAAAAAAAATCTAATAATGCTACTACCCTGTTAAAAGGTTGATCGATAAAATTTCAATCAAATGAAAAAAATTGTGCAAACCATATTAGAACATTTTAAAAAAAAAATTGGATGGTCCTAATGCATCAATAATGTTCCCATAAAATTTTTAGATGATTATCAAGCCTGAGGAATTTTAAAAAATTAGAACAGTGCTACTGGAGGCTGACCAGCATATTTCAACTAAATGAAAAATGGTTCAAACCACATTATAAATTTGTAGATGGTTCTGAAGTATCACTAATATTCTCATAAATTTTTCATATGCTTATCAAGCCTGAGAAATTTTTAAAAATTATGACAGTGCTATTATCTTGATAAAAGCGTGATGATTAATAGATAGATTTGATTAAGTAAAAAAAATAGAATTTTTGAACTTTTAGAAAAGGGTGCTGAGGAAATGCTTAAGCTCTTACAAAAATTTTGGATCATGATAATACTCCAGTAAATTTATAAAATTCTTACGATGGTGATATATCATTTATGCTCCTTGTGTTTTTTATTTTTGAAACATAACAAATGAAGTTCAATGCATTCATAGATTTGATTGAGCAAACAAAAAGTTTAAAAATTTTAAAATTTTACAGAAGGGTTCGGAGGTAATTGCTCTCATAAAAATTTTAGATTATAATCACACTCAAGCAAATTTATAAAATTCTGACAAGGTTACTGTCTCAATTATGTTTATTATGTTTTTTTAAAGGATATCAAATGAAGTTCAATTATTTTGAATTTTTTTGTATGTTCCTACACTGCTAAATATAGTACCATAAAATTTTCATTGTATAATCAAGTTTGTATAATTTTATAAAAAAACTGGCAGTTTTTCTGCTAAAATTTTAATATGTCACAAAAATTCGTTTTTTCAACAAATTTTTATGGAAGGTGACTTTCTTAAGGGTTATTGAGCCAAATCCAATCAAATTTAGGTTAAAAAGACTTGAGATTTCAATGAGATTTGCTGAGATCTCGCCGATTTTTTAAAAATTACTGTAACAATTTTATTTTTTTAATTTTTTTATCTGGGCAGGATTTTGAATATCGTCTCCAACCGAAATTCGATATTTCACAAAATTTCACTGGGATTTGTAGCCTTAGATAGGAGCGAAGAAATTAATTGAACAGAGAGAGAGTAGATACTATGTATTGGAAATGTTATATCTAAAGTTATTTACGTATGATGCAGGGACCAGGGAATGCCCTAAGGGCATGTGCAATGGTACTAGCTATAAGAAATGTCCATATCATCTATAGATAGCATATAGACAACCCCTTCAATAAATTAACTATAGCATTTTCTATAAAATTAAATATTGGTCCATATGTAATAGATAATAAGTGCCTTGGAATCAGTTATAGCCTGACTATACATTTGTAGCTGGTCTATATCTCTCTCCTCATTTTCTCTCTTCCACCTAAGCAAAATGCTAAGATGACACCCTTAGGCTATTCCCAGTGTTAGTTTCATTTGAGTTTTAATATCATTAAATGCTATGCCACATAAGCAAAGATAATGACATGGTAAGAAATTAATGATGAGAGAGATGAGGAGAGTTTCATTTAGATGAAAGGAGTTTCATTTAGATGAAACCTAAGATACACATTTACCTAGACAAAGATGATATGACGATCTTAAAAACAGTGCAATAAAACTGTGCATTGAGAATAGTCTTATAACTAACTGAAATGACACCATTACATATGCCCTAAGTACGTCTACCGAGCACAAGTCTGCAGCATTTACTCCTGTGTGGAGGATGGTCGATCAAAAAAAGGAAAGCCATGATTAGAACGACAAACTGGTGATTCGAGAAAACTGCCTAGCACTAGCACAGCAGGCTAGCGGCCTAGCAGTGACTAATGGCAATAGATTAGAGGTGCTCTTGTGCTAAACGAAGGACAAGTGAAGTAGTAGTACTACTAAATAATTAGGGGTCAAATGCAGTTGCACGGATTGATGAGCCCGCACAAAAGCATAATTGTCCTCCCGGTCGGCGGTGGGCGGTGTCCCTCCCTGCCTTTATCCGTTTCTTTTTACAGGACGGGGCTTAACTTGGTGGGTGTTTAAAGTTAAACTTTGATCGTTAATTTTTTATAATAGTCTGTTTATACTATAGAATTATAACTATAGGAAATTAGTTTCAAATACAAATATAATAATATCATTTTTGTATCATGTAATCTATGTATTGTTGAACTAATTGATAGTTAAAGCGGACGAACTTAGAATCTCGAAATATGTTGAAGTTTTATAAAAATCAATAAAGGGAGTAGTGTTTACTCTCCTGTTCATAAATATAAGATATGTTTTGACTTTGCATAAGGATTAAGGTTACAGTGAGATTAAGAAAGATACGAAAGAAAATGATTTAGATACCTCACTTAATTATCTTAGGAAATAAAATATAATACTTTGTGTGGATGATAATGAATAAATGTATATGGTTATAAGAAAATAGATAGAATATTATAAAAAAAACTTCATTAAATCTACTTAAAAATCTTATATTTCTAACTAATACCATTCAAACTATACATTCATATTTAATGGAGTTAAGTTCTGCCTTTTTTTTTTTCTTTCTTTCCTTCCGGTCCCCAGCTCTTTGACTTCCTTGCTCGGTTCTCTTTTAATGAGTGCATGCCCTGTCCAATTATTTAAGAAAGTAGATGTTGGAGAAACTTTCCTAAGCAATTTGGATGGCGTTCGGTGTATCTTAGAGTATGTTTGGATCCTTAGGCTAATTGTTAGCTGGTTAAAAATTAATCCTAGTCCATTCAAACAGGAAGACTAATTTTTAGCCAACCTCTGAGCTAACAATTAGCCCATCCAAACAGGAAGACTAATAGGTGGGCTAATTTTTAGTTAGCTAATAATAGAACTAATTTTTAGCCAACTAACAGTTAGTCCTAGATGATCCAAATATAATCTTACTTTCCTATGTTTCGAAATTACATACACACACTCACATCCATATACCCCACATACATATGTCCCATCCCACATACACTGCACTCGGCTCCAACGAGCTCGCGCATTGAGCATTCGAACGCGGGAGGGCACGGGCGCTCACTTGGCACCTCACCAACTGAGCTAAGTACGATTCTCCTGCAACATGTCCTTTCACAGGGAAAAAAAAGAGCTCTAAACCAATGGAATTGTTTCCCGCTGTATCTCTCGCACTAAACCAAATGCATAGCAGGCGGCGGTGGAGCGACCTCGCCATCGACCCCCTCCGCCGCCTTGCCCGCGGACCTCGCCGGCGGCCAGCCTTCGCTATCGCTCTCGCCCCGCCGAGCCACCTTTGTTGTCGTCGCGTGGAGAGATCGAGAGAAGATGAGAGTGCTAGGGATGGCATGCATTCGATCGTGGGAGGGAGGATACAAAACTCTTTTGTTTACACTAATTAGTGAACCCAATTTAGATGAGCCATTAGAGTTGGCAAAAAAACTCCTTTGATCTCGAATTAAAATTGCTTCGCTTATGATAGTTACTAGCTTGTATAGCGCGCTACGCTGCGCCGCGTAAATTCTAGTCCTTTTTTTTGAAAAAAAATCTGATAAATTTTGTCGAATCTTTGATTTCCGTAATTTTTAAATAAAATGGGTCGGTAGGACCCACTGGCGAATCCACGAGCTATTACAAACCTTCGACGAATCCGCATTTAATCTACGGGTTACTATAAACTTTCGACGAATCTGTGGTTTTTTTAGATAACCGCGTTTGTTTTTGTACGCATTTCGGGATATTTGATCGTTTTTTTGTTTTTTGTGTTTGCTAAAAAAATGGGTCGTTAGGACCCGCCGACGAATCTATGGGTCGCTATAAATCTCTGGACGAATCTATTTTTTTAAAAAAACACGCGGTTATGACCCGTTGGTAAATCCATAAATGGTTATAAACCTTCGACGAATCCGTATTTTTTTTTGTCGATGTGTGTTTTATTTAGAAAATTGTGGTCTGAATCTGTGTTTTTTTTGTTTTTTTAAAAGAAAAGTGCGGCCGTTTTTTTTCTATGTATTTCCTTTTTTAAAAGGCTGCTCGGATCCGTGGGCGAATCCATGAACTGCTATAAACCTTCGATGAATCTGGTTTTTCGTTTTTTGGTTTTTTGTGTTTGTTAAAAAAAATGGGTCGTTAGGACCCGCCGGTGAATCTGTGGGTCGCTATAAACCTTCGGACGAATCTACATTTTTTTTAAAAAAACTCATGTTTATGACCCGTTGGTAAATCCATAAGTTGCTATAAACCTTCGACGAATCTGTTTCTTTTTGTGACGAAAACATTTTTTTTAGGTTTTTTAGGTGACGAAAAAAAATTTTCTGGGTTTTTTTTGTGACAAAAACATTTTTTTCCCGGGAAAAACGGAGAAAGGACCTGAACGTAAGAACCAGGGACCTGTTTGTTAATTTTTTGGACCTGTTCGCTATCCTGAAAAAATAGAAAAGGACTTGTTCGCGATTTGAAATTAACGGGAGGTTTTTTCGTCAAATACCACGCCAGGGACCCAAATGCAAAGAAAAAAATATATCTTTGTCTCACAAAAAATCGCGAAGGATTTATTTGTAATTTGAAAGGACCTATCTGTAATTTCAAAGAATCGGAGGACTTTTTTGCAAATTGGCTTGGGGGGCACGTGGCCCCCCTGGTCACTCGGCAATGTCTCCCGCTGTAAAGGGTGTAACCATTAGGTTTAAAATTGAAATGAGTTCACTTTAAGCCAAAAAAATTAATGGGGCTTAGCAGATGTTAACCACTTAAATATTAAATAAATTAATTTTATATCTAACTATGTCAATTTTGAAAAAAGTTTGATAATAGCTTGTTACACTCGATAGCTAGCCTTATGAGCCACATGTAAGTGTTGACAAATGTAAAATTTTTGGAAATAACTAGATAAGGAAGCGGCTGACACATGCGCGTGAACAAAAACAAATTTGTGTTTTTTTGAAAAAACGAGCACGAAAACATTTTTTGGGAAAACAAGGAAAAAGCAGACCACTAAACATTTTTAGGGAAAAACAATTGCGTTTTTAGGAGAAAAACGACACAAAAACATTTTTTTGAAAATGAGCACGAAAACATTTTTTGGAAAAGCGAGCACGAAAACATTTTTTCCGGGGAAAACGGAGAAAGGACCTAGACGTAAAGAGTAAGGACCTAAATGTTACGTTTTTGGACCTATCCGCTATCCTGAAAAATTAGAAAAAGGCTTGTTCGCGATTTGAATTTAACGGGAGGGTTTTTCCGAAAAGCGCCGCACGAGGGACCTAAACGCGATTCAGAAAAGAAAATCTTTCCTCACAAAAATCGCAAAGGACCTCTTCGTAATTTCTGAGGACCTATCCGTAATTTCGAGAAACTCGGGGGGTTTTTTGCAAAAGCGCCCAGGGGGACGCGTGGACGCGCTCATTGCCCGTGAACTCTGCAGGCTTTAATATACGGAGTATGTTCTTGTATTAATCCGGTCCATTTGTTTCTCATGTTCCAAACACATCTTTCTACATTTTTTTCTTAGTTTTCCAGTACTCTGTTTTGTCGCTCTATTCATATATCTTTACTATGTTTTGTCTTATTCCTCTGTTTTCTATTCTACATTTCAAACAGGCCCAAAAATAGTTCAGGGTTCGTAATATGTTCTATTTTTAGTCTTAGATAAGCCCAAAAGTAATAGAATTAAATCTCAGAAAGATCACAAACAAGTCTACCTTTCTTTCCTCCAGTTAGCCGTGTGTTTAACTTCGTCGTGTCTATCATACTGAACTAGCAAGCAAACTCAGATTTGCCTTACTTCCTATGTTCAGAAATACTAGGAACGTTTTCGCGGCGTAACACGTCGTACGTGTCTGCGTTTGCGTCAAAATGAAAGGTCATTTTCATTAAAAACAGTTAGAATGATTCAAACGTAATTACGCCATTTTTTGGCATTTATGTAGAGTCTTTTCACAAAAGTTTCGAGATTTTGCCGAACCAAAGGGTTTTTTCGAAAAAACTACTGATCTTTTTCGAAAAAAAAATGCTGAAAGCACCTACACATAACTACATTTTTTTAGGGGCGCTCGCGGGGGGAGGACACGAGGCGCGCGATGCCACGCCCGTAAAAAAAATCTGACCCAAATTTTTTATGCAAAAAATACAATTTCGTTTTTCTTGGCAATGTTTTTTTAAAAAAATTGGCCACAGCTGCGAAAAATCGAAAGGTCCTTCTCACGAAAAAATAGCTGGAACGGTCTAAACGTAATTATGTTCTTTTTCGGCATTTATCTAGGGTCCTTTCACGGAAAATCCGTGATTTTACCGAACCAAAAGGTCCTTTTCGGTAAAAAAATCGCCGAAAGGACCTGTTCGTGATTTCAATTTTTTTAAATCTCCAGGGTCGAAAGAATCGGACTATGGGGTCTTTTTTGCAAAATAACCTGTAGAAGGACCCGTTCGCAATCTCTAATTTACCGTGGAAGGATCCGTTCGTAATTTCTGATTTGTTAGGGACTTTTTCAGGAAAATGATGACGTGGCACGTCCTCCATCCGAGAAATCTTCCAACTTTATTTAGGTGATGATACGTTGTATTGGGTAATAAGGTGACCTCTAATGCATAAACAAAGTTAGCTGATGTTGTATTACAAACATGTTGGGTAACCATCAATTTTTACAAACATGTTACAAAAATTATATAAAATGCTGTATTATCGAAATTTTAAAAAAAAAACTTGGCTGATGATGTACCCCATCTGTTCCTCAACAATATTTGACAAAGTCTCAAATAGTCATTCTCATTCCCCGTTTGCCTTCTCTCTAATCATATGTATGGCATAGAAATAGTTGTATGACGAAATACTAATGTCATCTCACACAGCAAATATATTTTTATGCATATTGGCAGTGAATGTTCTTGAAGGATTTGTGCATTTTAGAACAACAACCCTGGCTGGGTTTCGGCCGTACCTCCCGATACTAGAAAAAATAGATCTCAACGTATTCTTTGTTACAAAATATTCTTTTAAATGGATGCCTATAGTCTATTTAGAAGAAACTCACATGTATCTATTAAAGGAGAAACTCCCATACTACTACCATTTTATCATGAAACCTACATAACATCAATTCTTGTAACTCTTTATTTAACTAGGAAATTTTCATGGCGTAACACGCGCATGGTCGCTTTTTAGAAGAAAAATGTTTTTCGCCGCATTTATTTTTCTAAATCGTCGAAATAATGAGCGTAAACGGGAAAAATAGAGATAGAGTTGTAGAAATATCTCTTTCGATTTAATTATTTGGAAAATATTGGAGACCGAAATTTGGAAAAAGCTATGGCGGGGAAAAAGTCTAGAGGAAAAGGGCTAAAAATTATTAGAGATGTTAACCTTCTTTTGTCGAGTTTAATACTCTATGCGTTCGGCGAGTAATAATACATGTTTTTAAAAATATTAAAAACTCGTGGCGTAATACGCCGCGCGTGTCGTTTTTCCGTTGGAATTTTTTTCTCGGCGGCGTTTTATTTTTTAAATCATCGAAATGGGGAAAAATAGAGAGATAGAGTTGTAGAAATATCTCTTTTGACGAATTATTTGGAAAATATTGCAGGCCGAGATGGAAAACATGACGGGAAAAAGTCTAGAGGAAAAGGGTGAAAATTATTAGAGATGACAACCTTCTTTTGTCGAACTTAACACTCCGCGCGTTAGTGGAGTAATAATACATGTTTTAAAAATATTAGAGATCGACACGTCATGAGTAATACTACATGTTTTAAGAAATATCGAGTTGTAGAAATATCGAATTATTTGAAAAATATGAGGCCGAGATCGATGGTGGGAAAAAGTCTAGAGGAAAAGGGTGAAAATTATTAGAGATGACAACCTTCTTTTGTCGAGCTTAACACTCCACGCGTTCGTGGAGTAATAATACATGTTTTAAAAAATATTAGAGATCGACACGGAGAGTAATACTACATGTTTTAAGAAATATCGAGATCGAGATGGAATCATGGGAAAAAAGTCTAGAAATAAGTCGCACAAATATTTCTAGCGACAAAAACTTTTTTTTGAGAAAGCGGAGAAATGACATGTTTTAAAAATATTAGAGACTCAGGATTTCATTTTTTCAGAGGGATTTCTTTTCTCGGCGGCGTTTTATTCTTTAAATCGTCGAAATAATGAGCGAAACTGGGAAAAAAGTAGAGGGATAGAGCTGTAGAAATATCTCTTTCGACGAATTATTTGGAAAATATTGGAGACCGAGGTAGAAAACCAAGGTGGGGAAAAAGTCTAGAGGGAAAAGGGCGAAAAATTATTAGAGATGACAACCTTCTCTTGTCGAGCTTAACACTCTACGCGTTCACAGAGTAATAATACATGTTTTAAAAAATATCAGAGGCCGACGCGTCCGTAGAGTAATAATACATGCTTTAAAAAATATTAAAGATCGAGATGGGAAATCGAGGTGAAAAAAAAGTCTAGAGATAGAGTTGTACATATATTTCTAGTGACAAAAACATTTTTCCCGAGAAAAACGGAGAAAGGACCTAGACGTAATGAGCAAGGACCTGAATGTTACGTTTTTGGATCTGTCCGCTATCCTTAAAAATTAGAAAAGTGCTTGTTCACGATTTGAATTTAACGGGAGGTTCTTTTCGTAAAATGGCGCACGAGGGACCCGAACGCAAATTTAGAGGGAAAAATCTTCCTCTCACAAAAAAATCGCGAAGGACCTATTCATAATTTACAAAAGGACTAAATCGCGAGAAAACATTTTGAGCCGAGCCGGCCGGCCGGCTCGGCTCAAATCATTGTGAGCCCGGCCATCTTTCCAGCTTTAGTAAGGGCATTATTCAAACATCTCATGTTACCTATAAACAGAGGGTTATATGCATGAAAGAATAGAACAAGAAAGAAACAAAGAATTCTCTCACTTCTACATTGTTCATACTTTTAGTAATCCACTACAATGTTCATACTTTGAGTAATCCATTAGTTATTTTATATCATATTTAAGCCTTTAAATTATATTTTATTCAACAATTTATACCAGAAACACTACAGACATAAAATGTATTACAAATAACACCGTGACCAACCATCAACCACAACCAGTGATGCCTAAATGGGCTACTCGATAGGCTCTACCGATTAACTAACAAGACGACCCGTTGCTTCACCGACTAATAAGCGGATTGTACTGTTTACCACGCGTGCGTGTGAGGCAGCCCAAGCACGACCGGTTGGCCTCACGGGGCATGCCATGCCGGTATGAGTCCAACGGGCCGAAATGGGCTGTGCCGACTTGTTAGCGCTAAAAATTCAAAAACCAAAAAAGTTAGAAAAATTAGGAAAATATGAAAAAATATAGAAAAATGGGGAAAATTAGAATAATTAGAAAAACTTGAAGGATGTTGAATTTTTTTAAAAATATATGTAAATTAAAAAAATAAAATACGAAATAAATTCTAAAATGAGATAAATAATTGAAATTAAATAATGAGCTTTATTGATGTTTGGCTACCTTGTTAAAAGCTTTTCTAAGTAAAAACTCAACATAAGAAAACCTTAGCAAAGAAAAAAGAGTACAACCTATAGCTCAGTGATACAGAAAAAAAATGAAGATTATAAATATTCTTCTTGATTATATAGATAAAGATTTTCAAATGTCTCCGTCAGCTCAATATTTTCTATAGTATGTTAAGCTCGTTGATCAGCTTATTACCAATCTTTCACAGTGGAAAGTATCTTCACCATCTCATTTGTTAGATTTATTCTTATCTCATCGATTATTCTTTCGAATAGACCGAAAGCAGACTTCGAAGAAAAACGTGGAGACAAGAACTATTAATATATCTCGTGCTAATATGGAAATCACCAGATAAGTTATCTTGTGCTCATGCCACTACTGCAAAATGCTGAAGTTCTCTTCTTACTGTACTTGATAGTTGACAGTGTCGCTGTTGAGATAGGCAGCTAGCTCCCCACCATTTGTTGTGTCCGCATATGACGTTGTTGTAGTCGAACTCCTTGAAAAAGAGCCACCTATACCTCATATCTTTCCTCGCGTAGTTTTTTTCTTACCTATTGTGGGTGCTGGTGGAGATCGCTGTATGTGAACTCTAGCAAACTTCTGATCATACTTAATATAAAGTTGAGATAAGTTAGCATCGATATTTAAAAAATAACTAGAATAATTAATACTTACCGCATCACTTAGAAGTGAGAGAACATTAGAAAATCATCAAACTTTAGCTATAGGATCTAAAATAAATGCAAATGCATATAACATAGAAATTTCTTGTCAATATTTCAAAAATTTAGCTTTAATAGCATAACAACTTCATGCCAGATATTATTATTTTCATGGCTCTTTAAGTGGGTGGTAATTTTTAAAATATGATGTATAATTAAAGGAGAGGTTGAGTAATAAACTCCAGATAAAGCAATAGTGAAATCAAAAAAGTTTTAAAAATGACACCAAATACTTAGCAATATACCAATGTTGCTCTGTGAGTAGCAATTGACCATCCCATCTACGATAGTGTGTGTTAATAAAAGCAGAAAATGTGTACTCATAGGGCATGAGAAATTTAAGTATCAAGTAAGTAGAGTTCCATCTAATAGGCATATCCAAACCAAACTTACGCAAACGCACATTCATTGCAATACAATAAGTCTTATATGCTGCTACTCATTGATTAGAATTATTTAAGAAAGATATTGCAGTACGAAACGATTCAAGATACTGATCTAACCTATTCAAACCAGATTTAACTATAAGATTAATAATATGGCAACCACAATGCTGATGTAATAAGAAAGATTCGACATACGAATTGAAAAAGCGAAATAAGAATGTTCATGGCATAAACATTTGCTGAAGTATTATCTAATATTATTGCAAAAATCCTTTCAGTAAGGCCAAAATCTTTCACAACTTTTACAATACAATTAGCAATATTTTCACCAGTATGTGCTACATCAATTAATTTGAACACTATAATTTTCTTCTCTAATTGCCATTTATTGTTTACATAATGAGCAACTACATTAAGGTAATCCTCTTTAGCTCTACCATTCTATATGTTAGATGTCAAAGACACAGAAAAAGTACTTGTACTAAATTGCTCTTTTAGCTTATTACGATAATTATTGTAGTATTTAATCAAATCTCTAGTTGTTGTTTGTCTAGAAACTGTAGAAAATCTAGGATTATGAGCGGTCATAATATAGTTTTCAAATTCACGTGACTCACTAAAATTTAAAGAAAGATCTTGAGAAGCGACTAAACGACAAAACTATTCACAAGCTACCTCAAGATTTTAGTTCTAGTTACGTACCACACCGTTATGGTTGTACTGCAACTGCGTCTATCTCAAAACCACCTCCATTTTCCTTTTACAACTCTCAACATACCGTTTCAAGTGGTCCGTTCCACCTATAGTGTTCACAGTTAATTTATGCTTACAATATTTACAAATATCATACCTACTTTGAACACCGTCTGATGTCTTAAAAATCTGCTCGAAATCTTCCCAGACTCCCAATGTACCGTGTCTTGATCTTTTTGCCCCGATGCTTATTGACGTAGTAGCACTTATAGAGCCTGAGGATGGTACAATTGGTGTAGCTTCTTGAGCTTCATAGGATGCAAGAAACTTCTCAGGTGAAATTCCGAAATCAGAAGTTAGGAAGGACAGAAAATCGTTGTGCTCCAGAAAGGAAACAACAAGAAATAATTACGCTATTAGTACTAAAATATGATTTAAAATACTAACAAAATGAAAAAAGTAATAATTATTAACTTGATTTCTTGACTGAAGCCGGAAGTCGAATTTCATATTTTTAGATTTTTAGCAAAAGTAATTTGAATTTTGCCAAATTACTATTAAGAGCAAAAGAATTTTCACAAGAGAATAAATAGAAAAGAATGCAAAATTGATGGTGTTGAAATGAGGGGGGCAACCTCCTATTTATAGAAAAAATTCATAATTTTTTAAAATAATTTTGAATTTTTTAAGCATTCAACAGCTATTTTTTAAATTACTAGTTCAATGCCCGTGCGTTGCTACGAAAAATAAAATTGATAATTAAACATAAAAGTTAAGTAATAAAATAAATTTTGCTACAAGATCAAACATATATTCCAAGCTCACCACATATCGTAATTTTGTTGGCTCATGTAGCCTTGCACATCGATCAACACAAAATGGGAACGGTCCTCAGCAACCTGAACATAATCAGTGGCCTTCATACGCTGAGATCATTTGAGCAATTTTTAGTAGGAGACTGTTCGCGGTTTCATCCTTCGGTGTGGAGATGCAGTTCTTGGTACGGTGTAGGCTTCGGTGAAATATGTGAACAATCCATCAACCCCGTGTTTATCCAGAAATCGTACTCTGCATAGGGATCCTGATGAAAGTTGAAGTGCAGAAATTGGTTCTCGTTCCTGTATGTTTAAGGGTGTACCTGCAGCAACAACAGAAGGCAGTTTAGCATGCTTTCAGATACAAATTACCTGTCATTCTATAACATTCCATGTAGAGATTACCATACAGCACATGCCAGGGAAAAATCCAACAATTCAAGAAACATTATGACTTGTTCATGATTCATGAATTTCGATGACAAAAATTGTAAGTGGGCGTCTATCCGTGCTAATTTGAAGTACATGATGCTTCCATGGGCTCCATCCAATCATGACAATGAAATCAATCTACCATACACGACACGATAAACACAATCACAACCCACGCGGTGGAGCACGGATTTAACCACTAATAATGACAGATGGATGCCGCATGAAGCATGAAAAGCTCCCCAATCTAATCCAAACACACAAACTAACTTCCTCACATCAAAGTATCAAACTGAATATCAAGAGCGTTTCCAATCTAATCCAATCCATGCGAGCAAGGTTAAACTCACGACATCATGCCCATCACCAACACATGCAAAGGGAGCGAGCAAGCGAATCTTACTCTGGATCTTTGGAGAAAGCGGCGCGGACCTCGTCTCCGGTGGGCGGCGACAGAACACCACCACAGACTCGTTCTCCTCCGCCTTGCAGTAGGGCCGCCTCCTCGCCCACGCGACCTCCTCCTCGATCCTCCTCCTCCCCATCCGTGATGTGTGCGGGACTCCCAAAGAAGCGGCGGCGATGGCGAGAGGAGGGGTCGGCGACGTGTATGTGAGGCAGAGAGCCGGCAGCGTGTCTTGTGGCGGTCATTGGAGGAATAAAACTTCGACATTAGCGTAAATGTCTGAATTCAAAATTAAATAGCATCGGGCACATCACAATTCAGCCATAAATTTCAGACTCTGATAACAATATGCACAAAATAAAGGGAAAATTTAGTTTACACCATTAGTTGTGGAACATTAGCACAAGTGAGAGGACGGAAAATCTAGTGGCAAAAGTGAGAAGTGGACTGCAACTAATGGCATAAGCTAAATTTTCCCTACAATAAAGTACAACTCATTTCAACATAAGCATTCCATAAACTCCTTCAAAAGATAAATTTTATTTTAACACGTTCAAATTTGATCATAATGGATCAATCTCAAATACTGATTAAAGGTCCAAAATATCAAAACATACGGTACGAATTAGTAATTCAGCCTTTTCCTGGCCTCAACATCCTGTAATGTCATCATTATTAAATTAGGCTAGACATAAAGATTTGTAAAAAAGAAAAACATTCCACGAAATGCAAGATTCCAAAATATCAAAACATACGGTACGAATTAGTAATTCAACTTTTTCCTAGCCTCAACATCCCGTAATGTCATCATTATTAAATTAGCCTAGACATAAAGAGTAGTAAAAAAACATTCCACGAAATGCAAGATTAAATTTGAACAACTAAAAATACAGAAATTTCGTAATATTATTAACACCACATGTTATGCCCTAAATTGCCAACAATAGTACATATTTAAAGTAACATGGCCTTGCAAATTCATCCAGAAAACCAATGTCCAAGAATCTTGAAAGTAATATTAATATTAGAAGAAGGATCAAATAGGACCTTGCAAGTATTGATCCTATACTTGGTACCAACAGAACATACTCATCTCCAAGAGGAATGTTAGACCAATGGAAGTGAATCCTTCCCCTCCACCCCCACCTTGCCGGCTCTTCCAAAGCCACCAACACTCGAAAGGATGGAGCTCTTCGCTAGGGACAAAGTGTGCACAAATAGAACAATTGTGCCCCCAGAACAACCACGAGGTCCAATGGAGGCATTAGTTACAACATCGATGGAGCGCCACCATTTGATTCTACGGTACCATAGAGCATGAGACTTGGCGGAGAATACTCCAATGAGCCCAACACGGAGTGCAATTACAGCGATGATAAGAGACGATATTCTTAGGATCCAATATGAATTTATGACTAAATATGGGTCAAACATGGATCATATGTGTTACCTATTATACCACCACCACTATGGAAAACCACTGTGGTGTCATTACCCTTTGCCATCGCCAAGTTCACAAGGCAAATTGGCATTACCATATGAAACTCCACCCAAAGACGGCTCCCATCGGAAAAACCGTCTCCTCCTTTACCACCATGTCCACCACCACCGCTTAGGTCGCTACTTAACATTCTTCCTTGTCCTATTCCGCCCGATGACTGAAATTAGAAGAAATTAAATTTAATTCCCATAATAAGTCGCAGAAGGCATGTCACTGGACATAAGAACATCTCAATATGAAAGAATGGTTTGAAACATATGTTGCTATAAGTATAAGCAGGAATTTTAAGTGTAATGAAGTCAAACAGAAAATAAACAAAACACACAGTTCTTATTAAGCCCTACAAAGGGACTTGCAGCAACTTAATCTCACGAGACCAAAGGTAGAAAATTTAAGCAAATTGTTCTATATGGATTTTCCAATGAAGAAACTACAAATAGCATCTGAGAATGGAAAAGCAGGGGAAAAGGGGTATCTTGACATTACAGAGTGCTATAAATTTTTCCTCATCCGGTTGGAATATATTCCTATAACATAAAATGTATTTGCAAATGAAAATAATATACCTAGACATTTTGACAAGCTAGGTGAATGTTAAACATTAGTGTTGAGATATGTTGAAGATTCTTGAGTTTTACGATCATAGTATGTGTGCCCTTGTATCCACCATCGGGGACCCCAAGTTCGAATCCATAGGAAATATTAAGTTGTCCTTAGAAGCGCAAGCAATAAACCAACAATACATTACGGCAAATAATGAAAAACTGACACATTACCCAAGCCGATGGCACCGATAGTCCCAGATATGTGCACAGTGACACTTCTCGCCCTATTGAAATGAATTACAGTTCCTTGTGTGAGACCCAGGACATCAATATCTTCAACACGACATACCTAAAGGTGAAAGTGGTCATAATTTGCATCTTACCAAACAAAGTAACACGAGAAGCACCATATGGGAAAGTTCAAAAAACGGTGTACTGAAGAGTAAATGATAATGAAGAATTGATTGCAATCTTAGGAGGATGAATTATTTCCACAGGGACAGGCCTCGTCTTCACAGTTCAATTTTGGGGCCACGATAGATGCACAATGACCCATTAACGCATAAAAACTATCCAACACTAGAAATATGGCAAAAGAACTTCTCAATGCAATAGTTGAATGAGGCAAAAGAACATTTACGAGGAGGCTGTACACTGTTGTCAAGGAATACCTCGGGAAGCTATCTTAACAGACTCGCCATCCTTGGATCCTATGAGCGAGAAGACCTCGGGAAGCAAAGAAACTTGACTCAGAAGTAGCTTCAAAAAAAAAAGCGATCCCATGTTAGTCTACTTAGGAAAGATGAAGATCTGGCTTGGCTAGGGCGGGCGCTTGCCTTGGTGAGGCGGGAGCAGTGGCGTGGTTGGCATCGAGGTCCCCAACGGAGGTCATCGCACCACGCCCACCCTCGCCCGACGCCTTGGAGATGGAGGAGGAAGCCATGGCGCGATGGAGGAGTGGGACGCTTGGGACCTCATGGCGGCGATCGGGAGCGAGGCGCTAAGGAGGCCAAGGCCATCTGAGTGGGGAGGAAGAATGATCCGGATCGGCGGGGATTGCGGCTCTCCGGATGGGAAGGGGAGAGAGCGAGGTCGATGCCGGAGTGCTATCGATCTTGCAAGGCGGCGGGGGGTGGGGGCGTGATCGGAGGGACACGGAGGCGGTCGGCGGCGTGAAGTGAAAGGAGACGCGGGGGACGCTAGGGTTGGCGGAAAGGAGACGCGGGCGGAGTCGTCCGCGCGTGGGGTTGGGGGTGGGCTGCAGGTCTGCGGTGCGCGCGGGGTAGTTTGGGGATTAAAAATTGTAGAACGGACCACCACCAACTCAAAATTAGAAGTAGTAGAGAAACGGACTAAACGAGCCGTATTGTCCCGTGTGCTGTACCATACCAGGCCATTGTGACTGGATGCCGGCCCGTTAAGCACGGCCTAGATGGCCATCTCTAGCCGCAACATACGCTTTGCTCCCCTACCCCTCTCTCTTCCCACCACACGCGTCACTCCATAGTCCTTACTACCCTCGTTTTCCTCCCTGTCCTCCACGCCATCCGGTCGCGGTAGCTCCGTGCTTGCATCGTGATTCACCGTCGATGTCGACGCCGATACCCTCTATTCCAGACACCGTCGACCCCGAGTGAGCCATTGCCGTTTCGGAACTAGTCGGACTCATCAAGATCTGCCCGAATCTGGTCACCGCCCCTCGACGTCGACTGGAGTAGCTCAAGCGCAGCTGTCTTTGCACACCAAGCCACCGTCTCGCCCTCCTCCATGTGTTTACCCAAGCCTAGCTAGCCTTACGAGGCACCCAACCCAACCATCGTGGAGCGCTGTACATACTCTCTTTATCTTACCCCCCTTGTTGTAGACATCTGGAGTATTTTTAGATCAACTGTGGACATATTGTTATGTGTACATTTAGTCTGCAACAAACAAATTGGCAACTACAGGGACTGGCTTCGAATTGCGAGTAACACCGAAGGGACCAACATCTCTTCACCAACAGAAATTATTATTGTGCATTTACTTAGCGGTTAAGAGATGCAGTTCACTTCTATTGTGGGCTGGGCTTCCTAGAGTTGGTACGATTGTTTATTGCATATTCATTTCTTGTTTGGGACGCGTGAAGGAGCTGTGTTGTATTTATGCATTCGACATTATTCTGTCAGTTTTTTTTTTTAATTTGAGAAATTATTCTGTCAGTATTGCAACGGGTTGGCAAACACCTTGTCCTGCGGCTGTCGCGTCTCAAGTTCGAATCCTGTGGAAAGCTTTTGCATCGATTTTTCTGATTTAATTGAGCTATTAAATTATATTGTAAATTTTTAAAACTTTTTTAGAATGGTTCTCAGAGTATACCTAACTTACCATAAATAATTTGGATCATGATCGAACTTGTGCGAGTTGGCAATGCTACTAATGCATTTAAATTAGCTTTAGTGATTTAATTGAGCTACCAAATTTGTAAATTCTTAAAAAAAATTAGAAGGGTTCTAAGAGCATGCCTACACTACCGTAAAAATTTCATATAATAATCAAACTTTGTAATTAAAAAAATCTAACAATACTACTAATGCAGTTAAAACAACTTCACCAATATAATTAAGGTACTAAAATTGTAAATTCTTAAAAATTTCTGAGAAGGATCTTGAAAGCAAGCCTAAGCTACCATAGAAAAATCGGATCAACGTAAAATTTTTGTGATTTTTAAAAAATTCTAATAATTTGGTTTCCTTTTTTAAGTATTCCCGAAAAAGAATTCCTTTTTCAGTAGAATCACTTTTTGTCCCGGCAAATTCATTCCACCGTAGCAATGCGTTGGCTCATTGCGCATCTAGTATAATATATATCTTAAAGCGGGGTCCGCCACATCACCGGTTTTGAAAAAAACCCTCAAAAAATAAAAATTGCGGATAGATCCTTCCACGGTAAATTAGAAATCGCGAACGGATCTTTCTACCGGTTATTTTACAAAAAGGACTCTGTACTCCGTTCATTCGACCCGGAAGATTTAAAAAATTTAAAATCGTGAACAGGTCCTTCCAAAGGTTATTTTGCAAAAAAGACCCTGTAGTTATGCAAATTCAACGTCGACACCGGTTCTTTCGGTTTGGAAGATTTTTAAAAAAAATTAGAATCACGAGCGGATCCTTCCACTGGTTATTTTGCAAAAAAAACGTTGGTTCCTTAGACTCGGAAGATTTAAAAAAAATTGAAATCGTAAATAGATCTTTTTGCCGGTTATTTTAAAAAAAAAAGACCCGTAGTTTCATAAATTTGATTTTCAAAAGACTCGTGCTAGATTTTCATCTCACATCTCGGCATCGCACGCGGCTCCACTATCTATTTTCATCCCCTTTGGCCTCGTTCCGATCGAACCAGGAAAATCCACTTTGGTAATGATAAGGAACAGTGGCAAATGTTCCGATCGAACAACAGTGCTTGTAGTCCAAGTGAGAAGACATGCTCTGACAACACAACATCTGGCGTAGGATTCAAAATATTGGTGAAATTTTAAAATTTTAAGTTGAGATTTTAGATTTCAGTTAGAACGATATTCCAAATCCCAGCCAAACAAAAAAGTTTGAAAAATATCAAATTGCTACAGTTTTTTGGGCAAATTTTGACGAAACATAGATAATTTTGATTGGATTTTAAGTTTTTTTCACCGGATTTAGGTCAAAACCTCTCAAGAATATCATCTTCCACAAAAATGTTTAGACATTTTATAAAAATAACAAAAGTACTATCATATTTTTATAAAAATATACAAGTTTGATCATGCTTAAAAAATTTATAGTACCATCTTTAGCAGTCTAGGATTATATATAAAAATTTACAAAATAATTGAACTTCATTTGTTATGTTTGAAAAACAAAAAATAGAAAGAACATAAATGGGATTGTAAAATTGTCAAAATTTTATAAATTCGCTTGAGTGTGACCATGATCCAAAATTTTTAGAAGAGGTTAAGAATTGCCTAAAAAATCTTTTATAAAATGTTTAAAAATTATAAACTCTTTTTATTTGCTCAATCAAATCTATAGAAACAATATATGTACTCGGCGAGACTTTTAGTAGGATGTAGCATTATCAGAATTTTCAAAAATCATCAAGCTTGATTATCATCGAAAATTTTTATGAAAAAATTAGTGATGTGTTAGGACTATTAAAAAAAATTAAAATTTACACGGTTTGAATCATTTTTTATTTAGTTCAAATTTGTCTGTAAGGCTTTTATGAAGACAATATCACTTTCAGAATTTTTGAAAATTAGTCATACTTGGTCACCATTTTAAAATTTTATGAAAATATTATTGATGTGTCAAGACCATCCACAGAAAGTTTTAAAATTTTCTTACATGATTGGAACTATTTTTCATTCGATTGAAATTTGCTGGTAAGACTTTTATTAGGATAGTAATAGTTTCAGGATTTTTAAAAATTTCTCAGGCTTGATCATTATATAAAACTTTTATGAGAATATTGGTGATGAAACAGGACCTTCCATAAAAAATATGGCAGACAATATATGTCTCCTGCCACGCTCGAAAAGAGTGAAAGCCAAATAAGATTGTGGCACCATGGTCTCGTGGACGAGGACAACAACAGGGCTCCTTCCACGCTACATGTGCGCAGCAGGAGACGTCTCACTCGCGCACACGGGCCACCATGCTACCTCAATCCCAGCGCAGGCGCAAGCGCCACCCGCGCTGCCTTGCGTGCAAGACCGCCAGCCAGTTACTTGCACACCTCGCCATGATCACCTAGTTGCAGCCGTGCTCCTGGTTGGTTTCCGCACTCCTTTGACGTGGCAGGGGATATGTGTTGTCGGGGACTGAGTAAACTCTGACAAAGTCAACGCGCGGTCAACAGGGTCCCCAGCTCGAGGCAATGCAGCAAGGGGCCTCGACCACGACCTAGGCGACGCTGAGTCCCCACGACCTCGAGCTTAGGCAGTGGGTGATTCCGTCTCCGCACGACCTCGGCCTTGGCTTGAGGGCGTGCGCTTACTCGGCAGTTACCAAGACCAAAGATCTCGGAGTTAATGCGGATGTGGGCGGCAGATCCGGGACGGTTGTAGCACGTCTTCAATGCGCACGAAGCCACTACCTTAGGAATCTCTCCCGTCCGTTACAGGCAGCGTCCGGGAGGATATAAGGTCTGGCAAGGCATGCGTATGAGGACACAAGATCAACATACCCTCACTAAGCCATTAGACACGCTAAGAACGCTCATGCTCGAGCTGTAATCCACCCCTTGTTCTCACAACTAGTGAATTCCTCCACCTCAGGAGAAGACTGGAGTAGGGCTGTTACCCTCACGGGGGCTCGAACCAGTATAATCCATGTCTCCTGCTCGTTGACGCTTCGCCCCGACCTACGACTGATCCATCGTTGGCGGGCGCTTTCAGTCCCTCATTCGCACTAACCCCGTCTTCATATTTGCGGTCAGGCGATCCCGATCATCGACAACTGGCGCCCACCGTGGGGCCCGAAAGCTTCACTCATCTGGAAAAAGTCCCAGACTTTCGAGGTATGGCATCTTCTGCAGCGGCACATTCTGCAAGCTGGGGTTCAAACGCGATTCCCGAGCATGGAAGCTCCACGTCCATGTTCTCCCCTTCTCCGCGCTAATTGCGCAATCGGCTCGTTCTCATGACGTCATGGCGGCGAGGAAGAAGAACCTGAGAACCCCGAAGATGCTCGCCGGATGGCCCAGATCGCCATCAACCAGGCCATAATAGCCCTCCGGCGAGAGGAACGCGAGAAGGTTGGAACGTCATCAGGTCGTTCTAAGCTCCCTCAGTCGAGCGAGCGCCTCCATGCGATCGCCCGAGTCATGACCGACCCCGCCCGTCCGAGGTCGGGTCTTTTCGGCCGAGCTCTCGCAGATGAGCTCGACAAGGCCACTACCGAATTATAAGTTGTCACACAAAGACACAGGGGCCATATACAGGTCTGGTCTTTGAGGAGTGGCGGCTCCTCACACTGACGCGGCGCCCTCGTCGGTCTCCCGAGCGTCGGTAATCCCGAGACCTGTCCCGAACACCGCCATTGTCGCTCCCCAAGTCGACTTGGACCTTGATCTGGCGACAACCCGCCTCTGGCGATCTCGCTCAAGCAGCACGTCAGGCCTTTCTCCTGACGTTCCCCCAAGACGTCGCCGGGTCCATGGCGCTGCAGATACCTCCCTGTGATGCTCGGGCCCACCGCCGCGGCCGTCGAGGTCGTGGGGCGGCGCCAGGAGATCGAATCCGACTCCAGCGGCAATACCGCCCTAAGCGCGCCCTGTCCAAGATCTGGATCGCGGCGTACTCAAGCGACCTTGGCGGGTGCGATGGTCGGCCCGCTTCAAGCCCGCATTGATCGAGCGGTTCGACGGGACGAAGAACCCTGATGAATTCCTCTCGATTTACACCACCGCCATCTTGGCCGCGGGAGGCGACGAGTATGTGATGGCCAACTACCTCCCTATCGTCTTAGGTATCTTTGCCCTTTGGCTCTTCAACGTAAACTAGGTACTTTTCGCTCATGGCGCCAAATCCAGGCGCCTCGCTCGAACTTCAGAGTCGCTCTGAGCGGCCAGCAGGAGAAGGACACGGGTCGAGTGATCTAGGGAAAGAACGAACCCCTTCACGATTTCGTGCGACGATTCATTCGCACTAGGAACTTGATTCCTAGTGTATCCGACGAAGCCGTGATTAAGGCCTTCAAGTTCGGCGTTCGCGACCGGCGCCTCACCGAAGACCTAGAGATCACGGCGAGGCTCACCGTCGGCAAGCTTTTTCGCATAGCGGAGCGCTAAGCGGATGCGGGCGACGCGGTCCGCTGGAAGCGCGACTGCGACCAGGGTAAGCTTGGCGTCAATTCGGGCGAGGCCGGCCCCTTCAACGCCAAGAATACCGACCAAGGCTCGACTGCCAAGAAATGGAAGAGGGACCACAAGCGTGAGGGTGGTCGATCTCGGGTGACCGTTTCGGCGGACGGGCGCTGTGTGGTCATGGAAGTTCGGGACTCGGTTCAGGAGAGGCCCTGTTCTCAGCAAAATCGTCCACGGTCCCAGTAGCGCGCAAGCCTCGGTAGGACGATCACGATCCGGTCGCAAGAGTCGATGGTCACTGCAAGGTTCTCGAGGCGGCCTCGGTTCGACGAAGGTAAATTCTGCTGTTCCACAGACTCGGCCACGACTGCGGGTGCGCAGGCCTAGTAGGCCAAGCTCGAGGCCTTCTATGACGGGCGGAGAGATGCCCACGCTCGAGGGCGGAGATCACCGAGAGGGTGAACACGGAGAAGACCAGCCGACCTCGACTGGATTTTCGGCAGGCGGCCGCCGGATTGACATCATCTTCGGTGGCTCGGCGTGCAGATCCGGCGCAAGATCAAGGATGCAGCGTGTGGTCTACAGCTACCGTCGGAAGCCCATGGACCAACCACGCAAGTGGGCCGGGGCTACGATCACCTTCACGCCGGAGGATGCCCCCAAGGTATGTCCAAGGACCTCAAGACTGCCTTGGTCGTGACCCCGACCATTAGTAATACCTTGGTCGGGCGGGTCATGGTCGATGGGGGCAGCTCCCTCAACCTACTGCTAGCTAGTGCACTCGACCAGATGCAGATTCCCCGGTCGAAGGTCAAGAATATCATGATTCCGTTCTTCGGGATTGTGCCTGGAAGCTCGACCACCCCTCTGGGACAGGTGGTCCTGCCCGTTACTTTCGGTGCCTCGGACAACTTCCGCACCGAGCTGGTCACTTTTGAAGTGGTTGAGGGTGATCTCCCCTACAACGCCATCCTTGGCCGCCGGCTTTGGTCAAGTTCATGGCGGCAAACCACTACGGCCACCGCTACATGAAGCTCTCAGGACCTAGTGGAGTCATCACCGTCTTGGGGGCAACCTCAAAGGCCTGCAGGCTGCGAGACCCGTGCCTTGGCCCTCGCCGTATCTTTGCCTCAGCCGAGCCTCTGGAGTGACCACGAAGGTTGCCCGCCAGAAGGCGGTCATCCAGCCCAGCGGGACTACGAAGGCTGTGCTGTTCGAGGAGGGGGACCCATCCAAGTGCGTCCACATCTTGACCGAGCAGAGTTCCAAATAGGAACTCGAGCTCGTCACCTTCCTCCGCGCCAACAAAGATATATTCGCTTGGGAACCGGCGAACATGCCCGGTGTCCCGAGGGAGGTGGTCGAGCACAAACTGCAGGTGCGGCCCGACTGCCGGCCCGTGCTCCAGAAGTTGCAGCGCTTTTCTCCTGAAAAGGTCGCCATAATCAAAGAAAATCTCGACAAGCTGTTGAAGGCCAGCTTCATTCGTGAGATCGATTACTCCGAGTGGCTAGCCAACCCCGTCATCGTGCAAAAGAAAGGCGGGAAGTGGAGGATGTGCGTGGATCACACGGGTTTCAACTCGGCCTGCCCGAAGGACAACTTCCCTCTCCCACGCATCGACCAGATCGTCGACTCCATGGCAAATGCCAAGCTGCTAAGCTTCCTGGACGCCTATTCTAGGTACCACCAGATCAAGCTAGCGATCGACGACGAAAGCAAGACGTCGTTCATCACACCGTTCGGGACCTATTGCTACACGACCATGTCGTTCGGTCTCCGCAACGCCGGCGCGACCTTCCAGCGCCTAATGACCAAGACATTCGAGCCTCAGATCGGCCGCAATCTCGAGGTCTACGTGGACGACATCATCGTCAAGAGCTCTACCGAAGCCAACCACGTTCAAGACCTTGGGGAGACCTTCGCCAACCTGAACAAGAACAAGATCAAGCTCAACCCGGAGAAGTGCGTGTTCGGCACCGCCTCTAGGAAGGTGCTTGGCTACATGATCGGGGGCTCGGGGGTCGGCCCGAACCCGGAGAAGATCGAGGCGATAGAAAATATGGCCCCTCCGAGTTCGGTAAAGCAGGTGCAGTGCCTCACCGGCCGCATGGCCACCCTTAGCTGGTTCATCTCAAGGCTCGGCGAGCGTGAACTTCCTTTCTTCAAGGTCTTGCGCAAGCATGGGGGCTTCGAGTGGACGCCCGAGGCTCAGCAGTCCTTCGACGAATTGAAGGTATACCTGTCGACCCCACCCTTACTTACAACCCCGCAACAAGGCGAGAAGCTGCTGCTCTACCTCGCGGCCACCGCTCAGGCCGTCAGCGCTGTCCTGGTGGTCGAACGAGACACACGGCAACACCCAATCTACTACGTCAGCGAGGTTCTCCTTAGGCCAAAAGAGCGCTACCCTCAAGTCCAGAAGCTCCTATATGCTCTCCTCATGGCTTCGCACAAGCTCTGGCACTATTTTCAGGCTCACTCCGTGGTCGTCCCAAGCAACTTCCCGCTTAGGGAGATCTTGAGAAATCCAGAGGCTAGAGGTCGCATCGCCAAGTGGGCCATGGAGTTGGCCGTTTTTGACCTCCAGTTCGTGGCGGCACGGCCATCAAGTCGCAAGTGCTGGCCGATTTCGTGGTCGAGCAGACCTCACAACCAGCACCCGAACTCGAGGTCGAGGAGGAGAGACCCTGGGTCATGTACTTCGACGGGTCACGGTCCTTCAAGCGCTCGGAGGTTGGAATCCTCATTCTCACCCCACGGGGCGACAGGCTGAGGTATGTCGTTCGCTTCGAATTCCCAGCGACGAATAATGCAGCGAAATATGAAGCTCTTCTGGCGGGGTTCCGGGCTTGCAAGGTGCTGGGTGTTCGCCGGTTGGTTGTCAAGGGCGATTCACAGCTCGTTATCAACCAGTTCAACAAGGGCTACCGGTGCTCGGAAGACTCCATGGCCAAGTACCTTGCAGAGGCACGCAAGATGGAAAAGTGGTTCCAGAACCTGGAGATCACGCATGTGGCGCAGAAGGATAACTCCAATGCGGACTTCCTCTCCAAGCTCGGGTCGTCCGACGACGCGATCCCTCCAGATGTGATCTTGGAGACCCTAGCGTCGCCTTCAGTCTCCGACCAAGGGCCCTCGGTCGCCTTCATCGAAGGTATTCCCTCGTGGGCCGAGCTAATTCACAATTACCTGGCGAAGGGAGAGCTTCCGACCGACCCTGTCGAGCGGAGCAGAGTCAAGCGCCGAGCAAGCTCGTACAGACTTGTGGACGGCAAGCTTTATCGTCGAAACGTTTCCGGCATCCTGTCGAAGTGTGTCACCACGGAGGAGGGTAAGTACCTGCTCAATGACATTCATTCAGGTCTTTGTGGGGCGCATTCTTCTTTCAGGACCATGATCGGGAAAGCCTTCCGTATGGGGTTCTACTGGCCAACGGCACTCCAGGACGCCCGCAACATCGTCCGCTCTTGTCGAGTCTGTCAGTTCCATGCCCGGAAGTCGCATCAGCCTGCCTACGCGCTCCAGACCATCCCGCTAGCTTGGCCTTTCTCGACACGAAATTTGGACATCCTCGGCCCCTTCGCAGCGCATCGAAAAGAAGTTTTTGTTCGTTGCTATCGATACCTTTACCAAATGGATCGAAGCCGAACCCGTCTCGACCATCACGGCTCGCGCAACGGTCAAGTTCTTCCGCTTGTCCGTGGTCACCAGGTATGGCGTTCCATGCAAAATCATCACTGACAATGGAACACAATTTACCAGTGAACTGTTTCAGGAATACTGCGAAGACATCGGCACCAAAGTATGCTATGCTTCGGTGGCCCACCCGCAGAGCAATGGAGCAATGGAGCGCGCCAACGGACAAATCGTTCAAGGTGTCAAAAAGCGAGTATCGGATGAGCTCGAACGACACGGCCAGACCTGGGTGGACGAACTTCCCACCGCCTTATGGTCTATTCGTACCACAGTTAGCCGAGCAACAGGGTCCACACCCTTCCGGCTCGTGTTCGATACCAAAGCCATCCTGCCTCCCCGAGGTCACTGCTGGGCTCGCCGAGGTCGACAGTCGTCGGATCGACTTCGAGCAAGAACGATCTCTTGACCTTATCCTGGCGGAAGAAGTAAGATACCGTGCACTGCTACGATCGGCGCGCTACCTGCAAGCTCTTCGCAGACATGCGTCCCAGTCGGTACGACCTAGGGAGCTCCTTATTGGGGACTTAGCCCTGAGACGAATTCAGGCTCCGTCCAACACCAACAAGTTATCCTCGCGGTGGGAGGGCCCTTATAGAGTTGTTTCAACAGATCGCACGGGGGCTTACCGGCTAGCGCTGCCCGATGGCAGAGAGCTCTCTAGCTCGTGGAATATTGACCAGCTTCGAAAATTCTATGTGTAACCCTTTTACCTCAAATTTCAATAAAGCTCTTGTTCAATTGTCATGATTGATCTTTGCACACTTTTTCGTTCTATATTTTGTGTTGGCTCGAGTTCGGGGCCTCTTTGAGTCCGACCTACGGATGAGCGCGCTTGCTCTTGGCCTAGGTGTCGGGGGCTTACACTTCACCCCCAGTGGTTGAGTTGCTTGTAAGCCGAACCTCTTCGCGTCAATGCTCCCCCTGCGCTAGGGTTCGAACTAAGCCCGTGGCCGAGTCCAACGAGCAAAGCGCCAGTCATTGTCATGACTCAAGGGCCTCACTCTAGATCCTAAGTTTTTCCTCGTGCGACCATGTTATGCTCCCTGTGGGCCTTTTTCGATCTTGCAGGTCTTGGTCTTTGTAGGATTTCTAACTTGCGCCCAAGGCCAGCGTCGCTCGACCTTAAGCCCAACGGGGGCTGGACAGGATATGCCATGGCCAGAAAAGGCTAAGTGCACGATTGGGAGAAATCTCTCGATCAAGCAAACCAAGACATTGAACTATTCTTGCCAAAATAATATTGTTCCATTAAACCTTTTTGGTTTTACAAAAAGTCTTGCTTACAGAAAATCTATCCCTATTTACAGGTCAGCCATCTCACACGCGAGCTTCTCCTGCTCAAGCTCGGCGACCTTGGCCCTTAGGGTCAAAAGCTCGCCCTGGAGTCGGAGGGCTTCGGTAGAGGCTTCAGCGGCGCGGCGTCGTTCTTCTTGAAGTTGGGCCAAGGCACTCTTGGCCGCCTTGCTTGCTCGACCTAGCTTCTCCTCGAGCTCTTTCACCTTGGCCTCGAGCTCGGGGGAGGCCCTCGGCAAAACCATTGCCTGGTCGTGAGCGGCCTTGCCGTTCCTCGGCTTTGGCTCGTTCGGCCTCGAGCGCCTTGACCGACCTCGCACGCTCGTCCTCGATAGCTTTGTACGCATGGTCCCGTTCCGAGGCGATGGCCCGCTCCAACTCGGCCTTATGGGTGGCGTCGAGCGTCTCCACCACCTGAGGTGGCGATCTCGTTGGAGTCTTCGCCGATTTTGCGCGGCCTCCTCCCGCTCGGCTTGCAGGTCCTCCACGAGCTTGGAGCGCGCCGTCTCCCGGTCCTCCAACACGGCGAGCAAGGCCCTTAGCGCGTTGGCGTGCGTTTGAAGGCCTTGCAGCCTTTGGGTGATTGAGCCGATGGCCTGCAGGGTTCGAAGGGTCAACACGGCACTCGCCGAAAGAAAGAGAAAGAAGGAAAAGGCTAAGTCCGAGCCAAGGTCTGGGGAGACTCAAGTACCTGGGTAAGACGACTCTCGAAGATTGCACGAGAGTATGTGGCGGAGCCGCTGCCCGACGATCCTGGGGCGGTGTCATCCGCTACTGCCGCTGGGTCGTCGGGGTGTGGCCTTTAGGCGCTTGTGGGCAGCTGCATCTCGAGCATCCTCCTCGAGGGGGCTCGATTCACCCCCATGCTCGGCCCCGGTGGTGGCTTCGCCCTTGCCCCTCACAGCTAGGGGGTCTCCAACCCCCACCCCTGCGGTTGTCGTGGTCTGGTCCGCAACTTGGTCCTCCGTGCTTGTCGCGGCCAGAACGTCTTCAGGGTCGACGGCTTGGGGAGTTCCGACTGTCACGGTCAGAGCGACCTCGGCGGTCGTGTCAAGAGCATCTCAAAGACTGCCGTTTCCTTGGCTGACCTCAAAGCGGGTTGGCGTCGTCTTGGCGTCGCCGCCGGTGTCATAGTCCTCGCTGGTCGTGGGAGGACCTCCTCTTCGTCCGGGTCGTCGAGCCCTTGGTCGAACTCGCCGACCGAAGCCCGGCTCTGGGGGCTCGAAGGAATGCGTCCTTGGCCCGAGGGTCGGTGGGGCGCCAGCACATAATTGGCCTCCTCTTCCTCTTCGAACCTGGACTCGCCCTGGACGATAGTCATTGTCAATACGGGCAGGTGTTGAGCTCGGGCGCTCAAGGTCTGCGATTAAGAGCGACTACTAAGCTAAAAGGGCACAGAGAGGGCTGAGCAAATGAAGGATTGGAGACCTACCTGGGTCGGCAGTCTCCGCTTTGTAGGAGGCTGGCAAGAACTCTGACCCCCCGAGGTCGGGGGGGCGCTCCGCTTTCGGGTCCCCCCGGTCTGGGACCTTAAGGCTCGCGGTGGCTCCAAGTCCCTTGCGGCAGAGGTCCTAGAGCCCCGCGGTTGGGACCCTTCGGCCGCCTAAGGACTTGAAGTCTGGCAGCTGGCCAAGGCTTTCATTCTTTGCAAGAAAGACGCACAGAGATGGGGAAGCATGAGTGTAAGTTAGGGGCTCGACCATGGAGGTCCTTCTGTTGAGCGATCGGCCCATTCAACATGGGGCTTTTAGCCTCCGGTCATCTGCTTTGCTCGAGGGTGGCTTCTTCTTCCCCTTCTTGCTCTTTCCCATTGGCGCGGAGCATCCTCCTGGCTGTCTCAAGCAGCTCCTGATGATCCTGCAAGCGCAACAAACAATTAGAGAAGGCGTTGATGGAATGTGAACTAAAGAATGGCTTGGGAGTGCCTACCTCGGTCTTCCGGCGCAGTATGTTTTTCGGGACAGGGTCATTGATGGAGTAATCATGCGCCCCTTTCCCGAACATTTCGTTCATCCTAGCGGCGACCCAAGATTCCTTCGGCGCTGCAAAGAAGCAAACCGTCGAGAATCAAGGTCAAGTTCGAGCAAGTCCTCGGGGCAAGAAGAGCGTCTGGGACGTGCCCTCGCGGGTCATGTCGTCGCGCCCTTTGATCTCAGAGAATCGGTGTTCTCTTCCGGCGGGGAAAACCCGATTCGAAGAAGTCACAAAGATCGCCGCCTAGTATACGCAAGCAGGCGCGATGTGGATGGCGGCGTTGGCCTCTTCATCAACCTCCAGGTCGTCCGCCTCTGGGGTCTCCTTCTTCCCGGTGATGGGGGTTCCATCGTACGACAGTGCGCCGGTCTTGCCCTTCTTCAAGTAGAACCACCGCTCGGTCCACGGGCCGAGGGAGTCCCGGGATTGGATTTTGGGGAAGGACCATGGGATCCCCACCCGCAGCCGGAAGTAAAGGCATCCGACCACGGGGTCCTTCCCAAAGCGGAATAGGTTGAAGAAACGGAAGATTAGCGAGGGGGTGGGAAGGATTCCAAGGAACCCCTCGCACAAGTGTGAGAAGATAGAAAGGAGAAGGACGGAATTGGGCACCAGGTTGATGAGCTCTATCTCGCAATGGGCAAGGACTGCAGCCATGAAGTCGCTCTCCGGTGTCCGCAGACCGAAGAGCGCATAATGCTCGATGCAGACAAGCTCGTCGTTCCTGGGATGTGGCTTTGTCTCGCCGTCTGGCAGCCGCCACATCGCCGGGTCGAGCAACCCTAGACTCTCGAGCTCCTTCATCCTCGCCAGCGACATGGAGCTTCTTCCGAGTTTTGCCATGGGGGCTACTTTCAGTCTTGGTCGAGGAGAGGAGAGTTGCACGAGCAAAAGGCTAAGAGGCGAGGAGCGCAAAGAAGTCGGGAGTTTTTCGGAGGTCGTAGAAGGTTTGGGCTTATAGGCCCGGATCGTCGCCTCAAAAGGTGTGCCGATGACGGTTTTACAGGCGCAATTAAAGATCGGGCGGCGGCTTGGCGGCGCAGGCGCTTCTCTAACCGATCGAGTCCGTACCAGCATCGTGGAGTCCAAGGGGTGCTAGGTGTCTTGGAGCCGAAGCTTTTCCTGGAGGTCTCCGCCCGACCTCGACCTCAGGCTCGAAAGTTCTAGGAATCAGTCCCCTCTGTCTGCATGGAGGCTCGAGATCGGCCCATGTTCCTGCCACGACCTTGAGCCTCGGCGGCTAGCTATCGGGGACTGAGTAAACTCTGACAAAGTCAACGCGCGGTCAACAGGGTCCCCAACTCGAGGCAATACAACAAGGGGCCTCGACCACGACCTAGGCGACACTGAGTCCCCACGACCTCGAGCTTAGGCAGTGGGTGATTCCGTCTCCGCACGACCTCGGCCTTGGCTTGAGGGCGTGCGCTTACTCGGCAGTTACCAAGACCAAAGATCTCGGAGTTAATGCGGACGTGGGCGGCAGATCCGGGACGGTTGTAGCACGTCTTCAATGCGCACAAAGCCACTACCCCAGGAATCTCTCCCGTCCGTTATAGGCAGCGTCCGAGAGGATATAAGGTCTGGCAAGGCATGCGTATGAGGACACAAGATCAACATACCCGCACTAAGCCATTAGACACACTAAGAACGCTCAAGCTCAAGCTGTAATCCACCCCCTATTCTCACAACTAGTGAATTCCTCCGCCTCAGGAGAAGACTGGAGTAGGGCTGTTACCCTCACAGGGGCTCGAACCAGTATAATCCACTGTCTCCTACTCGTTGACGCCTCGCCCCGACCTACGATTGATCCATCGTTGAGCGCAGCGCTTTCCGGGTCCCTCATTCGCACTAACCCCGTTTTCATATTTGCGGTCAGGCGATCCCGATCGTCGACATGTGTCGTTATCCATAGTGAGAAAATAAGCTATTTTCGTAAATGCTAGATTTTTTTAAAAAAAGCGCTAAAGAGGCTAGATAAATAAACAGTTCGGAGCCACGTTACTACTCAGATATCATGCACTGATGCACATCACTGGAGCAAAAAGAAGAGAATAAAAACGAGTACTTGAAAATTATTGTTATCTAGCCTCCTTTATGTTTTATTTTTAAATCTATCACCTGATTCATGCATTTACAGATTTAGCTCTCTTCCTCATCACGTAAAACGTGACAGGCAATATGTCTCTTTTCTACCATGTGCTAGAGAGCGTGGAAGTTGGCCACCACCGCGATAGAGCCTGCTCGCTAGCTAACTTCCATACTTCCTCAAATGCAGTAAGTAACATGTGTCGCTGCACGTTTTTCGTGGTGAGGAGAAATCTAAATTTGTAAATGTATATGTGAAACTAGATTTAAAAGAGAGATAGGATGAGCTAGAAAAGCAACAAGTTAAGAGAACTTGAGAAGATTTAAGGAAATCGATTTTCTAGCCTCTCCTGTCTCATTTTTTTTAAATCTAGCAATATGAACACATTTGCAGATTTCATTCTTTCTATCACATCGAAAGACCCGACAGATAACACTTATCTCTTATAACATCTGGGGAGCGTGGGAGCATACGCTTCTGTACCTAGGAAGTGTGAGAAGAGCTTTAGGGGTGTGAGTTGGCGAGGGTGGTAGCATGTGCTAATGTGTTGGGATCTTCAATGACTTTTGATGGTAAAGTAGTATAGAAGGTGATACATACAGGTTTATAAAATCGCTTTCAAGATACGAATTTCGCAGTCTTCCGTGCTACCGTTTTCTGGCTTGAAAAACCGCGCTAAAATCGCTAAAACCGAACGGTTTGCATTTTCAAACAAATTTGAATTCGTCAAATTACGCGAGAAAACCGCGTTTTTTCAAAAACCGCGTTTTTATGTAAACCGCCGGTTTCGACCTAAATCAAGATAAACTAAAACCGCTCGGTTTGGGTGAAAATCGAAGCGGTTTTAAAAACCGAAAAATGAGAGTGAAACCGCAAAACCGAGAAAATGAGGAAAATCACTAAAAATAGGGAAAATGCAAAAAAAATCTGGTAAAATTTGTAAAAATATGGGAATGCTAAATTTTAGTAAAAATATAATAAATATATAAATAAGGTATGTGAAGACATGAAAAACTCTGAATGATCTCTCCTAAATTTGGAAAAATTCGATATGATCTTTCTTCAGTATTTTAGACATTTGGAAGTTGTAAATTAGACATTTCACAATAATATGTCAAAAATAATATTTCATTGCAATATTACAATCACACAAGTTCAAAATAGACATTTACAAAACAAAAATATCAATACCATTTACATTTAGATACCTTCCAATCCACGCAAGATTTTTGGGGATATTTTTGTCGCCATTCCCACACAAATGCAATGTTGGACCTATATGGACGTTATGTTAGTATAAAATCAAGGTGCAATTAAATGAAATATGCAAATGAAGCATTACCTTCGTGGCTACAGGCTACGGCTAGTAGTATTGTTATGAACACTTGGTTGGCGCGTTGTATTCCTCGGTGGACATCAAGGCCAATCCTCGTGTGGCTAGCAACTCCGCCTTTGTATTCATGCCACTTTGCCCGAATCCATATGCTTGTCGCTTGCCATTGTTGGTACAACATGGCATAAAAGTTAGGGTCCCGCCACTCATAGACCCATTGTGTGGGAGGTTGTGCCCGAGCATCGGGATGGCATAGTCATAGCTGCTATATGAGCTATAGCTCCCTTGCGTCTCAGCGACGCCATAGGAACTATAGCTGTCCTGTGGTCCGCAGCTATCCTGTGGTGCTTGTGCGGTCTTTCCCTTTCCCTTTCCCTTAACGGTTGTCCTTTGTTCACGAGGAGCGCCATGATCTCTATCTTGTGTCGCATGAGTGAAGTGCGACTCCCCTGTAAATTGGATGGGCTGAGGCTGCTCTGATTGTTGCGCGGTAGGCCTCGGGGTATTTTCATCGCCACCGCCATCGCCGGTTCCGTCTTGGAGCTGCTATCATCGGACTCTTGGTATGTTGGGCCCGACGATCCCCTCCTCAAGAGAGTCATCACTCCTCACGCAATGGGTTTCACCTACGAGGAAGCTCTTCTTTTGTTGTATCCTTCTCGGGACCGATTGGTGCTTCCTCTTCCCGTATGAGTGTCCCCGACCGTCTTTTCTCGCCCATTCGATGATGGTTGCAGCCCCGTGTCCTTTCTTAGCTCGGTTGGATGAACCGGATCTGTGATAAGTTGTGATGGAAGAGGAGTGTCACTCAGATCCTCCTCATCAAGTAATGGTTCACCGCTCGATCTTCCTTTATCCATCTATTGGCGGATCGGGTTTGTGTCATCGGATAATGTTAGCTCCATAAGCCGCTGGAATGGATCGTCTTCATCTGAACGCTTTTGAGTTTCAGAGCTTGAATTCAAGACGAAGGTTGTAGTTGACGACACCGGCTTATGTAGCTTCTTGTATGACAAGCGATTGCGGACTTTTGTGTGGATGAAGGCAATGTACTCGAGCTTGCGCCCCAACCGCTAGATGACCAAGATTGCGACACGAGGCGTCTGACATCAATGAAGGGTTGGTGTGTCCGATCCGAACACATCCCACCAATGTCTTTGCAAATTAACGAACAAAACAGCTTAGTAATCGACGAGATTAGCATTACATTTGAGACGGTGCAAGAAGGTGTACCAGGAGTGTTTTGCCATCTGCTGCCATCTTCGTAGCTAGAGGTGTTGAGAACGATCCAAGCTTCCTTCGAACATATCGGCGTCATGAAGAGCTTGCGCGGCGCCTCAAGATATCGCAGAAGCGCTTCAAGGCATCCGGAGATTTGGCAAGAAGGTGTTGGTCGTTCAGAAGCGTAGGCGATCCGCGGGTTTAAGGCGGCGGTATATGATGTGAAGCGAAGCATGTCAATGCAAGTACAATATATATGTACAATTGCAATGTAATATGTTGCATGAAAGAATATATTACCAAGATTCATATAAGTGTCTCGCGTTAAGTCGTCCATTAGTGGTCCACCACATCCATGTACATGTCTCTTATTGATGGTGACCCATGGAACAAACTTTCATACTCCGCCAGACTATGGTATACCGTAGGATCGTCTCGCTCAATGTGGGCACTCTATCGATCGGCGAATCGCAAGAAGCCGCACAACGGTTCCACCGCCTTTCACAATGATTGAAGATTCTCCCACCATTCCAAGCTTGAGAGACAGACCATACACGCATTCCCCTGCTATCAAGAAGGCGAGAGTGTAGAAATTAAATAAGAACCATCCATTGCATGAACTTTTCTCATGCGACGAAGGAAACCGCCCAAGAACATGTAATTAGTGCCAAACCGAAGTTGCATTCCACTTGACCAACTCGCCTCCAATATATTTTTTCATCATAGCATGTATCTTGGACGGTTGTATATCCATCGAGAGATTTTCCTTGCACTCGATGGCAGCGGTGTGATCTGCGAACTCTCCAATCTCCTTCAAAGATCGATTAATGGTGTGGGCCACACAAGGTCGCCACACTATGTTTTGGTGTCGCTGCGCGATGAGCTTGCACGCCTTTTGTAGTTCGCACCATTATCCGTAATAATCTGCACCACATTTTTCGGACCCACCTCGTTGACTACGAATCTATTTCTACGTGACCAAATAAAACAAATTACTTAAAGTTACATTGTGCGTGCACTACTTCAACTCGGAAGAGTACAAACAAAACCGATTACCTTTTTTCAAGTATGAGGCATCCTGGGAGACACCGTGGCATCGACGGATTTATGGAAGAACATTGTGCCATTACAATAAATCATGAAGTTTATTATACTCATGCGTGTTGGCCTGCCCAAGAATCACACATGATTGTTACTCCGTATGTAGGCCATTCCTTCATGAACCTTGCAAAGTTTTTCTTAATGTCCGCCGTTGGCATCTAAATATTTTCCATCTATATCTCGTCCACTCGGGACGGATACCTCTCTCGCAAATGAAACATAAATGTTAGCTATGAATCGCCGCATAACCGGGCGTAGTATTTGAAATCTCACTTACAGTATTTTTGTGTTTCCCGTGATAGCACTAACAAAATACGGACTATCCGCTTTCATACAGGATACCAGAGACAGAAAAAATCTGCCCACCCGCCATGGACTACATCCTTCCCAGTCTTCCCTTCAGGTCCCACGGATGGGTGTCAATCCTTGGTTGTACCGGCACGCAGTGAACTAATATTGTAATCTCCCCACCACGGTTGTTTTTCTCGACGCGATGAAGCTCGCGACGAATAACTCGACATCGACCGCGATCATCTCCGGCTCCCTAGCGCCACTTCCACCACTGTGCTCGCACTCTCTCACCGCCCGGCTTCTAAATTCGCCTCATACAGGCATGCATGGCATGTCATAGCTTGGGCCTCCTCATCAAGATCACCCGTGTACTGCCGAGTATGCACTATGCCTCGGTGGGGAATCTCCATTCACGCTTCTTCTTTTCTCATCATCTCTTCCTCCTCGTCCCTCTTCTTATCCTTCGTCCGTCCGAACCACGCCGAAAGTACTCACGAATGTCCGCTGAACTTTACTACAATGGACGACACCGTACCACGCCCCGCCAGTCTTTGCTTGAATCGGGTCGCACCGCCTCCTTTCTTCTCTTTGAGACAAGATTGCATCGAAATCCAAAGACCGCCTTTATCGCCATGCAATCGCCATCTGTTAAAACAACACAACAAAACTAAGCATATGTACAAATATCACTATTTAGTACTTACTCAACGAATGATCACACAATTCACAAGCCACAAACATCACAAATTCACAATCATCACAAATAAGTACATATATGTTCATTTAACTTCATGGCAAAACAATACAATCCATTATTCCGTTGAATTCACTTGACAAAGATGCCAACAAGTAGCGCATCAACTAATCATTCAACATGAACATATTTACACATACAAATATAAGATGAACACATACAAATATACAACTACATCAATGATATGCTCTTACTCTCATTTTCTACTTTTATACCTAGCTTCAATTACATCAAACCATCAAGTCATCAACTACTAATTCAACATTAATATATACAAAATTACAAATATACCTAGCTTCAATGATTGCTTCACGCCTAAACCCTAACCCTAATTAGCAAGCAACACATAAATTCACAACCCTAAACACAAATCGACATGGTCTTACTCTCTCATTCAAATGCTAGCGATTTTAAAAACCTAATGAAAACCGAATCAAACCGAAGCGAAAAATGAGTTCATACCGCGATTTTGAAGTTTTTCGCAAAGCCGAGCTTCATCATGAAATCAGAAAACCGCGGTTTCGAGCAAAACCTAGCGAAACCGAACTCTCGGCGGTTTCTTTTGGGCGACGACACGGATCTCGAAGTGAGGAGCGCCACGCCGCGAGTATGGGAGTGGGGAAAGTGTTTGCGTGAAGATGGAAACCGTCTGGGCGTTCTGAGACATTCGGCAGCATTAGGCATTGGAGTGGGCCCCATTTTTGGCCGAGCTGGGCCTAGCTGGGCGGCTTGGGCCTGGCCGGCCCAAATAGGTTTGGCCTATGGGCTGAAAGCCCACAGGCCGGATTTTTTTTTTTTTTGCTTTTTCTATATTGAAGACTTTGAATCATTTAAAAAAGTTGTATACATTCGTTTTTTCAAAAAAAATTTACACCAGAGCTCATCAAACAATTAATACTAATTTTAGGAATTTTTTGGATAAATTTTTCTAAATTTTTTGAATTTTTTGAATTTGGATTTGAATTCCGGCGAGAAACCGTTCGGTTTCTGAAGCCGAACCGCGGCGAGAGGCGCGGTTTTCGCGGTTTTCGCGAGAAACCGCGAGAAAGCAAACCCTGGATACATATCACTTTTTAATGCTTCTGTATTAGATTTGAAAGAATAATAATAAAGACTTAAAAACAGTGATGAATTCATCGCGGGCTTCGATGCGACGCCACGCAGGTGCAGGCTAGGTGGAGATGGTAGTAGGGAAGGACAGGACCAGGCCTGCATGTGATGCGAGTGAGGGAAGCCGCAGGGCAGGGAGGGCCCACCCTAGGGGGCCACGTAATGCATAGGGCCTGAATGGTCAATGAGGTCAGCACAGTAGCGATGAGGTGTCAGAGTGGCGCAGCAGTCAGACTGCTCGGTGTTCAGCGAGCGCAGGAGATTACCGGACTACCCCCAGGGTGGGCGCGTCGCCGAGGGTAGTCCCGTCATTCAGCGCGGCAAAGACAACACTTGACGCCAGGTGCGCTTCAAGAAAGGAAGGAAGGGCACGGCTGGGAAATACAGTACGTACGGGCTCGTCGTTTCTCATGATTCGAGTATTATTAGTTTAATGACCATGCATTGATAAAAAAAATAAAATTAATAATAGTATATAAAGGTCAAGTAATAAAAGAAAATTGTGCTACAAGATCAAACATTTATTTCTTCCGGTTATATAGGAGCGAAGACGCACCGGAGAAGGTATCTAGACTCGCAGATGAGGCGGCTGCCATGTATCGTGAGGAACGGAGCGAAAAACAGCTTAGGTTTTTTTTCCGTCGACCGGTCCAGTTTTTTTCCGTCTGCAATTTTTTTCACGGTTTAGACGTGGATTGGTGGTAGAAAATAGACGTATCACCACTAACTCCTAATTAGAAGTAGTAGAGATATTGCTCTTCTCTATCTCTTTGATTATTTTTTCCTCTCTCCTACTACTTCTCCTAGTCTCTTGGTCGACGGAGTCTGAGCTCTGACGAACGTGTCTAGCTCCCTTGCGAGAGAATCAAGAGAGAATTAGGATTATGTAAATTTTGGATTGTAGTCAGTTATTTGTAGAAGCGGCTGTCTGAAGAATCTGTTGACTAGAGAATTTGGTCGTTCAGTAATCCTGATTGTCTGTGTTGATTGTTGATCGGCGTTGGTGACGGATGAGCGGATGAGGGTGGTTGAGGGGTCTAGGGACGACGGCGAAACTTTTGTGCCTGCGACGACTCGTGGGAGGCGAAACTCGTAGAATCTGAGTTAGAATCCACAGAATCATGTAGGTGACAGCTTCTGATTCTGTGTACAAATCAGATTTTGATTCTTGGAGAAGCTGTCTAGAATTCTACTGTTCGGCGCATAATCCGCTTTTATTTTAAGCAGAAACTGTATTTAAGTTGAAACGAAGGGGGCCTTAAAATCGATGAGGAGCGTTTCTTGGTTTTGAACTACGAGCAAAAATCAACATCTGAGTTGCTCTCTACAAGAATCCCTTCATAAGCCTCTTCGCGCCGTTGTCGTCTCCACCTCGACCCCTTCGCGCCGCCATCCCCACCATTGCTCGGTCCGAATTCGTCGCGTCACCTCCCCGGCTCGACCCTTTCGAAGGGTCGTCCCCACCGTCGCTCAGCCAAACCCATCGCGCAATCAACCCCTTCAAGCCGTCATCCCCGTCGTCGCTCAATCCGTGCCCGTCACGCTGCCATCCACGACTTGACCCCTTCGTGCAGCCGCCTGGAGCACCCCAACGAGCCCGCGACAACCGCCACCGCCTGGAGTCGCCGACCGTTGCCGCTGCCTGGAGCACCTTGACGAGCGCATAGAGCCACTAACTGTCGTTGTCGAGGTATGGCTTGAAGACTCGGATCGGATCTTCCCTCTCTGCTCTCGTTATCTTTCCCCTTTTAAGAATCTGGAGCTAACCAATTAGCCGACACACTTTCAAAACTGCTTTTGATTCCTACAAAATCAGAATCAGGAGCAGTCGAAATGGAATCAAGGAGAAATAAGAGTTAGAACACTGCCAAATGGACCCCTATTATCAGCGAGCAACCGAGGGTACACATATTTAAATACTAAAAAATTCGTGACAGAGCCATTAGTTAGCGAAACTCGAACATTCGTATATGTTGGACCGACCATTCGTTAGTACTGCGTGCCAGTATATTCAGGTAACAATGTGGAGTAGTATTCCTGTCATCCTGTGGCCGGTGAGTTCTGCGTAGGGGCGGATAACGAGCCAGTTAAACTTATTTTCGAGCTTTTTTTGACACTAATTTATTCTTATTTATTATAGTCTCCTGTATTATTTGAGACCCAACTTCGAACCGAGTTTAACAAGCCGAGCCTAACGAGTCGAGCCGAAGTTGACTCTTGTTCTAAATCAACTAATTTTTATTTTAAAAGAAAAATAAATGTAATCGGAGTAATTTTGAAACGAGCCATCGAGCCAGCTCAACAGCTTTTTTTTCGGCCCTAGTTCTGAGATAAAATCCGGTGGAGGAAGTAATCGAATAGAGAGAATTGTTGCATTTGTTTTGGCGATTCTTCTGTGTTGTGCGGTGCCCGAGGAGGAGATAGTAGAGATCAGATTACTCTCGCGGCAGGAGGGCTCGGGAGCGTCGGTCTGCCACCATGGCGTGGCGGTGAGGGAAAGGGTTTCGGTGAAATTATCATGGGACTGCTTTGATCGAGGGGTCTTTTACTCTTTAGGGCCGTTGAGAGACGACGTCGTCCAGCAGTTAGGGATTAAAATTTTGATAAAATTTGGTAAAATTTTAGATTTTGGGACTAGGCGAATTCTAGAGTATCGGTCGAATTTGAAATTCTGAAAAAATTTGAATTTACTAGAGTAATTTCGGAAATTTCGGGTTTTGAAACCGAATTTTGATGTTTTAGGGCCGGATTTGACCGGAATTAGTCCAATAACCCTTAAGAAAGTCATCTTACATGAAAATTTGTTGAAAAACTAATTTTTTTAAGACATTTTAAAATTTAGGCAGAAACACTGTTAGATTTTTAAAAAATTGTACAAACTTGATAATGATCTAAAATATTTATGATACTATCTTTAGTAGTGTAGGATAATATAGAAAAAATTGCAAAATAATTGAACTTTATTTGTTGTCTTTAAAAAATCAAAAACAGAATGGACATAATTGGGACAGTAAACTTGTTAGATTTTTCTAAATTTTCTCGAGTGTGATCATGATCTAATATTTTTATGACAGATTAAGAATTATCTTAGTACCATTCTATAAAATTTTAAAAAAATTTAAACTTTTTTGTTTGGTCAATAAAATTTATAAAACCACTGAATTTCATTTGTTATACTATGTTGCAAAAACCAAAAGAGAAAGAACATAAATGCTATTGTACCTTGTAAGAATTTTATAAATTGACTGAAGTGTGATCATGATTCAAAATTTTTACGAGATCTTAAACACTTCCTTATCGCTCTTCTGTAAAATTTTCACAAATTTTAAACCTTCTTTTACTGCTAAAACAAATTTATGTATTGATTATCAGGATTTTATCAGGATAACATCTTCAAGCATGATAATCATATGAAACTTTTATAAAAACATTAGTGATACATCAGGACCTTTCAAAAAAATTTCCAAAATTTTCCAATATGGTTTGAACTATTTTTCATTCCGTTCAAATTTGCTGGTAAGGCTTTTATCAGGATAGTAGCACTTTCCAAAATTTTAAAAATTCTTGAATCTTGATCACCATCCAAAAATTTTATGGAAACATTAGTGATTCATCATCATCATGCAAAAAAAGTTTCAAAATTTTCTAACGTTGTTTGCACCATTTTTCATCCGATTTAAACTTGCCAGTCAACGTTTCATCTGGATAGTACCGATGTTTGAATTTTTAAAAATTTCACAAACATGATAGTCACCTGAAAATTTAATGAGAACATCTCTAATATGTCAGGAACCTTCAAAATTTTTTGACATCGTTTGAATTATTTTTTTATCGGTGCAATTTCGTCAAAATTCCGAGAATTTCGGCCGAAATTTCGGATATTTCAGCTGAAATTTCGGTAGAAAAAAATCGGATTTGAATTTTGAACAGATTTCGTCTAAAATATCGAAATTTCGCCGATGGACCAAATTTTCTTCCTCGCCGACAGTGTTAAGCTGCAGTTTCAATAGGTGTCATACTGTTTCCGAATAATACTTTAAAGCATCTGAATCATCGCTGGTTCTCTTTCCCGACCGCCTAAGCTGCGAATGCAACGCCTGGCCAATGGCCATTGGCCGGTTCGTCGCGGCAGCAGCAAGGCAAGACCACTGACTTGACCGCGCTGAGACATTCCAACCCCTCTCCGAGGTGACCGATGCATGAGAGAACACCCAAGTCCCAGCTCGCTCGACTCGAGTCGGATCATCGACTTCTGGGTTCTGGCGATGAAGATTGCTTCTACTGTACATACCATGACGGATCATTCTTTCCCCGGAGAAGAAAGGCCCGGAAGCTTCGGCTTTTCTTACTGGCCCATCGCACTTTCTTTTAAAAAAATTATAAAAATTATAAAAATAGTCTCATTCTTAGCAACAATATCAATCGTGGTAGGGCAACAATATCAATCGTGGTAGGTGAGATGAGACCACCGCGAGAGCCAATCTACTGAGCACAACGGGCTCGACAAGACTTACCGTACTGCCTATGCTCAAAATTACCCTCTTCTGTATATGGTGCCAACCACCTTATATAGTGGGAAAATACAATAGATAACACTTATCGTTTATTGATGTTTGCGGTTAAGAAGTGGGCTATATTTATACTTTTATTCTGTAGAAAATTAAAGATAAAAAAATGTACAAGTGAGCGTACATTCCGAAATGTGCAGGAAAATGTTGTACTAACAATTCGTTGGTCACCTGAAAGAAAAGTCTCAAAAATGTGCTGGCAAATCGACGTTGAACGGTCTTCGTGTTGTTCGCAGAGAGAATCAGATTATCAGAGACATGTTTTTTTTTCTGGGGTTCTTTGAGAGTAGCGTAGAGACACGTGTTGTGGCAATATGGCGATGGAATTTTACAAAAGGCAATGGTGAGAATATCGAGAAGATAGGGAAATCATCTCTTTTGACTCTTTTTTTTAATCTAGAATCTTTATAAATTTATTTGTAAATTTGGTGTTCTTTTTACCGTGAAAGATGCTTCCGCACACTAAAAACACGATAGCCAGCGAGCTGTGAGAGTAGACCGATTAGCGTAGGATCAGCTACTTCTGCGACCATGTAGTGCGGGAGAAGGACCGGTGCCATGGCCAAACAACGTGGGAAGCAGTTCGCAAATGCATTTGTGAGTATGCTCAGTTTGCAAAAAAAAAAAAAAAAGTAAAAAAGAAGAGTGTGGTTAAAAAAATGAATGGCTTCGACCTTGGCCGGGCAGCACATTGGCCGCACTGGTAAGGACACATTAGGCGTTTACGGTTGGGAAATTTTTCAGTTTTTTATCACTGATGTTTCTTTTAAATCTAGCATTTTTCTAAATAAATTTAAAAAATTACCTACTTCCAAATTATAGAAGACACCGACACGCAATATATGTCACTTGCTACATTTCCATATCGAGACAACACATCCCACCAAATCGACGGCATCTCTGAGCTCAACAGGTCACCTGCCATGCAACATGATCTCGACATCAAAGACATGTCGAGCTACCCAATGTTGGTAGGCAGATACCAAGGTATAGTGGCTTAGGCCTGTTTGGCGAGCTCTGCTCCGCCTTCAAGGAGTGAATCTGTGGAGCTGCTAAACAAAAGCTCGATAATCGCCCTGGGGTGATTCCCGTGAAGTGATTCTCCAAATGAACTTCAAAAAGTCGCTTCTCCCGATTCACTCCCAACAAAGAGTCGTTTCTCCATAGAGTTCATCCTATGGAATTAGAGAATCACTTTCAATGATGTAATCACTTTCTCGAGAATCACTTCTACAGAGAATTAATTAGAGGGAGCTCTACCAAACAGGCCCTTAATTAACCATTTAATTAGCAAAGTCAATTAATTAGTGACTTACTTATGTGATTACTCTCTCCGTTCATTTTTATAAGGCGTATTTTGACTTTGCACAAGAATTAAAGTTGCGTTGAAATTGAGAAATATGTGAGAGAAAATGACTTAGATGCCCTCACTTAATTGTCTTTGAAGATAAAAGATATGCTTTATGTGTGTGGTAATAAATAAATGCATATGGTTAAGAGAGAATAAATAGGGGTATAGAAAGAAATACCTCATTAAATATATATGTAAGCCTTATATTTGTGAACAAGATTATTAAAAAAATAAGCCTTATAAAAATGGACAAGGGGAGTAAATGATTAAAGTGACTAATCAAGATGCTTAGTTGGTGAACTTGCTTAGATATGGTTCCTTCGTAGGAAAACTTATCATGTCTACCATGGTCGATGAGGGAATCATTTTTTACATATTTATTTGGAAGGAGCAAATTTTTCAAAAAAGTAAGTTAGGTGGCGAGAAAAAAAAAGGAAGGGTTAGGATGGGCTGGAGGCTTTGTATAGATGTTTTTTTTGACCTTTGGATTGAGATCAAATTGCCTTAAAATGGACTGGTTTTCTTTATAATATATCAATATAAGCATGTAGTGTTTGTTTATCCTTCCTCTTCTTATCTTTAAGAAAAACAGTACGCCGACATAGACCATGGATCGCAAGACTCTCTCCTCACCTCTCGCGAATAAAAAGTAAACCAACCCTATCTCTTTTTCCGTCCATACCCGCTTGTCTCGATCGGACCATTCCCTACTTCTCTCTCTATTGCAAATTAATAGTGTAATTTTATTGTAAACATGTGATATAATTCAATTATTTGATTCAAAAATATGTTCCTTTGCAATGTACTGGCACTGGTTTAGAAAAATATCAATGAAATGGAGCCGGGGATGACCGTCTTTAAAGTATGTTACTATACTAGCTTCTGATTTTTTTTACAAAACTGCTCCATGTAAAATAATTTTTAAAAATAGCCCATTGGCTCACACCTATCTGCTTCAGTGGTCTAGCAGCGCGGCATGCACAAGCTCGAAGTGAATGTATTTAAAATATGTCAGATGGGTAGGCGGGGCCGCATGGCATTTATTGGTTCCTACGTACGCCTACTAATCAACCTGACGTGGAAACGACATTCGCTTCGAACTGACGCTTTTGACTGGCAGGAGTCACGAGCGTGCGAGCCCGGGCGCGTGGCCGATAACAGGCATGTGGGTGGGCACGTGCATGCAGGGATTCAAAATTCGGCGAAATTCGCCTAAATTTCGCCGAAATTCGCCGAAATTCGCCGAAATTTCGGTTTTCGGCCCCTCCCGAATTGTTTTGTACCGGCCGAATTCAAAATTTCATTTTTTTGATTTTGCTACAGTAACTGCTACAGTAATTTCGGGAATTTCGGCGAAATTTCGGGTTTGGAGTCCGGATTTTCAAATTTTTTGGCCGGATTTGAACGGAATGGGTCCAATAACCCTTAAGAAAGTCTTCTTCCATGAAAATTTGATGAAAAACTAATTTTTTGAGATTTTTTAAAATTTGGGTAGAAACACTGTCAGATTTTTAAAAAAATTTACAGGCCCTATGATCATCTGAAAAATTTATCGTATCATCGTTAGTAGTTTAGGATCATACCAAAAATTTTAAAAATAATTTAACATCATTTGTTATCTTTAAAAATCAAAACAGAATGGACATAATTGAGACAGTAAACTTGTTAGATTTTTATAAATTTTCTCGAGTGTGATCATCATCTAAAATTTTTATGACAGATTAAGAACTTCCTCAGTACCATTCTATAAAATTTTCAAAAAATGCAACTTTATTGGTTTGCTCAATAAAATCTCTCAATGCAGTAAGCACTAAACTTAATTTGTTGTGTTATATTTCAGAAATCAATTCATTTGAGCTAAGGATTTATCAGGCAATTCAAATATTTTTATAACTTTTTGAAATTTTGTTTTTCAAAGTTATTTGAGATAAGGATTGTTATGTAAAATTTTCAACTCAAAATATTTCTCCAGGAATTTATAAAAATTCTGACATTCAAAGTACTAGTTTTCAATTCTCTCTGTTTATGAATTTTTAAATGTCTTAAATTAATTTATTAATTTCTGATATTTTTAATGTTGATGCATTTATTTTTGGGGAAGATAATATAAAATTTTTAGATTGAAATTACGAGATAATATTTTCATTTAATTCTGACATTGAACTTAATTTGCTGTATTAAATTTCAAAAATCAAACAGAGAAAGAACATAAATGGCACTGTACCTTCTACGAATTTTATAAATTTGCTCGAGCGTGATCATAATTCAAAATTTTTATGAGATATTAAACATTTCCTTGTAACCCTTATGTAAAATTTTTGAAAAATTTAAACCTTTATTATTGCTAAAGTAAATCTATTATTAATCATCAGCCTTTTAACAGGATAGTAGCACTGTTGGAATTTTTCAAAATTCATGACACCTGATCATCATATGAAAATTTTATGAGAATATTATGATTGTGTTAGGACCATCCAGAAAAAGTTTCAAAATTTTGTAACCTTGTTTGCTCTAATTTTCGTTCGGATGAAACTTGCCGCTCAGCGCTTTACCAAGACAGTACCAATGTTTGAATTTTTAAAAATCTTTCACATTCGATAATCATCTGAAATTTTTACAGAAATATCATAAACATGTTAGGAATCTCCATAAAAAATTTCAAAATGTTATAACGTCGTTTGTACTATTTTTCATCCGGTTCAAACTTGCCGATCAACATTTCATCGGGACAGTACCAATGTTTGAATTTTTTAAAAATCCACAGAACTGATAATCACCTGAAATTTTTATGAGTACATCCCTAATGTGTCAGAAACCTACAAAAAAAATTTCAAAAGTTTTTGACATCGTTTGAACCATTTTTCAGGCAGTGCAATTTGGGCGAAATTCGGTCAAATTTCGGCGAATTTCGGGGTAATTTCGGCGAAATTTCGGAAATTTCGGTACAAATCAAACCGGATTTGAATTTTGAAATTTGAATTTTGAATGTCCTCCGGCCGAAATTACCGAATTTCGGCCGAAATTTCGGATTTCGGCTGGTTCCGGTTTTTTCCATGAAAACGAAAACTTAAACCTTGCGTGCATGGCCCAAGCATGAGAGCTTACTTCCATGCTCTTTAGACGCGATATGTATAAACCAGGAAACTGTTTTTGAAAATTATTCCGTATGTAGAAAGTTTTGTAAAAGAAAAAAAGAGAAACCAGTAAGCACTTCACCCGGTTCACTGTCTTTCTGAAAAAAAACCGTGCTTATATTTGCTACTGCCTACTGTGGCCTATGTGGAAGCTGTCAGCCACCTATCGCACCCATCACCGTCGTGGTTGATCATGCATGGGTGGTTGCAAGCGGCTTCTTTTTTATGACCTTTATGGTATTCATTCGGTTTAACACTACTTGCTTCGAGTTAATCCATTTTTTTCTATTTTTAAAATTTTGGTTTTTAGACTCTGGTAACCGAACTAAGTTAAACCAAATCAAATCAGTTCGGTTAATTCAATTTTCTAGTTAACCGAAAACCCTAAACCAACAGCAGCAAGCCATCGAGCGTCCAATTGGTACTAGATAGGAGGGAGGTCATGCGTGGGGCCGGCGTTGGCGTGGTGGTGCTTGGGGACGGATGACAGTAAGTAGAGATCGAGGCGTCAGCGACGGTGATGATATCCACAGATCCACTCGAGGCGGCACTGTAACAGCCCTAAATTAAATAAAAGGAGAATATTGCAAATGAAAATTTATGTGTGATTATTATTGCATTTTCCTGATTTCCTTGAATTATTGAAAATATTTTTGGCTTTAATCATTAAAGCAAAGTCCATAAATGCCATATGGTAAATGGTAAAAGTAAAAAGTTAAAAACACTAAATCAATAAAAACCAGCAAAAACCGTGCTTGTCTGCTAGATATGTTCAGAACCTTAATCATGGCTCTTGAGATCAGTCTAGCAATAAAAATAAATATAAAATGCAAAATAACAGCCCTATAGAAAAGTTGAAGATTATCATGCAAGGTTTGTGTAGAAGAAACCAGTAAGAATCTGACCCTGAGATTTTTACCTTTCCGACATGCTAACATTATCAACCTCTGTTAAAAATATCAAGAATAAATACTTGCATTTGAATCATTAAGAAATTGAAAAACAGAAAGTAGATAAATCTGTAAATAGCGATGTCAGAATTTTAATAATTTAATTATTAAATATAAAATTCTGAAAATTTTACAGGGAATTATTAGATCAAATAAATCTGAAAAAAAATTCGAAAATAAAATAAATCATTAGTATACTTTAATAAATCAAAAACAGAATGCTCAGAAATTCAATTATTGCATTGTTAGAATTTTAATAAAAGTTCTGCTGAGAGTTTTTACCTAGAATTTTTACTGGACACTTATCCTTGCCTGACCAACACTCGAAAAAAGTTTGGTAAATTTCCAAGTCGGTTCACTGAACGAAACTTACCAGATAAGCTAGCCTCTTAGGATTTTTATTGCCCTGTGCTTGCGCTTGAGGCTTACATGTGGGCCTAGCCCTGTGCACTAGCCAAGCCTCAGCCGTTCGATTCATCTCCCGAGCCAGCTGCCTGTGCCAGATACTTCTTCTCCCTTCTTCTCTCATGCAGAGCTTCTCCCTCTCTCGCTCACTCCCTCACCAGCGCAGAGACAGCCTCACCGCCGCCCTTTCTTGACTCTCCAACCGCAACTTCAACCCGAGGTAGTCAGACGCTCTTGTCCTGCCAGAGGGTCGAGGATGCGCCTAGAGGGGGTGAATAGGCGTTCTGAAATTAATCGCTCACTAAAATCGATCGCTCTAATACACCCCTAAATCAAAACCTAATCAAAGATATATGCGGAAGCGATAAATAGGTTTTGACAATTAAAGCCTAAATCAACTAGGCTCACTAGTGCACTAACTAAATTATGTCTCTAAACTAGAATTGCTAAATTGATCAAACAATTAATACTAAGCAATTCTACAATCAACAATTGATTAATATGCAAAAGGTAAATACTTGAATGTAAAGAGACAAGAGACAAACGATGTTTTTCCGTGGTGTTCGGAGACTTGCTTGCCTCCCTAGTCCACGCTGAGGCAAGCCCAACCACTTGGACCGGCTCCCGCCGAGCACCGCCTCTTTCCACTAGTCGTGGTTTTTACGCTATGCGTAGGCTCAACCCGAACCTTCACAAACTTGCCGGGCTTTCACACCTTGAGAGCTCTCAAGACGACGCCCACGCTGCCTAGAGTCGGCAACCTCCAAGAGTAACAAGCCGCTCCTTCGCTTGAACCTCACCGGCACAACAAATGCGAACTGGTGATCACCAAGTGCAACACATGCACAAGGCCTCACTCAAGTGCAACACATGCACAAGAGGCTCTCAAATCACTTCCTAATTGCAACACACGTAATTAGTCTCACTCTTAAGCTCAAGAGGCAAATGGAGAAGAGCAACACATGCACACAACTCCCACACACAAGAACAACACCAAAGAACCCCGGCCCCAAGCCCCCAAGGGGTATTTATAGCCCCCACAAGAAAACTAGCCGCTTGGGGGCAAATGGCGAATCGACCTTTTATGGTACTACCGCCTCTAAGGGCTTGTAGAGTACGCTCAGAGTCTCAACGGTCGGCTAACGGTCATTCGACAGATTATCACCACTAAGGGCCTAGAGTATCAAGACTCATGCAGACTACCGCTCCCACACGGCAGTAGTGCTTACCACCGAGCCAACAAACATCACAAGATCAGAAAATAGCTACTGGCTGGCTAATACCCTAGAGTAGTCAAGACTTATGTACTACCGCCTCAAGCTCTTGTAGAGTACCGGCCAACACCAACATCAAAAACAACCTTCGCAAAAAGCTACAAGACTATATTTCCTAGTATCGTTCTTGGTACTACCGCCACATAGCAGTAGTAGGCCTCAGAGAAAAACCAAATTTGAACTCCAAATCCTTTTCTCCAAAACCAAACTTATTCTTTGAGCCACAAAGATGATCAACACATGATCATACACACGCAAAACACATTTGCACCAACTTAGCTCATACTCAAAGAATTCAAACCAAATCACGAAAACACATTTCGCAACTAACTCAATATCTATTTGCAAAACGATAAGCAAATCAAACTCGAGTTTATGGGATTAATCCCCTAGCCATGTGAAGGTCAACACAAGACCGGTCAACTTGCCAACACCTGCTGCAAGCCCTACTCACATGCTCTCGAATTCAACTCATAAACCTCGGTTTATTCAAGACAACGAACTTGCAAATAATGCAATAAACACATTTCATGCTTGAGCACTACTCTTTGCAACACATGCAAAAGTCTAGCTCAAGCAACATCAATCAAGATGCATGAACTCTAATTGCAACACATGCAATTCTCTAGTTCCATGCAACACCAAATCGAACTAACACCAAGACCAAATCTCAAGTATGAGCTCTTTACTGCAACACATGCAAGCCTTTAGCTCCATACAAACACACAACATAAAATCATGCTTGAGCTCTCCTTTGCAACACATGCAAAACTTAGCTCCAAGCAACCACACGGTTTTAAGAAAGATTGTTTTATGAAACCAAAACATGAAGCTTCAACTAATGCAACACATGCAAAAGTGAACTTCACACAAAAGCCAACGACTAGCTTATCACTTTTTGCAACACATGCAAATCAAAGCATTATGCGAAAACCAAATGCAACCAAGCATAAGTTTAACCCATTCGCAACACATGCCAAATGGTCAAACCTCATGCAAAAACCAAATCAACATGATTTGAGCTTGAGTGAACGCGGAATGAGATCACCAACACATGATGAAGCTCAAGCAAAGGGAACGACCCCTTTTAATAGCACGGCGATAAAAACCTTAGACTCAAAGACTACAAAGGTCCTTAGCCTATCTAATTATACCTTCGCTGCCGCGCGCAAGCAATCCCCTTTGGGGTCTTTATGATCATCGCTTTGATTTCTCCCCTGGGATCATCATTCGACTCCTCTTTTAACTTCGGGATCCACTCTTGACGTCCATCAACTCATGATGCCGTCCTTGTCCCGTTCTCAATCATCCTTGGACTTAACCTAACTAAATCACAACTCATAGAATAGTTAGTCCAAGATGCATGGTTGTCTCAATTATCTCTTGCACTCCATTAACACATAATGGATGCCTTTAGATCAATTGAGCACAACCTAAATCAAAATGAATGATTTAATTGCGCCTTAAGTACAATAATGCAACTCATGCTTTATTATACTTAAGAACTATTCATTTGTCCTCAATTAATCACGGAACACCATCAACACATGATGAAGTGTTCTTCAATGATTAACAAGACAAATGAACTCAATTTAAATTATCATTTAAATTGATATGAGTATATTTTAACTACACAAATTTTCATATACTCATGTTGATGAAAAGTAATGATCCATTATATGTAAATTGTATGGAAGTGATCATTACCCTAAGTCATCAACTATAGAATAAACTCCACATGTATATGTGCATAAATATGATTGACTTGGAGATAATATGCACATATTCAAATTGATCGTATTGGAGTATATCCTATATTACCATGAGTATACTATAACTGGGCAATTCAAATATATACTCAAGGATTTAGTTTCTTTGTCTTGATCCTTATATGTGTCAATAAAGAATAGATCAATACAAAGAGACTTTCAAGTTAAACTACAAACTCCCCCTAAGTATGTGCATCCATGTAATGTGTGGATTGGGAAATATGATGCACATATTGTGGTTAATATAATGGGGACGTTCATACTTTAACTTGAATCCAAAGTATACAATTTATACTAGAATGAATACGCAAACATACCTTGGGTTTTCTATTTTTCAATGCGATGAGACTAATCAAAGATATTCTAAATAAACAAGTTAGTCTCGATATAAGATTTGTCATTAATAACAAAATCACATTAATGGATAAACTCAATATTGGATTTGTCATTAACACAAGATTAGATTTGTCATTAACACCAAAACCATAACTAATGAAGGTTGAACTTACAATCTCCCCCTTTTTGGTGATTAATGACAAATCCAAGCTTAATAAGCACATTTGGATTAAAACTAATCATGTTGAGAGAATTTAAGCTAATTGAACACATATGCATATTAATTCTCCTCCTTAATCATATCAAGCTTACTTTTTAAACCAAATGAAATTAAGCTTCCTAATTCTCCCCCTTTTGGCATTAAACACCAAAAATGGATAAACCATCTCAAAAGAATATTTTAATTAATTCTCCCCCCTTTTGGCATACATTTTCCCTTTTTTTTAAATATTCTCCCCTCTTTGGCATTTAATTATCTCTTTTTAAGCTCCTAATTCTCCCCCATAAAATTATCTCTTTTTAATGAAGGTCATACAAGAATTGAAATAAACACTTATGACTTTCGCAAAGAATTGAAATTTCAAGCCAAATAAAAACTTGAAGGGTTATTCAAGAAGTAAAACCAATTTTTATTTGAAATATGGTCTAAAAATAAGGAAAACTCGAAAAGAGACCATATTTGGGTTTGTGGATACCACTTGTAAAGATAGGCATGAAAAACAAAGGAAGGGTATCACACGGTTTATTTGAAACACATTCAAATAACTCACTCCTCATTTTATTAGGCTTTGCAACTTTTCAACATGATTCTTTTGAAGAATCCAACAAATTTGCCTCACCGGGTAAACGAGGAACCCAAAAAGAATACCACTTGAGAAAGTAGATACCACTTGTAAAATTAATCTCAAGGGCTTTGCATGAAGAAACAAGAGAAATGAGCATTTTGAAATTTTGATTTAAGAACAATGCTCAACTAGATATTTTCCTCTTTTATGAGTTACAACACATAAAGACTCTCACACAGAGAAATCTTAGGCGGTTGAACTTACAATTTTAGCTTGAGAGAAAAAATCTTAATCAAGAATGTGGGTATCGAAAAAAAATACTACTAAGAGGCAATGAAATATCACTTGTAAGAAATAATTGAATTTAATGATACCACTTAAAGAGGAATTCAAATAATCAAGGATATCAAATAATTAAAGAACAATAAGATCCATGATACCACTTGAAGAAAAGATAAACTCAAAGATACCACTTGTAAACATATGAAATGAATAAAAACTCGATTGATACCACTTAGGATCAAATCACAAAGATTGATACCACTTGAAAGAATTATCGATAATATCGATGGGTATCAGAGCAATATTCTCAGAGCAATAAAATTAAGGCAATATATACTTACGGGTATCGAAATAGAGCAAGACTCAAGAAGAATCAATAAAATCACAAAGATTTAGTATCAGAGCAAAATAAAGATATGATATCACTTGGAAGCCAATAAGTGCCCAAAACTTGCAATAGATAAACTCCCCAAGATGTTCAATGAATGAAACATGGAGTTATTTGCATTTGAATTGCACAAGTTTTATCTTTTCAAAATATCAAGTGAAAATCACTCTTTAGTTCATTTAAAGTGCTCATGACTGATACCACTTGAAAATGCTTTTTGTCGACGATTCGGGAGAGGGTCCCTCGCCGAGCTTACTTGTTGAATGAGGGATCAACGTGAGGCCCCTTTTCCGCAAGGGTTGCACGTCCGAGGGTGTGCCGAACAAGGAAACGAGGTATGCGGGACAATCGGAAGGCACAAGGGGTCAATTTTCGCTGGTTCGGACCTCCCACGGTGGAGATAACAACCCTACGTCCAGTAGATTTCACTAATATGCGAGAGGGTGTTACAAAGCGCTGGCTCGGGGTCCCTAGAGATCCTAAGGGACCTACCAGTGGGCTTAGAGCGCGAGTGTGTGTGTGTTACAAGGGGTTCCAACCCTCAATTCATCGTGAAAGGGGGTATTTATAGGGAATTACAGGAGACAAATCATTTATTACAGGAGCGCGCCATCAGAGGACGACGCAGAGCAAAGGTGCTTGCGCCACCAGCGGTACCACGCGATGTGGGCACATGGGCGTGGACCAAGTCATGATGATGGTGGCGCGCGGATCCCGGCGGCGATCCTCGAGCCGCCATGCATTTAATGCCACGTCGCTTGTCGAGGACCCCGAGCTGGCTTGCTCAGTGGGGGTGCACGAAGGTCGGTACTGCATGCGTTGTCCGGGCAAGGGCATGGTCGGTTGGCGCCGGGCTTCGATGGTCGTCTTGGTACAGTGTAGCCAATCCCCGACAGCTAGCCCCCGAGGCTAAAGGGGAAAAAGGGCCTTGCTGAGGCCTCCGCCTTGAGCCTCTAGACTTCTTAAAGAGGGATTGGAATCATGCGGTGAACAAGCTACCGCGGAACCCGAGCTTCCTTGCTCGGGGGTGAGGGATCTCGGTAGCGGAAAACTGCTACGGCGCCCGAGGAACCATGCTCGGCGCGGGAATCCTGTGGCGAAGAATCGCCGCAGATCTCGGCCGCCACGCCGGGAAGAAAGGGACTCTAACGAGAGGGAGGACACGCTGCGACATCCGAGCAACTCGCCCGGATATAGCGCGCAATAGCGACCGAGCATACTTGGCGAAACTCGGCCGAATAACACTGTGGGTGGAGCGCGAATTTTGCAAATGCTCCTTCCTCATGAAGCGTCGCGCATGGCCTCGACAATTTTTTTTTGAATCGCGCTTCGCCAGTCCGCCGAGACCGAATCCGCCACGCCAAAGAATCGATCGCTTTTACCTGCTCGCCCAACTTCTCCGCCTACAAATTGCATCTGCACGCCTTGAAAAGGCCCGCCACTTTCTTCTTTTATCTTCATCTTCTGCGTAAACACTCCGCCGCACTTCCTAACTCCCAAGCTTCCTCTTCCGCCTGGGCGCCTGCTCGTCTCGAGTCCTCCCATGGCGCGGTTCGGTGCGTAGCAAGATCACGGTGGAGAGGCTCGGGCGCTGCAGATTATGGATTCTGGACCCTTATTCTTGAGGGTCCGGGGCGTGAAGGAGCCCCGGCATGCCATGACGACGAGATAGTCTCGTCTGAGCTCTACACTGGCCAATGGGCCCGGATGCCCGAGAGCGAAGTTCCCGGAGGGCGTTCTAGCGAAATGCCAGTGTGAGGTCACCCACCTGAACCCCAACTCCATCCTTGTTTTAAACATTTTCGCCCATCTCTGCGAAGGCTTCGTGGGCGTCCTTCCTACGTCGGATCTTTTCTTCCATTTTTACAATCTTTTCCGTACCGGTGGCTCTTCGCTCACCGATGCCCTATACTTCCGCCTGAGGCCCAATCGCCCGTACGAGTTCCCCGTCTTCACCCTCAAGGACTCCGCATGGCCGGGCCGAGCATTGGTTCTATCTCGGAAGCCGCCGGAGCTCTCGCATTATACCGAAGCGGCGACGCCAAACACCGAGACGCCACGCCCGCCAGCTGACCCCGAGGAGGAGCGGATCTCGATGATGATCCACGAGCTCACCAACATGGGGCTCACCGCGCGACATCGTCCGGACTTCTCGAACCGGATATCCCACGAGGCGAGAGAGCACCTTTCTTCAAAATCGGGTGGGACGACCTCACCCGCGAAGGGGAACTGGTAAGGTCCCATGACTTGCGGTAATTTTGCCCGCTTATACCGCTTGAGACCGTGGTTGACCTTGCGCGATGTGGTGATGACCCGGCTTTCATTGGTCGAGAAGAGGGTCGCCGAGATGTTCGAACCCGAAGGGCAAAGAGCTTCTGCGCGACCGCCAAGTGCCGAAGAACGTGCTTGCTCGGTGTGACGTGGTGAGCCCCCTTGGTTGTTTATGCTCGGGAAGGGCACCCGGGCTTTGCTGAGTACTTGCGCACGGGAATGATTATCCGAGGTATTCTAATGTCGCGCCGCTGTCCTTTGGTAGGAAAAGACCGCCCTGGAGCTGGGCGTGGCCGAGCTCAAATCAGTAGGTGGTGGCGGCAGGCAGTTTTACCGCGCCAGGCCAAAAAGGGAAGAGCAAAGGTTGGCGCCGCCCCCAAGCACCCAAGGCCAAAGAGGCACACGCACTACCACGGAGACCCCGGCGACACTTGGAGTATGCCGATCGGATGGAGGTAAGCCGCCGAGGCTCGTTGAAGAATTATAGCTCGCAGCTCAGACGAGCAAATCAAGGCGAGGGGAGATTGATCGAGGATGGTGCAGCGCGGCAGACGCTCGGGCGAGGGAGCTCGAGGATGAGGGAGTAACGCGACCGAGCCGCCAAAGCTCGGGAGTTCGGGATCGCTTCGGGCGCAGCTCACCGTGTGAGCCCGCGTAATCGGAAAGACGCTGGTGGGGGTCGATATGGAGGAGGTCGACCCAAATCGGGCTAAAATCGCCTAAGCCGGCGAGAAGGCTAAACCGGTGCTCATGGGCGGCGGAGAACCCAACTAATGGCGGCGAGGAAGGCTCGCCAAGGGTAAGTCTCGACGCTTGTTTTGCCTTAGCTTTGTTCTTAGGCGCCATGCGACCGAGCTAGCCCCACCTAATCGCGTGGGCGATATAGCTCAGAGGTTCATTCCGGATCGCCGAAAGTGGCTTACGAGATCGTTGACAATGTCTTAGCGGCGATATGCTCCGAGGTCGCCGACATTGTGATGGCCGAGGGAGTGGAGGTGGCGGAGGAGTTCGGCGCCGACGACCAAGGCGGGGCGAAACCCCTGGCCCCCCCGAGCACGATAGACGTGCAAGACGAGGCCGAGATTCAAGATTCGGGCGAAGAATCTGCCCGAGAAGGTTTGAAGCCCCCGAGCGAAAGATATGTTCGGGGCGACCTTCCGCTGCCCTCGGGCGAACAACGTGCCGCGGAGGACAGCGGAAGACCTCGAGCAAGGAGCTCCATGGCGATTCTCGCCGGGGAAGCTTGCTGCCCCGAGCGATCCGCCCCTTTTCGGGGACGCTGGGCTTGAGCGTCCTCTCCTGCTGAGGTCTGGGGACATCCAGGCGGCGGCGATTTTCGAGCAATACCGGTGAACTCGCGCTAACGCCGCCGAGGTAAGGATGCTCTGGCCGCCACGACTTTCCTTATTTGGATTTTTGGAGAGCTTTACTTGGGGTATTTTCGCCCGCAGCCTTCTTGAAAAACCCCGAGCGACTTTGAGGAGGTGCTGATCGTCCCTAACTCTGTGAGCCGCTTCTATGAAGAAAGCGAAGCTCGTGTTGACGGGCTGGAGGGGAAAGTGGGCGAACTCAAGCATGAGGTTGCCCTGCTTGAGCAAAGGCGCCTCGAGACAGAGCGCAGCTGCCTCCGAGTCCAAGGAACGTTTCCTCGTGCTCGAGCAAGAGCTTGAGCAGAAAGGTCTGCCTCGCCAGGTAAGGAGAATGCATTGCCAGAGAAGAGGGTGCTTGCGCTCGAGCAAGAGTTGGGACAGCTGAGGCAAGCCGCCGGCGCGTCGGAGAAGGACCTTGCCCTTAGCCGGGACAAGGTCCGTGGCCTTGAGCAAGAGCTTCAACAACATCAAGAGTATGCCCGGACCATGGAGGCCAAGGTGGCCGAAGCTTGAGGAGTCCCAGCAGGCTAAGGAAGAACTCTCATGGTGGAAGTGCATCGCCGGTCAATCGAGAAGGACCTAGCCAGTTAGCCGGGACAGGTTTTGGCTCGGAGCAGAGCTCGAAGTGGAAGGCGGCGTGCCCAAAGTCTTGAAGCTAAGGTGGCCGAAGCCGAGCGGCAGACGGCGACCACCGCTTTGCCGACCAAGATAAAGAGGAGATCGAGCAACCGTGAGGAAGCTAACGAAGGTCGTGAAGCTCGGCGGAAGGTGATCGATCTCAAGCCAAAATCGCCGATTATAGGCAAAAGCTTTCCTTGGCCAGGGGGAAAGATCTTACCCATAGAGTTGTATATGTATATATATAAACCGATGTCTTGGAATGAAAATTATTCCTTAGTTAATTGTAGTATTTTGTGGCGGTGCTCGGAGGTGATGTTCGCTGGGGCAACATTTACGGCGAGTAGTGCCCTAGCGACAAAAAGATACGCTACGCCGGAGCTCGCTTCATCCAATTTCGCCGCTGCGAATAACGCCAGGCACCAGATTGCGAGCACGAGTTTGTTCGCAGGAGAGGTGAAGAAAAACGCGCGGCCCCCCCGATCAACGCACGGGCTTGTGCAAGCAACAAGCGTGGGATAGGTCGGTGAAAAGAAGAACGAGCGTGTGCTGAAATTTGTTAGCGCTTAGGACGTGCGTCCCTAGTTTGTGGGTGCGGTGTGTAGCGACCAACGCACGCGAGCCGAGCTAAAAAGTCGAGCCGACCGAAAAGGTGTCTGCTTATGGCTTGTATCACAGAGCGGATGGCTACCATGACCAAGGCCGGCTTATCACGACTAAAGCCTTTGGTGGTGAGCTAAAAAGCCCGCGGTACGCTGTGTCGTACGCCCAATCCCGTGGTAGTAAGATGAAAAGGGTACCGGTTGGATGAAAGCTATATTGCCCGAAAAAGTAGGGACGCGGATTCACAATATAACGTAAAGAGAACACGAGCTTAGACATAGAACTTGCGCACCGGTCGATGTTCCATGAGTTGGGAAGCTTCGCGGCCGCCCTCCATGGCAAGGCGATGACCCGGTAGCTGCTGCTGACACGATCAGGAACGGTCCTTCCCATTTGGGGAGAGCTTGTTGGCCTCGACAAGTCCTGAATTGGCGTGAGGACAAGGTCGCCTATCTGCAAGGATCGGGGTCATTTGTCTTGGCAGCGTGCTTATGGAGTGCTGGTAGTAGACTACCGACGGAGTCAGGTTTTAAGGCGAGATTCTCACGAGATCAAGGTCTAGGCGACGCCACGACCCCGTGAACAAATGTCGGTCAAATGGATTCTTGGGGATCCGAGAACGATTCGGCGGGCAAGACGACCTCCGCACCATAGACGAGTGGAATGGCGTTTAGCCGTAGCTCGGCTTCTTTGTGGTCTTGCATGCACTGAGAGGACGGAAGGAAGCTCGCCCACCCATGATCCGCCTTTGTCGGGAGAGGTCTTTGAAGACCCTTTTCTTGATGCCTTGGAGAAGCCGGCCGTTTGCTCTTTCTACGCTCCATTGCTCTGCATGGTGAGCTACAGAGGCTAGCAGATCTTTGTTCCTATTTCCTCGCAGAGGCTTGGAACAAATTTCGCTCGTGAACTCGAGTGCCGTTATCCGTGATGAGGCGATTGGTACCTCAAACGCCACCACGTTGTCGCAAAAAATCTCTTGGTCGCCGAGTTTAAATGGTTGAAACGGCTCGCCTCAATCCACTTAGAGAAAGTGTCGATAGCTACGAGCAGAATTTGAACCCCTTCGACCACCGGGAAAGGCCCGAGAATATCGGTTCCCTGTGTCGAGAATGGCCATGAGATCGGGATAGTTTGTAGCGCCAGATCTTACCGGTGGGACTTACGAGGCGTGGAACCGCACGCCGACAAGTCACAACAATTGCCCGAAGGCCGCCTAGGGTCATACAAGAGTACCCGAGGCGGAATGCTTTGCTTACAAGAGTCCGAAGGACGAGTGGGCTCGCGACATTCCCGCATGGATGTCCTCGAAGGAATTCGCCCTCTGCCGATACGACTTGAGAGTACCCCAAAGGCGCCTTTGCGGTATAAGGCGCCGTCTACAAGCTTGTAGACGGATGACCGCTTTGCAAATGAGCGCTCGGCTTCTTCCTGCAATGTCCGTGGGCAAGATATCGATGAATGGCGCCATCCAATCTGCACCTTGCTCGAGGAAGGAGACGCATCAGACGCTCTTTGCGCCACCTCGGAGGGAGTAGGGGCTTTCGCAGATGTTTCTACCGGCGCCTCGGGCAAGGCGCGCCTGAGGTGGTGCCTCTCTGAGAGGGAATGGAGGGCTTGTGCAGATGCTCAACGAGCGCCCCAAGTGGGGCGGGCAACTGCGAGGAACCGACCTTGGAAAGTTGGTTGGCCAGGGAATTGTCCTTCCTCGGGATGTAGAGTACTTCGAAATTTCTAAAGTATCGCTCCATCTTCCTCACTTCAACCGTAAAGCGCCATTGAGCCATCGAACACCGATACTCCTTGTTTACTTGGTTGACGACTAGTTGTGAATCGCCCTTCACGGCCGGTCATCCGAGCGCCTTGCACGCCCGGCCCCGCCAGAGGCTTCGTGACTGGCCGTTGTTGGTTGCGCGGCGTAATTGATGACATATCGCAGCGGTCCCCGAGGGGACACAAGACGACGCCAGCCCCGAGCGCTCAAAGCTCGGATCCGGCTGGCATATGGTCAATGGCCGTCCGCAGATTCTCGAGATTCGGTGTCGGCCGGGCGGGGTTCGCCCATTCCGCCACGAAATCTGCCAAGATCTGGGACTTGATTGCCGTGTGGGTAGAGAAGTGTATGTCGAACTCCGTGAGTTCCATGGCCCACTTCGCCGTGTCCCGCCATCGGCGTCTCGGTTTTTAGGATTTCCTTGCGGAAAGCCGACGACGACGACTCGTGGGCTTGAAGTAGTGGCGTAGCTTCGAAGCCATGAGCAAGCGAAAGTCTGAGAGTTTCGACCTCGGTAACGCCTTTGGCGTGCAATACTTCATCGACGAGTACATCGACGCCGCGCCCCATCTCGCTCTACCGCCAAGATCGCTGCGCTACTTTACCGGGTGTCGCCGCGAGGTAAAGTAGAGCGGCTCCCCGACCTTGGCGTGGCTGTGATTGGGGGCCGGACAGTATCGCTTAGCTCGTCAAGGAGCGGTTAGCTTCTTCCGTCCATACAAAGCCCTCATGCCCGCAGAGTGCCTTAAAGAAAGGCAAACCGCGTCACCGATCGGAAATGAAGCGGCTATAACGCCATGCGCCCTTGCCGAGGTTTGCACCTCCTTTACGGAGTCTGAGGGCGATCCTTCGATGGCTCGATCTTTTCCGGTTAGCACCGATGCCCGGGCCCGGCGACATACCCAGTACTTTACCGGCTTTCACCCCAAAAACACACTTCTCGGATTGAGCTTTATTTTATGTCTACGAAGATTACAAAAGGTTTCCTCAAGGTCGCATATATGACCCGAGGAGCTTACTCTTAACTACGATATCATCCACGATACCTCCGTGTTTCGCCTATCCGTCCCGGAAAGTCTTCGTGATCAATTACCGAAGGTCGCCTGCTGCTCCGCAACCCGGCGACATGGTCGTAGCGTAATGTGCCAAACGGGTGATGAAGGAGGTCTTTTCTCGTCGCCGGGAACAAGCCGATCCGTGGTAACCTCGAATAGGCATCCAAAAACTCATTACTCGACTCCGCGCAAGGCCGACTGGGCTGATCAATGCGGCGGCGAAGTTGTCCTTCGCAGCGGCGCGGTTGCCAGGGTCGACACATACGCGCCACTTGCCCCCTTCTTCTTCACGATGATCGGGTTTGCCTACCACTCGAAGTGCCCGACTTTCTAACGGCCGGCCTTGAGGAGTTTGTCGAGTTCGTCCGGATGATCGCCGCTTTTGGGAAAAGCGCCAAGCGCGACGGGTTTTTGCCGTCAATAGCCACTGTGCTCAATTACTTCCCTTGGGACCCGGGCATGTCTGGACGGTTCCCAGCGAACACGTCCGCTCCTCCGGAGGAAAGTAATGAGCTCGAAGTTCCTATTTGGGGTCTAAAGAAGACCCCAGATGGAAGACCTTGACGGTCGGCCTCGCCGAGAGCTACCGCTTTGGTCTCTCCTTGGGTTGGAGGGTAACTTTTGGTCGAACGAGCCGGCTACTGGTCGGGCATGGCACAAGTATTGCCCGACCATGTCGAGCGCTTTTCATCATAGCTCAAGGCCGCTGTGGTCGCCCTTAATGGTAATGACGCCATTCGCCCGGAGCCTTCAGCATCGGTAGGCGTGGTGTGTGGCGGCCATGAACTCGACAGGCTTAGGGCGACGAGGATGGCGCGAGAGTCGACTTGAAGTCGACGACTTCAAATTGATCACTCGGTCCGAAGTTGGCCGGACTTCGAAGGCCACGGCAACGGATCTCGCCCAGGCTTGACCGGTGCCGGACGATCCGTGAGAACGGACGGCAACGCCCCGATCTCGACCGAGGAACGCGATCTCGCCCAGACCGGCAGATATGAGGTCCAAGGAGCTTCCGCCGTCCACGAGACTCGGCCGACCTTGGCGTTCTTGATGGTCAGACTTCGACCAGCCGGAGCCTCTAGGGCTCGGTCATTCCAAGGGCGCATCCTCCTTGGAGAAGTGAGGGGCTCGGACCACCGAGCTGGCCGGGCGGTTTGTCCGTGAGTGATGTGGCGACCTCCGTCGCTTCCTTGAGGTCCCTGCGGGATTTATACGAGGAGCCCCGAATATGACAAATATGTGGTTTCGGCTCCCGAATCTATGCCATCATCAACGCCCTCCGCCGGGCCCTTGCCCTTGGCGTTATCCGCCGGGCGCGTGGGCATGGGACCCTCACCGTCAGAGAACCTTTCTGGACGAGCGCGCCCAGTTCGGCGATTCTGGAGGTCGTGACCGCCGCTTGATGGTATCGCGTAACCGGACGCCGGTGCCCTTCGCTGCGTGCCCGCGTCGCCTTTGGCCTTGGTCGTCGGGGTCTTGGTCCGCGCCCGTGGTCGCAGCCTGGCTTGTTTCGCCTTGACTTCCGTCCCCGAAAGCACGAGGCGGCGGCGCCGACGGCGCAACTGCGTGCGACTCACCGGCCTCTTCTTCTTTTGGCTTTCTTCTCAACCGAGCCCGCGCGTTTGTTCAAGGGCCCTCCAGTTCGGCTGAGGCGGCAATTTGCCTTCGCCCATCATCCTTTTCCATTGCACGGCTTCGGCGTTAGCACACGGCCGCCATACGAAAAGCTTCGCTCGGCCGTCGGTCGGGTGGATTCCAAATCTTGTGTGAAGCGCACGTCGCGGACCCCAAATTTGAAGGCCCGGACGATCGCTTGTCAGAGATGCTCGAATGGAATTCCTTACTTTGATGAACCTCTGGACAAAGTGACGCAGGTCTCCTTGTCCGTCTCGATCAACCGCTCCGGATCGCAAGCGTTGCCGGCGGGTGTAGCAATTTTGAAATTTGCGCGAGGGCATCGCAGAGTCGCCCCACGAGCGGATCGAACCTCCTTCGGTTGAAGAACCACGTTCAGCAGAGCCATCGAGAACCGTGGGGAGGTATTCATTATGACTCTCTCATCTCTCCCCGCCACGATGGCGGTGGAGTAGATCGAGAGGAACTCATCCGGTTCGGGTCCCGTTGAATCGCTTCGATGTGGCGGGCTTGAACTTGCCCACCACACTACCTCGCGAAGAGACGCCGAGAACGCCAAGAATCAAAGTCGGCCGTCGTGGCGTATGCCTCGCGGGGTAGAGATCGCGATGGTCGGGTCCTAGTCGGTCCTTCGCACAAGGCTTGACGGAGAACACGCCCGTCGCGGGCGCCGAGGACAAGCATTCGAAGGCTCAGAAGCGGTCGGGCACGCCCAGAGCCCGCGAAGTTCGCCGTGAACTGCTCCGGAAGGCTATCGCGGAGCTGTTCTTGCTTCCACGACCCCGAAAGCAGACTTGGGCGCCGTGTTGGGAGCGAACAAGGAAGGGAGCCGTGGTCCCGAGAAACATTCCGGGCCCTTTGGCGCCACCGCCTGGAGCCCTATGTCGGCGTGAAGATTTTCTGTGTTTTCACCACAAGCGCCCCATGGCTGCCAGTCCGCTTTGACCGAGAAGTTTTGGAGGCCGCAGACGATCGTCGCAGAATGGCGCTGGCGGCGCCAGCCTGGGAGCGACGGGCGATCTCGCAACGCCAGGCACGCAGCGGGAATGGTACCTGTCGGGTCCTGCTAGGCCGATTCGGCCCGCGCCCGCCTCGATAGGTTGAGGCGGGCGACACGGGTTCCCGCCCGGGAACAACTCCGGGGGGTCCCCGCCGGCATCGTGGTGGTGGTGGGGGGAAGCTTCGCGGGACTGATGCTCGCCCTGGTCGCCCTCCCGCCCCGCCACGTTGACGCTGCGGGAATACCAAGACTGCGCGGACGACACCGGAGTGGTGTCGTACGCCGTGTTCTCCTGGCTGAGCTCGAGGCGATCGGGAGTGGCTCGGTCGCCACCGAGGTCGCCGTGTTCTTCCCCGCGAGCGAGGGTATTCGATCGCAGGCGGAGGAAACGCTCCCGTGCCGCAGCTACCGGGGAAAAACTCCCGGTCTCGGTGTGGCCTTCTGGGTCGGCCGTACCGCCTACGCCATCGCTGGCGTAGTACTCATCTCCGTCCTCCGCGTCGTCAAAGACGCAGAGGTCCTGATTGTCCTGCGAGTTCGGCATCCTCAGGGATTTCTTGCAGAAGGACTTCAGTCGGTCCCCACGGACGGCGCCAGCTGTCGACGATTCGGGAGAGGGTCCCTCGCCGAGCTTACTTGTTGAATGAGGGATCAACGTGAGGCCCCTTTTCCGCAAGGGTTGCACGTCCGAGGGTGTGCTTAACAAGGAAACGAGGTATGGGACAATCGGAAGGCACAAGGGGTCAATTTTATTTGGTTCGGGCCTCCCACGGTGGAGATAACAACCCCACGCCCAAAGATATTTCACTAATATGCGAGAGGTGTTACAAAGTTACTGCTCGGGGTCCCTAGAGATCCTAAGGGACCTACCAAAGGCTTAGAGCGAGTGTGTGTGTGTTACAAGGGTTCCAACCTCAATTCATCGTGAAAGGGGTATTTATAGGAATTACAGAGACAAATCATTTATTACAGGAGCGCTCCATCAGAGGACGACGCAGAAAGGTTGCCGCCACACTCCACGGGTACCACGCGACGTGGGCACAGTGGGCGTGGACCAAGTCAGCCATGACCGTGGCGGCGCGGATCCCGGCGCGATCCCTCGAGCCGCCATGCATTTAATGCCACGCCGCTTGAGCCGAGACCCCGAGCTTGCTTGCTCGGGCCGGGTGCACGGAAGGTCCAGACTTGCATGCGTTGTCCTGTAGGGCATGGTCGGTTGGCGCTGGGCTTCGATGGTCGTCTTGGTACAGTGTAGCCAATCCCCGACACTTTTCAATTAAATTGCAGAGCTTTTGACATTTTGCACAAAAGAACTTTGGGATAATAAGAAACTTTTTCGAAAAGAATTTTTGAAAAAGGAAGTACCAATCAAAAGATATCCCAAAGCAAAACTCGGAAAATTCTAAAAAATCAGAACTAACATGCCAGGGCCGGTACTACCGCTCACCAGGGCCGGTAGTACCGCAAACCCGGTACTACCGCTGGTCAGGGGCGGTACTACCGGTCCTGACAGACCGAAACTTCGGATTTTTGCAAATTTTTGGCAAAAACGATCAAATGAAGTCCAATTGATTTGAAAATTTGCAGAGATGAACTTTGGACTAATTAGAGGGTTTTCCAAAAAGAATTTTCATCAAAACAATTTTATTTTCAAAGTTATGGCAATTTGCGCTTTGAGGCATAAACGGAAATCAATTTTCACAAAGCCTCGGAATGCACTTCGGTTTGGATTTCATGCAATTTCTTTTTCCATGGCTTAGATAGGTGTATCAAGAATGTGTATAGCCAAGATTTATGATGAAATCCAACTCGAATGCCATGATTTTAGCTATATGCCTAAATAGGCCATTTTGGATTAAATCAAAACGTGTTGAGCCAAATTTGATTTCAACATATAGTTTTTCATTTTGGAAGCTTGTAAAACATTTGAAATACGTAATAGAATACCTTTACAAAGCTTTTCGCAAATTTGGGCCTTTTAAATATGAATTTTGACTTTTGACCTAAATAGTCCATTTGAAGAAACAATTAAAAGCCAAGTCAAAATCAACAACACACGAATTCAAATTAAGCAAGGGTAAGATATATGGATTTGAATTTTGTGTATGAGTCTAGAATACCATTTTGAATCAAAATTCTACACAAGAATTGATCCAAATGGAGAAACTCACTAAGTGCAATAATATGACCATTATGGGTCAAGTATAGTTTTTAGGCGAGTTTCAAAATCAAATATCTTTTGCTAAGTTGGCCTTTGAAATATTTCTGATTTATTAGCATTTTAAGATCCGAAAATATTCAATTGCTCATAACTTTTGAACCAATAGTCAAAATTGAGTAAAATAAATTTTTAAATTCGCCTAAATTCCAGAGATTCATAATATGCAAAAATATTTTAAACTTCAACTCTGTTTAAAATTTTAATATTAATTTAAAGGAAGAATTCAAATATATTATACATGGAATTTGTGCAGATGAACTCAAAATTAGCTAAAACCAATTTTGTTAGAATCCTTATGATATTAGGAACCTGAATATGTAAAAATATATAGGGTTCACTATGGAAAATGTTTAAGTTATAATATGAAGAACAAGAAGTCATTATTAAAATATGTGATTCAATATTAAATCATGAATATGAACTTCATAACTTTGTTTTATTGAAATTATAATTTAAAATGAATAATCTCATATCACTATGTCAAAACTAACTCAATAAATAAAACATGCAACCTTACATATACACACATATACATTGATAACCATACATGTATATATATTAGTTATGATGAACATATGAAACTTCAAATAATTTAAATCAAGATTCATGCATGTTATATGAAATTATTTTATTTGGATCTTTCTGTTTGCCTTATTAAGCCTTGTTATTTGCTGGGTTAATATTATTGGACGACGAGTAGAACCCGACAAATCAGAGTTAGTTGCTGACGATCGTGAGTACGACATCGACGACAATCAACAAGGCAAGCACCCCCTTTGATCATGTTGATCCCAGTTTATAAATGATTTCATTAAATGTTTTCCTTGCATGCGTATGTTTATTAAACATTGCTATGTTATGGACAATGGTAGTTATACCTGTAGATTCCTAAAGGTAGGAGATGAATTTGTGAACCTTGATACTTTAGAATCATGGTTAGACAATATATAATGTCATTCTGGGTATACATAATATTTAATAATCTTGCTTAGCCATGCTTTAGACTTGGTAAGGATTTGTTAGAAACATTGGTCACATAATATTTTGAAGTCCTTGGATAAATTGGAGACATTGATCAAATGATATTTGGACATGCTGAGGCATGATGGTGATTTTTGGTTATTTTGGTTAAAAATGAAAATAAAACTATAATATTGATGCAGGCAATTATTGGCAATAGCTGGATGTGCAGAAGGGATTGCACGTAGATTAGGGGGAGATTATTGCCTGTGTCGGATTAAGGACCGAATTATGTGTTGTTTTCAGGCCAAAGTAACCGTACAACCACAAGTCCTGTTATGGGGCAGTCTTAACTAATTAAATTACTTAAAACTAGCTTTGCATTTTGGTAGGCTGTAGTAGTACGGGCTGTTCCTTAATGGATTGCCCGAAGGGACGTCCACACCGAGGTGATCATGGAACCAATGTTTTCCGATACAACGGTGTACGACGTACTTCTGGGGAAGTTCCATCATTTCTATGCACTGAGTTCTTCTTCCAGGGTATGGGTTTTCGTCCCGTGCTGGTGCAAAGTTAGGGTTAAGTAATTGAGCAGTTATGTTTTGATCGCCTTGCCGACTCACCAAAGGAAGTGTGTCGAATGGCCTAGCAAAAGGGGTTGATCATTTCTTGTGGGTAAAGTTGTACAACTCTGCAGAGTAAAAACTAATCGATTAGCCGCGCCCGCGGTTATGGACATTTGGTAAAGTCATCACATAGTTAGCTGTTTTATTTTACAAAAATGTGGATTTTGACATGCGTCGTCAATGATTATGGTTTGCATTGGATATCCCTGTTGGACAGATTTATTTCTGATTTATACCATGTGGTGGTACTGATTGATTCATGGAGATGATTAAAAGAACTGAGGTTCATGAAATTTACTGATTCATATTTACACATTAAATTGCTTTTATTTAAATTCTGTTTATGTTCTACACTTCAGTAAAATTCTTTCGCAATTTAGCTTTCTGCAAATTAACCATGAAAGCCTTTCCTTTGAATGGCCTGCATGTATATTAGGATTTGAAAAAGTCTTGCGAGTACGAAAGTACTCAACTTGTCACTGTTGATATTTTAGGTGAAGAATCAGATTTCCCCGATGACGCTTATCTCGATGCAGGATACGGGGATGTGAATGATGAGTTTGACTAGGGTTCACCTTGTTAGTTGCCTATGGGGATATTGGGCTAGAAAGGCATACTACAAGATTTATGTCTCCACTGCTGTTTTTATACTTTTGGTATTGTAAGAATATAATGTAATTTTGCTTCTGCTAATATAATAAAATGTGTGTGGTTGTGATATCAATTTGTAAATATGCGTACTAGCCACTGATCATGGGACTAGTACTGTGTGCACATGGTATCCATTTTTGGTATTAATTTATCAAAAATGGGGCCTCACAGGCGACGAGGGAGGCAGCGTCGGCGGTAGCCGACAGAGATCGAGGCTCAGAGGATGGAATGATGGAGTTGTGGAGGGGCTATAGGGTAGAGATCGACGCGGAGGACTAGAGGGCGAAACGCCGGAACGGCGGAGCAACAGAGGGCAGGGCGGAGCCGGAGCCGCGGGGTTGGACGAAGAGATGCCGTAAGCTCATGACTTCACCAAGGGTTGGGAACTTGAGAAGCCACCAAATGGAGAATGAATCAGAATTGGGACCGGGTATTTTTGCCTCGCCTGTACACTATTCGGGCTGCTCGGTTTAATCGATTACCAGATGATGAAAATCAAACCAAATACTGTACACTGAATAGTAGCAAAAAAACCGAACCGAACACCAAATACAAAAAAAACTGAATTTATCAGTTAATTCAATTCAGCTCAGTTTTTTGATTTCAGTTAAATAATACCCACCCCTAGCTTCGAGAGCATCGAGAAGAACAGCTCTTTACATGGCTACTTCGCAATCGCTGGCTGTTATCCCTCCTCAATCCTCATGTTGACCTTGACGGGGACCCATGGGCGCTGATCCGTGGCACGCCGGAGTGACGACGGTGCGGTGGTCCCTTCTACGCGGCGCTGGAGGCGCACGTGTGCATGGCTGACGGGTGCCACCGGAGCTGCGGGAGGACATGCTCGTTGCCATAGGCGAGCTGTTCGTGCTCCCGCTAGAGACAAAGCATCAGAACAGCACCGCGAATAGCTCGTACAAGGCCTACATGGAGAAGCGGGACTCCGCGGCGTGCCGGCACGAGGCATTCGGGGTACTTAACGCGGCAGCCGGTGGCGGTGAGGAGGCCTGTGCATTCACATCGCGTGTGTGGCCACTGGCCATTATATAAATTAACAAGATTTTCTTTCCGTGCCACTTCATCAAAATTACTTATCTTTGCCACTGCTCTTTAATTACCTACCTTTGCCACTGTTAATACTTTTTGCAAATAAATTTTTTATTACAAATTAAGTTTCCGTTGCAACGTACAGGCACATAGCTACGATGCGATGGACCCATGGGTGCTGGTTCGTGGCGCGCTGGAGTGGCTACGGTGCGGTGGTCCCTTCTGCGCAGCGTTGGAGGCGCATGGGTGCGTGGCTGACGGGTGCCGCCAGAGCTGCGGGAGGACATGCTCGCTGCCATGGGCGAGCTGTTTGTGCTCCCGCCGGAGACAAAGCGTCGGAGCAGCGCCGTGGACAGCCCGTACAAGGCCTACATGGAGAAGTGGGACTCCACGACGTGCCGGCACGTGGCATTCGAGGTACTCAATGCGGCAGTAGGTGGCAACGAGGAGGCCTGTGCATTCACAACGTGTGTGTGGCCACACGGCAATGACCATTTTTGTGAGGCTTTCCCTAGAATTCTACTCAGACTTCACAGTTCGTAGTTGGATGTGGACCTGGGCATTGGATCACCCCGGCACGGCCCCAATGCACCATGTGGCTAGACTGGGGCATGCATGGCTGCTGTGCCACGCCAACCAAACTCATCTCTGGTGAGTGCAGGTATGATCTATTATCACGTTGTGTCACCTCTATGTCGTGCACTCGATCTATTTAGACTCTTGCGAGGAAGTGGTTATCGGTGTGGTTGCTATGACAGATTGCAGCTTGATCGAAGGCGAGGAAGACTTTAACGTCGGGAAATAAGTGCACATTGTGGGTGAGGATTGTGACGATGCGGTGCAGGAAGACCGTATCCGAGTGCGCTAAGACGATGAGGATCGTCGAAATCTGATGTCACCATGTCTTCTTCCTCTCGATTACTATTGTCTTATTTCTCGGGATAGCCGACAAAACTAGTGGCACAAGTGCCACAAGGCCGTATCAGGTGGTGGTATAGTCGAAGGTCGCTGGATCTAGCACCAAGGTGCTAGGGGATGGTGAGGATGAGATGGCACGAGGTGGTGCAGGGAAACAACGACCGCACTGGATGAGAGGAGCTAAAAGCGAGATGTAGTATTTGATAATGGACTAGGCCACTAGGATAAGATAATTAATGATGGGTTAGGCTCTAGATAAAATGCTTTTCATAAAAGGACGGTTTTTTTGCCAGCCTGACCTAGGCACAATCTAATCGATCGTGCCGGACTGATCTACCCATTATTTCGAGTTTATATATTCAACATGACCTATTATTCGTGTCATACCAATCTAGTCCAAAGATATTTGTCGTACTGTACATGGGTCGTGGTGGACGGCCATGCCAAGGTTACGCCCAAAAAGGCACAACCCATTAATCTCTACTACTTCTAATTACGAGTTGGTGGCGGTGGTTCGTTCTCCCCCAGCATACCCACGAAACCGTCATTGTCACGATCTTTTATACATTTGCGAACGGAGAAAGTTTTAATTCGGTTGGATATACATGCATACGTGATTTGCGGTGTATCAGACACCTATCTCAATCAGTTGATTCTATTTCTAAATATTGTACGGCCGATTCTTTTTTATATATTGCACGCATACAATTTTTGAGTTACTATGTGCCTTTGAGTTGCCATATGCATCATTTCCATTAAATATTTACTTGCATGTGTAGATAAGATCAATATCTTTCCTTTTTATCTAATCACGTATGGTCTTGATTCCGGCTGGCCAGCAGCATACGCATGGCTATGCATGATACAACTAGATAAGTTTGTTATCTTTATCTCTACTAATTCTAACTACGAGGTGGTGGTGGTGGTACGTCCGTTCTCCACACTCACCGATACATGTGCGCACCTGCGTGGCTGAGTGGGAAGTGGGCAGTGACCACTCTAGTAGATTGGATTAGATCATCCCATCACAGGAGGTATAAATATACATGACTCATTTATTGCTTTCCTTTCTCCCATTGATCTGGCATTCGAATCGGCGGCGATTGTTCTCGGTGCTTTTCAGATTGGATTGATTGATTCCCTTTTGAAGGAAGCAGAGCTCCGATTCATGGAATTGGATCTCTTCTCACCTCTTTCTCTTTTGTTGCCTTCCTTATTCGACGATTTGTTAACCTGGATTCTATAGATATCTGCTCGGTTGCTAAATCTATATAACCCCACCGCTTCTTGCCTCTCCTGCAGATATGTTGAGTTTATTCATTGAACGGAATTAATGGGCGACCTTCCTGATCTCGTCAATGCGGTGCAGGGGCAGGTCGCCGGTGGTGGATGGTGAGATAGGCTGGCGGTGTTGATGGAGCTCGACGCGATGGATGATGTCAATAGATTGAGGGAGGCGCTCGCGAAAGGAGGCGGTGGAGCTGGTTGATAGGGTGAGGCTATGGTATGGCCGGAGCAAGACGTACGAGCCACGCACGCTGCTGATGGTAGCAGCCATACACGGATGACGCATATCTCTTCAATGCCTTTGCGTCCATGGGGCAGCAGGTGATGCCTCTTTCGGTCGATCGATCGATTTCGAATTACGGTGTTACAAATTTATAATCCCAAGTGATGTGATGTTATTATTTAAGTTTGTAAAGTCAAAGATAATTTTAAGTTTGAGTTTGTAAATAGGTGCTTGGAATTTGTATGCTTTGATCAATTGATTTAAACATTTAACTATTGCACATTCAGAGTGAACATTATTATTCAAATAAGGTTAGTGCTATTTATAAATAATTTTTTTATCGTAAATTAAGTTTTTGTTGTATCGCACGGACATATTGCTAGGCACGGTTAGTCAGATCATTGAACAGGTCGTCGGGTCACCTCGCACACATGTTCGTGTGATGTTGACCGTCAGATCCGCAATCTGACGGCTCCAAATAGCGCACAGTTACAATCAGACACTCAAGTCTCTGAATCTTTCTACTAGCGCGTCTCTGATTCTGAACCTGTGATGTTGGCTGGCATGTTGCCACTGCATTTTTATCCCGTCGCCATCGATACAGGAAGACGCTGACGTAGTGACGTCGACGGCCGAGAGATGACGAACTTGAGCTGACTGATCCTTGCCATGGTCGTCGACAGCTACGGCCTCGTGCACCTTACCGAAGCGACCATCGGCGCCACGGACGCCAACTTCCGCGTGCTCAGCTACTCCCCTTCGGTGTCGGACGAGCCGGCGGTCGGCCTCGCCGCGCACGTGGAGGGGAGCTACCTGACCGTCCTGTTCCACAACGATGTCGAAGGCTCCGAGTTGAAGAGGAGGGACGGCGGCGACTGGGTGAGACTGCGCTCCGCTGGGCCCAATTCCCTCCTGGTTGTTGTCAGCCAACCACTCGTGGTCCGTACTACTAGTACACTCATACTCAAATTGAAGTTGCACACTGTGTGCATTGCAGTGTGACACTGTGACAGTACATCATGCAAGAATTAAGATTGCAAACTGTGATCTGACGTGCTGCAGGCTTGGAGCAACGGGAGGCTGCACGCGCCGGTGCACAGGGTGGTCGTCGGCGGGCGGGAGGACCGGCTATCCTGCGGAGTGTTCCTGCTGCCAAAGAAGGGCCTCCTCGTCGACGCGCCGCCGGAGCTGGTCACCGCTAACCTAAGTCACAAGATTCCCGGTACGCTAGGGTCGAGGAACTGGTACACGGGACGCGGATCGATATCTTCCAAGTTCCTGGTACAATAGGGGGTATACCTCTTAGGGACGATGGTTCGAGACTTGGAACGTGAACCCATTATTTTTGGAACGATAGCTTGGGTCGATATGTAAGGGACGGGTACGTGATTAACATTGATTAACATAATTTTTTACATAGTAACTACACATTGACTAACATATTTTTTATATTGCTCACTTGTAGTCACAGGCCTTATCTATCACATTTGTAGTCACAGGCCTTATCTATCACATGCGCACCATGTAGAGAGGATAATGGGCCTCTGGCCGATTCGGGCTTGGGCTTTGTTGCTAGCAGTAGGGGTATAAACGGGTCGGGTTCGGGTGGATAGTAGGTCATCCTATACCCTATCCTAATATTTTTTCTCTCGGTACGGGTACGGGCACGGGTAGTAAAAATCGTAGGGTACGGGTAACAGTAGCATTTTCACTGACGGTAGAAATCGGGTTCGGGTAGTAAAGTGACGGGTATAATATGATAACGGTACTTCATCGGGTAGTGCACGAAATATCTAGAATCGAAACATGCGATGAAAACAATCCAACTATCACACTAGTACATCACATAATACAAAGTCCAATATATAAAGTGAAATTCACATACATAGTTCAACACATAGTTGAATTGGAGGAGAGGAACTTGAGGCAATCCCAAAGGAATAGGAGGTAAGACTATCTCCAATGATTTCCTAGCATTTCATTCCCTTCTCCACCCCTGAAAGGAATCCCTTCCCAGATTTCATTCCCTTCCCAGAAAAACACTCCAAGAGCATTCCCTTCCCTATTCTCTTCTCACATTAAAAATACTTATTTTATCATCCTCTTCTAACTACCAACTTCTATACCAATTTCTAACTGCATATGTTCAGGAGCTAGAACCTCTTCTAACTGCCTTATGGTGCCTCAAGCTACATGATCTCAAATACATTTCATTCAAATACAAGAATTGGTTTGACGCCATGGTGCCGCAACAAGTTCACCCTATGCATGCAGTACTCGATATGCCTGGTTCAAATTCAGGGAGGGGAAATAACACAGGTGAGTTTGTGGTGCTAAACTCCAAAAGCGATAATGAATTGGAGTTGTAACTCTATGGTCCTCTGCATTATGATTTCATGGCATCCGAAATACAAATGCATCAGAAGATATCCCAGTACAAAAAAGAAAAAAAACCCAGCAATGGTAATGTTAATGTTTATAGAACCTTTCGTGCATAGGCTATTTCCAACAAAGAATTGAAATGGCGTATTCTTGGAACTAAAGCAGTGCCAGATCTTCCCCCAATAGGTTTCTTGGATCCAACCTAGACATACCAGAAATCTTGGCACTTGGGGCAGATAAAAAAAAAGGGTAAATGCACTGCAATTATTAGGGGCAAAACAAATGTACCATGAGATCAAATATAGACAGCTGGTTTTGATGCAGCATAAACAGCTGAAAATATAGAGATGCAATTGTTTAACATCAATAAATTAAACGGGTTCTTCATTCTTCAATAATATCAGAAGGCCGTACAAACAAAGAATATCCTCAAGTATTATTGGTGAAGGGTTATATGCTCAAAGCAAAACCACTAAAAACAGTTTGCATTATAAGTCTGATAAACTCTAAATCACATGCTTTAAGCTATCTTCAGAAGCACAAAAAGAACTATATGTTAAATTCCATTGAATATATTAACAAAATGGTTGAGGACTGACTTTTTCTTGTCAATGTCTGGGATGTCACTTCTCTCAGCCTTCTCAACAATGACCTATATCAGAAGACAATTGCTTCGAATGTGAACAAACCATCACAAAAGGAAGCAAACTGCATAAACAGCAAGAACAGAGACATACAGGAATTCTATCAGGATACTTCTCTCTGATGCGGTTGGCCTCAGCCTGCCTCCTCTCTGTTACATGCCACATAAATAGAAAGAGATTTCAGTTATTCCATGTTGAAAGCAGTTAGTTTTAAAGAAAAACTGGAAAAAGTTTGTAGTCCATATCCGATGGGCAGCTAGTAAAATAGGAAACAGATCATGGTAAAACATTGTGCACAAAGAAGTGAAGAACTGACACTAACAGTATTATTTCACAAATTATCTATGAGCCAACCACATAATCCAGTTATATAACCCTAGATACTGATCAATCATGTCAAATATATGTACAAATCCAGTTACCTAGAGAAGACATCATGGAAACAAAACTAAAACCAAAATATTGGTGCATTATAGAACAATGGAAATTTGATAATTAGAACCACTAACAGTTCAGGACAAAGAGTACAAATTCCACGAAAGGACATTATAGAAACTACAACCCAGAGTTTCCAACGTCAACAACAAAACCAATCCGCAATGGTTTGAATTATAGGTACCATCAACCAATTAAGCACATGGAGAAATTACGGGTCACCAAATGTCCAATTCTCATATTTAATTAAAATGGAATTTCCCTGTAAATAAAGAAACTCACAGCATCAACACCCACCAAAAATACAAGTTATAAAGTAGGTAATTAGTTATGGCCGGAAGTTACAGATTGGCACGATCAGAACGAGGCATGATCAGAAAGAAAAAAGCTACAGATTCTAATGAGTTGATCAATACCAGCTACACAATCAGGCACGATGTTTACGATACTAGCAAAAAGTAATGGAGTCATCTAGTTACAGGGCTAAATAATCACAACTCCATAATATCATATATAACAAAATTTACGAAACAATTTGTAAAGCTCCAAGAATCGGTTAACGAAGGTGCCACCACCTACTACCATTGAAACCCTCAAACACCCACCAGATCACAACCTCCATAAAAACCAACACCAAACACCACAGGAAAGACGCGATAGAAAAAAAGATTGGGGGAGAGACGAACCTAGCGGGTGCTCCAGCTTGAACGAACTCCTCGCCATCACGCCCCGCGACCGTCCTACGAACAGCAAGCAAATCGCCGCAAGATCAGCCCAAAACTCGCCGATCGAAAACCCAACAGGGGCAAGAACCACCGAAACCCTGGAACGAATCCTCAAGGTCTGGATCGAGCCGAACGAAACGCCTGTTTCTTGGTCCTGCAGAACACCAACAAAGAAGCACCAAATTTGGTCAACAAAACGTGGGAATTGGGGTGATCGGGGAGGGAATTGGGGTGATCGGGGATGGAATCGATCAGGAGCAGGGGCGGATGGGCTCTTACGGGATCGGATTGCCTCGTCCTCGTATCCGGTGGGTGCAGACGAGCCGCTACGCTCCGGTCGCCGCAGCCCGTTGCCGACAACCTTCGCTCGCCGACCGCCGCAGCTTCGCCTCAACCGTTCCCTTGCCGCACCACCCTCCGGATCCGAGCGGGCGCGCGAAGACCAGTTCGTTGGTCCTCCGAGCTGCGGGAGAGGGTGACGGGAATGGAGCGAGGACCCGGCGCGAAGGGGATTCTCTCTTGTCGCTCGCATCTTCCAGCTGGGAAGGGGAAGCGTTGGAGCGCCGTAAGAGCATCTCCAACCTTTCCTAATATTTAGACTCCTGAGCATCTTCAACAGTGCCTAAAATCCATTCCTAAAATCTGATTTTGAGCGATTGCAAAAAAAATCTCCAACAGTTCCTCTTTCTAGCTCCTCAAATTTTGCACGCCCAAAGCAGCACCCGACTCCTCATTTTGTGCGCTCTGTCGCGCTCCCAATCAACATTATTTCGCGTTCAGGATAGCCCAGGACCAATTCAAAGGTGTTTTGGGAGAAAATATAAGAACTGTTGGAGAACAAGGTATTTTGTAGACCCAAAATTTTTGGGAAGGTCCCAATCTAAGAATATTGGGAGTCTAAATATTAGGAAGCTCATGGAGATGCTTTAATATTCTTAGATTGAGACATTCCTAAAAATTTTTGGGTCTACAAAATACCTTATTCTCCAACAGTTCCTATATTTTCTCCCAAAACACATTTGAATTGGTCCTGGGCCATCCCGGCGCCAAATAATGTTGATTGGGAGCGCGACAGAGCGCATAAAATGAGGAGTTTGGTGTCTGTTTTGTATGTACAAAATTTGAGGAGCTAGAAAGAGGAACTGTTGAGTACTTTTTTGTAATCAAGCCCAAAATCAGGTTTTGGGAATGGATTTTAGGCACTGTTGGAGATGCTCTAAACACCCCTCTTTTGGTCGCTTTCCCATGCAAACGGGAACGGGACTCGGGACGGGTCACTGTTGGAGATGGTCTAATGACAATAGTTTTGAACAATGTGAAATCACAAGCATCTGTAGTCTAGAAAACCAGGTCATGTGCTCTTCTTGTTTAGGTTGATAGCAAGTAGAATATAATTGAGACATTTACCTTGTCAGAATTTTATAAATTTTTTTGTGTGTGATCATGATCTCAAATTTTTATGAGAGATTACTAATTTCATCAGTATCATTATATAAAATTTTAAAAATTTTGTAACATAGTTTGGATAATTTTTCATTTCGTTCAAATTTGCCGATAAGCCTTTTAACAGGATAGTAGTACTGTTCGAATTTTTAAAACTTCATGACATTTTATCATCATCTGAAAAATTTATTACAATATTATAGATATGTCAGGACCATCCACAAAAAATTTCAAAATTTTATAACCTCGTTTGTTCTAATTTTCATTCGGTTCAAACTTGCCGGTCAGCGTTTCATCAGGATAGTAGCAATGTTTGAATTTTTAAAAATTTCTCAGATGTGATAATCACCTGAAAATTTAATGAGAACATATTTTATGTGTCAGGAACCTTCAAAAAAAATTTTAAAATTTTTCGACATCGTTTGATCTATTTTTTTATCAATGCAATTTCGTCAAAATTTGGGAATTAGTAGTACCCGCTGGGTACCCGAATTGTGAAAATTATCCGGGTACCCGTACCCGACCCATACCCGCCGGGTATTACCGATCCCGTACCCTACCCGAACCCGAACCTAACCTACCCGGGTACTACCCGTACCCGGCGGGTAGTGTAAAATAGTTTTCTATTAGGGTAATTTTGCATCCGGGTACGGGTACGGGTCGGGTATTACCCGACCCATTTACACCCCTAGCTAGCAGTCTATTGCCTGACTTATATCCACATAGCCGGTTGGGAGTTGGGACTCGTCTTCTTCCCGTGTTCTCGAATCGAAGCCTCGAAGGCGACGGCGGCAAGGGGAATCGGCGCAGGGGAGAGGGTGGGGCCACGGGCCGGTTACCGGCGGCGTAGCCGCCCGCCCACGCTCCACGTGCGCGGCGGCTGCCCCGAGAGTCTCTCGCGGCATTTGCGTCCGCTTGTTCATCGAGTTCGGCCGCCGGCAGCAGTTCAGTCCAGCAGTTCGAGAGCTGTGGCACCGCCGCACCACCCGTGGACACCAGATCTGCATGTAGATGAAGCAAAACCGCTCAAGTAACTTCTCTATTCTCCAATCTTCACTCGATTTGGATCAGCGATACTCCTATAGCCGACCTCCATACCTCTAGGTGTTCCGGCAACCAACAGGACGACGTCCCTAGAATCGTTCCAGGCATCGACCCAGCTACCGTCCCATAGCGAACCCGTTCCTCGATTCGGGACGAGTGATCTCGGGACGCGGAACGCCATGTCGTACCCGTTCCCTGTGACTTAGCCGCTGACACGCCGCGCCAGTTCAGGCCGTTCGTTTACATGGACTACCTCGAGTTCAAGCACGCGAACGGCGATCACGAGGGCGTTCTCGGTCTCTTTGCCGGCGTGTAACGCATTTATGTTTGTTGGCAATGCGTGCATCTATTTCTGTTTCTGAACGATGTGCTGGATAAACGGGCCTGGTGTTAACCATCTCTGAAAGAACATAAGCAGTGTACGTTCTTGCAGTTCCTCAGTTCCTGTGTTTCTTACCTGACAATGTAGCCAACTAATCGAACCATCGTAAACTCCATTTTACAGTGTTGTGCCACAGAACTTCTATTTTTCTGTATTTCACAGTATGCGATACACTCGAAGCAGAAACGGTCTCGGAGCTTCCATTAACTGACGTGGTAGATCATTTGCATCAAAATTCCCATTTCTACGGATCCGGCATATCGGCGGCGACGAACACCATTGTGCAGTGCTGTGCGAGATCAGGAAATGCATTTGGGAACGTGTGTATATGATGTGCATATGTCTGACATGATACTGATGGTAGTGTGCATATGCCTGAACATTTTTACTTGTTAGCTTTTCGCTTTGAGAAATAATATGCAGAGCACAGACTGGAAAACTGGTTTGCTCTTCCAAAGTAATCAATCACGTCTAAACAATTTTGCAACGAACTGTGCCTGTTTGCAGTGAGACTGTGGCCTAATTTAGTCATCACAGACCAAGGGCAGGTAAAATGGTGCATAGCTACTTTTTCGTTAATTATCAGGGGAGCTAGATATCACCATACAAGACGATGAATACGAATATTCCGTCTCAAAAAAGAAGAAGAAGAAGAAGAAGACTAACCGGAGTGGACGGAATGGCATAAAAGGTGACGGTGCATTGTTTCGATGGTATTAGAGTGTATAAGATAAATCAGTGGTATAAAACTAAACTAGACATGTGCTCGGGCGTTGCAACGGAAACTCAATTTGCGATAAAAAGTTTATTTGGTAAAGATGAGTAATTAACAAGCAGTGGTAAAGATGGGTAATTAAATAACAATAATAAAGATAGGTAATTTTAATTAAGTGACGCGGGAAAAAACTCTTGCTTTATAGGTAGAGATTTGGGATATTTTACGTCGGCAAGCCAATTTTTTCCTGATGCCCATCCGACGGATCGCGCCGTGGGCCAATAATGGGCCGAATCTTCTTAATTGGGCCGTTCATAGGACTGGATTACTTACAGATGTCTTCCGTTGTAATTGGGCATCTCTCTCTCTCGCTCTGTAAGACCAACGCAAAATCGTCGGCGCCATGGACATCAGCTTCCGCATGCTCAGGTACTCCCCTCCTATGTCGGAAGAGCCGGAGGTCGGCCTCGCAGCGCATGTCGACGGGAGCTACCTGGCCGCCCTGTTCGAGAACGAATTCGACGGCGAGGACGTGCTCGATCTCTTCGCCGGATTGTAAACGCATTATGTTTGTCGATGGTATTGTGTGCATCGATCTGATTCTCTCTGAACAATGTGATGGGTCAACGCGCCTGTTATTGATCAGCTCTGAAAGAGAGAATAAGCAGTGTACGTTCTCGCAGTTCCTGAGTCTCTTGCCTGACATTTTTTTTTAAACAACAGCAAGAGAATTGCTGTATGTTATATTAAAGGAGAAAAAGAGCTTTTTGGATCCCGCTTTTAAGGTAAAAGCTGGGAGGAAAACCTCACAAACCAACTCTAAAAAACCACCAACCAAAAAACACACGCCACTAAGGAAAACCCCTTAGAAAACACATAAACAAAACCAGAGGAGGTTTGCAGGCAGGAAAAAAAGATAAAAAACCACTAGGCTTAGAGCTAAATGACAGCCTCCAATGATACGGCGAAATCGCAAGTGAGCACAGCCTCCTTGATCAATATAGCCACCTGCTCCGGCGTTCTAGTCCTCCCCTGGAAAATGCGCTGGTTTCTCTCTTGCCAAAGATGCCACCAGAAGTAAATGATCAAACCATCTAACTGCCGTCTTCTCTCTTTGTCATACCGAGATCTTAGTCTTTGCCACCATTTGTAAACCGAGCCACTGTAGTTACAATTTTGCCATCTCTGCAAGTTCCCCCAGTGCACAAGACCCTCCCACACTTGTCTAGTGAATGGACAATCCTTACAAAGGTGTTTCGAGGTTTCCGATGCCCCGTTGCAAAGGCTACAGGTGGCATTGCAGGGCCAACCCTTCCTAAGCATATTGTCTGCCGTTAAAATCTTGTTGTGCAGCAATGTCCATGCAAAGAAACGACATTTAGGTTCTGCGTGCGCCTTTCATATCGGACAAATCTTCATCTTATAGTAAACAGTGTTGAATTGCATTAGGTAGGCCGTCTTTGTTGAGTATTGTCCGTCAGCGGTCCAACGCCAAACTATCTGATCTTCTCTCGTTTCATCTCTGTTAATTCGTCGGATCGCTTCAAAGAGAGCTACAAACTCCCTGATTTCTTTTTCCGAGGTTACTGGTGTGCAAAAACGGATCCAGTAGTTATCTGATAAGGCCTGATGGACAGAGATGTTTTTTCTTCTCGCAATTTAGAATAGGTTTGGTGCAATATTTTTTGACGCGTGGCCTTCTATCCAACTTGATCTCCAAAAGTCGGCCAATTTACCGTTTCCAATGGTGACAATCGTAGAGGCATAAAAAAGGGCAACATCTGTCTTGTCACATGGGAGATCGAGTCCCGTCCAAGCCCGTTCGTTATTTTTCCATCGAAACCAGAGCCACCGAAGCCTAAGGGCCCTGGCGAAACGCTCCAGGTCCGTGATCCCAAGTTCCCCTTTGCATTTTGGCAGGCAGGTCATAGGCCATTTGATTAGACAATGCCCACCATTACAGTTTGCAGGATCTTTTCCTCTCCAAAGGAAACTTCGTCTGAGTTTATCAATACTTCGGATTAGCCACTTTTGTGCTGGGAAGACCGTGAGATGGTATATAGGTTGAGATGTTAACACTGATTTGACCAAGGTATCTCTTCCGGCCTTGGATAGCAGTTTACCTTTCCAGCCTGCAAGTCTGCTGCCTATTTTGTTAATCAATGGTTGCATTTCAATTCTCCTTAATTGCCTAATATGTAATGGGAGGCCGAGATACTTTCGTGGGAATGTTGAAATTTTTCCAGGGAAAACATTCAACAGCTCTTGCAATAGGTTTTGTTGGCATCTGATCGGAAAAATTTCAGTCTTGGAAATGTTGATTTTCAGCCCTGAGCACCTTCCAAAGATATCCAGAATTCTGCTAAGGGCTGTCAATTCAGCCGTGTCCGCTTTTATGAATATCCCGGCATCATCAGCGTACAATTCAGCCTGACATTGTAGCCAGCTAGCAACAAACACCATTACGCCGTCCAGTGCCACAGAGCTTCTATTTTCACAGATGCAGTATACCATTATGCACTCGAAGTGGATACAGATGCGGCCACGCGAGCTTCCATTAACTGACGAGATAGATCATTTTCACCAGTTTTCCGTCTCTTTATATATGTCCGGCATATCGGCGGCGATGATCTCGAGGCAGGACGACGTCAAGGCCGGCGTCTTTTTCGCGCCACTCCAAGCAGGAGAAGACCAGTGCTTTCGCGAGTTCCCTTAATGGAAATCCTACTCCTACCATGCGATGCAGCGGCGGCACAATCATCGCCACCCGGAAACATTAGCAGCTGCGTCCGTACGTCAGGGTGACACAACTCTTAGATAGACTGCATGTATGCGTAGCAAGCATAGGTTTTTCAAGTGACCGATAGATGGACGACTGAGAGCTGAGACGGACTGCAGAGAACCAGCCGTTTGTGGAGCTCTGCAATTCGCTTCCCCCTGCGGCTGACAAATTCCTTGACTCTCTAAAAAGATTTTCTATGTAAAATTTGCGTCTTCTGTTCGTACTAGATTAGTCAAGGAATTTGTCAGCCGCAGGGGGAAGCGTATATATATATATATATATATAGATAGATAGATATTTACGATGAGTCTCTCTTTTCTTTGGCTTTATCCTATGAACCACAAGTACGTATTTAAAGGGTATATAAAGAGCTTCGTGTTGGAGTAGAATTCTGAGTTAGAGTAGAAAATAAATTCCTATCATATTCCAACTCAACAATCTCCACCTTGAGACATATCCTTTCTAGAGCCAAAATAAAATGTGGATCTCCTCGAAATAGATCAACATAAACACCTTGTACGTCAAAAGTTGAAAGGACTACTATCAACAATTAAGACTAGAACAGTCTGATCTGAACTCTTCTTACAAAGCAAATTTGAACAAACCACTAGCAGTTTTAAATGCACATCTATAAACAAAGCAGACAAACAAATTTGAATTTTCAACAATTCATAAACTCATCTAACTCTAAATCTATACAACTGACCTCCTAAAATAAATGCCTAGTCATCAAAATGACATAAGCCAAAGCATCACATGTATGTTGGATATAAAACAAAGAATTCACATTATGCAATTTGATATGCTCCACCTCGACAAACAATGCTCATTAGAGAACAACTTGCACGTGTGGCTATCATATACATCAAACTGCCAATTTCAAAGATAATTAAATTCCATAGCATGTTTGAAACTACTCCTGTAAAACTACCAGAATGAAAGGAACTCTCATGTCATCAATAAAAATATAAATTACAGTAGACTCTTCATATCGAGCTGTGACAACTGGCAAATGTTGTAGTATACACGCAAATACAAACTTCTTACAGTTCAAACTTTCATCTCAAACTGAAATTAAAGCGAAACTTCACTTTCAAATAGCAAAACTTCGGAGAGTACAATGCTAGCTACCAGAGTGTCATCAAAATTCTTAAGAATCAATGTTGCCAAAGTCTCTATAATAGTTGTGCAAGCGATCTAAAATTACCACATATTCAAACAATGAACGAAACATCAAAATCAATTGTCTCTACAAATAACATTGATTTTTTTTCTTCTATTGAATGCCACAAGATGCCGTGCTATGTATGCCGCATAATGGCCACCCTCGGGAAGTCGCATCCTCCTGAGGCAGTGGTGAGTGTTTATCGATATATGAGAAAATATTTACAATAAGTCTCTTTTTTCTCTTACTTTATCATGTGGACTATATATACACATTTAAATGGGTATACGAAGCACTTCTTGTAGAAATAGAAGTTTGAGCTAGAGGAGGAAACCAATTACACCAAGGAAACAAGACGCATGCGGGAATGTGAGCATGCGATGTGCATGTCTGACATGCTGGTGTGCATATGCTGAACTTTTATACTTTTTAGATTTTTACCCTCTTACCTTTTTCCCCTGATGGGAGCCAACTTACTCATGTTTATTTTTTTTTGGCTGTGTTGACATCAAAAACGTGATGTAGGGTTTTTGATCGCAACACACCAGACGAACACCGGGTTCAATTTTGCGCGAGCGTGCCAGTCGATTTGACCTGATCAATCGACAAGGGAAACGTGAATCGTTAAGGCCAGTACCAAAGTGCTGGTCGGCCTAGATCGATCGGCTACAAGCCGATGGAACGTAAGGATAGTGACTAGCCGATGAAGGCTAGCTGGAAGGGTAAAAGGCAGATAAACTCTGAGAAGGCGATGCGCAACAAAACAGAGCAAATCAGACCTAGATAGGAGTCAACGAAGAACAATAACCGGCGATGCGCAACTCGTATTATTCGACGAAAGACTGTACAAGACTTGAGTACAAGACTTGAAGAGGGATTGTTCTAATCTAAACCTAATGCAGAAGGTAAAAAGCAATGTGTAAATTTGTGGGTTGGCTCTGGGCGTCTTTTCTTCTCGCCTTTGGACCTCTTATATAGCACTCAGTCCGAACGTGTCCTTCTCGGTTTCCCCAATCACCCGTATCGGCTTCATTCTCTCCTTACCATGTAAAGCCCGATCATATCCTTCTCAATCTCTTATCCTGCCCGTATTGGACTCGATTTCCTTGGGATTGAGGCCTTCCAATCGAAATCGTATCAGCTTGCTATAACCGACATATCCCTTACCAAAATCGGTCTCTATGATATCAGTCTTGCCAAATTTGGGTGCAAACAGGCTGTTTTTGTCTCCGTCTGTTCGTTTGTTCCTGCTTACAAGTGACGTGATTCTTTCATTTGTTGAACAATTTAAAAGTTTGGATTGAAGCAGCATGAATTTGTGAGTGAGTTTATTTGGTCAGTTATTTACATCCTGGGACTTGTGTGAGCGTGTGGAGTGCACACATTTGTTTAGTAAGGATACTTTATTATTTCATTGCAGTGCCTAGCTAGCAGTTCAGTAGTGATTCAAATCAGATAAA